>CM061042.1:125184603-125784603 GCA_030762985.1 Adelphocoris suturalis | reverse complement strand
TCGGACTCTTTGTCGCGGAGCTGCGTTCGGACTTATTTTCTTGCATCCGGGACGCTCAGCGACATTGAGTCCTGCATCTCGTGTGTGCGTTTTAGTATTTTTCGAGTCCTATACGGAATGAGATTTTTTACACAATGTCGCGCAACATTGAGTCAGTGCGTACGTGAATATCGAACAAAGTGGGCCTCTCACTGGTGTATCTTCGTTGTTATCGCTTTGTAGTTATCGTTGTTATGCTTGTAGCTTAACACGGGTAAAAATTGTTAATTTTTTATTTAGCAGAATTTTAGTCAAAATAACTCTATTAACAATAAACTAGAAAAACAAGAAATTTGTGCTGAAAAAAGTAGGTACTTAATTTTCATTAATATTTGTCAAAAATGGATAAAAACAGCTATTAAAAGCTAATAATCAAAAATAGCTTCATTTTTTTCCGGAAAATTCGCTATAACATTTTTTGACTTGCCGAAAACTATTTAGGACAAGTTTATTTGCCACAAAATCGGTAGTGAACATTTCTTCCTAATTAAAATCCTAAATTTTCCAAACAATTTAACAAAATATACTAAGATAATTTACGAAAATCCGCTCATACCATCATGCTGCATGACTGGAACTTTTTACTAACTTATTAAGTCGTCTTATAAAATCGATTTGACATCAAATAGCTGGATTGTCCAATTAACGCTGTTTCCAACGGTGGTCATATTTTTAATTTTACAGTGATCTCAAGTGGAGTTATGGTCGTTTGAAGGTAGAAAACATATCTTAAAAATGAAATTACTCAGAAAAACAAAGCATTAAAATAAATCTCTAACAAGTACTTTCGATCAGAAATGAGCTCTAGAATTGACCCATGAAGCACCATTACACCCTTCTTAGTGGTTGGCGCAGATGGGCTATCTAATGCAGATATAATAAAACATCATGTAATAATTGTTTGCCTTCTTCTTCTAGTCTTCTAAACAGTTTGCTTCAGTTCAGGTCACACTCTCATCTCTACTCTAGACACTCTCGGAACCTCTTCCGCCCTTGTCTATGATGCAGGCTGCAGCAGCTTTGTGGCCCCTCCACAAAAGATGATAATGGCCTCACGATATGGAAAAAACCGTTTAAAAAAACCGAGTGTTAATAAAGGGTCCACGCATCCACCTTTGGCTGGATTTTTTTTAGAAGTATTTTTTTTACTCCGTAGAGCTATGTAAAGTGCTACTGCAATCCTCGAAAGCGCGACCTCGATCGTCATGGCTCAGATGCGTACACGATTTGCAGAGCGACAATGTCGCGGGGCAAAGAATCTGAGACATGAATCCGAGCGTCTGCAACAAAGAGTCCGAACAATGAATCCCAGTGCGTACTAGGCTTTACAGAGCGTTAAACCCTCAATCCTTCACCGTTTCGTCTAATGGCACTAAATAATCCGGCCTATTGAATATTGTAATTGGCAGTGAAAACATCCAGATTCCTCCTTAGTGAATGGTTTAGCAGAGGGCTATGAATAATACAAGACCTCAAATAGGAGAGAGAGAGGTGGCCCACAGATAATTTGTCGAGAGAGTGAGAGGCTCGCAGAGCTCAGCTGGGGGCCAAAGGGCTGTTGTGATGGTAGTTGGCTGGAGAGCTAATGCAAGCGGCAGGAGGCGGCATTGGTTACCGGGATCCCCAAGCTTGGCCCATCATAGCTCAACAGTTGCCCAACTGAGTTATCGCCTATCGCCTATCGTGAGTTTCATTACATCGACTCTTCCGCCAAGTTCCATTCTACTGCTACCCGAATTATTGACTAGGTATCCGGTAGAGAATAGTTGGGCGATATAGACGACCTAACAATCAACAAAACATAGCTGTGCTCATCATTCATGACAATGAGGCCAATTTCAGTAGACGTACAGTCATCCATTTCCCATTGTGGTTCGTACCCAATCTTCTACCACTCACGGGTATCATCCCTCACGACGAAACTTTCTACTCAATTGCTTCGATGAAGTGACACAGTATACAACTCAAACAAACAACATGCCAGCGATTTACAAAGCAGATTTTGAGCTGGAATCCAATCCGACACATTCATATCAACAATTAAAAGCTTCATCTTTTAAAAAGCTTCTTTTTTTTTTCAAAATTATAAATAGGTGAATGAACATCATTCTCAAAATCAGCAAAAATGACTCCCCAGTAAACTTCATGTGTTTTTCAATAACATACTTGAAATAAAAGCCAATCAGTACGAACACTATGATAAGCTAGCAAGACAATATACATACATCACTTGGAAAAAACATCGACGCACGTAATAATTTACGTGGAATATGGCCCATATTCTCGTGAAGTCACGCCTGGAGTAGGTTCGCGTTTCAGCCAAAGTCGGCCATGAGACCGCCCTGCGTCAATGAATCGCTACTTGACCAACCTATTTCTCACAAGAAGTTTGCCGTCTCACGTCAACATAATTCGTGGTTATAAGGCCATTTTTCAACAGTTTTGTTTTGAAAAAGTATAATATTGTAGCAATACAAAGTTTCATTTCGACTAAATGTTATAATACTCATGCCTGCCAGCGCAATAATTGATTGTAGATTGCTGTCAACAATACCAATCTAACGAGAACGAGTTTTTATTTGGACAAGGAGCCTACTAACTATAGTAGTTAATCAGTGTTAGAAAACTAAAGAACTTCATTCGTTTAGGCTTTGAGAATAATTAACCTGAAAAATAGGAAAGAAAATATGATTGAAAATTCCTCAGGTGTCTGTACTGCTGTGTAGGTACCTAGCCATTGCTAAGGTAGCTTCATCAGCGTTTTATTATAAGTTCGTAGTACTATGTTTAACTGAGGAAGCTTTACTTGTTATATTGGATGAATAAAAGGAGAGATTAGATAGTTTTTCAAAATAAACAAGGCAGGTTGTTGCTACACCAAGAAACGAAACTACTTAGGTAGGTACGTACGTTCTACCAGATTTGCTGTTGGTTTAAAGTGCCTAAACAAAGTAGGTGGGTCATTGCTTTGCCGACGAATACAACCGCTGATTAGCAAGTTTGTCAAATATCGAATCAGGGAATATGCAACATGAATTAAAAACCAGCTGCAAGAAAAAACCTTGAAATGCATTCTTCTGAAGGTAAGATTTCATAAAGACGGCATTGGCAGTGCAGTTATTGCCCGAGTTTTGCAGTTACGCAAATTTTATGGACAAAAACGGTAATTAGGTACCTACTTTCGTTTTGATCCATGAAGTTTACCTTAAGTAAGCTTACCTTTCCACATGTGATACAACTTACTGTTCCCGCCTAATAACACATCCTTTCACAAGACCACTTTCACAGTACTCTAAAGATTTTTAGTTTCAATTGATTCAAAGAACAGTTCTAAAACTAGATGGGTAATCCACAACATCTTTGCGGCTGATGTCTGGATCATCTAGAACACTTGTATGTCAACTCCCCAACACACATTTCATATGGATCTCTACCCCACAGATTAAATCTTGCGTTTGTAGCGTTTGAGGTCAACACCTGATAATAACTTGATGTAATTTGCATACAATTTATCACCTTGCATATTACAAATAATGAAAATATTGACTAGGAACTAGGTGAAACTATGTTATGCTGTTGTCCAGCTGTGACTACAAATGGCGCATTTTCGCATATGTTTACACGTCACCATGACAACAAGGTGAAAGAAATTCGATTTCGCCTCGCATCGATGTAAGGATGCGGTACTGTCC
The DNA here is from genome assembly GCA_030762985.1 of Adelphocoris suturalis. Lineage (NCBI taxonomy): Eukaryota > Metazoa > Arthropoda > Insecta > Hemiptera > Miridae > Adelphocoris > Adelphocoris suturalis. Next base: position 125,780,872 of record CM061042.1, on the reverse strand, counting down.
AAGTCTCGAGAATATCACCCATAGGGTGTAAAGCCAGCTGTATAAGATACCAATGGGTGAAAGGAGCTTTGCCATTCATAGTTTCAAACTCTATCCTAATTCCAATGGCTCGTTATGTATGAGAAAAGAAGAGTGCACCTGAAGGTTTCTATTCATAACCAGTACATAAAAAACATTGCATCCTTCTGAAATGGCTTGGGAAAATGCGTGGTATGGATGGGTAACCATATTTATGTGCTCAGCATTTAGAAGAAGATACAAAAATCGGGTCCTAACATATATAAAGTTAGGACCCGATTTTTAAAACCGGAGGTATAAACCATCAGAGATGGAGGAATTATAACTTTTTCCGACTCTAATGACTGTAGTGAAATGAGTGATATGTACTGTAAGTTACTCTTTCTAGAAAACAACAAGCTCGTCAAAGCTCTCTGGGAATCTGAAATTTTTTAAAATGTGTAGGGACAAAAAGTACGTAGCCTCACGACAGATTTATCTTCTAGTTCAAAAATAATGTGGACATATAAATGAACATACATAGGTACCGGTATTGTATGTTAATTATTTATTAAAGTTGACGCGGAAATTATGAAGAACCTGCATTTATACGGTATTTATTGTATATTGCTCAATTTTTTAACAATACAAATGGTCTTGAATCCTGCTCCTCCACGATCTGGACAGAAATTATTCACGATGGACTTCCAATACGACAATAACCAGCGAATAAATTGTTCGGCATCGCTTATCGGAATGGTTATGGCCGAGCAGCCACAGGCGGGATGTCAGCCAGATCAAAGTAGGGCCAACGCTCTTACAAGGCCTAGTGGCCAACGAAGAGATTCAAAATAAGTGCGAAGTACACGCTTTGATGATTTCATGGTAGTCACTGATAGATTCTCGAAGTTTATTCTATTTTTCAATTTAAGGTTTAAGCCGCGGGACTGAAATCACTAAAAATGCTTAAAAATTTCCCATGATGACATTGCGACGTTGTCGTCACTGACGTCAGTCATTGTCAAATCATCAAAAATTGAGTTCGAGATCGTTTTCAATAGTCACAAAGAGACGTGAATAAAAAGCGGTTGAGTACATTATACAAGATAACTAGCACCTATTTCAAACTTTGTGAGGAACCCGGTCAGCGAACCAACTAGATTAAGCGCTTATCTTGTACGTGAAAAATCACGTAAGAAACTACCTTCACAATTAATTTGAAGGATGAAAAGTTTCTGAAATACTAACACGTGATTGAGAAACGTTGCAAATTATTACACAATGGTGTATTAATTCTGTATTAGATGGCCCTTCTACGCAGAAGACTATCTTCCCTGTAGCCATTAAATTTTTGTTTAAAGCTATTATATTGAATTAAATATACACTTTACTACTCCTTCTGTATCAGAAACATATGCTTCAATAGTCCATCCTTAACGGAAAGAATTATAATGTACTCGATTTCGTGAGGTAAGAGTTTCATTGGAATTATATCAGATGATAGTATGGTCGCCGTGGTATATATGGCGATTTCCACTATCACCCACCAATTTTGGTTCGCTCACGATTCATGTGGACGATAATTGTCAATGTCAATGTTTAAGCCCTTAGGGAAACTGAACGGATGATTCAGTTGGTTTCTTTCGATTCTTTGGGATTATATCTATAAATGATAGCCGTAAAAAAAACTAGTATTCTTATTTATAAATTTTTCGAAGATCTCGAGATTTTAATATTTCAGCCCATCAATTCTACTCTTTAGATTCGATTTTTGGAGGTTATGGGTCTTGAAATGTACCTAAACCTGAAAATTATGAGATGAGTTAAAATTATTTTGCTTGGTCCATTGCGTAGGTTCATTATTGAAAGTACTTAATAAACCAAAAGCAGTACTTACCTGGTTATAAATTAGTCAGACTGTTTAACATTTTCCAGAATGATGGAAAGAACGTCAAACTCAATATATGTAGCCATTCGCTAATAGAAAAAAACCTTGATGATGATGGAGGTGGATATTATGAGCGGACTTCTAGTAAAATGAGTTTAGCATTACGCCGTAATGGGGCAAGTAGGAAAACAGCCCCCACCCACTCCGTGAATACACAAGTTCTAGAACAGTTAGTTGGCGTGAGAACCGGGCATTAGTTACTCACGATTACCATTCAGAACAATCCATTGGAGACGAGTGATCCAGAAAATGGATGATTATTGACTACAATAGAGAGTTTTTGTTCTTCCCGTAAGATTTTTTCCCGTTGACGCGTAGAGCAGCGTCTAGAGCAAGCAGCTGGAGATGCTAGCTCTTCACGTGATTTTTACGCGTATTTCTACACGTATACGCGAAAAACCAAACGCTAACGTCACGCTAACGTGAAAACGAAGGTCGTTCACTTAAACTACATTTCTTTTAAATAATTAATTTCTTTATAATTATTTATAAATACATGAATTATAAATAAAATAAAATTATGCTGATACCACGATCTACCATCAGTCCGATTTCCTTCTAGGGTATTTGGGTACAAGTATCAGGGTGTTATCTCACTAATTTTGTTGAAAATTATTTCTGTTCTAGAACCAAAAATTTCAACCATGTATCATGTTTTCTCCTCGATATTGATTCGAAATTCTATGAAAACATCAGAAATTAACAAGCGGTTGCAATCATGTTCACAATATCAATTATTGAGAATGATCACCTGTGTGTAAACAATTATTCATATAACCATGCTCATAACTCAGTTTGTTGGACACGCACTTCGCCGTAGTTAACATAATATTGTTGGATAAATCGAGAGCTTTCGAACGAATGGTCAACGAATTTTGTGGGATGAAAAACGACGAAGTACCATTTCCCTAGCAACGACTCGGTTGTAGGCGGAAATCACTGTAACACTATATGTTTCGTGCGCGGAAAAAAATTGACTCGCAAAATTGACTCGCAAAAATTGCTAGGACCCCAGGGCTAAAACATGATACATGTTAATTTATTGCTTACTTTAAATGGCTGAATTTTTTAACGGAGCACTTCACTATAACCTCTCAACTTTTTGACCGAATCACACAGGTTACGTTTGCTGGTAACTGCGTAACTGCGGTTACCTTGGTCACACTGTGGTTATCGGCAACTGCTGTTACCTTTGCGTCAGGCTATGATGACTACCCGTAGGCCGAGATTCAAACGAATGCATTTTCCCGCGCACGTGTAGATAGGCATTTTTCCCGTACACGCGAAGTTCTACACGTTGACGTGAAGATTCGCGCATGCGCTGTTGGTATTTCAGTCTTTCCACGTACACGGGTAGAAAATTACGGGAAGAACTAAAACTCTCTAATAATGAGAAACTGTATAACTTCGTGCTATTAGTAACCAAGGAATTACTCAATAGAGAGTTTTTGTTCTTCCCGTAATTTTCTACCCGTGTACGGGAAAAGACTGAAAACCAACTGCGCATGCGCGAATCTTCACGTCAACGTGTAGAACTACGCGAGTACGGGAAAAAGCCCTATCTACACGTGCGCGGGAAAATGCATTCGTTGGAATCTCAGCCTACGGGTAGTCATCATAGCCTGACGCAAAGGTAACAACAGCTGCCGGTAACCACGGTGTGACCAAGGTAACCGCAGTTACGCAGTTACCAGCAAACATAACCACAGTGTGATTCAATCAACAAGCCGAGAGGTTATAGTGAAGTGCTCCGCTACAAAATTCATTTATTTAAAGTAAGCAATAAATTTATTTATAATTCATGTATTTTTAAATAATTATAAAGAAATTAATTATTTAAATGAAATGTAGTTTAAGTGAACGAACTTCGTTTTCACGTTAGCGTGACGTTAGCGTTTGGTTTTTCGCGTATACGTGTAAAAATACGCGAAAAAATCACGTGAAGAGCTAGCATCTCCAGCTGCTTGCTCTAGACGCTGCTCTACGCGTCAACGGGAGAAAATCTTACGGGAAGAACAAAAACTCTCTAATAACATTCCAATCAATAAATTACCATTTTTAGTGATTTTTCGAGCACATTTATTTGAAATTTGACCAATTTAATGCGCTAAAAAATTGCTGGCCAACGAACTCATCTTTTTTTTTTTTTTTTCTGGAAGTGGCACGATTCTAAGGGTAGCCATGTTGCCATCCTTGACTAAAAAGGGGCGTCATCAAGGACTCCACTGGCAACTGGGAGGGGGAAAAAGGGTACAGTGAAGGGTATGAAGGGTACAGTGATGACCACTGTTTAGCCCCCCAAGTGGATTAAAAAACCCCCAAAATTAAAATAATACAACTGAGACTAGATGTAAAATAGGCTAACAAAACGTCCTTTTGTTTGGAGAGCTTGATTTTTCGGCGCAAGAACAAAGTTTTTCTCTCAATCCTAAGGAGAGAAGAAGAGAAATTTATTATATATATGAAAAAGTGTTAAGCTCAAGGATTCGTTTCAGAATGCCTCAAAACGGATTTCAATGAAGGAATTTATCGAAAATTTTGATTTTAGAATTTTTGTAGCCATTGCATTAGCTTCATTTTCTTAATAATATCTTGTAACTTGATTGAAGTGTTTGAGGGTGTCCTTTGTTTAGCTAACTGTCTGTTATATTTTATTAGTGGTGTATTATAACAATATTACGAGTTTATAGTATATATAAAATTGAGAAAACGTAAGTGTTTTATCGGATGACGATATAATTCTCATCTGATTCTTATCTAAGTATTCTAATATTTTCTTATCTGATTTTCTTTTGGGTTTTCCGAGATATTGTCCTAAGTTATTGTTTTTGTTTTTTGTAGACATTTCTGCACTTTATTGGAAGCCAGCTGCGGCGGTACCTTCTTGTATTCAGCTGTAAGCAACTCCTCCCCTACAGCACATGTCCAAGACTTAAAATAGGGAGTATATTATATGGTAAAATTGTGTTCTGCCAACTATCATTGTGTGTAAAAAAATAATGAAATACATAGTAAAACCTCGTATCAAGAGAGGTTTCAAGAAGATAAGGAATGTTTATAATCCTAAGTTACCGAAACTCGGCCCTTCGGGCCTCGAACCCAACCCCCCTGTTGCTTTCCGCATTGAGCCTACGGCTAAAATGCTAAAACATGGAACATGCTTTCTTCCTGCTGATTCTGGGTCGCATTTTTGACTCACTCCTACATTGAAAGGAATTATTTTAGTTCGTTTTCATTTAGTTATGATGTTGCTTAACTAAACAGCCTGCCACCAAGCGGCACGACTATAACCAAGATTTATAACCACCTCAACCAAGTGATAACAGAACAAGGCTTACAATCGGAACAACACAATAATATTGATTACTGATCATTTATAACATCGCATTATCTTGCAAATAAATATAAAACTACGACATAAATATCTTACTAACATTCAGTAAAATGAGAGCTTTTCAACGAATAGAGAACACTTTCTGATGTGCGATGAACACTACGGAAATTCCATTTCCTTACCAATGGCATGGTTGTACGTAAACTCATAAGATAATTAGTGTGATAGTTTTTCGTGACATACAAGAGTGACAATTTTGGCCAGTTAGGTGATGGCTAAACCATGTTCCATGCTAAAAAATAAATCAAACAATCTTGGTGTGCTCTTTACATAGTGTTCATTTGATTGAAACACAACGCATTTGATTAAAGTCAAGTCCAAAGGGAGGTAAAGCGGAGGCCGGTACGTGTGACGTCACCAACAGAAGTCCAGGCTTTTGGTATTAGCCTGACAGCGCACCTCACCCCTATGAGAGTAGGATGAGGGATGTGATCTTCCTGCATCCGCCTAGCGGGAGGGGATAAAGCTCGGGTGCCATTAATATGTTACGACGCCAACTTCTATCGAACAAGTTGCGAAGAAGGCGGTTTTTTCCTTCATCGAGTGATGGATGGCCTATATTTTATTGAACCTGCCCGTGGGTTGGTGTTTTAAGGGGTGGAGAAACGGGGGCGAGGAAGGGAACGAAGGAGAGGAAGGGGCTTTACTGCTATCATGACTGACTTTGTAAGAGATAATCCAAATGCTGTCAAAGCAAAAAGAAACATTTTTGAAAGATTGACGCAGCATGCTAAGTATTTCTGTAATCTAATCTCAGTAAAATCTCTCAATCAATTCCCGAAGTTTGAAAACGCTGCGAATGATTACATAAAGGTACATTATTTCTGTACAACATATCCCATCTACATCTTTTCTACATTCATCAAACGAACTTAATAATGGCGTTCAGTAATTTTTGTTAGTTTAAACTTCGGAAATGACCCGTTTTCTCACAACCGTAGATGATATTGAGACGATTTTATTTGCATTGCATGCATTGTTCATTGACATTTTTTCCAACAATTTGGTGTTTTTCTTACACCTAGTCCAAAAATAAATGTTTTCCCTGGGGAGAGGAAATTTTTTTTTTTTAAACTACCGTTTTCCGCATTTTTTTGCTTATTTTAATTCATGATACTGGCTAAAAATAAATGAATAAATGAACGACTCAAAAACTCTCATCTTAAATTTGAAGAAAAAAACTCGGCGCTCCGCGCCTCGCCAGGGGGCGAACCCCCTGGACCCCCGGTTACCTCTATTTACATACTTCGGACGAAAATATTGAAACACAGAATGTGTTTTAGCTCAAGCGTTTCACATAAACCCGTCTTCAATCTTAGGTTGAAGATTGGTAAACTTCCAATAGTGAGATAATAACGTAAAATATTTATAACTCATAAACCGCGTCATAACAAAATATCGCATAGGTTACACCAGGTTACACGATCCTTAGTTCCGTATCATCGATATCCATGTTGTCGTCCCAGATTTTGTTACGAAATTTCGTTAGCTTTTTTGGCTAGTTAGTCCATGGCTAAAACACATTCCATGGCTTTGGAATTCACTCAGCTGATCAGTGATCACCCAGGCGTCTTCAGCATTCTCCCTTGACCCTCCCTCTCAAATTTCAACTTCGGTTACATAGGTTACACCAGGTTACACGATCCTTAGCTTATTTAACCACCGCATCACAAATCAAACCGTCACGCAATATTCGGATCACCTGCTATGAATCAAATCATCGAAATACCAGCTCAATTAAATCATCAGAAATTAGCAAGCGGTTGCAATCATTGTGAGAATGATCACCTGAGTGTACGCAATTATTCAAATAACCATGCTCATAACTCAGCTTGTTGGCCACGCACTTCGCAGTAGTTAACATAATATGGTTGGATAAATCGAGAGCTTTCGAACGAATGGTCAACGAATTTCGGGGGATGAAAAACGACGAAGTACCATTTCCCTAGCAACGACTCAGTTGTAAGCGGAAATCATCAGAATGTTGTCGTCACAGATTTCGTCCCACATTTCGTCCAATTTCGTTAGCTATTTTGCCTAGTTAGTCCATGGCTAAAACACATTCTGTGTTAATACGTCAACCCTATGAGAGGTTTTGAAGATAATGAGGGGGTGGGGGAGTGAATTGAGGACCGTATTTAATTTACGTATACATACCGTATTTAATTGACATATATATACGTCAATTAAATAGGTCCCCTCTCCAAACCTCCTCTCAACCCCCCCCCCCCCCCCCCCCAAGACAAAGTCCTAAACGGCATAAATGTCTCATTATCTTCAAAACTACTCATATGATTAACGCTTTTTTTTTCTTTTTTTTTCTTTTTAAATTGAAGATGAGTTTTTGAGTCGATCTTTTTTTGCCAGTAGCATGAATTAAAATAAGAAGAATGGTAGTTTGTTGTGGTTTATCGGTTGGTATGAAATGTGATTGTGATTGGGGGTTACAATAAAAATTACAAATAATTGTAATTGTCAACCTTCAATTACAAATTACGTGTAATTGCCCTGTAATTGCAATTGTAATTACATTTTGCCCAACACTGGCGGGAGAGGCGCTTTCACATGTGCAGTGTGCGAAACTTTGAAAAGATAATAGAAACAAAACTATTCATCGTAGGAGAATGCGGTTGATATCAAACTTCTTAGAAAGGAATCTTCTTCCATTTAAAAACAGTTGAAATACCTTTTTTGCGCACATTGGTAACGCTCATTAGCTGAGGGTAATGATAATGAAGGAAGATATTAATACTAAGGTAGGTTGTACGATTATTAATAATTCACTAGGTTCTTAGCGGAGCTGTATGTGGATTGAAAATTACGAAACTGACAGGCTCCTTGAATTTGAATGAATATTGAATGGCGATCGGGAACAATGGGTCGCATAAACGGTTATCGTCAGCGGAACCGGAATAGATTTTCAATTTCCTGGCTTGATCCCTTCAAACACAAGATGATGGAAAAATAAAACCCGCCCTCAATCTTCGATGTTTCTCATTGAGCTGCCTTTTAATTTAGTAGAGAAGCGGTACGAGTATTCATAAAGTACAACGGTCTTTGAGCAACGTTGGGTAGAGAAATAATTACATCTTCCCATCAATATTTGCGGAGAGACAGATTTCATATTCTGCTTTGATGTATTTTATTTATTTTTAGAGTTTTTTTTATAGATACTACGCGGTATATACAGGATGTTCACAAACGTACTTCGCTAATCAGTCTGATACACTATTAGGAGTCCCCCGAACGGTACCTACCTACATTATTTGCAAAAAATTAAAATAAATGTTTTACATTATAATTAAATATTTTAAAAAATGAACCTTCGATATCGACCAGAACCCATCTGCCTAGATGGGTAGGAAGAATAGCTTAATCACTTACTGTAACATGGACGAAGAGAATTGGTTGAAGAACAAAGTACAAATCGAAATGGTTGAATGTAAAATAGAATAGTACCTAATATATGTGTAGATATATGCAAAAATATGAAATGGGGCTACAATTCATGTTTGCACATGTGCATACCGTACCTTAAATCCAACATTAATTATCTAGTGAACATAAAAGGCGGTGGAATTGGTAGGATATTGTCCAGAGTTTAACACGCATAATCCTTCAACATTTTGATCCATTAGTCTCACACTGAAAACCTATATCAGTTTTGCGGATGCGGAATAGTCATTATTCAACCAATTACGATCAAATACAAAGGACATCATTCTAGACATATATATAGCCAACAAGCTCCAGAGTTTGAACGAAATTGGACTGATACAGCATGTGCATCGTATGCAATTTATTTCATAAAGTATCTTACTGGAATTTATGCCCAACCACTCCCCGAGTTTGTTTGGAATTCGACGGAATAAGAAATTCACATTTGTGCATGCTCACAAATAACTATTTTTTCGACCGCTATGAAAGTTATAGGATACTCTTTAGGAGTTAACCCGCACAATGCATGAAAATTTCTCCGAAACCGGACTAAAACTAGGTAAAGCCTTGAGCGAGACAATGATTTACTACAGGAAAATAGGCGGACAAGAAACCAAAGTTTATCAGCAAGTTTTGAGGCGCAAATGCAAATGGACATTTTAATATGAAAAACAACATTTTTTCGACTTCTTGCCCGAACACAAAACTTTCCTAGCTGCTGGAGTGAAGAAGCAAAATAAAATTATTGAAATTCAATTATGGTGTTGGCCTTGCTTTATGTAGCCCTACCAACTCACTAGACGCTTACCACCTGTCGTGTTCACAGCAATTGTGGGCAGTGACACTGTCTCTTAAACACTGCCAGTTGTTGGGAGATAGTGATTATATGTAATATGTTACTCACTAAGTACCATCAAACTGATTGGGGACTCGTATTCTGATGATCTATCAATGCGAAGGCCCGAGCATCACTAGACCTAACCACAACACTAGGCATTACTATAGCTGTTACGTATGTGTCAAAAGGCATGTTAGTATTCATGCGCACGCTTTTACAAGGACAGTCATTGATGATAGTTCCAATGAGATACTGCCTACACGCATTGAGAATCCAATATCCTACAAGCCACAAAGCCAATTCCATCTGGAATGAGCAATAGCAGGGTGAGGTCACTGGCCTGCGTGGTGTTCTTCAGGACTTGTGCACAGTTGGACCTTTCGTAATTCATCTTCCAGTGAGTAACCTAATATTGATCAATTGGGTTTCCTCTGGGCATATTCGTCTATGGCAGTGATCTGTCCATTCGCCACTTTCTTTGGTTTACGCTACGCAAGATTTTTTTGAGGTGATTTAATTAGCTATGTCAGATTTTGTGACTCCACTGGGTAGCACAACTTTTTGTGAGCTTTTTGTCTGGCTAGTATGGTAAAGAAATTTTTGTTTTAAATCATAATATCGTTTTTCTTTTTTTCTTTCAACTTTTAAGTTACAGTTCATTTTTTCAATTATCGATTGAAATTGTTGATGGAAATAAACTAAATTGAATTGGATTGAATCGGAGGACAGCCCAGACACTTATGGAACTTCGGATTCATCATTTGTCCCCTCAGTGCGTTGACGTCCTATCTTCAACAGGCAAGGTCAATTCCATGCTATGGTACCTGAGAGCCACTGGGCCTCTACTACCGACTGTAAAATCTGATTAGTAATATTTTTTGGTTCATCCGTTTTTTTTTTTTTTTTTTTTGCTAATTACATATTTATTTGTTGTTGTTGTGTTTGTATTTAGTTATGATTCTATGCATCATCAAATCCAAGTTGTGGATTTTTATGTTTGGGATTTTTCATCCGCTGTAGGGATTAAACAGTAGTCATCGCTGTACTCTTTGTGGCAGAGTGCGGCGATGCCTTTCTCCGCAGAGTGATGTTATTGTTGTTTTATCCTCCCTCCGATCTGCCAGTGGATTCCATCATGGCAATCCGTTATTGACGGAGGGTAAACATGGCTGACGGCCCTGAAGGCCACTTACACCGATTGAGTTAATCAAGAATTAGCGTCAACGTGGCATTACGTTTGAGCGAAATCATTCATTAAAACAATTTTTCTTTCACCAATTTCCGTCATTGGTTAACTCACCCGTCCAAACTTTACGATCCGTTTATCAAAGCTGATTAGCTTAATTACCCGACCCAAAAAACCAATTTAGAGGTTAACGGATGATTATTATTTTGGTGACAGTGTATGGAGCCTTCAATTGCAACATTTCAATTACCGAAATTATAAAGTTATTCAATGGTTTTGATCATTCGAGTTCTCCTTCCATGTCCTTCCCCATTGACTGGCATGTCGGGATTGTTTTCAGTAAGATGCAACATTTCAAATTTCCAGTACACAAGATCGTATCGCATAAAACCTTAATTGTAAAGGCATCCATGACAAGAGAGATCACTATCAGCCACAGGCTGCTTTGGAAACTTGTTTTATTTTTAATTTTGATTGTTACTCAAGAGAATTCGACGAATCATAAGGATTATTATTGTACAGCTAGATCAAAACCTATGTTGCCAAAGTCCTTTGATTCATCCAGCACAAATAATGTACTCTACTTACTAACCTGGTAGGAACCTATCCAAATTTGATCACCCAATTTATGGGTTTGCATTCTGAGACGTATAGATTTCGATGTATTTACTTCTTATCTAATGATATTTCCATGGTTTTCTGTTATAACCCTTTCATCTGCTAGTATCCTCATACATAAGAATTTCTTGGAAGGTAGGTATCATACCCCAGGTACCGAAAAATCTACTGTTCCGCCGTCAAAAGATTGGAAAGATATTTTATATTTCATTTCAAATTTCATATTAACGCAAGCACAGCAGTTACTAATGAGCATTCTGAAATTGATAACAGATGATCAAATTGCTGTTTTCAGACTACCCTTCGAATCGTAGCGAAATCACAGTCGAACAGCCCATGAGGAAATAATGCTTGATGGCGCGCATACACATAGCGCAAGCACATATTGGATTATTGATTTGTAAACAAAGTCGCTTAATTGGCATTCCCTGACAGTTAAATCTTTTAATAAAACGAATCCAATCACAAAACGAAAGTTGATAGGTCTCAAACGTAAAATGTGTGTATACATTTGGTTTTGTTGCAAACAATTTTTACATTTCCCGAGAGTCAAACCAATGCTTCTGCTACTACAGGTGGACATGGAAACAAGAAGAAAACGATAAAAACACTTAATACAGGGTGTGGGGTATCACTCCAGTCACTTTTGTGGGAAGATACCACACAAATTTAAATTAGATTTGGAATGCAGAACTATCAAAATTGAGGAACAAGAAGAATGATATTAAATTAGAATAATATTGATTTTTAAATTAGGACAAAATTATTTGAACGAGATCTGAGAAGCGAATGAATTTTTATTGTTTAGATAATCCTAGTTACCAGTATGACATGCCGTCATGCCATGCCATGCCGGTCACTGGTTGTAATTAAATAATGAAATAAAAAACTGAAGACTAAAATAAAATAAATATCGACGACCTTGCTGTAGGTAGGTCCCCACAGCTACTCCCCCTCCAGCGATGTACATGTGGAGAACATCGATTCGTGGAACCGATCTGGGAATTTAACCATCCTCCCTGATCGTGTCTTCTTGTGTTCTGGGGTTTCTGTCTTCTGTGTTTGTGTATTCTGTTCTTGTGTTTTCCGTCCTTGTGTGTTTTGTCCTTCTGTCTTCTTTCCTTGTGTCTTCTGTTCTTCTTTCTTCCGTACTTCTGTCTTCTGTTCTTCTTTCTTTCGTATTTCTGTCTTCTGTTCTTCCTCATCTTCTGCTAACAAATATGCAGGCTTCAGGCGATCTATTGAAATATTCACACTGACTCCTTTAATTTCGAGTGTGAAAAATTTGTCAGTTCGTCCCAGAATTTTGAATGGTCCTTCATAAGGGTGGGCAAGGGAAGGTTTCAACTTATTTACCCTTATGAAGACATGACTAGCTTCTTTCAAGTCTTTGAATATGAAAGGAGTGAATTTGCTCTTCAGTTTGTCATTTATTGGCTTCAACTCCCTCATCTTCGCTCGCAACTTATTCACGAAATCTTCTTCACATACTTCTGACGAAGTTGATTCTTCAAAGAAATCTCCTGGCAATCTAAGGGGCATTCCGTAGACCATCTCAGCAATTGATGCATTGGCTTCTAATTTAATGGAGCTTCTTATGCCTAACAGAATCGTAGGTAGAACTTCTGTCCACTTTTTTGTTCCTTGTGCTCTAATTGCCGCCTTCATTTTACGATGAAATCGCTCGATTTTGCCCGGAGAGTCCGAGTCGGAACCCACCATCCGCCTCCAGCTGAAGACAGGCTCGAGGGAGAGGGACTTCGTCGAAATAGGGGACACCCCAGACATCCATATCCTGTCCCACAATTTCACGAAAAATATAAACAAGCTGTGACACCTAGAGACGCGTTTCACTTAAAATACTTGCAGTTCGCAGAACAGGAGGGAAACTTACTGATCGGTTCATGACTCATATCTGATGGCCGACGTAATCACGTCGGGGTCACCAAATGTGGGGTATCACTCCAGTCACTTTTGTGGGAAGATACCACACAAATTTAAATTAGATTTGGAATGCAGAACTATCAAAATTGAGGAACAAGAAGAATGATATTAAATTAGAATAATATTGATTTTTAAATTAGGACAAAATTATTTGAACGAGATCTGAGAAGCGAATGAATTTTTATTGTTTAGATAATCCTAGTTACCAGTATGACATGCCGTCATGCCATGCCATGCCGGTCACTGGTTGTAATTAAATAATGAAATAAAAAACTGAAGACTAAAATAAAATAAATATCGACGACCTTGCTGTAGGTAGGTCCCCACACAGGGCAATCCTTCAAGCATTATAATTTTTCATTTGTTTTGAATTAAGAATTCACAAAGTTTTGTCCGAATTTTACTCCGACCGGAAGACATTTCAAGGAAAATGGTGTTTATTTATTTCAAGAAAGCAGAATAAAATCCCAATTGCATAATTGTACAAGACGCAATTTTCGGCTGCAGTCAAATAAATACGTAAAGAAATTGAGTAAACCCGATTAAAATAAGAGACTCAACAACTACTCATTTTTATTAGAAAAATAAATGCACACTGTCTTATCAAACACCTAATCAATATCAACTTTGAGGTCATTATAAGGCGGGGCTTACACCTGACGGGAACGGGAAAACACCGTCCAGACGGACGGGGAAACACCGACGCAGTGTTCCGCTTACACTTGCGCGGGCCCGTCGCTCCCACTCTGCATACCTCCATTTTTCAAACAACAAAATTCAAACAAATAACCGAAAAACGCCCGTCCCCGTCGGCGGCAGGTGTAGGACTAGAGATTCATTTCTACGTGTTGGCCACTCCCGGCGGGCCCGCCCCGTCGGACGGGGACCGATCTCCCGCAACATTCTGCGGGCGAAATTTTCCCCGTCGCGGGGATCGCCCCGCTCTCGCTCAGATGTAAGTCGATGCTTTCTTATTGACGGATTATTTATACAATAATTCCTGCGCTTAAAAATCTGGTACACATACACAAGTGCGTCTGGTTTGATAAGATGGATTTCTAAAGTGATCTTTCCAAAAGTGACGATGAATCTATTTATTTATAGTTGGAGCAAGTACCAAACAAAAGAATCATAATATATTTGAAGTAGTTGAGTTGACTCGGTGGGTGTTTCAATGAATTCGGGTTGAAAGACCAGTCCAGTCGTTGGGCGTAGATGTATATTTAGAGTTACATTGCAGTCCTTACAGCTACAGTTGGTTCAAAAGCGAACATTTTGAGCGACGTTTCTGTGCCGATGATGGTCACCCTTGTCAAGCTCAGCGAGTGAACGTGTTTACCTGAGTAGAACACAGACACAATATGGTATCACATAATTTAAGACACTAAAACTAGAGAACAGGCTCCCTCGAAGAGGTGAGCACTGTGTGGAAGAAAAAATCAGCCCCCTCGAAGAGGTGAGCTCTAATGGAGACACTATGTTGGATACCTACATGGAGAAAAATATGATGATAATTAATTATGTATAAAACTATTTATACATAATATGTTTGCAGAATGTCTGTGCAGAATGAACAAGATTCGTGAATATATAGGCATACTACACTTTACGCCAATACGCAGTTCATTTAGGTACCTACCTAACAAATCAAGTAGGTAGTTACCTCCAAACCATAGATCTTTTTTTCAAACCTACTTTTCACTCATTCCTAACTTGATATTACCACACAGGAAATAATGGGGAAGAACCTAACTCAGTTTTGTCCATGGTGCCGACAACCACCAACACAACCTTTTAACAAAACCTTCAACAAAACCTGTTTTATGATGGTCACCTCACGCAAAATATACCTACCAGACAGTGATGTAAGTAAAGTGTAGTATGCCTATATATTCACGAATCTTGTTCATTCTGCACAGAATGAGTAATGCAAATATATTATGTGTAAATAGTTTTATAATTAATTATTATCATATTTTTCTCCATGTATCCAACATAGTGTCCCCATTAAAGCTCACCTCTTCGAGGGGGCTGATTTTTTCTTCCACACAGTGCTCACCTCTTCGAGGGAGCCTGTTCCCTAGTTTTAGTGTCTTAAATTATGTGATACCATATTGTGTCTGTGTTCTACTCAGGTAAACACGTTCACTCGCTGAGCTTGACAAGGGTGACCATCATCGGCACCGAAACGTCGCTTAAAATGTTCACTTTTGAACCAACTGTAGCTGTAAAGACTGCAATGTAACTCCAAATATACATCCACGCCCAACGACTGGACTGGTCTTTCTACCCGAATTCATTAATATTTGAATAATGAAACTAGAAAGATTGAAGCATACCGTCACACCAAGGTAAAAAAGAAAATGAATTAATAAGAAAGTATGTTCGGTATGAATAACTACAAAAAACCTACAATACTCACATAATCACACTTGACAACAATACTCAACATCGTTTTACGAGTTAACGAAGCTGACTGAAGCAAAATATCAAAGTCTGTGTACAAATCATAGGAGTGGTTGACCGTACGAGGCATTCTGCACAACGATCTGTGATAGAGGTAGTTCATCGGGAAACGGGTGGGCGCACTCGAACTGGGCACCAGCAAAAAAGGGTTCATTAATCGTGACCTGATCAAGGAACCGGCCCGCGCTAGGTAGAATATGTTTAGTTTGGTGGTCAGACATCAAGTAGTCAATTCCTGAGTAACATTTCAGTTTAGTTAGACATTTAGGTCAGAATGAAGTGTACAATTTGGTGGACTAAATGTTCGGAAGCTCGTATCTCAAAAATGCATAACATCAAGTAGTCAATACCTTACTAAAAATTCTGATTAGTTAGACATATAGGTCATAATGTAATAACCATTGCACCAGTTCGATAGTAACCTGGATCAGACCCTGCCTACCAACGATTTGGAAAGTGCCCAGTTCAGGTGTTTTAGTTCCCGTTAGTGCCCAGTTCAGGTCAACCCAAAAGGGTACCCACGTATCTAGAAGAGGTACCTTGAACTTGACCCTGGATGAGGAACCAATGCGAACAACGGAAGCGAGCCAATCACTCCCAACACCGACTCCGTAGACGAACTACATCGACCAAAACGGACTATGGGTCTCTGCATACCACATTCCTTGTTCAAAGTGTCAAAGTTCAAAAAATCATGCTATATTCCTACCTTATATGAAATAAAGAGCAGGAACCTACGATGTAATCTCTTGTTTGAGTTAATGAGGCACTTATAATACGGAATCTAAGCAATCAAAGCGTACTCCAAGATCGTGAGCACAAAAGACCAGAGTTGAGCGTAATTGTAATCATAATTACGATTGCACTCATAGGGTTGTAGTGAATAAAATTACGATTATAATCACAAAACCTGGAGATATGATTAGGATTACACTTAAGGTTACGATAATGATTACATTCATAATAACAGGTTTTCTGTAATTAATTTGGTAATCAGAACTTTTTTTTGCGATTACAATATTATATTAATCACAAGTTTTTAACGTGATTTTGACTGAATAACAACCGATGTTCCCTATAAATAAGCCGGTTACCACAGATTTTTCCCTGTAATAACAGTCATAGTCATAATTTTTCCTGTGATTACAGCCGTAATCTTCGTGCTTTCTGTGATTACTGCCGTAACCTTAGTGTTTCCTGTGATTACAATTGTTATGCGGTAATGTTATATGATAATTAATATACGGTAACGCTTATTTATAGGGCACATCAGGTTGTTAAGCCCAAAATCAAATTGAAGGCTTGTGATTGCAGTTATAATCGCGAAAAAGTTGAGATTAAGAATATAATTACAGAAAAACTGAAATTACGAATGTTATATATATATATATATATATATTTTTTTTTTTTCCAAGGTTTAAGCCGCCCCTCAACCAGAAAGGTCATTAGCGGCAAAACTATAGAACTGAACTGGATTCGAACCCGGAACCTTCTACTCTATAATGATTACGAATGTAATCGTAACCATATCTCCAGGTTCTGTGATTATAATCGTAATTGTAATCACAACCTTTTAAAACCCTGTGATTGTAATCGTAATTATGATTACGATTACGCCCAACTCTGCAAGTAGTGACTTATGCAGAGTATTAATCGCTGGCACTTGTTTGAACTCTTTCGTATTTCTCTTCACGAAACCCAAAACTCTCATTGTTCTTGATGAGATGGCAGTAATATGTTGGGTCTAAGGACCCATCAATATTAATGAATGAAAATTGAGTTCCAATAAGTACGTCGCATTGTTGCTATAATCGGGGTTCCTTAAGTGACCTGGTGAAAACAAATTAGACAAACGAAGTCTGTATTTTATCTACAGCAAACCCCATACTCGTGTCATCGTTTTGAGACTGCTTCAACAAGCGGAAACTCTTTTTTCTTCATTCTGCTTCGACACGAGAATGGGAAACATGGGACTTCCGCAGGAGGCGCGCGTTGACACGAACGTAAACCGTTTCAGCGAGTGAAAACAGAAAACAGGTCAACTGGGCGTAATATGACTCAATGAGAGAGGCCAGCTCCGTGTGCCCAGTGCCCTTCCACCCCCGGCTACGGTGTAACTAAGCTTTCCGGAGCAAACCAAAGCACCAAGACAAAAAGTCGTCAGCTTTCTGTTATTTAAATGGCATTGTTATGTTTCAAAACAATTGTTTCCCCGTTCTCTCATTTTGTCATACAATATTCAAGAGCTGTTTTTTCTTCCTCTCTATGGACTCGAGGGTCTTGCTTTTATAAGCGGCTCTCCGAGAGATGTGCAGAGAGAAGTGAGAAAGGGGTTAAGAGAATTGGATGTGTTTTTCCACCGGGCGAACAATATATTTTTCAAACCCGTAAAAGGGAAGAGGTTCCACGCACCGTGAAAATCCGGCGGGTTCGCGCGAAGGCACCTTATTAAATTTGGAGGCGAAAGTGACACCGATATCTTGGGAAGAGAAACGTGGCGGTAATGGGATGCTCCCCTTTTTGTCTTTCACCTTCGGATTTTGAATCCCTGTCGGTTGAATTGAATTTGACATATAGTTGAGCATATGGTGGGTATAGCAAGTATGTCGTGTATGGATCGATTGATGCAGAGCCGTCTGATGCGATTACCAGTGCGTTATAATCTTCCTGAATGCAACAAGTACACGGACATATTATCTTATCGGTATATCTTGGACAACATTTACGATTGTTGTCCTTATCTTATCATTCATATACAGGGTTACCCAAAACTACCCCCCCCCCCCCCCCCCTCCCCAACGTTTGTTCTTCATATCGGAGTACAACTTGGACAGCCTTTCAGGGTGCCTGATACTAAAGAATAAAAAAGAAAAAAAAAAGAAAAATCCAAAAGTTTTTGGACTACCCGAATGGGGTACTTGGTATTGGACACTACGAAAAAAATTTCCATTTTTAGCCACTCATTTTAAAGATTTTTTGGTGCCTAAAAGAGCTAATCTTTAGAAGAAATAGCGCTTCTTCATGGTTCATAAGCTCTAATCTGAGTAAGGAATAAGATATCGCAATTCTGGTTTTATCATTGTGTTCAGCACTGAAAAAGTCCAGTCATGCAGCATGACCCCATAAGCGAATTTTTGAAGAAATCCGACATTATGAGCGGAGCGAGGCCTTGGGTCCTGCGTGCTAGTACGTACATAAATAGAACTTCTTCATAATTTCATGGCTGATATATTCTAAGCCACAGTCAGTATTAAAGCTACATCAAGTCCTAAAACAGTTGAGCGTAAAACATTAAAGAGAGCGACCGAGAGAATCGGAGGACGGAATATTTCAAAAGAGTAAACTCATCAGTTGTGATTAGGCATATATATATATATATATATATATATATATATATATAATTTTTTTTTTTTTTTTTACAAGCACCTACTACCTACGTTTTAAACAGCATGTATCTAGGATTGGTTATACAGGGATGCTTCCATAATAGTAGTTCAATCTGAATTTGGACAATGTTTCATGCAAATATTACCGATTTTTACAACTAGCGAACGGCATTATTTCGATTTTTGACTGATCTTTCAACTTTGAAATTTTTGAAAACTTGATACATATTCTTATAGGACATTTTACGCTGATTCCGAATATACCACATGTTAGTATGCTAAAAAAATTATTTCGCACAACAAATCGCAAAAAACAGGCTATTTTGAAATTTTTGACTGCATTTTTGAAAATTTCAACCCGAAGATGTAATCCGATCATGCTGGCCAACAAACTTGAACTTACTATGGGGTTAATAAGTTGATACACTTTTTTTTTTTACCTTTAAATTATCACAGTGCTTTATTGACACAAAGCTTTTCGAAGTAATTCACTTCATCTTCAGGTACACATCACACACAAAACAAACAAGGTAAAGCGAAGCCAAAACAATCAACAAGGCAAAAGAGAAGAAGAAGAAGAAATCTCTTCTTTCGTCCAAGAAAGACATTAAATGGTAGGGACTATATACATTAAACTAATAACTACATAACATTTATATACTATGAAATAACACTGAATGAACACAGGATTTATACTATTTTATGGTTAAACAAATCAAATGCCTATGAAGGATATTCAAGTGTACCTCTATCGGATCGGTAGGTAGGTACCCACACCTGAACTGGTGAGAAACAACAACTAGGTATAAAATAAGATCTTAACTACCTACTGGAAAAAAAAAAAAAAAAAAAAAAAAAAAAAAAAAAAAAAAAAAAAAAAAAAAAAAAAAAAAAAAAAAGGCCTAGGTGCTAGGAAAGGGTGAAGCTAAATATACTATTCAACAAGGCCTCAGGCACGTAGCCAGGATTTTGCCTTGGGGAGGGTCCAGATCCCCCCCCCCCCCTCTCGCCCACCGGCTCTCTTCCCATTTCAATAAATTTTAAAGTACGAATTTTAAGTCACAGGAGAAGAAATGTTTTACTAACATGATGAAGTACTATCTTTAATAAGGCAAAAATATTTAATAGGTAGGTGCATAATAAGGATTTTAGGTGACAGTTAAAACAATTTTTTACAATCATGATAAATCGATCTTTATACAATAATAACAGTTCAATTTTGTATTTAGTTGATCATAAAATGTTAATAGTAAGATTTTTCTGTTTGCTTTTAAAGACATCCAATCCAGCACGTTATCAGCCGCGAACGACAGTGGATAATGAATTGACACCATGGTCAAATGAGAAAGGCGTTCGTTACCCATCTTATTTCTAAGGTATTTTTCTAATCTTAATTTCTGAGGTACTGCAGGCTCCGTAACGTAAAAGTTAGGAAGACATCTAGGAACATTCTCCCCGTAGGATATTGTGAGGAGTGTGGGGCGGAATACAGAACCCCGTGACGCACATAGGATGGATAAATTTCCCATAGACTGCAAGATCCCATGAAGTAAATTTATGAGTTTTCTAATCCGGATAACGGATGGTGATGTGTTGTGTGAATTTCCGCTCCACAAGAAAATCGATTTTCAAAGCGTTAGATCGCGGTTTTTTTTTTTTAAACCGAAAACCGATGGAAAACGTACCAGACAGGTTCACACTACCAGTCATACTTCTTCAATTTCCTGCTTCGAAGTTGAGTGCCAAATTCTGTCTCATTCACTCATTCCAAAAACGTTAACTTAATTATTGTTATTGTTGTGATATCGTTGGAGCAACGTAATTAATGTAGCTCAGTAACATCGATGATACCTTGGTGAATAGTCAAAGAGACAATGCAACCCAATATCCCCATTGTTCTAGAGGCTTTACAAGAAGAGAACTCGTTCTACATATACGCTCCAGACATCCACATATTGCGAACCTGAATACCAACCGTGGTACTCAAAGTATAATATCAATACCAAATGCTGATCCTATTCAGAACTATTTCATAAGAGGCTTTGGGGACGGGATGTTAAATTCTCCAGGAGGCTGGACCACATTAAGATGGGACATGCTGTAGCAGAGAGCCATGCGTCTGCAAGGAAAGCAGTACGAGTTACCTCAGGGAGCGGTCGGCGTGTCACTCCTTGCTGATGAAGTGAAACGGCTAGCTGAGGGAATACGAGATTCGGAGAGAATTTTCTTCGTCTGTAGTACTGCCCTCCAGAGAGAGAAAGGAATCTCTTCAGGGGAAGATGTCAGAAGGCTTCTGAACACCATAATAAAAATTTGGAGTGCTGAAAGGTATGAAGAGTTGCTACACGGCAAGGCTTACACGGGTCGTTCAGGTATAGTGCTAGAGGCGTTGATCTGTCTTTAAGGTCGTATACATGACCCATGTCCGTGTACCGAAATATCTAACTTCTTATCTCAGGAATCTTACCTCTACATATTGGAGCTATTAGCAGAACCTATGAGTATTGTAAAAATAATATCTGAAGAATTTCACATTAGACGAATATTCTCTGTTGGTAGTTCGTGCTAGTGAAATAATAGATACTACCTTAATCATGAATAATTTTTTTATTCATCAAAAATTTATTTCGGGGGGGGTCCGGACCCCATGGACCCCCCCTCTGGCTACGTGCCTGCAAGGCCTGTAAACAATGGAAAGTGAGTCCAAAATATACACACTTCAAACTTAAGTGCAGATTAAGGTCAGGCCACTTGGCATACAACCAGTTCCAGAAACTTTTCGTTAAATATGAGCTCAAGAGATGGTATGCTGTTCAAAACAACATGAGACACTATGACTTCCACCTAAGATTATCCCTGAGCAATAAACTGAGCCAATGGGAGTGGAACTCGTTTGTGGATAGGGTGAGAAGAGTTGTTTTTCACTCCTTCAGAGAAAAGTGGCTTACACAGAAGAAGAAGTTTGCCAACCTCCTTACACAGCAACAGGCCAGGGGAGCTTCTAATGCTCGAAGATTAGCTGAAAAATGCTTCAAAAGACCTCCTTTTTGCATTGGAGCTGAGGAAGAAGTTCAGCTTGATGAGGCATTTATGGAGGCTTTCACAGTTTCACACCATGGCCATAACGAGGGGAAGGGATTTCATCTCTTGGTTGCTCTACTATGGATCCCATTATGTCACACCACGACCAGGAGGAGCGCTCAGAAGAATTGTCATCACCTACAACGAGTAGCTCCACTGAAGCTCTCATTTCGTCATACCTGCACCAAGGAGAGATTTCGGAAAGGCTACCTACACCCACTACTTTAATTCAACCAGAACGTGAACCTGCAACTCAACAACGGCCCAGTACCCCTTCAAGGAGCCTCATACCTACCAATGCTTCCAACCAACATCTGCAGGAACCTGCCGAGGGCTCTAGGGATAATGGACTTCTTTCTCTACCAAACCTGTCCACCACCACAGAGGATCCTGGAGGGTCATCCACTGGGCCATCCTTACGTGGGGAGGCCTCATCTACAATTGGTATGCCTGAAAACCTAGATACTAGTCATTCTGTGCAATTCTATCCTAGAGTAGTGAATCTAAGTCAAATTCATATTGAAAATAGATTGCTAAATTTTCTTAGTAAGGGTTTAAAATATAATATGAATCACAATGAGAGCTCAGATTTCAAAACGTTCATAGTAGATGTAGAGATCATTGGGGGGTGGCTTCCAGAAGATGAACAGTTTAATTTCACACATTTGAGCAAGGTTAGGGGTACTAGGAGTGGAGCTGAAAAGAAGTTATTTTTTGATTTTAAACGTTTCCTGAATGAAAATGATCTCATATTAACGAAGGCTGACAAAGGAAATTCCATCACCATTTTGACCAAAGAGCAGTACCTCAGTAAAGTTCATGACTTTTTACAGATTGATCATCAAACAAATACCATTTTTGAAGAAATTGATGACCCCTCTTCAATGCACAATGAGGAAATCAAAGATCTGGTCTCAGAATATAACCAACTCTCCTCAAATAAATGGTTTTACCAGAACATGAACCCTAAACCACCTGAACTATATGGGCTTGTAAAACTCCACAAACCAGATCAAAAAATTAGGCCGGTGGTTAGCTGCAAGGGAACTGGGACTGAAAAAGTGGCTAAACAAGCACTGCATCTATTCAATTCATGGGTTTCATTCGAGTCGAAATATTCCATCAAAAATAGGGAAGAGCTAATAGAAAAACTACAGACTACCAAGTTAACATCAGGGAAACATACACTGGTTTCAGTGGATGTTTCTAGCTTATTCCCATCCATCAATATTAAACAACTTGAAATAATTCTACAACAACTCATATTTTCTAAAATGTCTGACAAAATTAGGGCAGAATACCTTTTTAAACTCATGTGCTCATGCATGGATTGGAATTATTTCCAATTCAATGGCAAGGTATACAAACAAAAACATGGTTTAGCCATTGGTTCACCCCTCTCTCCATTGTTAGCAGAAATCTATATGGCCCACTTAGAACAGGCTCATATTTTCAAAGAAAATGCTCCCATGGTTGAATGCATCAAATTTTATGTACGCTATATCGACGACACGTTCTTGATTTTCCAAGGTACCCACAGACAAATACATAACTTCCTAAAGTTTCTTAATTCTATAGACAATGACATCAAATTCACAAACGAAATGGAAACGGATGGGAAGCTTAACTTCCTGGACCTAACAATATCTCTTGATCAGGAAAATAAAGCACAGTTCAAAATTTACAGAAAGGACTCCTTCACAGATTGTGTAATTCCAAAAGATTCAAATCATCCATGGCCCTACAAATTGGCAGCTTTCAGGTCCATGGTACATAGAATGAAAACTGTACCATTGTCTGAGCAAGATTTTAACATTGAGTTAGAAATAATTAAATCTATAGCTAAAAATAATGGGTACACCCCCCAATTAATTGACAGTCTTATCAGAATCTTTGAACGAAAAGAAACCAATGAAGCATTCCAAGGGAGCCTAAGACCAGTTCCAGAGGACCTCAAGTACAGGAGGGTTATATATTTGAATAGTAGTTCCGTAGCCATTAACAAGCAACTCCATGATTTAGGATTAAAGCCGGCATTCTACACTAATAGAACCATTTCCAAATTGATCAACTCAAAACTTAGAAACAGAGAAAAAACGTCAGAAAGTGGGATTTATAAAATAAAATGTGGGGGGGACAACCAAAATTCATGCAATGGTGAGTATGTGGGTCAAAGTGGGAGAAAAGTTAGTTGTAGAGAGGGAGAGCATCTTGGAACCCACAGGAGTATTATGAAACGAAAAGAGAAAATAAATGGCTGTCTGGAAGCCATAGCTTATTGTGATAATTTAGGACTGTCGGATGATACCAAGGAGATTGCATTAAACAACATGAGGGATCTTAAAATAGAAATAGCAGATTTAGAGGTGAAAAGCTCTTTTGCAAGGCACATGTACAGAGAAGGTCATAGCTATGGAGGGGAGTTCCAGTTGCTCAAAAAAGTGGATCAAAAGGGTATGAAGATGGACAAGTGGGAACTACTCGAAATTTATCTATCCAGAAAGAACAGCACCACTTTAAATGTAAATGATTTGTTTTCAGAAAGGAAATTTAAATTTATTAGAAACTGGGAGCATTAACTTGAAGATTGGGGTATTTCACAAGGTGGTCCTTAATTTTAGAATATTAACCCCCCCCCCCCCCATTTAATTATTGAATTTAGGGCAATACATATACAATCCATGCACCTAGGCTTTTTTTTTTTTTTTTTCCCCAGTAGGTAGTTAAGATCTTATTTTATACCTAGTTGTTGTGTCTCACCAGTTCAGGTGTGGGTACCTACCTACCGATCCAATAGAGGTACACTTGAATATCCTTCATAGGCATTTGATTTGTTTAACCATAAAATAGTATAAATCCTGTGTTCATTCAGTGTTATTTCATAGTATATAAATGTTATGTAGTTATTAGTTTAATGTATATAGTCCCTACCATTTAATGTCTTTCTTGGACGAAAGAAGAGATTTCTTCTTCTTCTTCTCTTTTGCCTTGTTGATTGTTTTGGCTTCGCTTTACCTTGTTTGTTTTGTGTGTGATGTGTACCTGAAGATGAAGTGAATTACTTCGAAAAGCTTTGTGTCAATAAAGCACTGTGATAATTTAAAGGTATAAAAAAAAAAAAAAAGTGTATAAACTTATTAACCCCATAGTATTATGGATTATCACATTAGGTCAAAAAATACTCTCAGAGAGTTGATAAACTTGAACTTTCCAGAAAACTTTCGTTTTGTATCCTTAACATTTTAAAATTTGTTTGAAGTTTCTAGCACAATTCTACGGACAGTTATCGCCTGGAATGACACATACCTACATATATACATACATACATAAAAAAATGCGTTAAACTTCAGAATATGATTCAGAATAGCCTGAAACGGATTTCTGCGTAAATTTTTTTAAAAAATTCACATTCTACAAATTTTGAGGAGAGAGCAATAGCTTAATTTTCTTCAAAAATTCGCTAAAATATTTAAAATTAGGTGTACCTAATTTGGAAAAAAATGGAAAATTGGACTCCCTTCTTTGGGTAGCCCAAAAACTTTTGGATTCTTTTCTAGATTTTTAATTTTCTTAAAATTGAGTATTAGGCACCCCAAGAAGCCTCCAAGTTCACTTCGATAACTCAAAAACTGTGGGGAAAATATGGAGAGGGGGGGGGGGGGTAACTTTGGGACACCCTGTAGTTTAGTTCGTGAAGTAGATTCAAAAGAAAAGTGAGTTAGAGACAACGTGGCATTGTCCATAATATACTGTTTTGTGAAAAAGGTACGAGAAATTTTGTTATAGTCACTCACATTTCGGCCCGTAAAGTGTGGTCGAATAATGTAAAAGACTGTATTTTGTAAAATACATTGTATTTCTATATTTTTTGAAAAAAAAAAAAGAAAGTATAACCTTTTATTTTAAGGGTACTTTCATCAATTGAGATAACAAATAGTACTTTAATATCGTTCTGTTTCTGAAGAAAATTGTTCGAGTTTTGCGGTTGTATAACAGAATAGAACCCAGAGTGGCTGTTTAGCTCGAAAAAATTGGATTTTGAAAGTTACTGTTAGTTATTGGAATCTGAAAGTTAGTTTATGGAATGATGTTTTCACATTTGCGTTTCAAATAGGTGTTGTGGAAATCTAACCTGAAACAGATTATTTTATCTGAGTTTGCACTGAAAGGTAAAGTGTACTATTTGGACTTACGAGCCATTGCGGCTTGCTAGGGGCTTCAAAGAATAATCGTTGAAGCGTGCGACTCTGTTCCCGACAAGGAGTAGTTGAGACGAGTGAGCGCCTTTATTGTGGAAAAAGGAGGCCGTTGTGATCAAATGCTTTATTATTGATTCTGTTATTTATCGTTCTTTTAAAGCGGCATATTTATGTTGGCCGTTATTGAAGTTACTCTATTTCAATAGACACTTTCATTAATTTATCTATTTTCAACTATTCTTCACAGCAGGTGTTTAGAAAATGGATGAATGAAGAAATTATTACAGCGAAAGCTCCAGAAAACTCTTTCATCTGTGGTGAATTATTAATGTAATTCTCTTAGAAAGCTTCCGTGTAGAAAAACTTACCTCACGTGATTCAGCATGAGAAAACGCTCTAGAATAAAGCATGCTTCCTATTTGTGAATTACTATTAAACTCTTCGATTGTCTACGTAAACTCACACTCGAAAGTGCGGGTGGCAGTAAATTTTTTATAGCTTTTAATGTAGGATCTGAATCGGCAACGAAACGGAATTTAGTGAAAAGCGTCTATATCTACGAACAATAAAGAGTTAGAATGTTGAATAGAATGTTTTGAAATTGGTTTCCACAATTTCGTCGCGAGTGATTTGGTTCGCTGGAATGAAAAATCGTGAACCGATTTCGAACTTTCTTCCTAGAAGTTGATAACACTACTTCTTATTGCAGTGTCTAAAAATTGGGGAATAAGATGAATAGATGGATATGTGGAAGGTTGGGTTATCATGTAACATGACTGAGTGGAAAATGATTCATTTGGATTGGAAAACGGTTCATTGGATATGCAAAAAGACACATTTGGTTTGGGAAAGGATTCATCTGAAGTGGTAAAAGATTAATTTAGTCTGGGGAATGTATCATTGGATGTGAAAAAGGATTCATTTCGGAAGTTAGTGAAAAACGTTGTCTACTTCCACGAAAAAATAACGAGTTACAATGGTAAATCGATTTCGACGGTTAGGCCGTCATCAGTAACAAGCAATAACAACACACATTAGAAAGAACACAGCTTATATAGTCACAGGTGAAAGGACATTGAATCCCATTGGTCGGGTGAGGAAATAATCAAAAGTGACAGATCTGGTAAATGTTTAAATGAGGATATCCCTCAATATATTTCAACTCTGATAGTTCCATTTCTATAAAGCTTAGAATTATCCCTTCCAACTGCTGAAACCAGTAATTTTCCTCTCTTTTCACTTCACATGATTCGCTATAATCCCCCTTCACTTTGCTTGCACTTAATTGGCTGTACCTCCAGCCCCCTTTTCCTTTCTCTCGACCTTTGGGATTCAATCTCCCTTCACCTGTGACTATATAAGCTGAGGCCTTTCTAATGTGTGTTCAGTTGTTGTTTGTTGATCCGTGGAAATAGACAACGTTTTTCACTAACTTCCGTTTTGAAATGGAGTTCCACAACTCAGTCGCGAATGATTTAGTTTGTAAGGATTCATTTGGTTTGGGAAACATTTCATTGGAAGTGGAAACAGATTCATTTGGTTTGTAAAAGGTTTAATTTGAGTGGGAAATGATATATATGAAAAAGCGCCAACTTCATGAATGGTTTCGGAATGCCTCCTAACGGTTTTTCATGAAGGAAGTTGGAAAAATATACTTAATTGCAAAGGGCTTTCATTTCACCTATTACTTATTTTTAACGAAAATCCCCCTTGAAGAGATTAATGCTAGAGCGCAAGAAATGATTTTCTTTTCATATTAAATTAAAATACCCTATTGTTGGTTCTTCCTCCCTGTATTTAATTTAAAGACCCCTTTTTTAAAGCAAAGAACCCATCATCCTTTTATAATGAGCGAATTTATCATTTAGAAAACTGTAACTCACATGGGAACTGCCAAGGTGTAAATATATTTAGTTTGTCGTTAAGACGCTGACGGTTCATAATCAAACCCACAATGCTTAGTTAGAGGTGAGACTTCGACAAGCTACGATGTGTCCTCTTGGCAAACATCTCCCGTGGGTGGGAGCCGCGCCGTGTTAATTACCTCGATGCACATCAACTATTCATCGAGATCAAGTCGCAACTCGTGCAGAGCGTTCGACAGAGCACAATGGGTCCAAACCAAACGCCACATAACTAATACCCGTACAATGCATGCAATCGAACACAGAACTCAGGACCACACCGAGAAACGTGTTTGGGACTGGCGTGATTAGATCGCATATTCAGCCTTTACCTGTCAAACTAGTAACATAATGCGCTATTGTCACAATCAAAACTCAATTTGTGATGTCTAACACTGGTAAGTTGTCCATTATTTCTCATACAACTCCAGAGCCGGACTGGAAATAGAGAGTTCCTAGTGATCCGTCGGTCTCAATACGGCGTGCGGTAACGAGAAACTTTACTGCACTTTAAGATCACGTCAAGTCCTTAACGGATCTAGTTGTAACGCTAAATCCATGGAAGGAGGAAATTATCCCTAGGGGGTTATTTGAATCCCTGGAAGAAGGTTATTATTTTAGACAATTACGTTTTTTCCGGATTGCGATTCGTTAACGTATCTGTACGGGAGGATGCGTCACCGTAATTCATTGCGTCAGAGTTACGGCGCCGGTTTGCCAATACCACACGACGTATAATGTTTTACGGATCTACTAGGAACTTTCTAACCACTACCCAAATGCCCAGTTACGGCAGAAACTAAAAAACGCACACTGATACCGTTATTGAATAAAAATAGCTGTTTAAAGTGTTGTGCGATGCGTCACACATCTTTGTTTACTTTTAATGTAGATCAAGTTTTCACATGGGAGGTTTCGGATATGACTGTACCTTTGAAAAGAGTAATTCTCATGAATTTCATCGGAACCGCACGATTTCTTTTGGAAATTCGTAACGCTGAAATTCATTATTTTTCACGATGAATCAGAATATCTCAATTTTGTAAATAAGTTACATATGATGAACGTTTCTCTGTTATTACTATAATTTTTACACAATTCCCCTCAACGACGGTGCACCGCATAAAATAACAGGAAAACTAAAAAAAATAGTGGAAAAGATTTTCAGATTTATTCGAACCAGGCACAGGGAAGGTGACGGACATTAGAGTGAGATGGAAGGAAGTGTCCGTGTAAGATGAATTTAACCTAATGGACGTTAGTAAGTTGCTCAATAATATCCATGACTGGTCCTACATGCCACTGAATAAGATCCATGGTATCCATGAATGAACACGGAGAAGATACCTAGCGGACATCTAATACTAGATTGTGGTGATTTTGTGGTGCATGAAGTTCTTTAGTTTTCGGGCACTGATTAACTACATAGTTAGTAGGTTCCTAGTCTAAACAAAAACTCGTTCACCGTTAGATCGGTATCGTTGCCTACAACCAGTGATCGCGCTATGAGGCATGATTATTGCGATCATTCGATTGAATTGACTTACTACAATATTACTTTTACCAAACGAAAATGTTGAAAAATGTCTTTTCAACCACGAATGAGGTAGACGTAAGACGGCAAACCTCTTTTGAAAAATAGGTTGGTTGCGTGGCGATTTTACTGACATGGTGCAGTCATGTTCGACCTTTGCTAAAACATAAACCTACTCCAGGCGTGACGTCACGAGAATATGGGCTATAGCAAGACAATCAGTTTGGAAATCAGGACGGGAGTGGTGATACTATTAGAGCACCAACTCTTCGAGGATGTTCAATTCGAATAACCGACTCTGTCTGCGCTATGATTTTGAAGTGTAAACTTCTATAGGCGCACCGCGTCGAAAAATTTAGCGGGGTGTGAATACGAGTTTTCCGTCACGTTTTTTTCCGTCACGCTGTTTTTTTCTTTTGATTTTCACGTACAACCAAGCCGTTGCTGGGGAAATGAAACTTCTTTATTTTTCACCGGACAAAAATCGTTCTCCACTCGTTGGAAAGCTCTCGATTTATCACGCATTTCTTTCGTACTTGTTCTTCTATTCATGTCGTAGTTTTATATTTATTTATGTTATAAATGGATATAGTAAACAATGCCACTTGTTTTGTTGTCACTTGGTTGATATGTTAATTTTAGTTATAGTGATTGTAGACGCGCACCATAACAGAAAATTACCTACTTAGGTACTCTGTTCTAATTTCGATTTTAAAAACATTTATGTCGTAGTTTTAAATTTATTTACATTTACGAATTAGCGGGAAGAAAGCATGTTCCATGTTTTAGCATTTTAGCCGAAGGCTCAAGGCGGAAAGTTACCAAGGGTCCAGGGGTGGAGCCTGTCCACTTTTACTTTCCCAACATCCCAATAGAGTGGAAAGTAATTTCCAATTTTACTTTCCCAACATCCCAACAGAGTGGAAAGATTTTTTCAGCAACCAAAATCATTTCCATAATATATTTTATATTTATTATATTTAGCAGAGAATCGTCATAGAAGTTTACACTTCTCCCGTGTGGTCTTTAGCACACCTGGTTTTTTGATATTATTTCTCGCCAATCGTTTCAGCTCGGATAAAGTTCAACACTGGAACAATGGCAGAAGGCGAATTGTCCAATTTCCATTTCATTTCCAGTTTTCTATTTTTTCCCCGTGGAGGAACAATAGAGGCACAATAAAAGGAACAACAACAAATTCCCATTATTTGAATAAACATAGCTGGATATTGTGTTTTCCCAGTCTCGAATTTTATTCTTTTCCCGATAAGACGAAGGAATTAAAGGAAAGCTGCCATCTAGAGATAAGATAGTGTCACGTCGATGGATTTACATTAAAAGGAAAAGGAATTTGAAAGAGACGAAGATTGTGGTAGCGAGAGGGAAGGTCTTTATCTACCCTCCTTTCAAGGCAGATACCTATTATATGGTAGGACATTATTAAACCTCGAATAATTTGGGGAACTAGTTGATTGAGGCAAAAGGAAAACGCTTACGGCTTTAGTCATTCAACTTCCACCGCTCATTAATCTTCTCGAAAAGATTAGTTTTATCCAAGGGAATAAACCGCACAGCCCTCTCAAAGGTCATTGGGTGGGAAATCAGAAAAAAAAGAAGATGGATGGGATTGTTCGTAATAAAAATGAGGCGTGTACCCGTCGGGTTATTCATACTGACGATCAAAGTTAACAATGACTCACAAAAAAGGGGGAAATTGGTACGCTGGAATTTCAGTCTCGGCGGATTATGTGACACGAGGTCGGCGTGGGGTCATCATCGATTTTCTTGGCAACGCAGCGTACCAGGAGCAACTGTCATTTCTAGACGCTCGGTCCCAAACTTGGCCGTAATAGGAAGAGACGGCTCAAAACTACATTACGGGGTTGGACTATTTTCAGTTCGGACTATGACATTTTGCTTCCGAGTCTACCTATAGGTAGCAGAAACTGTTTTCACTTTAAGAAGAAAAAATGTTTGGTCTCAAAAGAGTCCAGTCATGCAGCATCACTCCATGATCGAATTTTTGAAGAAATCTTCGACATTTCAGTCGCTATTGATCGTGTAGAGAAATTTTAGTTTATGATTTTGATAGACAAACATTGAATCTAATTATTAAAAATATAATTTCATGGCTGATATTTTCTAAGCCACAGTCAGTATTAAAGCTACATCAAGTCCTAAAACAGTTGAGCGTAAAACATTAAAGAGAGCGACCGAGAGAACCGGAGGACGGAATATTTCACAGAGTAAACTCATCAGTTGTGATTACATTTTATTTATTTATTTATTTTTTTTTTTTTTTAACAAGCACTTACTACCTACGTTTTAAACAGCATGGTTCTAGGATTGGTTATACAGGGATACTTCCATAAGAGTAGTTCAATCTGAATTTGGACAATGTTTCATGCAAATATTACCGATTTTTACAACTAGCGAACGGCATTATTTCGATTTTTGACTGATTTCTCAACTTTGAAATTTTTGAAAACTTGATACATATTCTTATAGGAAATTTTACGCTCCTTATGCTTTTCAGCATACTGAAAAAATTATTTCGCACAACAAATCGCAAAAAACAGGCTATTTTGAAATTTTTGACTACATTTTTGAAAACTTCAACCCGAAGATGTAATCCGATCATGCTGGCCAACGAACTTGAACTTTCGTTTTGTGTCCTCAACATTTTAAAATTTGTTTGAAGTTTCTAGCACAATTCCACGGACAGTTATCGTCTGGAATGACTCATACATACATACATACATTAAAAAATGCGTTAAACTTCAGAATATGATTCAGAATAGCCTGAAACGGATTTCTGCATACAATTTTTTCAAAAATTCACATTCTACAAATTTTGAGGCGAGAGCAATAGCTTAATTTTCTTCAAAAATTCGCTAAAATCAAATTTTCCACTCGCATTTTACATTTTAGAGCATTTTGAAGAACTTTGATTCTGGGTCTGTCTATATGTGTGTGTGTCTGTCGTAAGTCAGAAAATCCTAGTAACAAGTTTATTTTCCACAGTTTTCATCCGATTTTGATGAAATTTACAGGAAATGTGCGGGTTAGCGTGTACACGGTCCTCTATCAGTTTCATCGTTAATGACTCAATACTTCACTCTGCGCATGCGCAAACGTAAATTCGACGAAGGATGAGTTCGTAAGACAGCACTATTCGTACACAATATTATGCTCATTTTCGGAAAATGTGACAAAAAAAAAATCTCCAAAAAGGCAAAAACGCCAAAAAGCCGTTAATTTGTTTATTTTGTTATAAATTTTATGGTAACCGATTTCCGTGAACAAAAAGTGTTCAAAACAGCAAAATTCTAAGAAAAACGGAACTACATACCTACTTATAAACTCGTAAACGAGTTCCACTATCTGCTTTACAAGCAGATACCATGTTACATGGATATATCTTCGATTGGGGATTTCATAACGGTTGTCCTCGAGAGTTGTAAACAAATCCTTCAACTTTGGACTGTAGGCGACGAAACGTAGGTTAAAGAATTTATTCTATTATTCTTGGAGACACAATAAGCATACTATACATATACATACTATTAAAGTTATTTCTTCAATACAGGCGCCATCATTTTTATGTTCATGATAGCCTGATTTTTCATTAGTAAATAAAATTATATCATTTATTGTTTTCTTTGATAACGTTTCGTTCTCTTACTGAGGACATCTTCAGATCTTGCTTTCTTGACATTGAGTTGACTTGGTGAGCCACTGTTTTATTTGACAAATCTGTTATATTCGGATGTTTATAAATTTTTTCCTGGACACACCAAGATCTGAAGATGTCCTCTGTAAGAGGACGAAACGTTATCAAATAAAACAATAAAAGAAATAATTTCATTTATTTTCCCTGTGCCGTATCCCGACTAACTCCAACAAAACAACGGTTTACTTATAGAAATGTTGAAAATAACTGTGGAGAGAAGTCACTACAATGAGTTGTTGTTTACAACGAGACTCTCTCGAACGATCAAGTTCGTCCCCCACCACGGCTACTACTTGGAACCGTTCCCTCAATTCCGTTCAACGCGGAGCAGTTCATGAGTCACGAGACGCTGATAACACTATTAGTGATAACGTGATAATCAAGGTGAACTTTGTTTTCTGCCAAACTGTTCCTGGGGCTGCGACGATTGAACAGCGATCACCAAGTAAGTGTATTTCCTTGGTTACGCATCTATTTGGGATTGGAAATCCGTCGAGAAATCCAAATTATCTCTTTAAGAAAAATTCCTGAAGCCAAAATTGTAAAAAATTAAGTTTTAGGTGGTGAACATGGTACAGTCGTTTTCTTTGCTTACCTACGAGTAGGTATGTTGAAAAGACTGATTCGTACCATTTGAAGATACGTAGATACCGTTTTGTTGTTCCTGGGGAAGTTACCCAAAAATCCTTTAACTTGATCGAATTATTTGCTCAATAAAGCCCCTTTCTGTGTTTTAAACACATTTTTTGCGTTTGATTCAACCTTAGACCTTTTTAGTCCCATTTTTCCATCATCCCTCCACTTGTAGAAAGAAAGTAGATGTTAAAAACGATGGTGAGGTTGGTACAGAAGCCTCTGCAACCTGGTTGGAGGTGTAAAACGACGGTGTACCTACCATCTTCACCACCAAAGTGTGGGAGAAGATATTACAACTTTAACCCCCCACCCTCGAGCTTGCAATTGATGAATTTCAACAACTCAAACGTGGTTCGAAAGGTTGATAGTTTAAGTTACTTCAGTATGAAGTTCACAAAACGAGTCTGCAACACATTGGGACATTTTCATGTGTGTTTTCTTATTATTTCCTTATCATTAGGGAAAAAACTGGATTCTAGAGCCACTCAGCTGATCTGTAATCGGTCAGTTGTGTTCAGAAGTCCCTCAAGGGGATACATACCAAATCTCAGATTCGTGGGATCATTAGGGAAAAAACTGGATTCTAGAGCCACTCAGCTGATCTGTAATCGGTCAGTTGTGTTCAGAAGTCCCTCAAGGGGCTACATACCAAATCTCAGATTCGTGGGATCATTAGGGAAAAAACTGGATTCTAGAGCCACTCAGCTGATCTGGGATCGGTCAGTTGCGTTCAGAAGTCCCTCAAGGGGCTACATACCAAATCTCAGAATCGTGGGATCATTAGGGAAAAAACTGGATTCAAGAGCCACTCAGCTGATGTGGGATCGGTCAGTTGTGTTCAGAAGTCCCTCAAGGGGCTACATACCAAATCTCAGAATCGTGGGATCATTAGGGAAAAAACTGGTTTCTAGAGCCACTCAGCTGATCTGGGATCGGTCAGTTGTGTTCAGAAGTCCCTCAAGGACCCACATACCAAATCTCAGAATCGTGGGATCATTAGGGAAAAAACTGGATTCTAGAGCCACTCAGCTGATCTTGGATCGGTCAGTTGTGTTCAGAAGTCCCTCAAGGGGCTACATACCAAATCTCAGAATCGTGGGATCATTAGGTAAAAACGTCATTTCTGATGGTCATAATCATCGTTGTGGCCACTTGGGACAATTTTCGTGAGCAATTTTCGTGAGCAATTATTTTCCGTGACGTTTTTTTAGTTTATGTGCCAAAGCAAAGACATGAAAATGTCAAAAGTTTCTACTTTCTATGATAAGAGAAAAGAAGACTGATAAAAGAGATTGGAACAGTGCTGTCGTAACCACTCTAGCGGGGCCCTGGCGAACCCGGCATATGAAAGTGTCGATCTATAATATATGTAGAAATTTAAAAGATCTATTTATAGGAACAATAAAGAGGAATGTTTCTATTAGAAATAAGTTAATCGCTGCTTTGATGTCTGTGCTACGAACTCGTGGAAGAACAATAAAATGGCAATGATGATAGTGATGAGCATTTGAAAATAGGCGGGCAGTGTGGTAGGTATAGAGAAGCAAAGCAGCCACAAGAGTGAACGTCACGGGACTGCTACTTCTCTCAACGAAACAGGTTCTGAGTTGTTGTTCTTCTTGTAGGGAACGGTTCCAAGTAGTTGCCGGGGTGGGGGACAAACTTGATCGTTCGAGAGGGTCTCGTTTGTTAACAGTCGACTGTTGTCAAGAGGATGAAAATGTTTCCTATGGAGTGGAGTAAATGATGCTATTGCTTTACGTTAAGAATATTGTAACCGGCTTATTAAAATTGTTTATAGTCCAATCAACTTAGTTTAGGAATGTAGCCAGGTACGTAAGTAGGGGGAAATTGGTAGCTTGAGATGTGAACATTTATCACATAAATCAAGCGCTTTCCAACGAGTGGCGAACGATTTCTGTGCGATGAAAACTACGGAAGTTCCATTCCCCTAGCAACGGATTGGTTGTACGTGAACATCATTAGAAATTGTGACATATTTTTTGCGCAACGAAAGTTTTTGGTTGACCCCCCCCAGAGCAAAGACATATCCATGTCAAAATCACAATATAATACGAAAAAGCACGAAAACCAGCTCACTAACGATCATTCTGCACGACTGAAACTTTTCAATTTTTTATTTATTTCATTTATTTTGGTTATTAGGTAGCTACTAGGTTTTCTACGAATTATTCATTGAACAGTAAATATTAGCCCATTGCATAGTTCACGGGATCTCTTTAAACTCTCTTTAACGAAGCTGGGCAATGTTTATTAAGCTGTATTCCGCCGGTCTCAGGTCGTTGTAGGAACAAACATTGAATACATAATTGATACTTGTGTTTAACCGATCCCACAATAGGCTCGAAGGGAGAGAATACAATAACGGCTATGGTTGCTGCTTGACCTCTTTGCCTCAATGACCGACATTTAGAGGTCGCCACACCCGACCTAGAGGTAAACGCGAGCATCTCATTATGAATAAACCAACATGTTCATTGACCTCTCTGACCTGATGGGTTCGGCCATTAATAAATTCATACTTTCTATTAGTCCGTTCTCCAACACACATAAACGGTAACAACTCCAATAAAATATGAATCTGATACGGTTAAAATACTTCTGATACATTTCATAAATTTTTAAATATGCTAGTAGTAGAAATCTATCTCTGGAAACAATGCCGCGCTCAATGAAGGCATTCAATTAGCAAGAATCGTTTCGTGATTTTCTGTCTGCGTGTTGTTATCGAATGTTCCAACAGAAATAAGGGAAATTTTAAATTCCTCAAAGTAGAAACT
The DNA here is from genome assembly GCA_030762985.1 of Adelphocoris suturalis. NCBI lineage: Eukaryota > Metazoa > Arthropoda > Insecta > Hemiptera > Miridae > Adelphocoris > Adelphocoris suturalis. The sequence goes on along the minus strand of CM061042.1, from coordinate 125,743,769 downwards.
ATTCATTCCGCACGGATTCACACTCCAATTCCACAAATATACACACACAATTTTTTTAAAATCATTTAATAACTATTAACAGGAAGTTTCCATTTGATTTCGTCACGTCACGAGCGTCACGTCACGGTGTCGATTTTCACCTACAACCAATGCGTTACTAGGGAAGTGTAACTTCCTTAGTTTTGATAGCAGGAAAATCGTTCTCCACTTTTTGGCAAGCTCGCATTTTATCACAACATCTCATGATCTGAAAGCCTCTGTAGTGTCAATGAAAGCGGATTTATTATGCTAGGTTATAAACTAATATTGCTAAGTAACCATAATGAATTAGTAGTGTGTACAGTTAATCAATATTAAATGATCTGACTGTAAAACCGTAGGTCTACCGTCCGTTTTTTAACACAGAATGTGTTTTAGCCATGGACTAACTAGCCGAAAATGGAACGCGGGATGGTAACGAAATGTGTGACGGATGATTTTCACGTACAACCGAGTCGTTGCTAGGAAAATGGTACTTCGTCGTTTTTCATCCCACAAAATTCGTTGACCATTCGTTCGAAAGCTCTCGATTTATCCAACAATATTATGTTAACTACTGCGAAGTGCGTGTCCAACAAACTGAGTTATGAGCATGGTTATATAAATAATTGTTTACACACAGGTGATCATTCTCAATAATTGATATTGTGAACATGATTGCAACCGCTTGTTAATTTCTGATGATTTCATTGAGCTTGTGTTTCGATGATTTGATTCATAGCAGGTGATCTGAGTATTACGAAAACGGTTTGATTTGTGAAGCGGAGGTTAAATAATTTGAATAGGTAATTTCTATACTTTACACTCTAGGAAGCTGTAATTTCGTTTGTAGCCTCTTTAGGACATTTACTTGACGATGCTCAGGGTCCGGATCAGATGTGTGGCTCTTAAAGCTAATTTCTATGCTTTACACTCTAGGAAGCTGTAATTTCGTATGTAGCTTCTTTAGGACATTTACTTGACGATGCTCAGGGTCCGGATCAGATGTGTGGCTCTTAAAGCTAATTTCTATGCTTTACACTCTAGGAAGCTGTAATTTCGTATGTAGCCTCTTTAGGACATTTACTTGACGATGTCCAGGGTCCGGATCAGATGAGTGGCTTTTAAAGCTAATTTCTATACTTTACACTCTAGGAAGCTGTAATTTCGTATGTAGCCTCTTTAGGACATTTACTTGATAAATCGCTCTTGATTTATCACGAATTTATTTCGTATTTTTTTTCGTAGTTTCATACTATAACTATATAGATTGATGTTATAAATGAATAGTAAACAATGACGCTTGTTTGGTTGTCACTTGGTTGCGCGACAACGCAAACACATTCTGTGTTTCAATAATTTCGTCCGAAGTATGTAAATAGAGGTAACCGGGGGTCCAGGGGGCTTGCCCCCTGGCGAGGCTCGGAGCGCCGAGTTTTTTTTTTTTTTTTTTTTTTTTTTTTTTTTTTTGTTGACATTTTATGTCTTTACTATGGCACATAACTCAAAAAGTGTGACGTTACCAATGGCATGGCTGCCATTCCAAATACTAACAAAATTAACCAAGTGGGGTAACGACTGTAACAACTAAGTAGATGGAGAATCTTAACTAAAGCTTATAGGAATATAAATGAAAATCGATAAAAATATCTGTGATAGATTGAGTAGAAATTTTCACACGTTCTAACCAATTTTAAAACCATAAAAATCTTCAAAATCACACATAATAAAACCAACAACAAGGGTAAAATAAAATAAAATAAAATAAATCTAGGTGGATTTATATTTAATGGCTCTTTAATCTAAGTGTGGAAGTTGGAACTTTTTTCAAAGTTTCCACAGCTCGCAGCTCATTTTATTAGACAGATATTGAAAAATTTCACAGGTAATGCACCAATAAAGATTTGAAAAAATCTACATAAGTTCCAGAGCAGAGAACAATGTTTCCGATGCGGCGGGAATCTAAATTCTCCTGAACAGTTTGAATGGACCTACTGTACCGTTTAGTTAGCGTCCAAAACAACGATGAAAGGGTCGGACTGGAAATATGGAAATATGGAACTGGAAGGGTCGGAGGAAATATGATACCAATAATCAGGTATGTAGTGCTAAGTATGAACTTAACTAGAAATTTGATCTTTGATAATAGTTGATGAAATTAGGAAGTACTCAAATGATAAGTGCGTTGTTAGAAGATGAAACATCAACGTAAATTGAGTTTATTATAGATAGGATGTATAATGGCATATGGTGCTTATTCTGCCTACCTACCTCATTCCTACTAGTGGCCACTGGAGAGGAGAGACAGTTATGTACCTAAGAGCTTGAACTGATCAATGAGTTTCTCGTTATGTAATAAATAGATTGGTATGCAAGTACAAAGCTAATATAATGATTAGAAGGGCTTATCTGAAGTCCAGTTGATGAATGCAAGGCTCCCAGGGTATTTTCATAAGTCCAGCTCCACGGCGAACGCATCAAGCATCAATCCTGCTCTGGGAGGGATCCTCATAAGTCCAGCTCCAGCGCCGAGTGTTGAACGTGAAGGAGACACGGCCAACAACCAAGTCTTCAGTAACAGGCGAGAACTTATTACAGAAAGGAAACGTAGAGGTAGATAGGTAGGTCTCCACTTCACTCCCGTCTCGAAGGTAAATCGCCACGAAATCCAACAAGGATTGGGTGGATGAATGTCGGGCGCAATGTTAGGACGCTTAACCGTACATTCAGTAATTAGTTGGAAAGGGAGGAAACTGATTTGGGAGTAGAAAAGTATAGAAATTTGATGATAGAGAACGAGCTTGATGCGAGAACAAAGGAAGATGGTAAGTAAGATGGCGAGAGATGATCATTCCAGCGAAAATTGGCAAAGACCGGCGGGAAACTTGCAGGTTGACCTACCAAAAATAAGTATAAAAAACTACCTACAATCGATGGCAAAATGCATATAAAAATATTTAAACATTTATTAGAATTTATACAAGAACAAACAAATTAGTTATATGATTAACAGATGAAATAAATATGATGCTCGCAGCATGGATACTAAATATAACTTAAATCTACGATCCATGAACAAGTAATGACGGCTCATCAATAACTACTCAAGAACCACCCAACAGTGAACTGCAGGTTGCAAACAGGTTGCGAGAATTATGAAGGTTATCTATCAAAATGTTGTTAAGTTGTTTTGGGATATATTTTACGAAGTTTCGTCGAAAATAAAGGTAACGCAAACACAGTTCTTCTGAAGGCGATCGACCCTTCTAGAGAGTCACGTTTTCTGTGTCAAGTATTTTTCCGATTCTCAGTCATAATTAATTAAGAAAAAGGAGGGATGGATGTTATTCAGAATGAGGTTTAGTTAGTGTTTGTGCAGGTGAAGTATATTCACATCCACTTTGAATTTTGAAGGGATTTTTTCATCTTTTAATGTTCGAATGAATGAGATTAAAAACAGATAATCGAGTATTTTTTAGCATGGAGCATGCTTTATTCATCACCTAACTGGCCAAAAGTGTCACGCTCGTATGTCACGAAAAACTGTGACACAACTTTTCTCATGAGTTTCACGTTCAGCCAAGCCGTTGGTAGGGAAATGGAACTTCTGCAGTGTTCATTGCACAGAAATCGTTGGAAACCATAAGTTTGATATGTGTCCTTGTGAATTCAGGGATGCACTAGCGATTCGGTACAAAAGCCAACCAATTGGACTGCAAAACTGGAGGACTTATCATCTGACGCCAAAACGAGGTTAGAGACTTATTAAATAGAATTAATGTCAACGCTTGGGGGAACTGCTTGAAGGCGAAATATACGGGAGGCATTAGGATCCGAACCAATGCTACGAGGGGATTAGGTGTGTCGAGGAATCTGGGAGCCACAGAGGGAGGCATTGTTTGACGTCCGTGTCGTAGAGGTTCTCGTCCCATCCCGTCTGTCCGATCCTCAGCAGAGCAAGAGAAGATGCGTAAGTATCTGAATGAGCGGTATGAATAAAAACGAGTAGGACAAGTAAATACTTGAACATATTAAAATGACAAGTAAACGCCAAAATTGAAGTGAATAAAACAAGTATTTACTCTTACTCGCGAGTAAATACTTGAGAGGCTAGTAAAACCCCGAAAAATGCCAATTTTGGTGTGAATAAACGCAAGTAAATACTTTTGTAGCAATTAAATACTCGTCCATTCGCAAGTCAACCCGATCCCAGACTTGCAGTCGTACTTGTACACGAAAGATGGCTGCATTTATGAACCTGCGTGGTGTGAAACGTTATAGAGACCGGCGTGATATAAGTCCCCGATCTATCTAAGGGACTATTACGGGACTATTACTTCGTCGCATCGCTCTTACGTATGCAAGTCACTGGTGTGATGGGCTGGTTTGATGCTAACATGTCAACGGGATCATCTTCATCTTCCCTATTCTCAATCTCCTCATTGAGTTCAGGCAATGGCGACGTAGAACTTGCTCCCAATCCAACGCTCATAAGTATTTTGCAATAAACTGGGTTCTCGTTTGAATCGCAAATTTTTAGGAAATCTGCCTTGTACAATAAACAATGTTATTGGTTTATTTCCAGTTGCGTAGACATCAGTTTTTTTCTTGACTGCGGTTTTCATATTGTTCAATAGCTTTTTTAACTGTCCAACACTAGTTTGCTTCCCAACGTTTTTCGAAAACTGGTCGGATAAACATCCCCATGCCTTCTCTTTAGCAGATGCAACTTTAGGCAACATGGATTTATTTAGCACAACACTAAAGTCTTTCAATAACGCTACAAAAATAGCTCTATTGTCACAACCGGAAGTCACACTACTTTCATCCATAGCTGCAAGAGGACAAAAACTAACGGGAACGACAACTGACTTGTGAGTAATGACAGGGAGTCAAGTTAGTTTAGCGGCGAAAACAGAACAAGTCACAACAGGAAATGATGTGTAGTAGTCTGTGTGGCGCTACAAGTATTTACTTGCCTTTCTTGTGAATTCAGTTGTCTCGCGAGTAAATACTTGCTAGAATACCCTCGGGTTGGCGAGTACACGGTCACAAGTAAACTCGACGCTTTATTCACATCGGTTTACTTGGAGTTTAAATACTCGTTACACTTTACTTGTAAGTAAATACTCGTCGTACTCGTTTTTATTCACACCGCTCAATGAATGTGAAGATAGGCATGCCTCATTCACACCACTGGTATATGCAATGGATGGATTATGTGATCCTCAGATGAATGCCTTCGTAAAACTATTGGGTGAGCGCTTAGCAGACATATGGAATCGCCCTCAGACGGTAGTTCGAGGATGTTCAAGAGTCCGCCTCACAATGACAATATTACATGCATCCAGCATGTGACTTAGAAGCACAAGAAGAAGAGGGAGAAGTGCGGAGCTTGGGTTTGGCAACGCAGCAGCACTTCAGGTTAGGCTTAGAAGAGATCAAACAATGAACGATGAGGAGATCAAAAGGACTGGAGAATCAATTTAGCCAACTAAAGAGTTCTTAGATATCTGGCGCGCATTCGATAACAATAAAAACTTCTCATTTTACAGAAGATTAGCTAGATATTTATGTGGGAGTTTTATATTTATTTACAAGATATTAATCCAACATGATAAGTTATAAATAATAGTAAACAATATTATTGTCCCGCTGTTAAGCCTCGTTTTGTTGTCACTTGGTTGTGGTAACTTGGTGGCAGGCTAATTTGTTTGACAACATCATACCTATAAGAAAATGAAATAAAATACTTCCTTTTAAGGTAGAGGTTAGTCATCATAGCGCTATAAAGTTCTGTGAGTCCTCATTTACATATCAGTGTTACTCCAGCCGTCCACTGACGATATTGTGTCCTGGACCAGAATGCCCTCTTCTACGTCTTGGGGTATATAAATGTACGTCTAGCGGGAAGAACAATAATGCGACACCGAATCAGCGGGAAGGAAGCATGTTCCATGTTTCAGCATTCTATCCGCAGGCTCAAAGCGGTAAGCAACCAAGGGTCCAGGGGGGCGAAGCCTGAAGGGCCGAGTTTTTTTGCGACAGTAACCCTTTAAGGGCGGAATTCAACATCATTCCTTGTTTATCGAATACATTCATATTAGTAGTTATAGTTCGAGCAGAGATGGTTTTCGTTACCAGGAAGTCCTCAATAGGAAATTTCACGTTTGAATATTGGCTGTTCGGATAATTCAAATTTGAGCCACCATTATGATTTTTCTGATATTATATTTTGACTGCTTTCATAGAGTACTACTTATAATTTTCCCTACGATTTATTCCGCTTACATTTTCTTTACTTCTTTCGATATCCAAGTTATGTATAACTTCATCTATTCGTTATGAACAACACCCACACACAGGACATTCTTCGTCACTTTGTTGTCAAGCTAGGGATATTGTTTGCAAAATGTCGCCGACACGCTACTTCTGAAAAAGCTGAAGAGTGTTCCATGGAGAATATTAGTAACTTAACGAGTGAAGTAACGGGAAATTTCACAAGAACAATTTGTTCGATCATTAGTGAAGTCGAGTGGATCAACAACGTCGGCTGATCAAACTTCTTTTGTCACTCCCACAATAACGGACGGGAAGAAAATGGCTACTGAATCGTTCGATGACGCCGCCATTCATTCGTAATTTAGCTCATGAGTTTTTTGGTTTGAAAGGAGTTCCCGACCATCAGTTAGGTACCTTCTGGAAGCTTCTATAGAAGATGATGTTGTCGATAGTGGAAAAAGTGTATGTACCTCAGACAAAGTCTGAAGAACCACAAGTCACTAGTTGAACGGGCTGAATTTGGTGCTTTGGGTGCTAGATATTTTGATATGTAGGCAAGGTCAATGAGGCGCACAATTTCAGAATTTGGGTAGTCTCTCGATACTTGGAGCGTTGAATGAACCGTATAGGAAAGGGAGCTCATCTCATCATGAATGGAGGGAAAGAGATGCGGTTCGTGCTCTTCAGTTCAAATTTTACTAGTTTTTAAGTTTCACTAAAAAATACCTCAGTTCATTGAACATAGGATAATATTGGCACCTGCGAGGAGAAAATTACGAAAATGTATCGTACGCTAAAAAAAAAAAAAAAAAAATAAATAAATAAATGAATAAAAAATAAATATATATTAAGAAGATAAGTAGTTCAATATACAGTCCTATCCTGTTTTCCTATCGCCAGCTTTCCCAGCGCGGACTCTAGATAGTACACGACCGCCAACATAATTTAAATCATCATTATCGTTGTTATCTAGTTGCTGTTTGAACAATAACAAATGAAAAAGGAGTACATTTGTCTTATTAGCCTTTAAGCGGGTTTAAGCCGCAAACCAACCAGAAGGGTCATTAGCGGTATTGAACAAGTTGTCTAAAGGGACATTAGAAGTGGCACGATTCTAAGGGGAACCATGGTGTCATCCTTGACTAAAAAAGGGCCATCATAGACTCCTCTGGCAACTCGGAGGAGGGAAAAAAAGGGGTACAGTGATGACCACTGTTTAGCCACCAAAGTGGATAAAAAAAACCCAAAAATAAAATAATACAACTAAGACTAGATATAAAATTTCTAATAACTATACAGGGTGTCCCATCTAAACGGGCCCATCGGGAAATTACAGCCTACGGTGCGAGCTATCGAAAAATTGAACTGGACCTTTTTTTATAGTATTTCAACTCAGCTTCACGATGCGTAAGTCCGATTTCTATTTTTCTATGTTTTAGGGACTCAAATCATTGATTGACACTTACGGTTTCCTCTTGACTGAAAAAAAAAAAACCCTCAAACTGTTCAATACACACAGATTCACTGTTCAGAATACAGTTTAAAAAATGTACCACAAGGAGACTTCCAATCAGTTGTGTTGTGATAAATCGAAAATGCCACCTGCTTCTTCTGCAGCCTCTGCTCCTTCTCCTGCAAACTGTATTAAAGGGTCAAGAAAACAACAGCTTCTTGATACTTATTGTTCAGCCTACACTATGATCTTTATTATTTAAAGAACCTTACATTATTCCAGAATACGGCGTCTCATACGTTCTTCTAATAAATGAGTAATAGTACTGAACAGTTTGAGGGGGGTTTTTTTTTTTTAAACGACGATTTGGAAAACTTTTTTTAAATCGTAAGCGGTTCAAGTGTAATGTCATCCCCCTGATGGTGATTGTTGATTAAGGGCGCTGGGGTCTGATGATAGATAGTTTAATGCTGATTTCAAAAGTGTGGTGAACATCTCAAAAATTGAAGATAAAAATAGTAAGAAAGTGTTGGTAATGTCTGAAAGAAATCGGAGAAAGGAAATTTCTCAAAAAGTGGAATAACTCAGAAACGAAGCCACAAAAAGAAAATTTCATGGAGGCATTTTCTGTTCCAAATTCAACTTACAATCGGAAAAAGCAATAAAAAGAGGGGGGTCAAGAGGAAACCGTAAGTGTCAATCAATGATTTGAGATATGGAAAAATAAAAATCGGACTTCCGCAAAAAGTGGAATAACTCAGAAACGAAGTCCCAAAAAGAAAACTTCAACGAGGCATTTTCTGTTCCAAATTCAACCTAAAATCGAAAAAAGCAATAAAAAAAGGGGGGTCAAGAGAAAACCGTAAGTTTGAATCAATGATTTGAGTCCCTAAAACATAGAAAAATAGAAATCGGACTTCCGCATCGTGAAGCTGAGTTGAAATACTATAAAAAAGGTCCAGTTCAATTTTTCGATAGCTCGCTCCGTAGGGCTGTAATTTCCCGATGGGCCCGTTTAGATGGGACACCCTGTATTTGTATACTACTATATACAATCTGCAAAGTGAAATAAAATAATGAATACATGTATATAAATATATCACAGATCAGATATCACAGTTGGTTGTAGAGCTCAGCGGCTCTCATGTACAACAACAGGGATCAGACCTTGTCTGGTCCAGATATAACGACATCCCACTGGGGAGGTCTACAAGGGCTAGGCAGTCCTCCAGAAAGTGGTGAATATACAGATCACCCCCATACATCCCACGCACAACATATCGAGCTTCTGCACTAAGCAGGTGTCTGTGAGTAAGACGGGTATGGCCACAGGCAACCCGGTTGACCACTATTCGATCTCTCCTTGGAAGTAGGGTTCGACAGAATTTTGTAGAACATAGTTGCGTTCAGGCCACCTGGCGAGTTTCAGTTCATTATTAATATTTCATTTTAGTGATACTACGGTATCTACTTTTAATATTTGCTATAGCTCCTTGGTTTGGGTTTGATTGTAATGGTTTTATACACGGTGTAGATTACATTCATGCTTCACGTTCATTTTCCCACCCCGTTCATTGGCGGTCCCAATTTTCTATAGTAGACTTCGCCTTCGGAAAGCAAATCATCTTTGTGCAACCTATAGGCAGGTGTTACCGATGTATTTATAAACTCCGTTGCTTATCACAAAGCTCTATAAACTTCCATCACCTCGAGTACCCATCACTTAGGTTTAATATCGGATGCCAACGTTTTCCGCCATGTCACTGAAGGCCCATCTAAAACTATGCCCTGGTATTTAAAATAGACAATAGATCCTGAGCGAGGGTCGTAGAACAGCGGGATTTATCATCGCTCGGGGAAGATGGGTTAGAGGGGAGGTTGCCGCGAGTAGGTGGAGGGGGGAGAGGAGAGAGACTATGTACAATAGGCGGGGCCGGCAACTCGACCTCTCACGCTCAACAAAGCAAATGACCCAGTGGAATCGATAGCTAGAGATGCTCACTGTCGTCTCTAAGGTCACTCAAACGTCAATACATCGTCATCAGTGACGCGTGCAAGATCCACGTCAGTCACTCAATTTGGGTTATTTCGACGAGCCGAGAACCGTCCGAATCGGCTCAACCTTCTGACGTAGGTATTGTTACATATTGTGAGACCATTTTGAAAATAACTGCGATTTGATTTATCAATAAAATGAACCTAAGAAAGTTGAAAAAAAAATAAAATCAAGAGAATTCGTGCTTTTTTTAAACATGGAACATGTTTTTACCATCGTAACGCGGCCACAAATGAGACAAAATTACCGTTACGAGACAACATTATGTATCGTTGAGAAATTACAGCCGCTATCGCATATTACTTAACGCAGGAAGCTGGAATTTAAGAGGGAGGGTCAATGGAGAACGCTGAAGGTACCTGAGTGATCACTGATCAGCTGAGTGAGCTCCGAGACCGGGTGGCAGTTTAAGCGACATTGAAAATTTCTTTAAATTGAATTTAATGGCGTATACACCCAAAGGGGCGGAGATTTTAAAGTTATCGAAAAAAGAGTCTACCATAGAATACCAATAAATTTGGCTAGTGATACATAGATCACATACATAGATCTTTTGCTATTTTTATTGATTTTTTTCAGTCCTTTTTAAAAACCAAATTACCAGACCAATTTAATGTGCTCAGAAAATACTTTCCAAGGAACTCGACCTTTTGTTTGCAAAGCTTGATTTTTTGGTGTAAGAACGGAATTTTTATATAAATCCTAAGGAGAGTTATCGTCTAGAAGGGGACAGACACACACACACGCACGCAAACACACACACACACACACACACACACACACACACACGCACGCAAACACACACACACACACACACACACACACAATATACACGAAAAAGCGTTAAACTATAGAATTCGTTTCAGAATGCCTAGATTTCAATGAAGAAATTTTTCACAAATTTTGGTTTTAAAATTTTCCGAGCCATTGCAATAGCTTCATTTTCTAAGAAAATTCGCTAAAAGCAATACATCGTAAAAACTCATGTCGGAAAGATTCAATGCGCTTCTTGTGCACCTGGTAATATGGAGACCAGATTGTACTTCCATACTCCAGAATGGGGAGAACCATGGCGTTGAAAAGTGACACCAAACCTTGCTAATTGTTGAAATCACGAATGTCCCTCTTCAGCAAACCCAAAAACCTCTTGGCCCTACCACATATGGAATCAATATGTTCACTGAAAGTCATACGGCTGTCAAATTGAACACCCAAATCGGAGACGGGCAATTGACGACCAAGAACAGTCTGCCCAATTGAATAATCAAACTAACAATTTGGATTGACCATGGGAAGGTAGAGACACAGCACTTCTCTATGTTAAGGGATAGATTGTTCGATAGAGATTTAGTACATTACTTCGAACTTAGTGAGGTACCTGGTCAGCGGACCCTCAAATAATAATAAATTATGTGTTTATTGAGTCCCAACCCACTTAGGGTCGCCCGGAAAATGTTATCAATGCCCCGGTTGGACGTGTTCTCGTGGAGAGCCAGTGGTCGGAATTTCGCCATAGTTATGATGCGTGTTGTTATGATTTCCTCGCCTCTGTCGCCGACCCGACGTCACAATGAATGGCCGGAGCCAGCAAGTTGGTGAATACTCATCTTTCGGACAAGCTTGTAGCCGCTGCCGTTTCATTAACAAAGTTTTCGCTAATCGACCGAGGTTCTGTCGTTGCTCCGACAAATGTGGGGTCAGTGTTTCTAACTAAATTAAATTAGTTTGTGGAATCTATAGGGTGTTTACCAACAGTGAAGCTAGAACAAGGGCCTCCGCTCCAATAAATTTCTGAACTCAACAATGAAATTTTATAGGGTAATTGATTATAGGTACGCATTACTTTATTGACTGCCCACATATACAGGGTGTCCCATCTAAACGGGCCCATCGGGAAATTACAGCCTTACGGTGCGAGGTATCGAAAAATTGAACTGGTCCTTTATTATGGTATTTCAACTCAGCTTCACGATGCGGAAGTCCGATTTTTATTTTCCCATGTTCTAGGGTCTCAAATCATTGATTGAAACTTAAGGCATACAACAGGTAAGTAGAGTAAAAATGTATGTTCTGCCTATCATCAGCTGACTGATAAGAGGTCGGCCATCTTGGTGACGTCACGTCTGACGTCATGCTGACGTCACTTTCCACAGCCTTCTAGATCAGTGTTGCCAGTATGATAGAAATGGTGGTTTCCCGCTCAAATTCAAAATTGATTTCCCGCCTTACCCCCTCCCCCTCCCCCTACAGACCTAAAAGTAACGGTCAATCAGCTTATTGACACCCCTCCCCTCTGACGTCACATTTCACAGCCTTCTAGATCAGTGTTGCCACCTGTTTTTCCCCCGCCTAAATTTGAAATTCCCGCCTTTTTTCAAATTAACCTTTTAGGTAACCTAACATCAGTTGGTAATAGGTTGGCCATATTGAATGACGTCACGTGTGACGTCATATCACAGCCTTCTAGATTAGTGGTCAGGTTATGGAAGGTAGTGAGCGGTTTCCCGCTCAAAATTCAAAATTGAGTTCCCTCCTTATTTTACCCCCACCCTTAGACCTCTTAGTAAAGACTGTAAATCAGGTTATCACCAGCTGACTGATAAGAGCCATGTGACGTCACAGCCCCCCTCTGACGTCACAGCCATGGCCTCTTAGACTCATCCATCAGCTGTTTTAGTTCCCGCCTTTTTCAAACCACCTCCTCCTCCAGTGGCTGTTCCCATTTTTTTCTTTTCCACCTGTCAGTATCCTCCCCTCCCCATCAAATGTTTGTTCACAGCTGGCACCTACCGTTCCCTCCAAATTTTAAAATCAAATCTTCCTTTGAACCTACTAATCAGTAACCTCCCATTTCTGACGTCACATCAGATTAAGGATAGGGGTGAGGCATATCTCCAAATTAGTTTTTGGGGGTGGGCCAAAAATTGGGCAATTAACTCAACGTAGAACCTTCGAGTTTGGGCTCATTTTAAAGCTATTGATTAGATGAGTACAAATATGATAAAATAAACACCCCAAATGATTATTTTTGGGGGTGGGCCGACATTTAGGCAATTGCTTCAACGTAGAACCTTCGAGTTTGTACTCATTCAAAAGATATTGATTGAGAGATAATGCATACAATACAATATACACCCCAAATTATTATTTTTGGGGGTGGGTCAACAATTAGGCAATTGAGTTAACCTAGTATCTTCAGGTTTGGGGCTCATTTTAAAGCTATTGATTAGGTGAGTACAAATATGATAAAATAAATACCTCAAATTATATGTTCAGGGGGGTGGACCATAAATTGGGCAATTGACTCAACGTAGAACCTTCGAGTTTGGGTTCTTTTGTAAACTATTGATTGGGAGATTACGAATTGAATAAAATTAAAAACCTGAAATGGTTTTTGGGAGTGGACCAATAATTAGGCAATTGGTTTAACGTAGCAAAGCCGAGTTTGGGCTCAATTTAAAGCTATCCATTAGGTGATTACAAATACGATAACGTTGAATCTCCCAAATTAATTTTTGGGGGTGGGCCATCATTTCATTGCAATAAAAATAGGTACAGAAGTACCAGGGGTTCAGAAACCAACAAGAGCTTGTCGACAATATCCGCGTAATAATTCAACGACGATATCCAGAAGAGAAGGATTCGCATCCTTCGCAATACCTCCGAGGAAAAGGTGTGACATTCGAATCCCGCAACGACGCGAGGGTGTAACCCGAGTTTAGTTTGTAACTGCGAGTCCGCTCGATCTTCACTTGCTTACCAGTTTTTCTCGTAGCAGGACGTTTGAAAACAATCATTCACTCCGTAATTCTATTTGGAGACAGTTAACCAGCGAAACAACGAGGTAAGTGAAAGATTCAATTTTTTAAATGTTATTACCGAATGATTACATTAACATACAGATCAAGCATTCATAATTGATATTTTATACAGCATTAGAGTTAATGTTGTTTAATTCGATTGTTGATATTTCCAGATCAGAAGAGCGGGAAAGCCTTCGCCATTTTAGACACAAGTTGCGTCTCCCGATCTCCACTTGTTTTTCATAGGTATGAAGCATGTATTATTTCTGAGCCTTAATTTTCTAACCCTATAGGTGAAAATTTAAGATTTTCAGGTATATTTTCTAAGAAACGAATAATACATTCCACCTGAAATTTTAAACGATTTTTTCATTTTCTTCTTCTTCTTTTCCCAGAGAGAATCTTACAACTGCAAATAGCGTCACAACTCGTTTGTACGAAGGAAGAAAACAAATTGGAAACAAGGGTGAGCGAAATTTAACAAGTATATTTTTATTATTAATAACACAATTTAGTAGTATCAGTTCCATACCAACCCATACAATCATGAGTATTATAATTATGAATTGCAAGGATTTTTTCACAAAATACACAACATATAGAATTTTTCTGAAAACTATTTCGATAAAAACCGTGTTTTGCCAATATCAATGGGTCTACAGTCATTTTAACTCCTCGAAATGTTGCGAGACGTGGTTCAGTATCAAATAGGTTGGCTCGAAGTTCATTTTCAAGTAACCATTCCGATAGCGCAAGAATTTTGATCATAGAACATGACTGAGTGAAACTGATTCCTGCATCTTGATGGTCTAAACAAGGTTTTTGAGAAAGTATGCTGGAGCCAAGCAATGTAGGAATTTTAGGACATCCAAATATCATCAAGTCGTGTACTTGTCTATCATTTGGGAGAAGCTCTTTCAAAATTCGACATTTTTCAGCTCCTTTTGCGAATACAAACTTGATGTTTTCTGTCGCTTCTTTAAGAATTTCCGGAATACATTCATAGGTCGTGTTTCCAGTGTTCCATGACAATCCATGTAGATGTTCTTGGTTGTATCTCGAATGGAAGTTGGAGCGGCCTTTCAGGTGTGCGGGCGGTAAAAATACAAAGTGTTTAAGGAGGAAAGTCGAAGGTCCATCGTGAGGAATGATTGATAGTTCTTTTATCACTTTCTCACATTGTAGCGTCAGATCAATGATAACTGATGACATGGTTACTTCTCGTTCCGAGATCTTGCTGTAACTGACCGAATTTTTTGTAAACTGTTGCTTTTACTATACCGTTCTGCGATGGATATAGATATGAAATTTCTCAGGGTAGAATCAAGATTTTTAAGCTCTTCTTGAAGCTCATTTTTTAATTGCGTCATCATTTTATCAAGCGCCGAGTCAACGTAACGTTTGCTCACAGCATGGAATGATCGAGTAGGAAGTTCGTGTACGGAAACATGCTTCCTAATACTACCACCGAATCTGTCACTTGGCATTCTGTTTTCTCACAAAGGTTTAATAAATGTAACCCAATTCCTCTAAACGATCGAGAATTTTGTTGGCTTTGCTCTGAAGTCGGGAATTACCAGCACCGAATGATCCCAGGGACAACTCTAATCTTTTTACCAGTAAATTTGGGTCATCTTCTGTTGAAATCCAATCGGGAGACACATCTGCATCAAAACCTTGGAAGTGTGTGAACATATTTGTCAAACCACTCCCCTTTTTATCCTTTGGAGGGTATATGCGTGAAATTATAGAGTTATATTTCTCCCCTCCAAATCGATTCAATGGTCGGTGTATATCATAACCGTGGTGAGCTATATGGCTTCTCTTTACTATATCGGTATAGTTTTCAAAATCTTGCGGATCAAAATTTACAGGTTTTTTCAGAAAAATTAACTCATACAATCCCGGAGTTGCGGTGTAAGGATTTCCATTTATATATATGTTATCTTCGTCAAAGGCAACTTTCGCAGCTCCGAGGTTCACGCCCTGTCGACTAACACTCGGTCCATAATATCTATCAAGCTGTTGTCCATTTCCTCCTTCCCATTTACCAGTGGTGAGATAGGTCCAGTACACTTTAGCATACGGAGGCCATCTATCGATAAAATCGCGAGTCATCTTTTGCGCTTCTGGCGTAGAGTTAATCAAACTATGTACAGGCTCAATGCTGTTATCGATATCCGCTCGATGAGAAGCCTCTAGTCTCTTTGTGTCTCGTTTTATTCGTCGCATGAGGGTTAATTTTTGAGGGGCTCCCAAAAAGGAGCTTGGATGAGCAATTGGTGTTGACATGAAAGGCCCTGGTGATGTTGCGGGGGGTGTTAAGATTTGAGATGATCCCATCCCTTGAGATTCGAAAATCTCTGTATCAGACGGAACCTGAATACTTGGATCTTCATTATCATCACCATCAATTGATGACCCTTGTGAAATTAATCCTTCAGATTCAGTGCCCTTGGTTACTTCACTTTGTAGTCGACGTTGTCGTTGCATTCTTTTTTTGACCACAGCTCCACCTTTAGTTTCGTTTGCTGCTCCTAAGAGCTCTTTCAATGTGTTGGTAATCGGTAGGTACTGTTGATCAAGAGAATGTGCTGACTTCTCACGAGCATGTTGTAGCTCTGAAAATTTCTTTTTCAGAGCTTTTCTCGCAGTGTGAAGCTCGGATGAAATTTGAGCTTCTTTCTCGCGATTAATTTCTCTGTTGAGCCCTAGAGAACTATCACTCAGTCTTGCTGTCATGATAAGTACAGGTTGAATGATTGATTTTAGCGAAAATAATACCATTTATAGGAATAGGTGATGAATAACTACTTTTCTTCACTGCACTGTAGGGAACTCAAAACATGAATCCATCCCACTCCTAAAACGGCCTGTTTGCATGTCAGCACTTTTGTCAATCACCAAAAAGTTGAAAGGTTTAGAAAAAGCTCCCCTACACATTTCCGCAAATTTGGGGAAAGGCATATCATTATGAGCGTGATCGCGCCAAATTAAATTCAAATTTCGTCCATCCTGTGGAAATATAATAATAAGGTTTGCGTTATCTCTGACAAAATGTTTCATACATGATGCATAGGATTGTATTAAAAAGAATGAATCCACGTTGTAATGTCTCCCACGTGTGAAGAAAATCTGAATTAGATCGTTGAAAGATCCATCCACATCATCAAATATCACAAGTGTATGGTTCCTGGCCCCTTCATCCTCCTCAATTTCAGGGAAATCCTCTCGATTAGAGCATTTCATGTATCCAATTTCTGGAACCTCCTCGAAAACTTGATCTAAAAATGAATATTTCTCTTGATGCAAGCTTTTTGAGCATAGGATCAGTCGAGAAAACTTAAGAGAATTTTCCGATAAAATTAAATTCATCATTAGATTCGACTTTCCTTTCCCAGATGGTCCACATACTATTGCTCGACAGTTATTCGCTAGAAACGGACCATTTTTTGACGTATTTTCATTATCATCAGTTTGAGATTTAACAACGACGTCGTAATTTATCATAGGAAATGTTTGTTCCATTTGACGCAGCTTCATCTTGTAGACTGAGTATAAAAGCATATAGTACCTGAATAAATAACCTAGTGATAACTTAGCCGGGAACATGGGCATATTAAACGCATTCATTAATCGGAACCGTACCCCTTTACTAGTACATGGCAATTTTTGCGGACCAGGTAATGACGTTATAAGACAAATCGAAAGGGGGGTTCAACCAGTTACACCTCTGGATTCATACTGTAAAGATCACGATCTCGCGTATGTCCAACACCAAACTTTGAAAGATCGACATAAAGCTGATAAGGTCCTAGCGGATAAAGCATTTACCCGATTTAAAGATAGAAATTCGACTGTAAAAGAACGATTGGCAGCTCTAGCAGTTGGCACAGCTATGAAGGGGAAGCTGGCTCTAGGAGCAGGTCTACAGGCTCGGAAAAAAACATGTTCAAAAAAGAGAGGGGCGCGAAGGAAAGCAAAAGGACAGAAGGGTTCAAAGCTGAAACGAGAGGTTCACGGAGGTTTTCTGCTTCCTCTCTTAGCAGGTCTCAGTGCACTCGGAGGGCTCGGTGGAGGTGTCTCACAGATCATAAAAAACGTCAGAGACGCCAGAAGAGGAGACCTGGAGCTCCAGGAGATGAAACGTCACAACATGGCAATGGAAAAATCTGGCAGCGGTTACGTCACTCGTTCAAAGACCACTTTACCTCGAAAACATCGGAAGATGCCTGTGAAGGGAGAGGACAAATTGAAAAAGCTGAGAGCATCAAAGAAAAAAACAAAGCTCGGGGGAGGATTCGTCTTAAACCAATACAAGCGTTGTTGAAATTACCAAACAGAGCATTAAGTAATATTGAAATTGAAAATGTTCTGAGTCCTCGAGTCCCATTTTTTCGGGGGGTTTACATGAAAAATGAACTTCCTAAAACTCCCCACGTTCATGAACGGTTAGTAATCAATTTAGCCTCATCAACAGATTTGGATGGAACTCATTGGACCGCGTTGCGGAAAAGCGGGGCCGTCGCTTTATACTTCGATTCTTTCGGTTTGGAACCACCGAACGAAGTTATCAAATATTTAAAGAACTGTGCCATCTATTACAACAGCATTCAGTATCAAGACTCTGGCTGTATTCACTGTGCTCATTTTTCGTGTTATTTCTTGTTAGCTGAGAGATGTCTAGAATCTTTACCCTCAGTTCTCAGGAAAGCGTATTAAGTGCAACGATCTTCCCGCCAATCGAGTTGGAACATGATCAGGAACATGGAATCGGGTTACGATCCTTTATGAGCTACAATACGATTTCGAATGTCAAGAAAAATGAATCAAATCATTTTTATATTGTGGGTGAAAAAGAAGACTCGATTGTTTTTCCAGATGGTACCTATGGTATGGAGGATATTTTTGATTTTATCGAATCGCGTGTGGATGAGATGAGAATTCAAAAAGTTATTTCGTTACAACACTTCAGTATTAAATTTGGAGTCGATCACAAAACAGGACTCGTACACTTCATAGCCACATTCGATGTTGATATGTCCAAAGACGGTTGTGTGGGACCGCTGTTGGGATATACTGAAAAAGTTGTGCTCCCTAGAAATGTGACCCACTACGCACCAAGCAACGTTAATATTTTCAACTATAATTCGATCAACATACAGTGTAATTTAATAGCTCATGATTCATCATATTTCAACTCTTCTCCATCAAACGTTCTACACAGCTTTTGTCCTGACGTTGAGGTTAATTACAGAATCAATTACACACCATCCCCAATATCGTATTTAAAGATCAACCGAGACATCATTGACTTCATTCAACTTCGAGTAGTGGATGAGAAAGGTTCCCTTTTGGATTTTAGAAAGGAAAATATCACGATTGTTCTGGAACTAGTAAGATTGTGAAGAGTCCGAATGGGATTTGACTTTAGTGAAAGATATTATCATAAAATAAACCCCCAGTACAGCAAACGCAGTTGTAACTCAAACCAGAGTTCGAGTTTCTTGTTAGACCAACCATCATCTAATTTCAAAGCTGCAAGAGGAGGCCCTCTGAAGAAAAAGATAAACAAGGGGCTGACTTCGAGAAACATCAAATTTCTTCAAAACCTTGGATACAAAGTGAGACGTCATGGAGTCTTTTCTACAAATTACTAAACCCCCAATAGTGAATGATCAAATTGTGGGATACCATTTTATCAGAAATGCAGCTTATAATATGTCCGATCTATCTTCAAAGTCTGAGATCCGTATAGGTATCAACAGTTTTGAAACTTTCGCCCCGTTTGATAGTTTCCTCTCATTGGTCGGGAAAGTAAACAAAGGTACCTCAAATGAAGCATTACATGTGATAAACAACGGGTTCGCACACCTTTTTGATTCAATCACATACAGAATCAACGGTACTGATGTGGATCAAGTACGAAATCCGGGCATTGTCTCTACATTGAAGGGACTGGCGTCATTTTCTGAAACAGACTTAAATGCTTTGTCAAATGCCGGAATCTCTAATCCAAATTCCAACTCATACGCCCCCGACTCGGTTTACACATCAGGAGGAATGTTTAATGTATGTGTACCCTTGCGTTATTGGATGGGGTTTTTTGAAGACGAAAAACGAGTCGTGACTGGTGTATCTCAAGAGTTAGTTCTCACCCGTGCGAGCAATGATTCTAACGTGTTTCAAGGACATCCCACTCATACGGATGTTTCGTTGAGTTTGGAGAAAGTTCATTGGGTGGTACCGATTGTGAAACTCGCAGATAACATTAAAGCAGAACTCTACTTAACCACCAAACGAGATCCTCCACTGCCTTTAGCATTTCGAAGCTGGGAATACCACGAGAACCCTGCTGTTCCTCAATCATCATCATTTACATGGCCAATCAAGACAACTAATCAACTCCAGAAGCCGCGCTACGTTCTCGTCGCATTTTATAAGAATAAGAAGAACGACATAACCAAGAATTTGTCACTTCCAGACTCAGTGCCTCTTAAAAGCTTCAGACTGTTTCTAAACAATGAACAATTTCCATTTCAGGAACAGACAATTGATCTCCAAAATGGGGTATTTGCAGAATTGTACAATAACTATATTCGTTTTCAACAGTCCTATTATGGTAATATAAAATACTCATCCCCTCTATTGACACGTTCAAAATTTAAAGAATGCCCTTTAATTTGCCTGGATTGTAGTAGAACTGAGGATATTGTACGCGAGGGAGCAGTTGATGTAAGGCTTGAAATTGAAATTTCACAGAACTTTGAAGTAGGCACAAGCTGCGTAGCTATCATTATTCATGATAAACTTGTATCTTACACACCTATCTCAGGACATGTACAGAAATATTAATGATATAAATAGGATTATTTATGTATTCAAGTAACCTGTATAATGATTATTAGTAATAAAATTTTTTTTTCTTTTTAGCCTAATTTTTGATTTCTACACCGCAATAATGGATCACACCTACGCTAAATCCGTCGGACAGCCTGGAACTTCGCAAGCGGTCAATGAAAGGCAATATGAGATTCAGCGTACAACAGGTGTAAATGTAAGACCATCTGTAATCCGGTATATCGGTAGAGCTGACACCCCGTGTCCAACCACCTCTCTACAGAGGGGAAGGGGATGGTGTGAAGACATTACAACACCTCCAAACCAACTCGGAGATATCGTTGTTCGTCAATTTGGAGACACTGTTTTGGATACTTATTTTATTAATCTTAATAACATTAAGAACCCTCAATATTATTTGTACTCTTTAGTTCACATACTGACGGATAAATTGAGCTCGCGCGTTCAAGTGTGGAGAGGTCTGAAGTTTAGTCTTTGGCTGCAATGCAAATTCTCCAAACAACTTCCGGGGGCTCCCCTTCAACCTCCAGAAATTCTTATTGCTAACTTCAAAACCAAGACCCAAACGTTGCTGCTAGGAGATGTGCATGAACTTGATTTCATTCTTCAAAACCAGTTCGAACATATCCTAGCCGAAATGGAATCGCTTGAGCGGAAGTCTAGCGGTTGGAGTCTCCTTAGTGTTGATGGGATTCTATTGAAGCAAACTAAATTTAGACCATTAAAGGGTGGCGCACCCATCCCCTTGCCATCAAAAATTATCAAAACCAAGAGCGTTGTCAATGTAACGAGTAACGATGATTTCTGTTTTAAATATGCTGTTCTAGGATCTTACACCGAGCCTGGACAGCGTAACATCACCACCCCCGAATTTTATAACAGCTTACTGCATAATTTCGATTTTTCGTGTATTAATTATCCAGTTTCCAAGAACGATATTTCCAAATTTGAACGTGTTAATCAAGTCAGTATCAATCTGTATGCTCTCGATAACAATAACAGTGTGTATCCATACAGGATATCACCGTTAGTGAAGAAAGTACCTCAACATTTCAACTTACTTTTATTAATGGAGAATAATAATACACACTATTGCTTCATCAGAGATTTATCCAGATTGGTGTCTGAGCAATTAACAAGCCATTGTAGGAAGGTTGAGATTTGCGAGAGATGCTTCCAAAGGTATCAAGGTAGAGATGCGGTCGAAAAACTTGTCTTACATGAAGAATTTTGTGGGAAACTGGAACCATGTAGATATCAGTTCCCCAAAAATTCCTTCATAAAATTCAAAAATATCAAGCATTTAGCCCCAGTACCTATTGTGATCTATGGAGACATTGAATGTCTATTGAAACCATTAACATCAGCCTCTCAATCAAATAACATCTGTCCCGAAGAACAGTCATGGACGTTTGCTAGGGATGTTCATGTACCAACATGTATAGGGATGTATATCAAATCGTACTATCCTTCCCTCATTGCAAGTGAGCTTTTGACATTCTCAGGTCCCGACTGTGTGGATCGCTTCATGGAGAAGTTGAAGAACATATGCCACATAGTTGAGAGTCTATACAAAACAAATACAAACATTAAATGGACTCCTGAGCTCCAAATTAAACATAATGCAGCACTTTCATGTAGTATTTGCCATATTGAGTTCTCAATTCCCAACGTCATAAAAGTTGCTGATCATGATCACTTAACTGGAGAATTCCGATCAAGTCTTTGTCAAAATTGTAACTTACAGTTGAAACTTCCTCAATTTATACCTATTTATTTTCATAACCTGTCAGGATATGACGGCCACTTCTTAGTAAAAAAGCTAAATTTGGATGAAGGCTCCATAAATGTGTTGGCGAAATCTTCGGAAAATTACATTAGTTTCACAAAAACTTTCGAGGGATGTAAAATAAAAGCAAGATTTCTTGATTCCTTTAGGTTCCTCTCTACAAGTCTTTCTAAATTGGTTGAGACATCAACCGACTTCCCTGAACTAACTAGTATTTTCCCTAATGATCATGATAGACGTCTTCTTTTGAGAAAAGGGGTTTACCCTTACAGCTATATAAAATCCTGGGATGTTCTAAAAGAAACCTGTTTACCTCCTAAGGAAGCATTCTACTCTGACTTAACCGAAGATGACATCTCATATGAGGATTACAAACATGCTCAAGCTGTTTGGAATCATTTTAACATAAAAAATCTGATGCAATACACAGAACTTTATTTGAAATCAGACATACTTTTGTTAGCAGATGTTTATGAAAATTACCGTAAAGTTAGCAGGCAACATTATCAAATAGATCCATCCTGGCATTTTACATCCCCCGGATATTTTTGGGAAGCTATGTTAAAGAAGACAGGAGTAAAACTGGAGATCCTCAAGGATATTGATATGCTTCAGTTTATCGAGACAGGGATCAGAGGAGGGATCACCCAATGCGTTAAAAGACACGCTATTGCAAACAACCCACTGATACAAGAGACATTTGACCCCTCAAAACCGCTTAATCACATTATATATCTTGATGTGAATAACCTTTATGGATATGCAATGGGGTGTTCCCTTCCATATGGTGAATTCAAATGGGTTGACGACGTACAGTCAATTGATTACCACAACCTTGACCCTGATGGTGAGTTTGGATTTGTGTTTGATATTGACGTACAATACCCGGAGCATTTACATGATGAACACTCCGACTTACCTTTTTTCCCTGAGTCATTGAGCCCCCCTGGTGGTAAAGTAAAAAAACTGTTGACAACTTTACACAATAAGAACCACTATGTGACCCATCATGTAAACCTAATTCAAGCCCTTCAGAAAGGCTTGAGAGTGTCTAAAGTCCATAGAATTCTAAGCTTCAGGCAGTCTAGGTGGCTCTCTGATTATATGGATTTCAACACAGCTTTAAGAGCGGTTTCAACTTCGGATTTCTTGAAAGATTATTATAAATTGGCAAACAATGCAGTTTTCGGTCGTTCAATGATGAACAAACGAAATTTTAAAGATTTTCGGCTCGTTACATCAAACGATGAATTGTTGAAATTATCAGCAAAGCCTAACTTTATGGATCGTTACATATTTCAAGAGAATCAGCTATTAGGAGTGAGCATGGGTAGACAAAAAATAGTGTTTGATGCTCCAATATATGTAGGATTTGCTATCTTGGAAATTTCTAAGGAATACATGTATAGGTTATTTTATGACACTCTTAGGCCGGCATTTGGTGGTGTAAATAACGTAGATTTAGTTTATATGGATACTGATGCGTACATTCTAGATGTAAAAGTTCCAGACATTTATGCTACGCTGAAAAATGTACTTTCAGAAGTTATGGATTTTAGTGATTATCCCTCCGATCATTTTTGTTTTTCTCTAGAGAATAAAAAAGTAGTTGGCAAGTTGAAGGATGAGACTCAATCTCTCCCCATTAAAGAGGTTGTTGCTCTCAGACCCAAACTGTATAGTCTAAGTTACGCGAGTAAGCATATAATGAAATGTAAAGGGGTGAAAAAGTCATGTATAAAAAAAAATGTTAAATTCGATGACTATCTTAGAACATTAAATGAGAAAACCGTAACATATTGTACTTTTCGAAAAATCAGTTCAAAATTACACAATGTCAGCACAACAGAACACCATAAGGTTGGTTTGTCTTTCTTCGATGACAAACGCATGATTTTAGAGGATGGTGTCCACACTATGCCGTATGGTTATAAAGGGAGCAAACAATGTAAATTCATGAGTCTGTAAGATTTTTATTGCTATAATGTTACATATTTATAGAAATACACCTGCTTTGGAGTTAGTATATTTATGTATTTTAAATATTAATGTGCTCTACAACAATAATTTGAGTAATGTATTTTTAAATCACGATGAATACAATAGCAAACAAACAAATATAATTTTTCCAAATTTCAAGGTTCTACATCTTTTTCATCTTCCCAAGTATTATGAGACTCATCAAATCCAAGCCATTTTACAAGTACTTTACCATTCTTCCGTCTCAATATTCTCTCAACTAAATAATAATCTGGAAAGTTGGTTTTCTTCATTTCTTGCTCGTAGAATCTTCCTTTCACCTCATTACCATGGACATCTTGCAAATTGTAGGTTGGCACCTTGTCATCAGCTCGTATTCGTGTGATAATAAATTGTTCATTTGTCCACGATGGTAAATAACCTTTAGCGAGCGCATGCTTGAGTTTCGCGATACGAACTCTATCACCCAGGGCAAATTTTGGCTTTGGGTTTTTGTAGGTGTTGGGTGGGAAAAGACGAGAGAGGATTAATTGTTCATCTTTCTTCTCAACATTTGCCGGTTTCATTCCTGTTGATCTATGAACCCTACAGTTATAGCGTTTGAGAAGGGAAGGAATCATATATACCCATTTCCTATTCCCTTGTACACTGAATTCAGTCCACATCCATTGTTTGATAGTTCTGTTGAACCTCTCAACAATTTGAGCTTTCATTTCTGAGTAAGAACTGTACATATTTATTCTCTTCTTCCTCATCAATTCCAAGACCTGAGGATTATAGAATTCTCGACCTTGATCTACATGTATGAGTTTAGGTGAAAGCTTACTCGTTCGAAAAATTGAGGAGAGTGCCTTGCTTACTTCATTGCCCGATTTCGTCTTTAGGGGTTTGGCCCATGCTTTCTTCGAGCCTGTATCAATTACTGTTAATAAGTATTTATACCCTTTATCAGGATGCATTCTCAAATCTACTAAATCTGCCTGCCACAAATCATCAAGAACCCCTTTGATCAAAACTCGTGATCGAATAAAATTCTTTCGTTTAGGTTTATGCAATTCTTCTGCTAATTTCCTTTTCAAACTCATGTTAACGCTCCGCTTCTTACAACACTATTAACAAATTGCTTTATGAATGCATATTTATAATCCATCCTCTTGGTTAAAGGAGTAGGTGGTTATATTATTTCATTAATAAGATGTGTTTTCAACATTGCTATTTATTATTCATACATACATAGTCATTTATAATCATAGATCACACCTACACATAGTTTAAAACTGGTTACATAGTTTTGTGCTATACTCCTCCTCCTATCATCCTCTAAGGTCACTGATTATATAGTTGTAATCTCGAGTGTCTATATCAAATAACGCTGATGATGATAATGATTGAGAATGAAGCGGAAGGTCTGTGGATGTAGAAGTTTGAGTGGCCTTAGTTCTGGTGTTTGCATCTTGACACAAGAAATTGGTAATTTCGGTGAGATAATACAATAGCTTTTTCGCATCTTGACGATTGATACATACTTCACTTATCCTGATCTCCATCTCAGGCAGCCAAGGGATTTTTTCAAACATAACAATAGCTCTCCGTTTACCAAAAGTTGGGGTTCCGAATTGCACTCGAATCATACAGGTGTCTGAGATTATTGCAGGATTTTGTTGCTTACAATTTTTTCTCGTTGAGGTGCGTTGTAGATAGACTGGTAAATTTCTGCGTAGATTATCTTGCATTATCATCCATTCATCTGCAGGTACAATGAGAGATTTTCGTCCATTGAAGATAACAACTTGACTGAGTCCTGTTTCATCATCCTTAGTAACGTTGATTCCTCTCCGTCCCTTAGCACAGAAAATAAACTTTTTGACCTCCTGTACCATAATTTTGATGAAGTTACTCCCGTGACAACAATGAACTGACTAACTACTCACGTCTGCTCAGAGTTGAAAATTGTGAAAGTGGGAGGGAGGATCAATCTAATTGGAGGATCCTGTAGTGCCATATTTGTCCTTGGTTCCTTTCTCTGTGTTAGATGCAATATAAGTTTCACAACGGCAAACACAGTAACAAAAACTGTTGCATTTTTCACAAGCCTTTCCGTCAACCTGACAGCATGGAATTTGAAAACACATCAAGTCACAACAATACTGAGACTCATCATGATCCATATCTCCACACATTGTAACGAGTCTGATCAGCAACTGGGGTTATTGATCACTGGTCTCAAGCATTTATATACGAATAGTATATTTTCATTGGTAGTTAGGGAGGGGGTTGGGTGAGGAAAAACTTCTACTAATCCGTTAGGTATTTCAAATAAAATCTAAAGGGTACAATCAAAACAAAATATTTTTATTTTAAAAGAAGCACTGCCCCAGCCTCGCAGTGCTCAGTGTGTGACAACCTTGTTAAATTCACACTCCTCATTTATTTGTTCATTTATTTTCATAATTACAATTGTTATCAATTACATAAAAATTTAATATTCTCAGTAAAAATCTATAAGGAAGGCATTGCCCATTTTTCCTCTATATACCAAAGTATAAATTGTACCACTTGAGTTATATTCATCAACGTCTTCCTCTCTTATGGATCCAGAGATCCTTTTTGGAAGGTAGACCCTGAAGATTTCGTCTTCTTCTTTGAGCCGTTGTTCATCAGTAAGTTCTTGTAGGTGGACCTGCACTGCAGGACCAAACTTCGTCTGGACCCAGACCATCTTCATTACTGCGAAAGGTGTATTTAATGGTAAACTCTCAACTGATCGTAATTCAACAACAGTTGAAGATTTTTGCAGTCTTCTGAGCAACGAGTCCATCTGAAAATTTAGATAAATACATATTAAAGGTATAAGTGTATAGCAACAAGTTAGAATAAATGTTGAAGGTTTTACTTACTGTTTTATCGTGACGAGGAGGATGATGCTCAATCTGCAAACTCTTGGAAACGAATATAGGTGGATTGTTTGAGTGAAAGATTTATGACCCCCTCCAACTGATGCTTAGAGGAGGGGGTTAACCTTGACACGTGGAGTCGCATATTTTCAGCTGACTCATGAGAGAACATGTACAAGTCTGCTCTCTCAGTGACGCGACGGTGTCGTCTTTTTCTGGGAAAGAAACTCAACACTTCCTGTAAGAAAGGAGTCTTCTTAAGTCATCGGATGGGCTGTACGAATCTGCTGTCGTAGGCAGACATGGTCAGGAAAGACTGGTACCGTAGAGGGGAGGGTGGTGGGCAATTCAAGGTTATCGTATTATTTGTAATCACCTAATGGATAGCTTTAAATTGAGCCCAAACTCGGCTTTGCTACGTTAAACCAATTGCCTAATTATTGGTCCACTCCCAAAAGACCATTTCAGGTTTTTAATTTTATTCAATTCGTAATCTCCCAATCAATAGTTTACAAAAGAACCCAAACTCGAAGGTTCTACGTTGAGTCAATTGCCCAATTTATGGTCCACCCCCCTGAACATATAATTTGAGGTATTTATTTTATCATATTTGTACTCACCTAATCAATAGCTTTAAAATGAGCCCCAAACCTGAAGATACTAGGTTAACTCAATTGCCTAATTGTTGACCCACCCCCAAAAATAATAATTTGGGGTGTATATTGTATTGTATGCATTATCTCTCAATCAATATCTTTTGAATGAGTACAAACTCGAAGGTTCTACGTTGAAGCAATTGCCTAAATGTCGGCCCACCCCCAAAAATAATCATTTGGGGTGTTTATTTTATCATATTTGTACTCATCTAATCAATAGCTTTAAAATGAGCCCAAACTCGAAGGTTCTACGTTGAGTTAATTGCCCAATTTTTGGCCCACCCCCAAAAACTAATTTGGAGATATGCCTCACCCCTATCCTTAATCTGATGTGACGTCAGAAATGGGAGGTTACTGATTAGTAGGTTCAAAGGAAGATTTGATTTTAAAATTTGGAGGGAACGGTAGGTGCCAGCTGTGAACAAACATTTGATGGGGAGGGGAGGATACTGACAGGTGGAAAAGAAAAAAATGGGAACAGCCACTGGAGGAGGAGGTGGTTTGAAAAAGGCGGGAACTAAAACAGCTGATGGATGAGTCTAAGAGGCCATGGCTGTGACGTCAGAGGGGGGCTGTGACGTCACATGGCTCTTATCAGTCAGCTGGTGATAACCTGATTTACAGTCTTTACTAAGAGGTCTAAGGGTGGGGGTAAAATAAGGAGGGAACTCAATTTTGAATTTTGAGCGGGAAACCGCTCACTACCTTCCATAACCTGACCACTAATCTAGAAGGCTGTGATATGACGTCACACGTGACGTCATTCAATATGGCCAACCTATTACCAACTGATGTTAGGTTACCTAAAAGGTTAATTTGAAAAAAGGCGGGAATTTCAAATTTAGGCGGGGGAAAAACAGGTGGCAACACTGATCTAGAAGGCTGTGAAATGTGACGTCAGAGGGGAGGGGTGTCAATAAGCTGATTGACCGTTACTTTTAGGTCTGTAGGGGGAGGGGGAGGGGGTAAGGCGGGAAATCAATTTTGAATTTGAGCGGGAAACCACCATTTCTATCATACTGGCAACACTGATCTAGAAGGCTGTGGAAAGTGACGTCAGCATGACGTCAGACGTGACGTCACCAAGATGGCCGACCTCTTATCAGTCAGCTGATGATAGGCAGAACATACATTTTTACTCTACTCAGGTATCAAGAAGCTGTTGTTTTCTTGACCCTTGAATACAGTTTGCAGGAGAAGGAGCAGAGGCCGCAGAAGGAGCAGGTGGCATTTTCGATTTATCACAACACAACTGACTGGAAGTCTCCTCGTGGTACATTTTTTAAACTGTATTCTGAACAGTGATTCTGTATGTACTGAACAGTTAGAGGGGTTTTTTTTAAACGACAATTTGGAATACTTTTTTTAAAATCGTAAGCGGTGTAATGTCACCCCCCTGATGGTGATTGTTGATTATGGACACTGGGGTCTGATGATTGATAGTTTAATGCTGATTTCAAAAGTGTGGTGAACATCTCAAAACTTGAAGATAAAAATAGTAAGAAAGTGTCTGTAATGTCTAAAAGGAATCAGCGATTTTCTGCATTTCGCAAAAAGTGGAATAACTCAGAAACGAAGCCACAAAAAGAAAATTTCATGGAGGCATTTTCTGTTCCAAATTCAACCTAAAATCGGGAAAAGCAATAAAAAAAGGGGTCAAGAGGAATTCGTAAGTTTCAATCAATGATTTGAGACCCTAGAACATGGAAAAATAAAAATCTGGCTTCCGCATTTTGAAGCTGAGTTGAAATACCATAAAAAAGGTCCAGTTCAATTTTTCGATAGCTCGCACCGTAAGGCTGTAATTTCCCGATGGGCCCGTTTAGATGGGACACCCTGTATATAAGAGTACCTACAAATGTTTGACGAAACTTTTCACAGTTGTTCGATCGACACAATTCATAATAAATTTTATCACATGCTAAATACGGTAGGAGTCTCTTAAGGGCGTTCATGAGTCGAGTTTGGCAAGTAAAAACACATTGTTCCGTTTTTTTCCCTATTGAATTCTAAATTTAATAATTTGGGGGCTCACCTCATGGAAAGTATGGGAAGTGCATTAATTCGCGAAGAAAACCCGATGCGTTAAAACTAGTTGTGTGAAGAATGACAGAGTTGTGTGAGTTGTGTGATGTACTTAGGGGGTTCATGGATGGTTTTTGTGATAAAAATAGATTTTATTATAACATGTAGATCAGTGCTCACGAAGTGAGTCACGTCATAGCGCATTTTCTCGTAAGGAGATCCGCATGAATTAGACGCTTTCTGCGTTAAATAGGAGACAAAATGGCCTTGGAGCTCACTCAGATAATGATGGCCTCTAATGCGTCTTGAGTATTCTCCCTTGAGCCTCCCTCTCAAATTTCGGCTTCCTGAGTTGAATAGTGTAGACAAAATGGCTTTGAAGTTCACTCAGTTGATCGATGACCTTTCAGTCGTCTTCAGCATTCTCCCTTGAGCCTCCCTCTCAAATTTCAGCTTGCTGCGTCAAATAAGAGGCAAAATGAATTTGAAGTTCACTCCGCTGATCAATGACCTTTCATGCGTCAGCTGCCTCTGATGCAACTTTATCCCCGCCATGTAGCAGATTACATTCGTACCATGTTTCATCAAAATTGGACGTCGGGAAGTGGCATTTATAACGATTTTAAGAGACATACATACATTTATCAACGGACAAAGTGAACACCACCAGAGCAGTAGTATCACTTCCGTCTAGTCCTAGTTGTATTATTTTATTTTTGGTTTTAGCGGATTTTTGAAGAAAATTAAGCTATTGCTCTCGCCTCAAAATTTGTAGAATGTGAATTTTTGAAAACATTTTATGCAGAAATCCGTTTCAGGCTATTCTGAATCATATTCTGAAGTTTAACGCATTTTTTCATGTATTATGTATGTATGTACCTATGTATTTATGTACCTATATGTATGTACGTATGTGTCATTCCAGACGATAACTGTCCGTGGAATTGAGCTAGAAACTTCAAACAAATTTTAAAATGTTAAGGACACAAAACGAAAGTTCAAGTTCGTTGGCCAGCATGATCGGATTACATCTTTGGGTTGAAATGTTCAAAAATGTAGTCAAAAATTTCAAAATAGCCTGTTTTTTGCGATTTGTTGTGCGAAATAATTTTTTCAGCATACTAACATGTGGTATATTCGGAATCAGCGTAAAATTTCCTGTAAGAATGCGGTCAGTATCAAGTTTTCAAAAATTTCAAAGTTGAAAAATCAGTCAAAAATCGAAATAATGCCGTTCGCTAGTTGTAAAAATCGGTAATATTTGCATGAAACATTGTCCAAATTCAGATTGAACTACTCTTATGGAAGTATCCCTGTATAACCAATCCTATAACCATGCTGTTTAAAACGTAGGTGGTAGGTGCTTGTTTAAAAAAAAAGAGTTTACTCTGTGAAATGATGTTATGATAGGATACTTTTAAGATTTCAACTGCCTTCAATACTGACCCCATTGGACATCGAAATCTATGAATATTTACCTACATTTGTCTTTAAATCTACAAGATTAGTTTAATAATAATAAAGTATGAGTACCTCCTAATTATTTTTAATGATTAGATTCCATGTTTGTCTATAAAAATCATGAACTAAAATTTCTCTACACGATCAATAGCGACTGAAATGTCGAAGATTTCTTCAAAAATTCGCTCATGGGGTCATGCTGCATGACTGGAATTTTTTGTTATCCACTTGAGGGGCCAAGCCGTGGTTATCACTGCGCCCCCTAATCCCTCCCCCCCTCCTCCGATATGTCAGTGGAGTCCATGATGGCGTTCCTCTTTAGTCAAGGATGGCAGCATGGCGCCCCTTAGAATCGTGCCACTTCCAGTGTCCCTTTGGACAAATTGTTCTATGCCGCTAATGACCCTTTGGTTGAGGACCTCGAAACGCCCCAAACGGTACAAAGGTCTTTTCCGCAATCGAATTCCGCAAACAGGTCGCCCTCTCCGACCCTCCACGGGTAATGAGCTCGTCATGGAATGATCACACATAGAAATCTCCACATTTTGCCTGTGTTGACGCTGGGGTAGACAATCCTGGACGCACACATTTCTTCAACTAGGTCTCCCTTTGGGAAAGTAAGGGATTTCTGCATGAGATGGAGGTCAGACCCTTCAAAGGACCATACCCCGTTATACACGCCCAAGTGCTTCTCATTTGTTGTAGTAGACTGCCCGCTTACCCTCTTCACCTCGACTGACGGTTATCTTACCAACTTCCGAGTATTCAGCTATTTACGGCCATGTTTAGCATCTTCAGATCAATATCGATTCCTTGATAACAGTCATCACTTTCCCTTCAGAATACAAGAGTGCTGTAAGCTATTATTTCCCATGACTTGTATCCTATCAGTTTTTTTTTTTTCTTTTTTCAATTCTTTTATTGGTAACATTCAGTGAG
Organism: Adelphocoris suturalis; assembly: GCA_030762985.1. Lineage (NCBI taxonomy): Eukaryota > Metazoa > Arthropoda > Insecta > Hemiptera > Miridae > Adelphocoris > Adelphocoris suturalis. The sequence goes on along the minus strand of CM061042.1, from coordinate 125,711,552 downwards.
GATCATCGATCGGAACACATCCAAACAACCTGACCTGAGTTCTTGTGTTCAATCACATCATCTGGCGTTGTAGATGTGGGAAAATAAATTTTTAGATGCCAAAATACTATAGTATTTTAATTAAAGGGCAATAAATTAGTTACCATCCTGGATCTGGGATAGCCGCACGGCCGGGGAATTCAAGTGTTGTCAAATGCGGGTTTGAATATAGTCATTCCCTATTCTTCTAGGCGCTTCAAGCTGACCTTTCACCAGCAGTTATTTATACCTACTTTTGGAAAAAGGATAATTTTCACCAGGGGGAAAAAACTGAAATGTGATGACTTTGAAACAACAAAAAACGAACACAACATGGGGCCCAAGGGGGATGACAATTGAAAACTTGAGGGTGAACTGTGATCCCCATTATCTCCTAATATTTATATAGTAAACTAAGGTCCCGGAGCTTATGTTTACACTTCAGAGATGCTTCAGTCCCCCTGCAATAAAAAACGGAGTCGATAGAATCGGTGGGTGCCTCTATACAGGCTGTCAACAGAAATTATGAAACAAACTCAGGAAATCGACTTTAGAGCTCATTTCTGATCGAAAGTTCCTCATAGAGATTTATTTTTATACGCTTTGTTTTCAAGTAATCAAATTTTCAATTTTTCTTTGGTGTTTTGTACTTTATGACATTAAAACGGCCATAAATCCCTTTACATTCGATATTCACAACATTTAATTCTTTTGGAAAGACCGTTAAATTTCCTATAACCCTGATATAATGTAACGTTGTTTTAGTTAGTTTTAATTGGGTAAAAAATGCCAAAGTACAAAATTAGAAAAATATTGAAAGTTGACGTTTTTCCTTCCGTTTTTCTGCTACCAGTTTGAGAAGTTTTCGGCGTGCACTCTTCGGAAAAAACTTCCTCAAAATGTCAGTCAATTTTACTTTGCTAATTGGGGGGAAAAGTATGTTCGTATCTTGAAAAACATGGTTTTTACTACGAAGTCGAGGGTTTTATTGAAAAGTTACCATCTATGAAAACACGAGTTTGGGTATTCTACGTATTGTTTCACGCAGAATTGAATGGTAACACTTGCAGATCTCCGCAACTTCAATATAACCGAGTTTTACACTTTAACTCACGAATTTGTGGTTATTTTTATGCTCAATTTCATGAGTTTTTAACCTTTTGTTCTTGTTCCTGACCTGTAATTAAGGTGATATAAATAATGATGAGCTCAATACAGATTTAACGTTGCGATAATAAAACACTCAATGACATTCTAATCAACACACGAAATTGGAAGTATTACTTTTTCAATTACTGACCTTGATCGATACCTACGAAATGATTTTTCAATAATTCATTAAACTTGATTTTGCTTGAATGATATAATAGAGCAATTTTCAGGGAATTCGGAAGTGAATTAAAGGACAGCACCCTTGGAAACTGTAGGAGTATTGCCCTGCTGTTGTATGAAATAACGGTACAGTCATATGATTGATACATTGAAACCTAGTAAGGATTGCATGAGAGGGAAACGAATAATAGTTTTCTTTCAATATCTGCTTAACATTATTAATTTTTATCAGCTGATTAAATTTAAAGATGTTTAGTTTTTTGAATATGGGGTCAGTATTTGCCCAAAAATCACTTTTCGATATAATTTGCACCAAAACTTTCTGCGTTGTAACATTGGGTTTTATAGTAGACGGATAAGTGCCACCCCCAGACCGGTAGTGAATATACTATTACTGACCGTGCCAATGCAAAGTATATTTCAGGGAGATTTCGGAAAATGATTTCTCAAGTCAATTACATAACTTTCAGTTGACCGCTATGATTTCGGAAAGTTATTGAGTATTGGTAGAACAAGTTGATTGAGTATGAAGGTGGCAGGGCAGCAACTATTGTACACATCCTGCTTTTCAGGCGGGCGCTATATGACGAACAAAGGCGCAGAACCTCGGTGACAAGGGACGTCAACTCCAGGCCCCACGCTTTCACTTTTATCTAAGCATGAGACCAGCATCACATTTTTTTAACAGACCAACGGAAAGGAGATTTTACCCGACTTCTTGTAAAAAGACTGACGGCACTTGGGGGTGGGGATGCATTTTCTTTGCGTTCCAGGTGTAGAACACGTTTACAATAGTCATTCATTTTCAGATATCATTATTTTTATTTTTGAATTTTCTATTTTCAGATTTCTTTTTTCTTTCATTATATTTTGTGGTCACTGCTCCTCCAAAACAGGTTTAAGGTTTAAGGATTAAGCCGCATCTCAACCAGAAGGGTCAATAGCAGCATTGAACAAGGTGTCCAAAGAGACACTGGAAGTAGCACGATTCTAAGGGGGGCCATGCTGCCATCCTTGATCTAACAGGAGCGCCATCATGGACTCCACTGGCAATTCGGAGGGGGGAAAGAATGAGGGGTACAGTGATGACAACTGTTTTGCCCCAAACTGGATTTTAAAAAAATAAATAAAATAAAATAATACAACTAAGACTAGATGTAAAATAGGGAAATAACTATATACCTACATGCTATTATATACAATCAGCGAAGTGAAATAAAACTACGACTAGATGTATATAAATATATTACAGATCAGATACCACAGTTCGTACTAGAGCTCAGCGGTTCTCAGGTACAACAACAGGGATCGGACATTGTCTGGTCCGGATAAAACGTCATCCCACTGAGGGGCTGATGATGGACTCGGAGGTCCACAAGGGCTGGGCGGTCTTCCAGAAAGTGGCGGAAGATCACCCCCAAGCCTCCCACACACAACATCTCGAGCTTCTGCACTAAGCAGGTGTCTGTGAGTAAGACGGGTATGGCCAGTGGCCACCCGGTTGACCACTATTCGATCCCTCCTTGGAAGTTGGGTTACGAAAGGGCCCACCGGGCTCAAGTCCTGAAGGTCACCACGCAGACTAGTGACCTCACCCTGTCATTGCTCATGCCAGATGGAATGGGCTTTATGTTGCATGTAGGAGATTTGATCCTCAATGCGTATAGGCAACATATCAATGGAGTTATCCCCATCGACTCTCCTTTCAAGGGCATCTGCACACTCATTGCCATGAATACCCACATGACTAGGTACCCACATAAAAGTTATGGATGAGCCCACTTACCACGAGCCGTGATATAAATCATAACGATGGCAAAATTGTGTTCAAATATATCCTTTTCACCGAAGGACGTCGAAATACATCCATAAAGCAGTGCTATTCTATTCTATTACATTTGGTTGGGACTTCTCGGGAAGTGAGGGGCGCCATCCTGATCAACTGAGTGAGCTAAAAACACACCTGTTCACCCTAAGGCTTTGAAAATTGATGGGGAGCCTCTCTGGGACAAGAGATGAATGACTTTACAGGTTCCATCCTGATCAGCTGTGTGCGCTAAAAGTTATTTTTCGTCATTCTGATTACAACGAAATTTGATAGAGAGCCTCTCTAGGACATCAAAGTACGAATGAAATGATGGGCTCCACATTGAGCTCTAGCTGACGATCTTAAATAATACGTCCCAATTTTAACAATTCTTTTTTCGTAATTCAGGTATGTTTCCTCTGTTCTGGTTCATAACAAATAAAACTGTTCTAAATGTCTTCTTTCCAGCTACTTATAATAATTTTACCTATCTCTATTCGAAAAGTTGGTTCTGCTTACGCAAACTGTGTTTTTTTTTTTTTTTTGTTTGTTATATCTTTGTAATAACTGTTTAGTTACATCATCGGCTTTTGAGCAAACCAGTAATATATTTGACGAACTATTGACTTATTTATTTTGCTTACTCACTACCGAAGATAGAGAAGCTTTGTGTTCGTGATATAGTAAGTCGGAAAAAAAAGTGTCCTCCAAAATCAAAATTTTCACTTGCCTTTTGCGTTTCAGAGCTTGCTGATGAATTTTGATTTCATGTCTGTCTATCTGACTGCCTGGTGTCTGTCTGTGGTGAATCCTTGTCTCGCCCAAAAGTATAAAAAGTTTAAATCCAATCCCGATGAAATTTTCAGGGATTGTTTGACTCAGCTCCTAGACGGTCCTCTACAATTTTCAATGCTTCAACAAAAGCATGTGCGCTTGCTCAAACGTGATTTTCTCATAACTTCGATTTCTTATCATCTGTTGGTTCGATTTCGTTCAAACTCCGAATATACATCTGTACTCTGTGTAAATTCGCCACTGGAAATTTTACGTTACTTGATCGGTTTTCGCCCTAAACTCGATTGACTGCAAATAGTTCGCTCTTTCTGAACTGGAGCACAATAGGATCCCACTCTGCTCTTCAACTTATTCATTGCGTCAACAAGCCCCATCTAGTTCTTGTGGGACGCATCCCTTTGTTGAAGAAGTCCCTTTGTTCGCCTACCGTAGGTAGGTAGGAATGCGTGTAGCCCGGGAGGTGGCCACCGTTAGAAAATGGATCTTTTGGACGCATGCAATTTTCATCCCCTTTCACTTCCCTCACAATGCCTACTATGCGTTCCAACGTTTACTCATTGTTGTTCCTTTACGAATCATTTGCCGCATTTAATAGTTATAGTGCTCTAATAAATGCCCCGCACATTAGCAAAACTATTTTTCATTATCACGAGTAGTAAAGACATAATATGTTGAGGAGAAGAAGGCGGAAGGAAGGAGAGAAAAATACATAGCCCATGAAAAAATAATTGTGTTTCGACTAGCATGCATATTAAATTTATTTATTCACCACGCCTCACTTTTTTTTTGTCACTTGATCGAATTGAATTCGTGCATACAGCTAACCTCATGTTCAATTCAAATTGATTTGAACGCAAGCTATTTATTTTCTATGAGCTGTGAAACGGATTTGTTTTCCATGCAGACAAGGTAATTGATGTTACCAGGATCTTCAAACCTCTAGATCTAAATTATGAGAGATCAATTTCAAAATGAAGAATAAAGAGTAAAATGTAGAATAGAAGAGTAAAATTTTGAAATTTAGAGCCTTTAAAAAATAAACTATGTAAGGTTGATGGATGATGTACGATGAATAATTCATCTTTGATAATAATTATATATACAGTGATATTAATTTTATGATAATAATATATTCCTGAGAAGTTTGTATGAGCTACTTGAATACAATATTGTTTGTATCTACTTGTAACATAAAATATTGTTTATTTAGCATATTAATGTTAGCACTAACATAAATTAGTATGAATTATATATGACATTTTAATTGTTAGATTCACCCCAAAATGATATTTATTATGCTGAAATCAATGGCAGTCCACATAATGCGCAACTTTAAATAGTTTAAACTCATTAATTCATTAAATCCCTCACATGATTTTTTCAACCACGCGCTATCCATTCCGCGGGCGCGCAAGTTGCCTACCTATCAAAATTTTGCAATACATTTTTCTGGTAAACCCCAAGAGGCACATGAATTTTCATTGTTCTTCAACGCTGATTCATATGGCGCTATCCGTTTCTTGATTTGATTCATTTTAGCGGAATAGCGAAATTGTGGTTTTGTTTTAAAATAACCTAACTTTGGTCATTGTTCCAATATGAATCAGCGCTGAAATATAATAAAAATTCATGTACCACACTTGGGGTTCACCAGAATCCATGTTTTGCGAAATTTTGATAGTTAGGCAACTTTGCGCGCTCGCGGAACGGATTGCGCGAGATTGAAAAATCATGTGAAGGGTAGTGAATTCATGAAATTTGATGTAGAATCCGAATATGCGATAAAAAAAGAGGGGTTCCCATTTGAATAAATGAAGTTAGTGTCAGTTGCGTGCAATTGTGCGTAAATGGTCGGCACGAAAGTATTTTTCCTGAATTCCTCACAAAAAATATAAAGAATGGCGTTGGGCCAATTTTGTACGCAATCAAATAAGGAAATGAGGGAGGGTGGATCATAATTTCTGAAACACCCTGTATACGTAGCGCAAGCGTGTAATTAGAGAGTTTTTGGCGACTTCAACTTAACGTCACCCGTTACCGTAGTCTTGAGGGAGCAAACGAAGATGCTAACCCAAATGGAACCGGGAGAACGGTTGCCTTAATTTTGATGTCACGTTAACGGTGGTTGGGTAACGCGATATTTTCCCACCAGCTGTCTTGTTGTCTACTGGTTGACTAATCAATTTCTTCATTTCGATATGAAACGCCGATTTTCAATCCTGAATTCGAATTTCATGTTAGTTTCAATACAAATACGGGCTAATTTCTCATTTTTAGTTTTCAATTCGTAAACAGGGGATGGATAGTAAGTCTCAAGTGTGGAACACCGAGGTTTAGTTGCACTTATAGGTCATTAGTCGTTACGAACTTATTGTTTTTGGGTTTCCGTTGGGCAAATTATCAACAAGTATGAAAAAGTATTTATCTCTATGACAATGAAACAGGATTTTACCTGACAAAATCATCAGTGAAGGCAGCACTTCACGCAATGTTCACGAGAAAATAGCTAAGAGTTCAGGTAAACTAAGAACAATACTGCGAAGAAGTAGTGTCTTAAAACTCAGTTTTCTCATTTGAAATATGTGAAATAATGATAGAAACAAGACTTTAATCGACCAAATAGAGCCTGAGCGCAAAAGAACAGAACTTTTTGATCGAGTTGAAGGCTAGTGAAGCTGGACAGCGGAGGCGGACTTCAGATGGCACATTCGGTTTCTACGCGACTTGAAACGTAAAATAACCAAGTTTGAGGGGTGTTCAAAAACCTACCCTCTACATCAACATAATTAGTTGGTAATGAGGCATTTGAAAAGAAAAACTATTATATTTACTTCAGCAGTATTCGAGTAATTTTGAGGTGAGCAGTAGGGTTACATTTACAGGAAGGTTAGGCTGGTGTCGTGTGCCTTTAGGTCCCCAAACGGGTGACGTTAAATGAGCCATTCTAACGTACGACGTTGCTAACGTCTCCTCAAGGTCACGTACTCTTGGGTACGTTAGGGTGACGTTAAGGGTACGTTAGTGGTCACCAAAAACTCTCTATTGTATGCAATTGTGTTAAACAACGTAAAAGAATGGGAACTGGATATAACGCCAATGGTATAATAATAACAATTCCACCGGTAGACATGAATAACAATCGAGCATGGGGAGTAAATGGAGGATGAAATGTAGGGTGTAGTGTAGTGAAGTTTAGTAAACTAAACCGAAGCTCTATTACTTACTGCTTAGAAATAGCTCGCAAAGTCACGTGTTCTTTCTTTCTTTGCCTGAGTCCCTACTGCAGGGTTAGAGTGGAAGTACGGGCTCCGGAAAAGAAGGAATGGGGAGCCTTGGTGTTATAGTGAGGAAGAGAAAGAATAAGGGGCAAGTGCTACGAGGTCCTTACCGATCGGGCGAAGGGGTTCGAGGTCGGAAAAGCCCTTTATACGGGTTTAGAAGAAAATTCGAAACGCCCCAGCATCACCTCTACGGCCCTCCCGACAACTTTCATTCACCGAGGAAGGGTCCCATTAGCGGGAATTTCTTCGGACAAAGAATTGAGGGGTGGGTGAACGGGTCCGTTATGATTAAAGGTAACTTTAACTTTGCTGCAATAGGAACACAATAAATATTCGCAATCTGACAAGTAATGCAATAGCGTGGTCGAGAAATTCCGAAATAGCATAGCAAATAACGGGGAACCTGATAACACTAACCGGTTTATTTTCAAGTTCAAGTTCAATCAATAAAAGAAATAAGGAGTAACTTTTAAGATCGCAGTTGATATTGTTAGTGCCGTGATATAACGCTGTTATTACGCACTAAATAAATAACGAAAATACAAATGAGTCATGAATGTAATTCCACATTATGGATCCACAGTGATGAATAATAATTCCCGATTAAATACATATATATGCGTGGAATGAATGAGTTGGGAACAATGAAATAGGTACGATGAAATTTTTAGGGAATGTAGACGATCCCCTATCAGTTTCATTGTTGCCAAATCAATGCTCCACTCTGCGCATGCGCAAACGTAAATTCCGTTCTGCTCCATTGTTTTACGCCCAAGTCGTCCGATATCGCTCAAATTTAGATGATAGCTGGGGGATGACGATTACATCATCCCATATCAATTTCAACATGATTGTAAAATTGAAAAAATTGTAAACTTATTATTGGCGAATGCGCCAATGTGAAATCCTTGTAATGAGGCTATTTTCCACAGTTTTCATCTGATTTGGATGAAATTTTCAGGGAATGCGCGGGCTGGGATGTTGATGGTCCCGTACCTATTTCTTTGTTCTTAACTCATCAGTTCATTCTGCGCATGCGTAAACGTGATTTACATTGAGAATAATTTTTTTCTCGTTTCTTAAACCGAACAATTATGACGTTTCACGCTAGTTCTTGATTTACTCTTTTAGGCTATGAAATTTTTCAAAAAGTTTAATACTTTTCAATGATCTATACATTCATGATACGTAAACGAGGAAGCTATGTGCCACACACAACTTGGCAGAATTTGTTTTTCTTTACTAGAGCATAGAACGAAATACCTTCAAAAGTGGTATGTCCCGTTCCTATTCTTACTATTGATACTGATTCAAAAGCTTTTTCATTTGCCGATAGAGTATTGGTCTTCCGCCGTTGAACACCAACTAAGAGAGTCACGAATGAATGCTCCCATCAACAATATAGGTTATTGATTTGGAACCTCCCTTTCTGTCGCATATTTCAGTACCTACCCTCAGTATTAATGTGGTGATAGGGTGACATTGTAGGAACTTGAACCTTGGCCGAAATGCAACGGATTCGTTCAGGTGTATGTTAACACTTTATGAACTAGAACATCCCAAAAAGTCTGCAAAAAATTTTACTGAAGTAAATGAGTTAAAGTTCAAAAATACGTATATTTAGTTTTAAAAAAACAACATGACACGGAGGTTCAGCTCCGAGACCGATAGAGTATAATATTAACATATAAACAATCATTATTATTATTACTTATTTTATACTTATTTTATGTAATTATATATGTGTTTTCATTATGTGACTAACCTTAAATTTCCTGTTTTCTACAAAAAATGTCAGGATCATAAAACTAATCATAATTCTTGTGATTATAAATCATTCTGGAAAGTATTACACCTAATAGCCAATTATTATAATTATTATGTAAATGTATTTATTATTATCATTATTTTTTTTTTAATCATTTTAAATTCTTATTCATAACATACAGGAACGAAGCTCTACAAGTAATTTAAAAAAATACATTTACATTTAGGTATAGATTTTTTTCTCATGATTATTTTTCCTTGTTTATTAGGTATTCAAAGAAGCCATTATCTCTATTAATATAACCAATACTATCATCATAAGACCATCAATTTGGGTTCTTTCATACTACTAAGTCAGGCTATTAGTAAATCAATTGCCAATAGTAAATTATTAATCCATTGAAGATAAGTTCCTTCACTCGCCTGGTTGTATAACATCTTCAGCAGGTGAACTGTTTTCAGGTAGTCTAATCATCAGTGCAGCAGCCATAAAATAGCATAAGTTGTTGGGAATTGTTGTTCCCTCTAGATTTCCTAATAACTCCTTCAAGGTTTCTCGTGTGACATTCGTGCATTCTTTGAGATATTTTATTCGAGGTTGCAGAGACGTCGGACATTCCAATATACGTTTTTCTAAATCATAAATTTTTTGTGAAATCGCGTTTCCTAATTCCATCTCTACTATTAAGTCACCGATGAATGTTTGAACTGCGGATGTTCCCTATTAAAATTAACTCACTGCAAAGTTATTCCACTAGATGTCACACGATGGGGCGTATTTCATTACAAGAAGGGTAACTCATTCTGTACTCACTATTCCTTTTTTTACTAGATCATAAATACGTACATTTCATTGAAGGTTACCAGCATGTTGAAAGTAAACGTTATGCTATCAAATGGCTACTATAAGTTCAGCTTTATGGTAATAAGTTATGGGTGTGGGTTCCACAAGATGTATTTTCTGTGGGGATTTTATACCGTGTATTTGAGGTCGCGGTTTTTCTACATTTGGAGGCTAACATAGGCAATTCGCGCAACTTTTGTATCCAACTCGTGACAATCAATCGCTCTAAGATCTGCTAAACCCTTAATGATCTCCACTCTATTTCCGTTTTCCGTACAACAGTTCCTTCCTTGGCCAAGTGGTTATACTTTTTCTGTAGCACAGCATGATTTAGTGTGGTGCCGTAAATAAATTTGGGATTGTTCCAGTGATTGAGGAGTATCGTTCTGCAAGCTTCATGTCCACACAAAATGCATTTTAATTCCGTTATGATTCCGATTCGGGTTAGTTGCTTAAAAAGGTGATAATGACTTGTGACAGGCCTGGATGGAACGATCAAGGCCTTCTCTACCCAAATTTAATGCATGTCAGCATGGGCCCCACGCTATGAAGTTCCTCCGAAGGACGTATCTCAACTCTCTTTCCATATAGCAACCACTTCTGTGTTTCTGATGCGTTAGGCTGTCGAGAAGAACAGAAAATCAATGAGCTGATGAATACGTGACGATCGGCAGGTCTGCTAATTCATTGCTGTGATTCCCTTGTGAATTTTCCTATTTTGATACTTGATAGTAACCTTTTTGATTGTTCGTTAGAATGATAGATTGCATTCTAAAGACCCTGGAACAGCTTGTAATTCACTTTCGAAATTGCTTGCTATCTCCTCATTAGTTGCACTTGGTTGGAACTACAATCTGTCTCTGGAGGGCCTTTGAAATATAGAAATGCAGTCAATGTTCACTGTTATTCACTGTTAAGATTGTTTCTTGTGATATTTCCTGTGATGGCATCAGTATAATTGAGGCTATATTTAAGGCCCTTATACTCTATCTTTGAGTGATTATAATTTATTCTCGTTTTGCTAGCCACATAATTTATTACAGTAAAATCCTGCTTACTAGTTTATTCGTATTTGTTCGACTATTTCGGAGAACTCACCTGTTAAGCAGATTTTAATCATAACATCAAAACACCTGTTCTCGCAAGCATTTTTCAGTTCATGTGCCAGACCTATGACATAAAAATGTCAATAAAATATAACGTTTTATTTTATACAGTCTGCGGTTTATTCTTGTGTAGTTGGGGTTTTTGTTATGTTTCTATAGCGATATGAATATGGACTGAGCATGAAGCATAAGCATATACTTTGTTTAACACATTTTTTTCCGTTTGAATATATTTTTCTGCAAATATTATTATATAAGTACATTTTTCTGCATACATTTTTTCGATGTTCTAGCTCATTATCAATAAACTTCTTGAAAATTCGATAATCTTCTTCTTCAAATTTGACTTCTTGAATTTGATTCATTAAGCGTTTCTAGCCATTTTTAGTGTTTTATCACATTTTTTAAATTGGACCAATTTATCGGGCTAAAAAATGATGGCCAGCGAACTCATTATTTCGTTTGGAAAGCTTGATTTTTTAGCGCATGAACAGAATTTTTATCTTAATCCTGAGAATAGTCATCGTCTGAAAGGACACATACACACCCACACACACACAGTGTGTACACTGGAATTTCTGAGGGCGTACAACGCGATTCATAGGAACTAAATCACTCGCGACGAAGTTGTGGAAACACATTTCAAAACGGAAGTTAGTGAAAAACGTCTATTTCCACGAAAAAAGAGTCACAATGTTAAAACGATTTCGACGGTTAGGCCATCATCAGTAACAAACAATAACTTATTGCGATTGCTTAATTGTTATTGTTTGTTACTGATGATGGCCTAACCGTCGAAATCGATTTAACATTTTAACTCTTTTGTCGTGGAAATAGACAACGTTTTTCACTAACTTCCGTTTTGCGATTCATAAGTTAAAACGGGAAATTTCAGGAGACGAAAGTTGTTCATTACGTTTTCGTCTTTTACACACAATTTTCGTCCCTCAACGAAAGAATAGGAGGAGTAGGGCGGAATGAATCGGAACAACATCGAAAATATTTGTGTCAGGTACTATTATATGAGCCTGTTTCATTCAACATTTCCTTAACAAGCTTGTAAACATTTATCCTATTTCGGGGTTTAGAGGTTGATAGGCTCAAGACCTGTTTGTTTAGTGCTATTCTTGAAACAAGTTGTTCTTGGAGAATCTAATAAAATGTTCCAATAATAATTTATTGAGGCTTAGGACATTTTCAAGATAGCGATACAATAAATCAGTCCTCTTGATGTAAGTGGATTGCTCGCATAGTCAGTAAAAGAGGCTTATCAGCGCACTCCAAGCCCGGAACGTAAACCCTTATATTGAGTCGTGTATTTGTAAAATATTTGAGTCATCTATCCTCCAAACGTCAAAGAAAATGCCGCAATTTCTTACGCAAGGGTTTATTGTTCCAGCCAGTTGACAGAAGTAGAGATTACATCCACTTCACCTAGACAACATCAACAACTGCTAAATCACCAGTGAACGTATGGAATAAAGTCCAATGGTACCTACTGCCAAAAAAATAAATAAATAAATAAGATAAAATAAAATAAATAAATAAAAATAAATAAATAAAATAAAATAAATAAGATTATTATTACAATTGTCTCAAACATCGTTACGAGGTCCAGCACGGAAAAATACTCCAAAATCATGTATTACACGTGGCAATTGAGTATCTCAAAAAACTCAGTATTTCACTTCATTTATTGCACTTTTAGAGCATTGCTCACTTTCGGAGCGGAATCGCGCCCGTTTGTGCGCACTTACGAAAATGAAGTGATGACGAAAAACGCTGCAAATTATTTCACAAAGGTTTATTATTTTTTCAATTGAGTTTGATCGTAGTTTTAGTTGGCTTGCGTACGTCATAAGGCCCGTCCAGACCCCTCGGCGTGTCCTATTTCGAGTTGCCACAACCTATACTTCTATAATTATATACGCATGTTTATCGATTTGAGCTCCTAGCTATTAAAATAGTTATTGCCTTAATAATATCATTGTCTAAGTACGTACGAAAAGTCGAGAGGATATGTTATTAAATATGCGTAGGAAAAGCATTGGTATTAACACACAAATATGACCTAAGAAAAAACATATATTCATGCCTCGAAGGAACGCTGTACCCACCTCATGGAGCCGCGGCGCCTCCTCTCACTCCACCCCCCCCGCTCACCCCCCTCACCGCCCATCGTGACCCCCTGCCAAGCGTGCCAGGCGTGCGTCTAACTCGTCCTAAAAGACACTTTTTCGTCCGTTTTTGGCCCATAGCATCTATGCGAGTAAAGCGATCGGGATGGTTAAACGTTAGGACCAACTAGACCCCAAATGGAGTCTATGAGCGAAAGAACAGGTTTTTTAAGTCAATTCTTAGGCCTTTTATGGCCCGGACGGCGGACGGCGGATACCGGACGGCGGACGGACATTTCAAATTTGGATTCTACGCACCTTGAAACGTAAAGTGACAAAGTTTGAGGGGGGGTTATAAAAATTTTTTGCTACACGATCACATAGGCTTATTATTGGAAATAATAAACCAAAATGGGTTAAGATATTAAAAATTAAGAAAAAAAATTTTTTTTTGGTTTCGGGGACACCCTGTATGCTAGAGGATATTGGACTAGATCAGTTGGGACACACAAATCATTAGGTAAGTTTTTATGAGTATGGCAGACTCGGTCGTTCATTAAACAACCATTTATAGAAGACTAGAGCAGTTACAAGGATCGGTATTGACACAGTAAATCTTGTGATATTGCTTCAGTAAATCATGTTTCAGAACGTAGCGAGCTAACTTTATATAATTTCGTAAAGAGAGAACGAGATTTGAGGGTTTATTCAATTTCGATCTCAAGCCCCACGAAAACAGCTGCAGTTTGCTTCCAATTAAGGAGGAGGGTGGTCGAGAACGATGGGGACTACGGGATCATTAACTTTACAGCGGCTCAGGGTTCGTAAGATATGGCAACGGTTAATCATGCAGATTATAGAGTTGGGGGAAAACAAGATTCAGTAATCTCGGGGAGAAAAAAGTAGACCGATTTATAAGGAGATTTACGTTTAACCATCAGTTATGGAGGAACTCTAACTACACCGGAGGTATTTAAACTGAATGTCTGACTTAATAATCACAAAAAATTTATAAACATAATTATATCACATATATTTGTGAAAACACTACACATTATTGATCAAGATTTGATTATATTTAGACCAAAACACCTCGTGTCATGACAGAAAAAACATATATTCTACACTAAGTACATGAAAAATGTTATAATCTAAGAATCGTTTCAGAATGCATCAAAACATATTTTGATGAAGTAAGCTTTGAAAAATTTGGTTTTAAAATTTTCGGAACCATTCCAATATTTCATTTTTTAGGTAAAATTATAGCGATGCGTGGGCGCGTCGATATCTCGGATAGTAGATTGATAACTGCAAAGGTGTGTGGTGTTATGAAGAATAATTATATTAACGTTTAACTGCAGAAATATGTTGCTAACGGACATCATATGGGAAATAATGTAAAATTAAACCCCCCCCCCCCCCCCCCCCATCGGAGACACTATAACAGAAACGCATTCCCTCCGTATCCTAGTTGCAGTTGTTCTGGATGAAGGAAGCCGTCTGACCTCCAAAAGTGGATTTTCAGAATCGGTACGTTTCCACTGCTCCAACATTTTGCCATAACCAGTAGTCATAATCGTACTGCTGATAAATTCGTGTAGGTACGAGTACATTTATGTATGAATTAATTCACATAGTGCAATTACAGTCTTTCAAGTTTTTCTATTTTAACCCCCACGTCAATAATTTGGGATTCAGTCGTCTGTTTCAATTTTGTTTCACTATCGCTTTCAATTTCCTTATTTTTATAAAATGGTTTTGGTTTGAAAAGCGTTTCTTGATTATAGAACTCTTTTTTTAGCTTTGTATATATATCAAGTTGCCATCGTAGACATTATGGTTTTCAATGTAGTTTTCTTAGGTATTTACGGAAATGATATTGTTAGGAATTCGTGGTTCAATCGTGTGTAAATTCGTACTTACCACTATCTATGCAACTCGAATTTTTATTTTTTATTTATTTTCTCATCTTCAGAGATCTTCATGTTAAGGTCTTCATCAGTTCTTGTTACTTATCTTCTCAGCAATTACGTTCTCATAGCTTCCGTCTAGTTCGATACAATAACATTTTAGGAGAGTCTAGGGTATTGAGAAGTGATGCCGGTACCGAGCGCATCCTAGCGAATTGTCTCCAACCCTAGAGCGCATAGATCATAATGCTGTGTATAGTTTGGTAGCCTGGATACTTGCAAGCTCGCATCTCAAAAATAAATAACATCCAGTAGTCAATCGCTTAATAAAAATTCAGATTATTTGGACAAATAGATCAGGATGATGTAATAATTTGGTGCAGGTTCGGCGTTAATCCGTTAGGATGCGCTCGGTTCCGGCATCACTTCTCAATGCCCCAGACTCTTTTTAACATTTTTAGGTAATTTCTGACTCACTCAATTTCATTTCACTTGTTACGACGATGTATTTGATTCCAATTTTTACATAGAAATCTAGCAGTTCAAAAGTCGAAAAATGAAAGTGTTCCTTATCTGATGAAAGCGATTCAACGGTTTATAGACATCCAGTTGGGCCGTAAACAAGATGGTAAAGCGCAGAAAATGAACTTTGAACCGCCAAAGAAGATAACGAACCCAGAACACAGGACCCAAGGAAACGCCACACCACGGCCACTCAACCCGTGCAACTCGCCGAAATTATAGTTTTTACGTATTCTAGTGTGGAATTTTCAGTTCAAATTCATGGATATCACGGAGGGAGGATTGTGCAACATTTTCCCAGGTTTTAATTATTTTAATCATTAATGCTAATTTTTTTCTTAGAATTTTCAAAATAGCGTAAGTTTTAGCCTAATACATTTACTTGTAGTTTCAAATCTCTATGAAGTATCCTTCCTAAGGAATGTGTTGGAATTTCTCCGGGTAGACAGCATCTGTCGGCAATTTTGACGGCACCATCGCGTTCTACGGGTTCAGAAACGTAACTTTGTCGCTGACATACAAATTGCTCCCGTTCAAATTTTAATGTGGCAGCGGATAGAAGATCGAACGCTCGGCAAAAAAACGGCGCATTAGGTGTGTAGGTTCGGATGGGTGTAGAAAATTTTAAAATCGCTTATGCCCCCTTTCCGAAAAATCCAAGATCTCCACCCGTAGACTCCCCCCACTCAGCCGTTTGGCCGTGCATCGCAAGGACAGATAAACAAACAGACGGAGTTTCATTCTTATAAAATACTCGTAGTAAAGATAATGTAAATATGTTATTGAGTAGACGGTCATAATACAACAAAATTCCTTCGTCAGGGCAAGGACAGTGGAGCGCGGCCCCCATCGTCGGTCAGTCTCCGAGCGCCCGACATATACTCGTATCTTATATAAACATACATGAAGACCCTGAGAAAGAAGTTAGTTTTCCCAAGTTCGTGCTTCCGACTTGAGAAGATTTCCGCACGTGTTGTCGAGTCGAGATGAGTAGCTCAGCAGAGGATTGAGGGATATAGAGGGCAATGAAAACAAGACTTGGCTTTTTCTAGGTCCCCTCTCCATCATCACTAGAGCAACTTATATCTCGAAGGAACTCGCTCTCTTAAACTGAAATAACGAGCATCTTTTCCTCCCATATAGTTCTCAGTTTCCGGCGATTATTCTTGTGAGATCACACAGTCTTTAACAGATATACCCACTACAGGTAATATCATACTACACATATTATATTATAAGATTTTATTATCTTATTTTATGTATCTTATATATAAGTAGTTATGTCAACACCATGAATTAAACTACTCACACACTCATACACACACTCAAAAACACGCACTAAAGAATCCGTACACGCCCAGCAAGATGTCCTCTCGAGTAATTTTTTTTTTTTTTTTTTTTTTTTTTTTTTTTGCAGTGATGCAATTCCGAATTGATTATGGGTTTGCATTTTATGGCTCAGCAAGGAAGTCCTTCCTGCATAAGCTGGAACCCATATTAAACAAGGGTCTTCGTTTGGCTGTTGGGGCCTTCCGTACTACCCCGACGGCCTCCCTTCAGGTGCTTGTGCATAGTCAGCCACTCAAAATTCGGCAAAATCTGCTAGCTCTTTGCTTCGCAGAAGCGCTTGCGTTATTTCCCAGGGCACCCCCGCATGAAGTGGTCACCCTACTCTCCCTCGATGTTTCTACAATTCAAACGAGTATATCTCAAAAACGACAGCTGATACTGAAAAACGAGTTACAGAATCGAATTCAGAACCCTTGAAAAACCCAAGAACCAGTCTTCATTCTTTTGCGACGAGAAAATTTAATTTTATCATTTAATAATGATTAACAGGACGTTTCCATTTGTTTTCGTCACGTCACGAGCGTCACGTCACGGTGGGGTTTTTGAGCGTCACATCACGATCGAAATTGCACCATCGAAATTATATCACGTTACTATGTTGGTTGCGAGCGTCACGTGACTATGGTGGTTGCGAGCGTCACAAAACGATATAAATAAAGAGGCTAGAAAAATAGTTTCGTTATGCCTGCAGATATAAGTGAAGTGCATTTGAGCTGCAAAGTTTCAACTGACGGAAATTTTGGCGAAACAAACGTTAATCGTTATTAAATGATCTGACTGTAGAACCGTAGGTCTACTGTCCGTTTTTTTTTTTTTTTTTTTTTTTTAGATTTAGTTATTGAACCACTGTACCATTCATTTTTCCTTCATCAGTCGGAAAACCAGTCCTCCTGTATGGATCAGGGTAGCTTCTTCTACCGACGTGATGGCTCACATTTTAGTTCCCTAATGGTGTCTGGTTCAATGATAATAGGCTTCCAATGATAAGTGTATATCAGCGACTATTCCACAGTCATCAGAGAGTGGAATATTTCCCTCCGGTAACATTCAACGGCTCTTACCAGAGGTCGTGAACTGATACTATAAATATAAATGAATACAAATACCTTCAGCACCTTTTACGTCAAGTTTGTGCCTACCTTGCCATTTTCTACGATGGTAGAATATGAGTTAATGAAGAGCTGGTCAAATTTAGTGTGCGACAAATACCTCCATGAACACACTACACTGATTCCAGAACGCAACTATATTTACAATGAGGGCCGTGGTCCACTTATAGCCGAGGCCCCAGCAATGAATTTCTTTCAGGGCCATCAACAGTTTTTCCTTTATCCTGCTTGGGAGTCGGAGAAGGAAAATAAGATAGTTTCAGAACAGAAATGAACATCTACAGCGTTATATTTATTTTGGCCTCGAAGTTACGCCAACAGTTACACAATGCATGTACACAGACAATGAACTCGTTGTTGATAATTGGTTAATGGAACCGGTATATTCATTGGCTTGTATATTTTACGGTAGCGAAGTGATACACTGGCAACTAGTGGAGAGATAACTCTTTCCAAGTTTCTGAAATGCATGGAATACATAATTCGTTCAAAATTTTTTAAACACAATCATTAAAAATAGGAGACAGGATGCGGAACTTACATTGGCAAGTTGGAGAGATAACGAAACACACAGATGCAGAACAAAGGTTTTTACCTGGAACAGAAAATTCAGGGTGTAAACGATATGATAAGTTTGTATCGAACTATATAAATATTGATATCTATCTTATATTAAATCTTATCTCAGATAGATAGAATGTGGAACATGTGATAAAGGCTGAATATTTTGTAATAATGTGTTCAAAAAACCAAAAAACAATGTGGTGTGAGGCGTTAAGCTGTTTCCCAAATATTCATTTTATTTAACCTAGTTAAAACTTTGGATAATTAACGATATTTCAAAAAGTTCATTCTGAGTCCATTTTATGATGAGGCTTGGAGTATCAATAAATTCTAGGTAATTTGTATTAGCATATCTCTTTGGAATTGTTTGTAAAAAAATATTTGGATAACCAATATTTGTCAAATATATTATCAAAATACGTAATATTTTATGTAATCTATATTCCAAAAACTTTATTATTAAAAAATCGATTTTTACTTGATTGTGAGTGAAGCTTTCTAGAGCGTTGGTTGGGGAAGAGCAAGACGTATCCAAGAAGAAGAAAACAATGTTGTTGTGTGATTACGATTGTATTCACAGGAAAAACTAGGTTACGGCAGAAATCATAGACAGAAAAACGCCGCAGGCCGCTCGTACTTTCTATGAGCATTGAGCTATGAGCATTGAAAATGTCTCAGTAATTTCAATGTTTTTCATTGTTTTAAATAAAATAACAATTAGAAAACATAAAATATTATTGACACACAATTACTGAATTTGCTGTAAGCCAGTCTCGACGATGCCCAATTCTTCCACGAATATGAATTCACAGGTAGGTAATTTTCTGTTATGGTGCGCGTCTACAATTACTATAACCAAGATTAATTTCTCAACCAAGTGACATCAAAACAAGCGGCATTGTTTACTAGATCCATTTATAACGTAAATAAATATAAAACTTCGACATGAATAGAAGAAAAGTACAAAAGAAATGCGTGATAAATCGAGAGCTTTCCAACGAGTGGAGAACGATTTTTGTCCGATGAAAACTAAAGAAGTTTCATTTCCCCAGCAACGGCTTGGTTGTACGTTAAAATCAAAAGAAAGCTGCACCTAACTTGTTTATAGGTTGCGTGACGTTTTTTTCTTGTCACTAAATTTCCGTAACGAAATTTCCAGTTGACCCGTCGACCTATGACATTTTCAATGTCAAAACTAAGATTGCGGCTGTAATCACAGGAAAAATTATGATTATGACCGTAATTTCAGAAAAACTGTGATTGCGAATGTAATCGGAATCATTAGTGTAATCGTAATCATATCATGTCCAGGTTCTGTTATTATAATCGTAATCACAACTCTAAATCCCTATGATTGTAATCGTAATTGTGATTATGATTACGAATACGCCACATTCTGATCCGAGGAAAGAAGGTATCCATAAACTTACTCGACTTTAATGGGGCGACTGGTGGTTTGCTACGAATTTTACTATAACTACTTTAGTCTTGCCAGAGCCCATCAGAGAATAATATTAAATGGATGATTCGAAATTGGTACAGAATAGGCAACTTCCACTAGTCAAAATTTGTCATTGCTGATTTAAAAACAGAACTCAGTGTACTCAAAGGCTGCAAATTTTCATTTTAAAATTGCAAAAATTTTAAATTTTTGAAAAGGCACCGCGATAGTTGGGTCCTTTTGACGTTATTTACCTTTCCTTCAACGTTTCGCTACCTTCACATTGTACCTTTTTGGAAAGATTTTGCCAAGGTCTTTACATTGATGTAATAATTAAATTAAACAGTTGAAATTTACCAATCAAACAAATACAGAACATCATTGTATGAAGAATGATATTATGGTTATGAAGGGTAATAACCACGTGTTAGCATGGAACTGTTGATAATCAACATGAGTGAACCACCAAAAATATTAGAGAGCGATGGGAGCTGCGAGACAATAAATTTGTGATTACATAACGACTGACTCTTGCCTGAAGACTGAATGACCAACAGTTGATTGACTGAAGGTGAATGACTGACTGTTAACTTACTTGAGACTGAATGAATATTGACTGACTTGCTGAAGCACTTACTGTTATCTGACTGAGACTGAATCACTGACTGTTGACTGACTGAAACTGAATGACTGATGATTGATTGATACTGAATGACTATTGATCGACTTGCTGAATGAATGACCATTGATTGACTGAATGACTGACTGTAACTGAATGCATTGCTGAATGACTGACTGTAACTGAATGCATTGCTGAATGAATGACTGAAACTTAATGAATTGCTGAATGACTCACTGTTATCTGATTGAGACTGAATTACTGACTGTCATCTGACTGATACTGAATGACTGATTGTTGACTGACTGAATTGAATTCTAACTGACTGAGACTGAATGACTATTGATTGACTAGCTGTACGACTGACTGGTAATCGACTGGAACTTAATGAATGACTGAAACTCAATGAATTAATGCCAACTAACCGAGGCTGAATAAATATTGACTGAATTCCTGAATGCCTGACTGTCACCTGACAGACTGAATGACTGACTGTTGACTGACAGAAACTAAGTGACTCAATTTTAACTGACTGAGACTGAATGACTATTGATTGACTTGCTGAATGATTGACTGTTGACTGACTGAGCATGAATGAATGACTGAAACTGAATGAATGAATGTTAACTGACTGAGACTGAATGAATTACTGAATTGCTGAATGACTAACTGTTGTCCGGCTGAGACTGAATCACTAACTGTCATCTGACTCAATTGCTGAATGGCTGACAGACACTGAAAGACTGAATTTTAACTGACTGAGACTGAATGAGTATAGATTTACTTGCTGAATAAACTGGCTGAGACTGAATAATAACAAGAACAGAATTAATATTGGCTGAGTTGCTGAATGACTGATTGTTATCTGACTGAATTGCTGAATGACTGAATTTTAACTGACTGAGACTGAATGAATGACTGAAACTGAACGAATGGATGTAAATTGACTGAGACTGAATGAATATTGACTGAACTGCTGAATGATTGACTATTATCTGACTGAGACTGAATCACTAACTGTCACATGACTTCGACTGACTAAATCTGAATGACTATTGATTGAGTTGCTGAATGACTGACTGTTGACTGAAGGATCGACTGTTTCATACATGATGTTGGTGGCGATGGAGAATAAAAGGCCAGTGGCTTAATTAGCGATTTCGATCGATCCAATTAAATGTTGGAACAGGTCCTTTTTTTTTTTTTTTAAGCCTTATTGCTTTCCATTCAGTAATATATTTGGTTTTTGTGTGAAGAAAACAGATCGCCTGACCAGAGGGTCGGTATACCTTCATTTATACGAAGTAGAAATATGTATTATGGAAAGAATCCTGAATTGTTTCTCCGAAGTAGCTGAGACCAACGGCGTACACAAAATAATAACTAATTTTCGAAAGATTAACGTAGGTATCTTATCAGCTTTGGCAGTCTAGGTGGAAATTTTCCTGGCCCTTTTTCGCCCGGAAATTAATTAATGAAAGAGTTTCAGGTTTTACTGTAAATTAAAGTTCCCACCTACCTCCCTTCTACTTTTTAGTCAAAAGCCGTCCGCTCTCCTACGCCCGCAATATTTCATGGAGTTTCGTGCTCGTTAAAGCAGTAACTCTTTATTTATGAAGCTTTCGGGAGCGAGAGAAAGGCATTCGATTGGCTCGTAGGGCATCATTTCCAATTTTCTTTGGATTCGGCTGCCGTAGAATAATTTAATACGTATAGACAACATAATGCATGAATTCTACGGTCTGCATTCATGTCTAGACAGTAAAACTTAGTGAATATCAAGTAATATAAATAATAAGAGGAGTTCAAATCAAATTTTATTCACAAAAGTAAATATGGAGTTCAAAATGAGTAAAAAATAATGGACAGAATAATAATTGACGTTTAAAAGCTAAAGCCCGAGGCGACGGATCAAGAGTCACTATTTAGGACACCATGTTATTTATAAACAAAGGGAAGAAATGAAATTGCACATGAACATGAGAAATCTATTCCTAACGACTAAAAATAAGCAACTAAACCAATTGCATAAAATCTTAATAAAATCTGCAAA
Source organism: Adelphocoris suturalis (assembly GCA_030762985.1). Classification (NCBI taxonomy): domain Eukaryota; kingdom Metazoa; phylum Arthropoda; class Insecta; order Hemiptera; family Miridae; genus Adelphocoris; species Adelphocoris suturalis. The sequence continues at coordinate 125,688,917 of CM061042.1, read as the reverse complement.
AAATGGAAAAATAAAAAAAATATGAAGCCAAAGTAACAAAAGTAGATAATTTTCGAAATCCAGATCGATTCTGACAAATTCAGCGAAATGAAAAAAGAAATTACTAAAGACTCATTTGAGATCGAGTAAGGAGATGGTGATTCAAGATCCCTGCTCAATTTATTGTACACTACATACGAAAGCGCAGGGGGCTTTTTGATGATAAAACAATGCGATTTCAAGGAATTAAACTATTACTTGCTGCCCTGAAGCGAGTATTTTGATCATGGACCTATCGAAAGCTGGCTAAACTAGGCATTTTTCTGCAGAAAAATGATAAATTCTCCCGAAATAAGTGTCGGAGGTAAAATAATTTAGACATTTTGAAGTCGGATTCACTGTCAAATAGCCTGGGCTTCCTATACATAATTTTGATAATAGATTTTTGTAAAATCACTAATTTTTCCAAGTTTGTTGGATAGGTTCCTCCCCAAACTAAATTTCCATATTGAGAACCGTCTGTACTAAGCTATGATATTATAACGCGCAATTTTAGTAAGCTTGTATGATGCCCTTTCAGAAAAGTTCGACTCAATTGAATTCGAAATGTCAGCAAAAACTTCGTCGATGCCCAACAGTTCAATATTTCATCATTAGATAAACCAGATGCACACCTCCACATAAACCCTCAAATTCAGTATAATTATTGTAGTGAGCCAGATTATTTCAAAACCTTGTAATATATCAGCCGTTTTGATTGACTTTGTATAAGAGGGGTTTTCCTGTATTACCCCAAAATTAACGAATTTTTATCATCCATACGACTATTATTTATGTTTCATCGGAACGTATCTATAGCAAATCATAGAAATGTGTAATAAAACTTATTGAAAATCTCTTCAATTGAGACTACGGGTTGAAATGCTACCACGGCTACAATAAGCCAACATTTTGCGCAATTAAAACAGTGCTGGATGTTTCTAACGGAGGCATAATTAGGTCCTTTTGAAAGATTTTATTGAATTCCAAGCATCATCTCCCTAATTTAAAATCACAGATTTCAGTGAAGAAGCGCAACATCATTTTTGAGATGCGAGCTTGCGAGCATCCAGACCACTAGACTATAATATGATCCTTCTAATGTATTTACACGCTAGATGAATATGAATATAGCGTGGGGACAAATACGGAACTTTGCAACTAGGCAAATAGTTCCTTATGTGTCCCCACTTTTTTCAATTCCATATTTCTCATTTACGCAAAGGAAAAAATCTATCATGAAAACACGGGAAAGACGAGATCCCGAGGTTTCCGAAACAGTCGTCAAATTCATTTTTTGGTAGGATAATGACAGATATACATAGGTTTGAAAGTGAGGTCACATACGGAAATACACCCTTAATTTGATAGATGGAATATTTAAAACCGCTGCAGCGATTCTATTTCGGTACTGCAAAATATTACAGGTTCGCCGACAAAAATGCAGGAGATCCGCAAGTATTCTTTGTTAATTTTTTATTTTGCTTCCGAGACTGCAAGGCAGCGGAAGCTTTGTTGTCACTTTGGAGATGAAAAAAAAATTTTTGCTCCAAAATCAAAATTTCCACTCGCATTTTGCGTTTCAGAGCCTCCTGAACAAATTTGGTTCCGTGTCTGTCTGTCTGTCTGTCTGTCTGTCGGTCCACATTTCCTTGTAACAGCCATAACTTCCACAATTTTGATCCGATGTTCTTCAAATTTTTAGGGGTCGTGCGGGTATAGCTCTACGTGGTCCCCTATCTGTTCCGTCATGATCGAATCAACGGTAGCCTCTGCGCAGGCGCAAACAAAATTTGCTTGTTTCGGTCATAACTCAGGCAATTGTGAACGGATTTCTGTCAGATTTTCAGGGATGATGCGGGCAAGGTTTCTTAAGGTCCCATATCACGTTCTTCGCAATCATCAGCAGCGGTACGCTAGGCGCATGCGCGAAAGTGATGTCACGAGGAAGCTCATGTGCCATTTCCTTGGCAGTGTATTTTTCATTCAAATCTGCTGTCACAGGCTTGAAAGAATATGTGCTACCGGGATATAGTGCTATTTGAAGAGTCGAAGAGGAGGTCTCTTTGTTCGATCGCGACGCACGAACTGTGCGATGCGGGGTTCGAATCCCTCACAAACTAATACTAATCACGAGGGGCCTCAATAAAGTCTCCGAGCGCCGAGTGATGGGGGATTCCTGAGGGAGAGAGTGAATTCAACAACGGATATTGGGAGCAGGGAAGAAATCGACGGAACCCCAAGGCGGTCTGGAGGTATAGAGCGCTTTTCCTTTATACACCTCTTGTAACTCAACGACTTACTTTCTGTTTCTCCAGCCTTGGAGAACGAAACCTAACGTGCCTCTCACAGTGCTGGAGGCATTTGCTTTGATCTCAAAGCATGACAGTAATAGACCGGTAGTTTCAGGCCTAAACAACTAGGGTACTAGGTTACATTTATAAAAGTTTCTAACACTAGAGGGACTGCTGACGCACAGTGGGCTCGATTGGATAATTAGCTAGAAGAAATTCGATTTTTCAAGTTAACATGTTTTTTGAGGAACTTTTCCCTCGAAAGGGAAGCCCCTATCTCCACACTAAGCCGCACGATGAGACCAGAAACTGTGAAGTTTACGTTGTTTTTCCTGATCAGTTCATTATGCTTCCGTATCCCTGGTGCCACTGGATACCAGGCGTATCGCCTGGTGTGTGTCTGTCTGTCTGTCCACCCGTCTGTCCGTCCGTCTGTTTTTCTATTCACATTTCCTTGCAACTTGTCCCTATGAATGAATTTTATATAAACTGGTGTAAGTAACTAAAAAAAACTCGAAAATCTGACGAGAATAGTTGAAACATCATGATTTATTACTAATAAACCCTCCGTTCGCCCTCTTCCGTAATGAAATTTGATACTCCTGATACAACTTCCGAAACTAGACCAAATTCCTAGTTGAACAAAAAAACAATCACGAAAATCAGAAGAGAATTGTTAAAATGCCATGATTTATCAGTATTCCCGCCTCCATTCACCCCCTCCCATGATGACATTTAATACTCCTGACATATATTCCAAAAAATATATCGAATTCCTAATGGAACAAAATAAGAATCACGAAAATCTGTCGACATTTGTAGCTTGGGCAGCGCCTGAAAGAATAGGTAATTATCAGAGCCCTTCACAACATGGCATTCATTTTTGCCAAACGTGGCTCTAAAAAACATGGCAAAATGGCACTTATTTTGGCCAAACATGGCATTTATTCTTCAAAATCCAACTTTTTTTTCTTCTTTCTTTTGACATTTTATGTCTTTACTTTGGCACATAAACGAAAAAAGCGTTAAAAAAGGTTGGTTTTCTAATGATTTCCGCTTACAACCGAGTCGTTGCTTGGGAAATGGTACTTCATCATTTTTCATCCCATAAAAGTCGTTGATCATTCGTTAGAAAGATTTCGATTTATCCAACCATATTATGTTAACTACTTCTAAGAGCTTGGCCAACATTATATAAATGGTTATATAAATAATTGTTCACACACAAGTGATCATTCTCAATAATTTATATTGCGAACATGATTGCAACCGCTTGTTAATTTCTGATGATTTCATTGAGCTGGTGTTTCGATGATTTGATTCATAGCAGGTGATCCGAATATTGCGAGAACGGTTTGATCTGTGAAGAGGTGGTTAAATAATTTTAATAGGTAATTTCTATACTTTACACTCTAGGAAGCTGTAATTTCGTGTGTAGCTCTTTGAGCTTGCATACGAGTCTGCAACCAAAGACATAAAATGTCCCAATGTGTTGCAGACTCGTATGCAAGCGTTTCTGATGATTAACGAATACAACCTTATCGTCTAATTGAAAAATGAATTCACCAAAGTCTTTAAACTTTGCATACAAATGTATATAAATTACTAATAATAATAATTGTCATAATAATCAATAATTTTTTCCCTTTTTTCCACCATGACCTTGCTGCAATGACCCTTTCCTTCTAATGGCTGTAATCCTCGGACATTGAAGACCTTAATCCTCGGATGGGGATTCCCGGTCGTTGACTTGTGAGCTTGCCCACATGAAAAGGCCCTTGTTAGCTTGCCTTTTTTGAAAAATTTTTGAAAAAATACTTGAAACCCCAACTTTTTGCGGATTTTCCCAGAAAAAATTTTTTTTTTTTTTCACAAATTTTCAAGGAAATCAGGCGAAAAATGGCACAAACGTGGCATTTTTCCAGAAATTGTTAAAAAATGGCTTTTTACCCAAAAATTTGCTAAACATGGCACTTAAGGATGGCGCCATGGCAAAATGGCACTTGAAGGGCTCTGATAATTATCCTCACCCCCCCACCACCACTTCAACAGGAAAATGCCAAGATTCGTTGCACTGCTAGACTAAATTTGGAATCGAACCAAACAAGAATCACGAAAAACGGTTGAGAATTGTAACCTGGATGGCGGTGAAAAAATTTGTCGAAAAAACCACGTTTTTTCGGCTTTACCCTCTCTATTCCCCAACTTCCATCACGGAATTCAAAATTTTCGAGGTTTATCGCACAAATAAACTAAAATTGGGATCAAACAAAAACAAAGAAAGAACACAAACACGTTTTTTTCTTCAAAGATTCGGTCTGAAACGGATTCGTATGCGGTTATTTTTTATCTCATGCTTGGGGTTGTCCCCCACCCCCCTGGATCAATTCCAATAGGCATCCCTCTTAATAAAGAAGCCTTGTCTATAAGACATAGCTTTAGAGGGACGTCCTAAAGATTATGTTGTTTTTTAGGCTCTTAAAAATATATCTGGTTTTTCGGAGAACCTTTTAAGTGTAAATACCGGTCTTCGATAAATAAAATAGGGAAACTTCGAATGTAGACACACATTAAATAAATCGAATATTTACGCAGACGTTGGGGAATAAATTTGCGTAAGTATTGTAATTTTTAGGGTTCTCGTGTCATGACAATCTTCCTCATCCCAGATAAATGTATTGACAGAACAACAGCTAGGAAGGGACTCTGCATAAGGGACTTCTGGATTTAGGCCCTTAACAAAGTATTCATCCTCGGCGCTACCCTCACTCAGCTTTCTTCGCTCCTAATCCTTCGGAATTGTCCAGTTCTGAGGCCCCGACGGCTCTTGAAGCCAGTTAGGGAGATTCTCACAGTTTGCAGGCTGAAATCTCTGAGCTGCAGAAGAAAAACCAACAAAAGAAGAAAGGCAAAGAGCGGCTTATCCTAATAAGGGTCACAAATTTACGAGCACCACCGTGAGAGCCAGAAGCCTGAATGTTGAGTGATAGGTCGCATCCATCCATTTATGATTCCCCTGCATTATTTAACAAAATATTGATCCATACAGCTGCCTTTTGATGATTTTCTTAGATTGAGCGCATGGGAAGTAATTTTGGTCAATTGATATGTAATCTTTCATTATATTTTACTGCTTTTATAACTTGGAGAAGTGTTTATAATGAAAATACGCGCCGTTAGGGCAATGTCATAAGTTACTAAATTCTCATGATGCAAGCCCTTCCCTAGCCTCGGGAGTTCATTCGTCTTCTACCTGCCTACATGAGCGGTGAGTCCTTGCCTAAATAAATCAAAAAATGAACAGTAATCATTGATACATAAAATATTATTAACTAAAATCCATATTCCTTTCCCTGGCTATCCACACATACTACATTGAAATCCCTAGCGCTATTCCTAACTTTGAAAGTGTACATTAAAATACAACGACTCTCCACTTAGTCAGAAACTTCCCTTTAGTAACCTTTCTTTGGAGCAACATAAGAAAACTGTAAATAAATTTACTCAAGTGCCTAAATTCTGTGTACCTCCTTGGTATATCCTTAGTCTATCACAGGATGAAGAAGGAATCCTCCAACACAGTATCTACCATAACTATTCTAATTACTAAAAAGCAACTCGTGTTTATTATCACGTTCATTTCAGCCGTTAGGTCAAACCTCGGCGAGGCGCAGAGCGCAGAATTCTGTTCGTTTTGATTTTTTCTTCTTCAATGAAGGGGGTAATGTGGTAATTTCTGTGAATAGCGGAGTAGTAGCCGAATAAGGGTGGGAGATATAATTATAAATGTAGATGAAAAAGTATTAACAGTAAAGGCGGCCCCGTTCGATAGACAGAGCCTTGAAAAGATTTTTAATTCAAAGACGGGAAGGAAAGCAAACCAGGGAAAATACATTTTCAGGGGACTCATTACCATTAATTATAATTTTTTGCTCCATTTTTCTAATCAGGAGTTTTTACCCGTCCAGCAGAACCCCTCTCAACGTTAACCCATCTGCTTTTTCGTCCGATTTTCTCTTCGGACAAACGTTGAAAAAGTTTACTCGAGTTCGTAATATAGGACTAATTGCCTCAGTGTAATACTTCGTTCATTAAGGGGAGAAGGCGGGCTATCGGAGGGAAAAATAAGCCACTTGGGCTGCTCGTCTCGAGATAGAACCAACTCGCAGAACCATTTAGGGTAGGTAATGATGTTTGTCAGGAGGAGCTCAGCGTGGGAAACAATAAAAAGGAGATTTTTCTGAAGGGGCCTTTATTGGTTTCTTTTTTCAATTTTCTTATGAGGGAGGGAGCGGGGGAGGTGAAAAGTAATTAAAAGGGAATGAAGAGGACTCGGTAAGTAGAACTTCCTTCCGGAGGCGCGTTGTAAGTCGTTTCCGGTAAACACTCTGGAAAAATCTGCCTCAACCACAATATTACTCGATTGGTCGTTTGGAAATAATACAAAGTATGACTACGGAAGTTAGTGGAAAAAACCGTATAATTCCACAAAAAATGAAGAGTTAAATGTTGAATCGATTTTGACGGTTACACCATCATCAGTAACAAGACACCTTAGAAAGGACACAGCTTTTATAGTCAAGGTGAACGGAGATTGCATTCCATTGGTCAAGAGAAAGGACACATGTTTTATAGTCACAGGTGAACGGAGATTGTATCCCATTGGTCAAGAGAAACGACACAGCTTTTTAGTCACAGGTGAACGGAGATTGTATCCCATTGGTCAAGAGATAGGACACAGCTTTTATAGTCAAAGGTGAACAGAGATTGCATTCCATTGGTCAAGAGAAAGGACACATCTTTTATAGTCAGGTGAACGGAGATTGTACCTATCCCATTGGTCAAGAGATAAGACACAGCTTTTATAGTCAAAGGTGAACAGAGATTGCATTCCATTGGTCAAGAGAAAGGACACATCTTTTATAGTCACAGGTGAACGGAGATCGTATCCCATTGGTCAAGAGAAAGGACACAGCTTTTATAGTCACAAGTGAACGGAGATTGTACCCCATTGGTCAAGAGAAAGAGGCAGGAGGTACAACCAATCAAGTGCAAGAAAAGTGAAGGGGAATTATAGCTAATCAGATGAAGTGAAAGGAGGGGGAAATAACTCAATTTGGTTTCAACAGTGTGTAGGAATAATTTCAAGCTTTATAGAAATGGACTTATTAATGGTCAAATATAGTGAGGTAAATCCTCATTTAAACATTTACCAGATCTGTAACTTTTGATAATTTCAAATTTTTCAAGTACATACAACATACCTCCCTTCGGACAAAAATGAAGAACTGCTACAAAATGTCTAGCTGTCAAACCATAATTGTAACTACGAGTGATTTAGTTCGTAGAAAGTATGAAAATTTAGGGGTTATGAAGATACTATAGATATGTCTTATAAGTACCTACATATACACTAGAGCCTACAGGAACGTACTTCCGTGTAGCACAGGTATCCAGCTTTGGGCTACAGAAATAAATACCCAACTCAGCTCTCTCAGGTGACCAAATCTTCATTATCTCTCTCATCTCTCTTCCCTGGTCATCACATGACCTCTGAAAAGACTCAAAAGTTCAGGGATAAGAAAAAGTTCAGGGTGAAAATTATAATAATATTGTTTGAAACGTTTTTTTTTTTTTTTTTTTTTTTTTTTTTTTTTTTTTTTCACTGTTCAACTTGAAATCTCAACCAACTTGAAAATTATCTGACAGGCTCCTTCAAAAGTCTGATGGTTTTTTTCTAACTTTTAAAATCAAGTTACAGCAACCAGTTCTGTTTACTCTGAGAGGCTCGATTATAGTAAATCGGTAAGGGGAAAGCTCACTAACCCAAGAGAAATACTTAACGTGGGTACTTTAACACCGGTTCAAGAAGTATTTTACATTATTGTTTCAATCACGAAATTCTGATATCGTAAAAGAACAGAATATTAATTAACAACCTTATTCCACAATGTTCTTGAATGTTTAGAAGTACGATCGGACCATTAAAAGAAAAAATCGTCAAAGAAGTAGCGTCCTCCTGCTTCACTCTCCTCTCAACAGGCGTACATTTCACTGCGAGGCTTCATCCTATTTTCCCAACCAGTATTCAAATTTCAAGGATGCAGTAGGTTTTCTCTTGGTTATACCGCGATAGATCCACGAAAACCGCAGCTTTTCCAATGATATTTCACTAATCCCAGAGTTTTTCTCCAACTGCAAACTAATTATTTGTATGTCTTTCATGGGTCTTGGAGAGATTTCTGTTTACCAGACACAGAGGGTAGCCACTCTTACACTTGAGTATACTGTTCCGTTAGATAATGCATCTTCAAGAGCTCTGCATTGAGCCGGGGCTCTTGTTTCGAGAAAGTTTCAGATCAAACTTGAACAGCCGATTGTATCTGAGGTTAAAATAGAAAATGAATAGATAAAAATCTTTGGTGATCATAACTATTAGAAATTGAACAAAATAACGCAAGAAGATATAACTTAAATTGTTATCTAGGAAATTCAGAAAGAAGTATTAAACACTGTTTTAAAGTAATGGGAATCATTGGTATAATAACATTTTAAGATGGGAAGTGCAGTTGAGGAACAAGCCCTATTGCCTTTACCTACGTCATGCAAACTGAAAAAAAAAGGTATATATACACCTATATATATATATATATATATATATATAGGGTTTTTTCCCCCCCCCCCCCCTTTTTTTGTCAAATCGTAATTAATCAAACTCAATGTTATTTGTAAGGACTCAATGTTATAAGTAAGCACTCAACCTAAACTATAAACTCAATGTTATAAGTAAGCACTAGCACCAACGTGTGCAAATGACATCAACATCGGTTATTTTTAAAAAGGGACCCCCCATTTTTTATTGCAAATTTGAATTTAACCTAAAATTTCACGAAGACAATACCCATCATTAAACTTTTTAGTGCGCACAAACGGGCAATTCCGCTAAAACAATGCATCATTCCGCTCTGAAAGAGCAAAAATTTTGAAGAATGTAGCAGTTGCTACATGTAATATATGATGATGGTGTTCTGTTTCGTGCTGAACCTCGTAATGATGTTCATTCATTGATATTTGCAACACCAACTTTGTAAATCACCGAAAAATTGACCAGAATTGCAGTTTTTTACTCAGTTCCACACATCACAAAGAGTTTATACTAAAACGAAGTTTTTTTTCGGTGTTTTTCCAAGTTGGTGTTGCTAATATCGATAAATGACGAGAATAAGCATGAAAAATTACCCCAAAGTCATGTAGTACAAGTCGCAATTGCATATTTTCAAAAACTCAGTATTTCACAATTTTCGCACTTTTACAGCGGAATTGCGCATTCTAACAGCGGAACTGGGCCCCTTGTACCTACGCACTAAAAAAATTGAGTGATGGGTCATTTCTTTGTGAAATGTTATGTAGTATTCAAATCTGAAATAAAAAATGGGGGTTTTCCATCTGAAAAAACGAAGTTGATGTTAATTATCCAAGTTTTCACAAGCGCGCAATTTTGTCATTTTTGAGATCCTTACAAAAAACATCAAATTTGAAGAAAAAAATAAAATTAAAATATATAATTTTTTACCCATAAATAATGAATTTAAAATTTAGAGTGCTCTAAAAGCTCGTTTTCAATTGTGATATCTTCCAAAATTTGGGCAATTTAAATTTTGGAACCATTGCAATAAGGAATCGTACTGAGAAAACCAACCAATTGCGTTCTACACAAAATGCTTGTATAGATACTCAAACTCAACTGCAAGATAGTGAAACTCAACAGTTAACAGTGGGGGGCTTTTCACCCTGGATTGTCAGAGTAACCCCTAAAAGGGTTCATCCATGAGAGCGAGCTGGGAAGTAAGAGACATGAATATTAACGGGAAGGGGAGGAGGTCGTCCTGGACTTCTCTCCGGCCAGTGCGGCGAGCTGGGCGGAAACGGGGGGTGAGTGCGAGGGGTAGCAACTCGGAAATGGTTGGAACAGCGGCAGAAGGGGTTGGAAATTCAGTGGTTACGTCGAGTGGTATCAAGTTTAGAATGCAAATAATGTAGAACGTTCCAGATGACTAAACTCTCACTCTCGGATCATGCAAGGGGTGGTAGGGCAACATGTACCAAGAAGTTGATTCGTGATTTTTCCCAGAAACACATGAATGTATAGGGAGATTCCGTGAAAGCAAAATAACAGTTCTTCTTATCGCCTTGACTACTGACAGGCTTCGGACATCATCCGATTTCTCCAAATAGCTCCGTTTAGATGGGAGTACATTGTAGCTACTCAAAATTAAAATTCCAATAAAAAAATTTTTTTGCACCGTATTTGTAGAACGCATACATACTTTTAGCTTTCTTCTACCAACAACTAATTACATCTCCCGATATAAGAATCTTGAAACATTTCAAAAATTTGAAAAGGTATTTTCCCTCGAAAGTTATCGTAATTGGGCGGGGGCAAATGTAATTCTCTTTATGGAAATCACACCTTCCAAAAATCGAACTCATTGACGACTACGTTTTTCTTCATCAAACTAAGTCAATAATGTAGCATGTATGCGACCAAAAATGCTTCCAGAAGAATCAGTCGTCGAAGGTAGGGGGGAGTTTTAAGGATAGACTGCTTCATTTTAGAAACCTCAAATTCATCAGCCACATTGTCCTTCTAATCTTAGACTATCAAAAACTAATTCAGCTGGAGCAAGGAGCTGCCGAATCCAATGATGTTGGAATGTGGCACCCTCGTCTTCGTCACCTGACTCTTCGTTCGTCAACTCGTTGAATGCAGGCAGTTCAACATAAATTGCATCAGAAACAGTTTCAACGTTAGATACGTGGAGTAATGTTTTTCAAAGCGGCTTCTAACTGGGGTGGTCATTTCGAGGAGCGGAGAGGATTTGCAGTTGTTACGTCATGTAGGCCGGTTTTCGAGAGATAAATGATACAATAAATAACATCACGCTCATGAATCACTCAGAGCAGTGAAATAGGACTGCAGTATTCCAACATCTGAATATGATCAGTTAATACGACAAGTTGATAAAGCCAGATAAAGTCAATATGCACTTCCATAAGTTCATAAAATACTCAACTAGCATTACCCAGCATTCATTCTATTTGTCTACGGTAAAATAGATTTCATCCTAAGAAATTGATTTACATCTCAAAAAAAAAAGAAAGAACCTCTTTCACATTCAAGGGTATTGGTGGGTACAGTGCTAGATTGCGGGAAAAATGTTCCAGTCATGTAGTATTATCGCATGAGCAAATTTTCGTAAATAAGCGTATTGTATAATGTTGAATTGTTTTGAAATTAGAGCTTTTTGAGTGCGAAGATATGGTGAACTTGGCGTCTTTCACCAACCCGAAACTCGTTTGGAACAACGGAGATTGAGGAGGAGCAACCATCGAATAGTGGTCAACCGGGTTGCCACAGGCCATACCCGTCTTACTCCCAGACACCTGTTTAGTGCAGAAGCTCGAGATGTGTGTGGGAGGTGTGGGGGTGATCTGTTCATCCGCCTCTTAATGGAGGACGGCCCAGCCCTTGTGGACCACCGAGTCCAACATCAGCCCCCTCAGTGGGTTGTCGTTTTATCTTGACCAGACAAGGTCAGATCCCTGTTGTTGTACTGGAGAGCCGCTGAGCTCTACTTCGAACTGGGATATCTGATGTGTGATATATTTATGAACATCTAATCATAGTTTTATTTCACTTTACTGATTGTATATAGTAGCATGTATTATATAGTTATAAGCCTATTTTACATCTAGTCTTAGTTGTATTATTTATTGTTTGGGGTTTCTTTTATCCACTTGAGGAGCTAAACAGTGGTCATCACTTGAAAAGTTGGACTCTGATACTGGGACAATAAATCTGCAATAACAACACAACCACCAACTACCTTTTAACTTCCGGTTTCCATTTAAATAACAAAATAATAACACATTCCAGACATTTGTGGAGAAAATTGGGAATTATTGAATCATTTCTATAATCAATATTGTTGGAACTCCATAAGGGCATACTATTCATCATTTCATCATAATGTGCTTCATAATTATCATCACAATACATAATTTTCCTCTTATCCTTGTGCTTGGCTGCCGCTGGTGTGTGTAATGAGGCTGTTTCTACGTCATTCTAGAGCTCGTTGTATTGTTCTATTATACAACGTATATTCATAATTAATATAAATAAAATGTAAAAGATGAACGTTTTATCCTCAATATATCAAGTGATAAAATGCCAAGGACAGCATAATGAGAAGCGGGCATGTCGAATACTTGCAGATCTCTCAGATTCCGCTATAACCGAGTTTCACACATTCTTAGTTTATTTGGTATGTTTCATTGCACGTGTTTTTATGGAAATACTAGATCATTAAAGTGTATAAATTCCATTATGCAGAAATAAAAATTGATGGGGCCATCTTGATATCACCTCTAGCGGAGATTAACAAATGTAACTCTCCGGATTTTGGGGGGTTTATGCTCGTATGAGTTTAAAATCGTAAAGTGCTCTGGAGAAAGACGGTGAGCTGGAATCTCCGTTATTTTCTAATCTTTTCGATCTTAAACTCGTTTATGTTTTTGTTGAAAATGGCCCTTAGGCGGCCAAGTATAAAACAAAGTTAACGCGCTACTTGCAAGCAACTTCCTGCCGATTCAATCAAAAGTCGTTTCGGTCAAATGTTCACCGAAGGTCTGTCAATAACAGCAACTGACTGAGGGAGGCAGTGGACGAGCTTCAAGCCAACGGCCCAAGATATTCTGGTCCAGTGAGCAAGGAAACCCCTCTATGAAAGCTTATCGGCGCGGGAGCAGGAGGCCTCTCCTTATTTCCTTCCTTCGCCGTTTCCAGGTCATCTTGCCATTTCAACCTCATGTCAGTCACTCTAATACGCTCAAAGTCATGAAGGTATTACAATATATAAGTCACCTCAAATCACAAGGTGTATGATGTTTTTCAATGACTGGAAGGAATTATATTCAACAGAAATAATCTGAATGAATTTGTACTTTTTTATACAACCAATTTTATGGACAAAAAAAGAAAAGATTTTACAACTGTTGGGAGATATTTCATTCCTTTTTCTCTGATGTTAGACGCCCCTTCGATTTAGGCACTATTTTATCTAAATAACTAAGGTTCCTAACCACTCATTTACTGAACCTGGCAGAACATCGCTTACAACTTTTAAACAAATAGACGAAATCAATTGAAACTTTGTGGGTATTTCCAACCCTATGATACTGCACTTGTAAAGGCCGCTCCACATATGCGGCATTCGCCGAGCAACGAGCCATTGCTCGCCTATTTCCTTGTAGTGTGGAGGGTCGCTCGGTGTTCGCCGAATGCGAAATATCCGTGCACGGTTCTGATCGTCGGGGTATTTTTCTGTGAACTGTTGACACCGGGGGTGTGACACCGACACAACTACTACCATAAAAGTCCGATATGCTATCGACTGCACCACAGGTGACATCTACTACCATTCAAAATCTGTAAAAATTCTCAATTTTAGTTCGATTTTGATGAAATTTTCGTATGGGTTGGCTTTTAGATGGTCCCCTATAAATATCATTGCAATCGAATAAAATAATGACGAGTGAGCAAGCGCAAACGTGCATTTCTTATAAAGTTGGTTCCTTAGGATCCATGGGTTCGATTTTGTTCAAAATCGAAGGGTAGTTGGTTATTTATGCGTATCAGGAAGATGTCCTATTAGTTTTATTGCGATTGATTAATAACCAATTTGCATGCGCAAAACAAAAATTGGTTGAGAAACGTGAAACTCCGAGCCTAATGGAATGATTTTGAAGGAATTTTTCCAGATGTTATGTGGGCTAGATGGTCCCCTATAAATAAATTTCTTTGGTGTCGGATCAATCGGCTGTGCGCATTCGCTAACGTCAGATTCTACCAACGTCCATTTCTTAGGTGGAATTTCCCTGACGCGGCTGCGGCCGGCGGCTGCGGCGCGCGGTTTTGCCATGTAGATACTCAGCCGCCGGCCGCGCCGCGCTGTGAAAGAGAGTTTTCTCAGAGCGGCGCGGCCGCGGCGGCGCGGCGGCCAGTGGCCGCATACCTAGGCTCCAGCTTCAGTTTCGATCATGTCGAGCGAGAATGTTGTTGTGGCCGTTTAATTGGCAGAGGAGGACGAGGAGGAAGAATTATTGGTGATGAAAAGGGAGCCTCAAGCACTAATGTTTTCAACTCGAACAGAAGAGGGCTTTTTCAACATTCTCGTCGACTGCCACCTGATAAATGATGAACAACGTTTCAGATCTTTCTTTCGGCTTCAAACATTTTATGAGCATGAAGCTAAAAAAATTATTTTACAAAGCAATGGTTCATTCCTTGTTGGTTTAAGGTGTAGTGACATGGGATTCAACATTTGAATCAAAATTAAATCCTCTAGCAATCACTCAGAAAAGGCTAATTAAAATTTTGCTTAAAAAACCGATCAGATTCCCGACTTTGTCAATTTTCAAGGAGTTCGCAGTGCTAGATTTAAGAAAAATTGCAGAAAAAACTACTATGATACTTATTTATAAGGAGTTCTGTAGTGTTGAGCTCAAAAGGAACCTCAGTATTACGAGGGCAGCTGATGAGATCACCCTGCTTACGCCGAGAATGAACACTGCTATGGGACAGAGGTTGTATTCATTTTGGGGGGTCCCTCGTTTTAATTCTCTCCCATCCTCCTTGAAGGGGAAACAGCTACTTGTTTTTAAAAATAAATTGACAAAGTATTTTATTTCAACCCTTTAAGTATGCCTTTTGGAATTTCGAATCATGTATTCGACCGATTTCATTGAAATACAATTTCGTTTCCGTGGTAGATTTTCAATGTATTTCTGTTTTTCGTCGAAATCCCGGTAAATTTTGATGGTTATTTTATTTTATATTTTTTGAATATATATACCTATATATATAGGTATATATATTTTTTTTGTAAGATACATTACGTATGTTGATATGATAAATTTAATTATAATCAGGATGAGTCAGCACTCCGACCCCCAGCACAAGTTTTCTTATAGGGGGTCGTAACATTGTCATTTTTTAAGTAATATGTATCACCTTTAGCACAAATAAAAATGTATTAAAAAAAAAAAAAAAAAAAAAAAAAAAAAAAAGTTCACCACATCGTTTCGTTGGTGAGAGAAGACCTCACGAAATATGGTACAGCACAAGTTCCAGTACCTATTTCTGCTGAAGAAAAAGTCGCCCTAACTTTGAGGTAATAATTGTAATAACAGCCTCAAATTCTAAAGTTTTGGTCGGATTTCGATATTCGATCGGTTTTCAGGGATGCGGGGTAAATCCTAGATGGTGCCATATAATGTAGGTATTTCAAGCCCATGCGCATGAGCGAACGTCAGGGATGAGGAAGCTATGTGCTAGTTTGGCAGAGTATTTTTTATTATGAGTAACAATTGGTTGGTACATACATTTCTGAATGCACAAACAAGTCGCTCTTTTTAGAGGGATGTATAATTATGAGGGGAGAGAACATTGCGGGACTGCATACCCTAGCCGCGTAGGCGCGCGGCTGGACTGCTCCCTCGACCAGTCCGGCCGCAGCCGCGGCGGCTGTCATGTAGCGGTTTTCAAGACCATGTAGCCGCGGAGGCCAGCCGCCGGCCGCCGCCGCGTCAGGGAAATCGGTTTCATCTAAATACACTGAAGGAGTGGGGAGCGGCTGGTCGCCCGCCGCAGCCGCCGGCCGCAGCCGCGTCAGGGAAATTCCACCTTACGATCTATCTATCCGATTTTGTTCAAACTCGGAGGGTAGTTTGGTAAAGGTTTCAGGAAGGTTTCATACGCATTTCTTCTTCATTCATTTTCATTTTATAAGTAATAAATATTGCGCATGTGCGAAACAAAAATTTGTTGACACACATGAAGCTCTAGCTAATCGATCGATTACTTTCAATAATTGTGGGGGTTAGATCCTAGATGATCTTTTATATTTTATTCGGAGAAGTCAAAGTCTTTTATCAAGTTAATATCACTCATTTTGGCGAATTTTGGGGCCTTTAGGAAATTGGAATGAAATAGAAAGCTCCGGTCGTGCAAAAAAAAGTAAAACTGATTTTATACCAACTGATAGTCATTAAGTACCATACAGAAAACATTTGTTCAGTTATTTTTCATTATTCCCCGTATAGTTCACACACACAGAACCAACTGATTTACCTTCATCAAACATCCACCTTTCAATACTAATTCCCACGCCAGAAATCCGAACTGTATTAGGTATGTAGGGATTCACACCTAAGGGTGAGAGAGTGGAGCACACACACAGAACCAACTGTTCAATAATAAATAAATTTACAAGTATTATATATTTATAGTATTTATACATTCCTGAGAACTACAAATAAGAAGCTTATTTATTAATTCTGTGCCACACACGTAGGGACGAATATTTTCTATACGTGGAAAAATGTTCAATTTCTTGCAAATGTTGGAAAAATAGATTAATCGGATTCTGGGAGTGGTAATATTAAAGCATTAAATATCCTAGTTAAGTATCTGATTCAGCGTCAATATAAATAAAAGATATTTTCCCATGCCGGGAATCGAACCCGGGCCTTCTGGGTGAAAGCCAGATATCCTAGCCACTAGACCACATGGGACTTGAATATCAGGGGTCTTAGGGATAATTCCGGGATCGGGCACTGATCATGGACCTACAATAATCATACTTTAGATGTAGAGATCCTTGGCGTTGATTGAATAAAACCTACTGGAGACACTATCTTTAAAGGAACCCCATTCGTACGTAAAATTACTCGAACAAGGCTTTTTTCTACAAAAATTCAACAGTAAAAGTGTTACATGATTAGGAATGCAATTTTTTCATCACTATCAATTCGATGGTAAAAACGTATTTTAAAAAATAGTCTGTTATTAAAAAAGAGATGTTATTGGCAACGAGAATGCTAAAATGGCAAAGAACTGCTAAAAATCGTTCAACTTATATATTTAAGCAGAATATTACTCAAATAACATTTATGAACTGTAACCTAGAACATTTAAAATTTGATACGTAAATTATATTTAAATTTCATTACCATGTGTTAAAAATCGATAAAAAATTCCCCGGTAAATTCGCGTGTATAGAATGGTGTAAATGAAGAATGACACAATCATGGGTATTAAATAAAATCACACATATAGGAGAACTCCTACCAACTCGCTCAAGATGGGTACGAGCCCACGATTATTTTTCATTATATATACCGAGTGTTTCCGTCAGATATGATGATTTTATAAATGCCACAACTTTTGAGAGGGGCCTAGGAGGGTTCAAAAGACCCCTTGTTTAGTTCAGACGTTACCCATCAAGGCTCAATAGCTAGCCATACACGAGCGGGATTTCCGACGACTCGTCGGTTTTTTGTAACAAACCTGCAAGTTTGGAATCGGCCTGCCTGGGTTGGGGTTCGTGGTATCTTTATATATAATTCCGAACGGTCTTTGAAATTTTGGAAGAACTTCGGGATCCGATTTTAGTGTTAGATGGCTCATTCGAATCAGCATGGCCCCAAGTTTGTTGCAAAAATGTCGCCGTTCGTCTCTATACCCTCCTTGATCGTGTTCTAGGCGGCTCTTATCAACGAGAGTTGTTTATTAGGCTGTGGCGGTTACAACAGTTGCCATCAATTCACGGTAAGTAAGAAACGTAGTGTAGTTACTAACATCTAGGAGAGTTATTTCTGAACGAAGAAATTGAAACTGAAGAACTTAGCGGACTTTATATATTATTCCGAACGGTCTTCATATATTATTCAGCACGGCCCCAAGTTTGTTGCAAACGTAGTGATGGGATCTTTAGTGACCAGCGGAGTGAGCTAAATTCTTTCCTGTTCACTGTAGGAAGTTGATATTTGATAGGTAGACTCTATGGGACATTAAGAGATGAAGTGATGGGGTCTTTTCTGATCAGCTGTGTGAGCTAAATTCTTTCCTGTTCACTGTAGGAAGTTGAAATTTGATATGGAGACTCTCTGGGACATTAAGAGACGAGTAAAGTGATGGGGTCTTTTCTGATCAGCTGAGTGAGCTAAATTCTTTCCTGTTCACTGAAGGAAATTGAAATTTATTAGGGAGACTCTCTGTTTATTAGGCTGTGGCAGTAACAACTGTTGCCACGGTAAGTAAGAAACGTAGTGTAGTTACTAACATCTAGGGGAGATGTTTCTGAACGATCTTTGAAATTGTGAAGAACTTCGGGGACCGATTTCAGTGTTAGACGGCCCCAAGTGTCGCCGTTCGTCTCTGTGCTTATCTTGATCATGTTCTAGGCGGTCCGATTTGTTTCAAATCCATCAATCCGTCAATCTTATCCAATGGGGGAAACGATTCAATTTCAACTCACATGACATCGTGGCAGCACACCTCATTACAACAAAAAAATTCAAAAATATATTCGAAGCTCAAATTGGGCATGACACAACACTCGAAATTAATCCAGACACAGAACAAGCACGAGCTTTGCTGGAGTGGTACCAGACACATCAGGACGAATACAGCTGTAGCATCTCCTACGTCACACAACTCAACACCAGTTCGACATCTACGAGTACTACCGATCAAGATACAATCAGCGACATAAACAAGGCGATAGAAGACACGGACGCGCAGATTCACACACTTACAAAGAAACGAAGAAGACTCAAGATAGAATTGCACTATCATCTCACCATACCCAACTTCTGAATTCCCCTATTCAACTTTTGTTTAGTCTCATAGTGGCGAGTACCACCTCAACTGGTGATATTTATTTTATTACATTACTTACATTTTGATCGGTGTTTCCTCTTTTTTATTTAATCACTTAATAACATCGCCTTAGCTTTGCACCAGGTCACATAACGCCGCAAAGAGGTAGGACTTATATCGTTACTCTAATGTGCTGAGTTCCTGTTAGGTACTACTGTTATACGGACTAGATTAGGGCTTTCCAAGCCCTAACAGGCCTCTAGTTACAGTATAGTAGCGTCAATTCATAAGCAGTGTAATGTTTTTCAATGGCTGGAAGGAATTATATTCAGTGAGAATAACTTGAGGGAATTTGGACTTGATTTCCTTTATACCAACTGATAGTTAGTAAGTACCATTCAAAAACCTTCGTTATAACGTAGAATACATTTTTACGGAGACCGATTTGCTACAAAATGACACACGAAACCGCCACAAAAACTTTCTGATCATTCCCACAAACAAAGACTCCGTTGTTATCTTTGTTCACCTTCTTCCCTCTGCAACTCACAAAAATCGTTCACCACTCGTTGGAAAGCTCTCGATTTAACTAACATTTTCCTATTCACTAAAACTCCGTAAATGTACGCCTAACAGAGCATTGGGCATAACAGTTCTCATGTTTTGGTCACAAACTAATGATCGTGAGTGTGGAAGGATTTAGTGTATATCTATTGAAATTGAAACTATGGAGCTAATTTCGTTGTTACTCAACCGATAAAGCTAAAATTTGGAATGCAGAACCTGATCCACTCAGGCTGTTCAGTTATTATTGCAAGAGGAGTGATAAGTGGATATTATTGCAAAAATCCAGCAAAAATTGCTGCTTTTTCTGAAGGTCAGTGAAGTGAAAATTACTCCCCCTTTCCAATAACGGAGGTCTACGAGAGTAGATATTACTCTACTTTTCCATTGAAGGGACGTTCAAAGGTATATTATTGTTCCACATTTCTATGGAGTCTCTATCGATTCTGTTTTCTATCCATAGTACCAATACGGACTTTCAGAATTCAGATATTTGTGCCTCAAGCACTTGAAAAATCACTGAAGATATAGATAGGTACAACGTCCTGGGAATCTCAATGCAAATTCCTCCTCAACTTAACATTCATAGCAGCTCATAGAAATCTTTACAGTTTTACATTTTTCTATTAGTTGTATTTTTCTAAATCATAGGTGCACATCATGGATAGCAATCAGAAATAATATTCTAAGCCAGAGGGCATTAGGAATATTTTGGACAAATTTTTCATGTGAAAAGTTTTGCCATAGAAAGTTCAGAAGATGAATGGGATGTTGACGATGTTGAATTGTCTTATTCTGAAGGGGAGAGTAAGTACCTACTTCTTCGGGAAGTGACGTAGGTATTGAACCGCCAGAAGTCGAATAAAGAGGTTTATTAGATGTTAACGCCCCGAATAATTATTGTGAGAGGGATGGAACATGGGAAGGTGTCAACAGAATAATTTCAACTACTGTTCCAGGTTGAAATGTGGGAAAAAAACTGATCATTGATCTTGTAAATACCCCTCCTATCAACTGAACTTGAAAAAATACTATATTAAGTACCAATGTATTGTATTGATACTGACACCATTTGTTTTGTGTGGAAAGGAAGCCTCTTCCAATACAGTGACCAATGGACTACACGAAGAAATGTGGTGCACATTATGACTGGACCATGCACAGCTGCTTAAGAATCTATCAAACCAATTGATTCTTTTTAACTGTTCTTTACCGATGATATGTTGTTGGTTATGATGCATACTCAAATGGGTAAGTGGCCATGTATTGCATCTGTGCTTCGTATTCATTTTTTCGTTCGCAACAAAAGATAGCGAGCATGTAAGGACATTTTAGGTTGCTCAAATTGAGCAAATAAATGCAAAAACTTTAATTTAATTACATAATTTTTGTTGTGATTTTCCACCACTTTCAAACGAAAACATGAAGTATTTCTAACTAGGCGTAAAAATTACGCCATCTTTCCTCTCAGAGCCCTAGAGTTTACCTTCTCTTTCTAGGATTAAAAATATAAAATGGAAGAAAAGTCTACCAGATTTCTTTTTTCAAGAATTCAACTCCGTTCTCATTATAGCGACCATCTCAAAAAATTGAATCAACAATAAATGAAGGTGCCCTAATCAAGAGTACAGCGTCCATTATTCGGCAGTTCGGGTCCTATTCGGATGAGGGATGGAAGATAAGTTCACTCAAAATAATAAAGCTTGTCTGGAATAAGCGAGAGCCACTTCCGGAGGGACAATTTATCTGAGGAGAACCCCCATTTTATTCGAATACCGCCCCCACAAATGCTTGTGAGGTTTCCAATACGGGTTCCACCCTTTTGTTCTAAACTGAACAGGTTCGATGGAGTGTGAGGGATTATTGGAGCGAAAGAATGAGTCATATAACAAACAGCCAACATTCCGACTAGAAATTTAATATTTTCTTTGATTGCATGATTTTTTTTTTTTTTTTTTTTTTTTTTTTTTTTTTAAAGGTTTAAGCCGCACCTCAACCAGAAGGGTCATTAGCGGCATTGAAAAAGATGTCCAAAGGGACACTGGGAATAGCGCGATTTAAACTAACGGGAGCCATGTTACCATCCTTGACTAAAAACGCTGCAAATTATTTCACAAAGGTTTATTATTTTTTCAATTGAGTATGATCATAGTTTTAGTTGGCTAGCGTACGTCATAAGGCCCGTCCAGACTCCTCGGCGTATCCTATTTCGAGTTACCACAACCTATACTTCTATAATTATAATACGCATGTTTATATTTCTCGATTTGAGCTCCAATCTATTCAAATAGTTATTGCCTCAATAATATCATTATCTAAGCACGTACGAAAAGTCGAGAGGATATGTTATTAAATATGCGTAGGAAAAGCTTTGGTATTAACACACAAATATGACCTTGAAAAAACATATATTCATGCCTCGAAAGAACGCCGGCGCCCGCCGTACCCACCACAAGGTGCCGCGGCGCCGGCGCCTCCTCTCACTCCACCGCCCGCTCACCCCCCCTCACCACCCACCGTGACCCCCTGCCAAGCGTGCCAGGCGTGCGCGCGTAGAAAAACACACTTTTTTGCCCGTTTTTGGCCCATAGCATCTATGCGAGTAAAGCGATCGGGATGGTTAAACGTTAGGACCAACTAGACCCCAAATGGAGTCTATGTGCGAAAGAACGGGTTTTTTAAGTAAATTCTTAGGCCTTTTATGGCCCGGACGGCGGACGGCGAACGGCGAACGGCGGACGGACATTTCAAATTTGGATTCAACGCACCTTGAAACGTAAAGTGACAAAGTTTGAGGGGGGGTTATAAAAATTTTTTGCTACACGATCACATAGGCTTATTATTGGAAATAATAAACCAAAAGTAGCGCCATCATAGTCTTCGCTGAACTCTACTACGAACTGTGATATCCATAGAGAAATTAGAAACATCTGATTTGTGTTTTAAAACTAGGCCAAGTCCATAATTGAACAAAAAAATGAATAAATAAATAACGCAAATATGACGCGAATATTTAGACCATAATGATTTATTACTATTACTCCCTTTCATAACGACATTCGAAACTCCATAACGAGGTACTTTCCAGAATTAGATCGAATTCATGATAGGGGGAAAAATCACGAAAATCTAACGATAATAGTTAAAACATCACGCGTTATCAGTGTTATCCTCTCCATTCATCTCTTTCACAATGAAATTTGAAACTTCTGACATATGTTTCAAAACTCGACCGAATTCATAATTGAACAAAAAACAGTCACGAAAATCGGACGAGAATAGTTGGACCATCACGATTTATCAGTATAGACCTTCTATACAGCCACTTCCATATTGCAATTTAAAACTCTTGACATGGGTTCCAAAATATAAATCGAATTCTTAATGGAACAAAATAATAATCACGAAAATCATTCGAGATTGGTTGGGCAGAATCAGAAATCATCATTTGTTGGTTGATCAGTAGTTGGAACAATTGGTACTCACCCCCCTTCAGCCCTCGCCACGACAGGAAATAAGAAATTCGTTGCACAAAGACTGAAATTGGCATCGAAACAAAATAATAATCGTGAGAATCGGTTGAAAATCGTAATCGTGGCGTCGAAAAAAAGAAGGCTTTACCCAATCTATTCTCTCTTTTCATTCGTGAAATTAAATATTTCTAGAATTTTTTGCACATCTGCACTAAAAGTGAGAGTGAATAAAGAAAGAATCTCGAATATCGGTTGAGAATTTTGACATGAGTGACGCTACCTATGTCAAAATTCTCAACCGATATTCTACAAAATTTTACCCAGACACACACACACACACACACACACACACACACACACACACACACACACACACACACACAGAATGACACCTTTTTTCACAGATTCGGTCTTGGAATGGTCCGAAGCGGATTTGTATAGCGATTTTTTCCCATGCTTGGGTTTTCCCCTACCCTCTGGGTCAATTCCTATAGGTTGTCCATTAATTGACGAAGCCTGACTTCAGAGAGGCGTCCTAAAAAAGAAAGAAGGAAGAGAGAGAGAAAAAATAAATAAACCCGAGTACCTACCTACTCTGAACTGATAGAACTGTACACTCAAAAATCAATATTTATTCCAGTATTTTCGCAAACATCTTTCTCAAACGGTCTACATTCCGTTATAGTAGACATCGAAAACGTAGTTGGTTCCATCGCATCGAATAACTGGGATTGAGACTCTTCAGAACACCACTTTGAATCAAACACAACACGTTAGCGGTCACAGAACACAGAAAAGAGTATAAGCGGCGTCCACTTCAACCGCCCGTTGAACGAGTGATTCCAACTCATTTTTTGCCAACATTTCGAGGACAGTTTTTGAATTTATCGTAGTGGTATTTCTCGTAAACACGAAAACAAGCTGTTAGAGCGAGCACGATTAATGCTAACCTTTTTGCATTGATTTCTCATAGCGTTTTCGTAAGCCTGAGAGAAAAATAACTCTTATACAGAAGCTAACGTGGCTCTTGTAGTAAATCACTGCTCAAAACTCACAGTATACAATATCCAAAATAATATAACATGAAGTAAGGAACAACGACCACTTACCTCTACATCATACAAAAGAAGAACAGAAATGCATTTTATAAAATGTTTACTACACTCACACATATAGGTAGTCCACTACACACTAACTAACATAGCTACTTCGAACAAAATCTCAAGGTAACAAGGAAAGAAATACAAAAAGAAAGGCGTGAACGGTGGGTGATTTCAAAATACGCGGATTGGGAACTGGGTGTCGTGGGGTGGGTTGTAGTTGGCATCACTTGCTTCACGGCGGATGCGTTTCTACTCTTTTCTGTGTTCAGTGTTGGCGGTGGACAGAGTGGGAGGACCGCTCCGCTCGTTTGGAAGTGAAGGGTCATTGATTGGATTGGACCAATGAATCAGGGAAAGCTCGCGGTTATTGGAGCCATTCAAACACAGCTTATCGCCGCTTGTCTGTGGACTACTGCAGATATTCAAGGTAGAAGAGGTTACGTTCCTAGTTAATACAGTATGTGACTGCAAATTCGCATAACGTTGAATGACGATTTGACCAACCAAATTAACTTGTCAGCAGTTTAATTGGAAAATCCAGCAACATGAGTCAACTAATGTATACTGCTATCCGATGATCATTAAACGGACGTTGTTATGAACAAACCGGCCAAGTGCGAAAATGTCAAAAAATTAGTTTTTGGACGTCTTGATGAGTACTTTCATAATGGTCAGTTCACAGCGCCCTTTATAGCATCTTGTACAAACTGTGGTCGATTGACGGTTTGTGGGAAAAATGAAAAGTTTTACTTTTTGCACTAGTCGTCCAAACACCCCTACACAGTAGGACAAGCGTAAGGGAGAGTTGGACAATGGGGTGAAATTGGAAATATCCTATATATTGTGACCTACATGCATTGTGCAGGTCCTCCCCCAATATTTTTCACTTTGCATAATGTTTCGACTCATTAGATGACAACCGAATAATGCATTTGCCCAAACAGTTCGAGGTCGCAAGACAAAACAATTTTACTTTTAGAATCGAGCAGCTCTTTCTTGATCATCATCATGAGTGAAAGTTATTGGGCAATTATGAGTTTCGAATGAGATGAAATTACAAAAATGTTGGATCGATTATTTGTTCTCCAAAGACAGAAATCGATTGGGCGAGTAATAACTTAAATAAAAAATTAAATAATCAATTAACTAATTAATAAATTTTTTCGCGCATGCAACTCCGAGACGAATGGATCGTTGATATTAAATTTTCAAGGATTGTGCGGTTTAGCTCCTTGAAATTCTCCTATAAATTTCATTGTTGTTGGCTCAATATTAGATAGTCTGTGCGCATGCGCCAACATTAGTTTCTTATAATGTCGACTCGTACTTTGTTCATCCACTAATTCTATACGTCCACGATGCAATATGTCAGGAACCTACGCTACCCACCCAACTTGGCAGACGTTTTTGTACATCTAACACATACACACGAGAGGAAGGCTTAACAGATGAGTGATGAGTTTTGTTCGACTCAGAAGCTGATCATTGTCAACATGTAAAGTGTGGTTCATTGCATAAAGGAAGCTTCAGAACCTAGGGAAGAGCAATGTGCTGGTTCAATTTTCTAGTGTTCGTTACAGCAAGTTGAAAACAAAAATAATAATAAAAACTAACCCAACTTATTTATTTTAACCAAGAGCTCAGCTTGATACATCAAAGTGAAATGCTTAGATATAAAAATTTAAATGTTTTAATAAGTTGGTGGCTCCCACGTTTTCAAGATTTAATCGGTAAAGAACTTCAATTGATCTAAGACGTAATTATTGCTCCTTCGCTTCACTTCGAGTTGTAGAATGAGTTTTCCAAAGACGGTTCCAACTAAGTTTCCTTTGCCTAAAGCGCCCCGCAAGTTTCCTTAAGGGCTTGAAAGCTTTGCGGGGCCAACTCGTATCAAACGAGACGAGCCTCGGGAATGACGGCCCGTAAACTGTTCGCATACTTTTTGTTCGCTCTCCAGGCTAGAACAGGAAGTTTTAGAGGAAGATTATAGGTGTGCACTAAAGAAAGACATTCGAAGTTATATTGTCTCTTTCCTGATGATTTGAAAAATAGCAACTATATGGTACATAACTGAAGAGGGGAGCTTAGGTTTTGCCCTATCGGGTTTCGTTCAAAATTTTACTGGTTATAGGTGTTTTAGAGGAGGATTATAATATATTGCATTTTTATTTCATTTTGGAGGAGGATTATAGGTGTACTCTGTAGAAATAAATTGCCAACTTATACTGTATTTTTCCTGATAATTTGAAAAATAACAACTTTTTTTTTCCTTTTTAGTAAAGGATGGCAACATGACTCCCCTTAGAATCTTGCCACTTCCAGTGTTCCTTAAGACACCGTGTTCAATGCCGCTAATGAACCTTCTGGATGAGATGCGGCTTAAACCCTTAAAAAAAAAAAAAAAAATAAAATACCTATATGGTACATAAGCTGACCGTATTCTCAGGTGAGAACCATGTTTGGAAGACAGGACAGCCTACACAGCCACGTTGCCTACTACTTGCTTCCGTCATTTTTTCACAATCCCAAAGCCTAATTAGGTATCTTTTGCGAACCACCCCACCTTGAAGATACCCCCAACCTACTGCAGGGGTGAAGGGGGTGCAGATAGAAAAATAAATCAAGTTTGCCTTGAAAATGTTCTATGTGCTATACGAGGACTTTTTTGCACAGCAATTATTCTTAATATAATGGCAACAATACTCGTTATAAATTATATTCTACCGTAAAAACCTATTTTACGATCTGAAACAAGCTTCGGAAGTTCCTTAGTACCTATATTTTTCATGTAATATTCTGCTGAATAATTCTAATTTTACCATTTGTAAGTCTTTTTTATGATTATTTGTGAGTTTTTTTTTAAACTTTATTTATAGGTATTTTTTGTTCAAATTTGATACTTAATTGTGCTGAAGAAATGCTGTGCAAGAATATCATCCTATCTTCTTGAATGCTCAATGTTTTGTCATAAGAACGAATGTTATCAATCTCAGTTCCAAGATTTTACAATCTATCGTTATTACATAAGTTGTTATTTCATAGAAATAATAGTCTAATTACACTCGTTTTTTTTTTTAAGGTTTATGCCGCACCTCAACTAGAAGGTTCATTATCGGCATCGAGCAAGATGTCCAAAGGTTCACTAGAAGTGGCACGATTCTAGGGGGAGCCATGTTGCCTATCTTGTTTAAAAAAGGAGCGCCGTCATGAACTCTACTGGCATAACCTCAGCCCCTCAAGAGGATTAAAAAAACCCAAAAGTAAAATAATACAACTAAGTATTAGACGTAAGTCTAATTGGACGAAGTCTATTAGACGTATTAGACGTAGTATATACATAGGTAAGTAGACTAGACGTAAAATAGACTAATGACTATATGCATGCTATTATATACAATCAGCAAAGTGAAATAAAACTATGACTAGATGTATATAAATATATCACAGTTCTTAGTGAAGCTCAGCGGCTCTCAAGTACAACAACAGGGATCGGACCTTGTTAGAGAGATTGCTTGTACTCCAATTTATACCTATTTAATCACTAAAGATTAAGCCCCATAGTGGCTGAATAGTGAATTCAATCGCCCCAACAAGCTAGTGATAAATGTATTTCGGGTGAAATAATTGAAGGTTGAGATAAATATATTAGTATTGTGTGAACTTGTGACCAACTCATTCAGTGGTTAGGTATAAAGTGTGAGGGAATCGTCGAACGGCGGTCGGATGAGAGGGTTGGTCTTAGTCTGGGATACTTAGGTTGGAGAGCACTTTGCTCGCTCAATTGGAAGGAAAAAGGTTTAATGGCCAGAATCTCCAGCCCAATTGGTACTGCGATCTTCGTGGGTGAAGAGAAAATAAACTGGGCCACTTCGCACATCTGTTGCCTTGCCGCAAATTAGACATTTTACCAGCAAGCAAAAAACTTCAAATTAGGGAGGGCAAAAAGGTCGCCACGTCACAAAACTAAAATAAAAAATTACATAGTTTTGAGTGCATTACATTTTAAAATTGAAATTAAAAATTCCACCTTTCCCAATTAATTATTGCTGAAGTATAAAAACTGGTTCATTCTTGATTCTTAATATGTTAGCGGTCACTCCCCTGTCGCACATTTACACCTATGTTCTTTTTAGATAATCCACATGAAAATCTATTCTCTGTCTTTTAATATTGCTTAATGAAGGCCTGAATTCTACACTCCATTTCCATATCAGGATGTTATCCAGAAAAAAGTTTTTGTACCTTACATTTGAATGTTAAATAGGAATGTGGTAATGCGGAGAAAGACCAAAAACAGTTTATTGATTAAATTTTTATTGGGTTTGGACCCTCCGTATCTTGAAATGTCCTGTAAATTCATTTATGCAACGACAAGGAAGTTGAGCGTGATGCGTGAGACAACAATATTTTGTTTCATTTTCCTCACCCTTCTTTCCAAATAACTCGCAGCAGTAGACTAAAGTATTCAGTTATTATCAGTTATCGTTTCAGTTATTACCACTAATTTCCTCAATTAGCATTCCAACAAAATAGTGAAAGTTATTGAGGTCTGACTGCCCTACTAGCGGGGGGTGCGCCCCCCCCCCCCCCCCCCCCCCCCCGGAAAAGTTGATGGAATTGTTTCAGGTCGGCTTCACACAACTGCAAGCGGTCATCGATCTTTCTCGGCTGTGGCCGCTGGGGGATGGCCTATGAACCATAAACTACAGTGGCTGGGTTTTCAAAGAGATTAATGTGGAAACCATCTCGTAGCCGGGGTTATGACTTGGAAAAGCTCAATTGTTAAATATATTTCCGAATGAATGTCTTTCTTCTGGGGCCCCACAGTTAGAACTGCTTTGATATACAAAGAGAATAATTCCATTCAACGAATTACCATTTCCAAGCTTACCCAATGACCTAGATAGTTTGAATTGATTCGAATAATGCAGATTTCCCTCGTCCATTATACGACGATCATTACGATCCAAAAACAGTTTAATATACATCTTCCAAAAGAGTGATTTTTATTTTTTCAGAGAACTGACCGATTGGAGACCTTCGTGTACCAGCCTAATGAGGATTTGCAGTTACATTGAATAATTATAATGAGGTGCTGATAAATTGCTCTTATCACTGGTACTTTTTAACGGAACAAATAGGTAATAATAGGGCAATGTTACTTAGTTATGAAAGTGTTACGTAGTTATGAAACTGTGATGAATTGATGTGAAGTCCCATGATCTAATCTATGGATGTGAAAAATCAGAGTGAACCATATTAAAATATCCCATATACCAAATACACTAATTATTTGCTTTCATTTTGACAAATAGATTGTGAATAATAAGTACTTCATGGAATAGGTAGATATTTTCGCTCAGGCCACTAATGATCTAAGGATATCTGGCCCCCGTCTGTAAGACACGGACTGTCAAAGTAACAGACATAAGAAAATGTTTGAACAGTTACGATTTATGTGCTCGAACGAACATAACTTCAAAACATCCAAGCCTTCGGGAGCGTGGGAGCTACACATCAGAGAATTCCTAGTAGATCCGTAAAACACAATACGTCGTGCGGTATTGACAATCCGGCGCCGTAACTCTGACGCAACGAGTTACGGTGATGCATCCTTCCATACAGATACGTTAACGGATTGCAATCCAGAAAAAACGTAATCATCTGAAATAACCTCCTTCCATGAACTCAAATAACCTCCTAGGGATAATTTCCGCCTTCCATGGATTTAGCGTTACAACTAGATCCGATGAGGACTTGATGTGACTTTAAGGTACGGTCTAGTTTCTCGTTACCGCACGCCGTATTGAGACCGACGGATCCCTAGGAACTCTCTATCGTCCAATAGAGACTTATCTGTTCACTATTATCACTGATCAACGCGTAAACTTGATTCCATAATCTTATCCCAATCTCGTACCGCTTCAACGCTAGAAGTTGATATCTCATAAAGACCTCTTTAGGACAATCGACGAAAGCAATTACAAGATCAATCCAGTAGAGAAGTAGCCAAGACGGTATCTTAACTGACTATTCCCCACCAATTCCATTGCTTTCAGACAAATATTAGCGTGTGCGCATGTACTAACTTGATTTCCCCAAAACACTTATTCTCATAATCTATCACTGGTCCTGATTTCGTTCGAATTCGGGGGTTCTTGTTTACGAGTCTGGTGATGGTATCCAATGAATTTTATCGCGATTGGTTGTAGTAATCATTCCGCATACGTGAGCCTTAAATTGGTGGTTACAGACGAACCTCCGAGGCTAATGGCCTGATTTAGATGAAACGGTCTGAGATCGTGCCGGTTTGCTCTACGTTGGTTCCGCATATGGGTATCGTTGGTTCCGCATATAGGTATCGTTGGATTGATTGCAGGTTGTGTGCGCATGCGCAAACATAATTGAGCCTTATTCCGCTCAATTTCTAGTATATATATATATATATATATATATATATATACATACTCGGCCCTTCGGGCCTCGCCCCCCTGGCCCCCCTGATCTATACTCGGCGCTTCTCGCCTCGCCGGATCTTTTCTCTTTTCTGCTGCGTAGAAAACGAGGACAATTTGCTATGCAATTCGTCTCACGAAAAAAAAAAAAAATTCAAGCCTGGCTGGGATTCGAACCCACAACCTTCGTCTCACGAAAAAAAAAAAAAAAAAAAAAAAATTTTCAAGCCTGGCTGGGATTCGAACCCACGACCTCGCGGGTTCGCGTAGCGGGACAAAAAAAATTGATTGGGGGTCGGCCTAAGAATTGCATAGCAATTAATATATATATATACTCGGCGCTTCGCGCCTCGCCGGATCTTTTCTCTTTTCTACTGCGTAGAAAACGAGGATAATTTGCTATGCAATTCTTAGCCTGAATCAACTTAGTTTTGGAATGTAGCCAGGTACGTAAGGAGAGGGAAATTGGTAGCTTGAAATGTGAACATTTATCACATAAATCAAGCGCTTTCCAACGAGTGGCGAACGAT
This sequence comes from Adelphocoris suturalis, assembly GCA_030762985.1. Classification (NCBI taxonomy): domain Eukaryota; kingdom Metazoa; phylum Arthropoda; class Insecta; order Hemiptera; family Miridae; genus Adelphocoris; species Adelphocoris suturalis. The sequence continues at coordinate 125,657,757 of CM061042.1, read as the reverse complement.
TTTTGTGCGACGAAAACTACGGAAGTTTCATTCCCCTAACAACGGCTGGGTTGTACGTGAAAAACACTGAAATTGCGACACAATCTATAGCAACTACTCAACTACTCGGTTGTACGTGAAAATCATCGTTAATTGCGTCACGGACGTTACAAAAAAAATTATTGGGGGGTCGGCCCAAGAATTTCATAGCAATTAATATATATATGCATTTATTAATGTTCCATTTTGTATTCATGTTCACTCGTAATTTGTTCTAAAACTAATTCTATACGTCCATGTTACAGTAAATGAAGACCCTAAACTACCCGCTCCACTCGGCACAGATTTTCTTCTACCGCTTGTAAGACCACAGGCCATTTCTACAATAGTCACGTCTTTCGCCACGGATATTGGAACCCCCACGCAACTCCTCCATATAAATATTCCAAGGACCAAATACATTTTTTATTCAGTGCATTCTTATTTTGGTTAACATGCTTCCAGTTGAACGTGCAATACTATCGGCAAAAAAAACACTCAAATCAGGTGCTGCTACAGTCTCCGGAGCACGTAATGTATCGCCAATTTTAATATAGGCGTTTGTTTCTTCTGAGCTACCTACTTAATAAAGTTTCAAAAGAATCTCAAGGGGGCTCGTAAATAATGAAACCTCGCTAGAATATTAACCGAGAAGGGAAGTGCATGATTTATTTCCGAAACGTCGTTTACGCACGACTCTACCTGCTACTTCTATTTTTCGTTGTAAGATTAATCGTATACAGAGTTCAACCTCGGCATAATAAACTTTCAACCGCGGCCTTATTTCGCTCCAACAAACTTCCCATTGTGACTTTTGTTTTGTTCTGGAAACGTTCAACTTGAATCAAACTCCAACGGTTCCAAATACTCTTCCATTTTTATTTAAAGTTAAAACATCGTAACCAGTGCATTAATTCATCGAGTGAGACATAGACATTCAGAAATATTGGGCTAATATGGAAGGTTAAACTATTTTATACCTGTTCTTGAGAGGATAAAGCTAGAGAAATGTGTAGAAAATCCATGGTAAAAAGCTCTTCTACCAAACAATCCCACCACCATCCTAGTGAGCCGGGAGCAGTGACGAATAACTTGATGAATTAGTATACAGATAATACAATGTTATAAGTTGTCTTGAATGATTTGATTCCCACAGTTGGATGAATAAGTAAATTAAGATGGAGTGTCAAATGTCGGTCAATTTTAGGCGATGAGAAAATGACGCTAGATAGATGTTACGTTTGCGAATATGCAAATTAAGCTATTATTCAGTTGTTAGTGATGACTTTCATTGGAAACTATCTACAGCCTAAAGCGTGCTTTCTGAAATTTCACTCAACTTGGATGGATACTGTAGAAATCGTGCTTGATATAAGGATTTTGGATTCGCGCATGCGCGGCATCTACTAACGACACGATTGAAAACTCATACGAGGTAAATTGATAACAAAGGAGGACCTCACTGGTGTTAAAACGATGTTTGATGGGGATGCTGTTTGTCCGATATGCAATACCGGGGAACGGGATACCCTCACTCACCTTATATGTAGTTGTCCCATTTTCAGAGGTGATAGGAGAAGATATGTAGGAAGTGATGTGTTCAACGAGGAGCATCTGGCTAGACTGTTGAACGAAATAGACCCTCAAGATTATAGGAAGCTAAATGCATTTATTCAGACGGCTGTTAGGCAGCGGCGATTGATTGTAAATGAGGGCTTTGTGAATTGAGTTACTCTCATACGTTCATTTTCTTTTCAATTGTGTTTTGAAGTATGATTCATTCATTCATTCATAACAAAGGAGGAGGTTCAGAGGATTTTACTATAGCCTGAATGTTAAACCGGAACTTTGCGATCATTTTGCGAAGACCCGCATCAAAATCGGTACAGCCGTTTGGACGTGAATCGACTCTGGACAGACAAATATACTCTTGCATATAGGAGGATCAGTTATATTGATGAAATTAACGCTATCATCAAGCAGGAGTGCAAATTATCCCAATATTCACATTATTTGTTTCTTAGAATCATTCATGACATTGAAAGCTAGTTATGAGCGAGGCAGACCCCTTAAAGGGAGACTTATTGTTCATAAGTTGAGATTTGGAGCTAAGTTTAAAAGAAACTACACCAGGTCCAGATGTTGGACTTGTAATAATGGAACGATGAGAGATTGAAAGCATTTTCGAACGAAGAACAACCAAGGGATATCCATTCCGAACAAGTAGAGGCGTAGTGTGTAGGGTACGATTATCATGAGTGACGACAGTGCCCACGAGCAAACTGACATTTAATTAACTACCGCAGGAATTAATTTCTGTTATATTATAGGAGGTACATGTTTCTCCGCTGTGAATGGTTTGTCCCACTATTATCACGCATTCATGCAAGATTGTGTATCACAAGAAAACACCCATAACCAGATTAATATTTTACAGCCCGAAAGGCTTCTACAAGTGATGATATGTGCTAAATTCCTGGATAAAAAGTGGTAGAAGTTTAAAAGCACGGGAAAAGCTTTAAATGCAATGCTCGTCTTTACAGACGGGTCAAATAAGAGGAGGGAGTCGGATATGGATTTAGGGGCTCCACAAACAAAATGGAAGAACCTTCAAGCTTAAAGACTAGCTCATTCACAGTAGAAGTAGTATCTAGCGAGATGGGTGTCGAACACATTATGGAAGGTACGGTTGAGGAGGTCGTTATAAGACTTGACTCATTGAGTGTAGCTTTTGCAGAACGCGGCTCCAACGAAAGCCAATAATCGCATAACTGCTGAAACACTTAGTTTAACTCATGATTGCAAAGTCGAAGAAGTAAAGGTTATAGTGGGGTGAAGGCCCACTTTGGTATAACTGGCCACAATAAATCAGGTGCTTTTGCAATGGAGGGAGCAATAGTTGGTCCTACTTGAAGATTTCCTCTCCAAAAGTTGACATATAAGCTCCATTCAAAATCCATTGTATCACTAGATGACAGCAGGTAGATACGTTGACAATGAATCAATACCATTTTACAAAGGGATCAATACCATTATGTGCCAAGGAAAGCAGATTTATTACGCTAAGTTTAAACTAATATTGATAAGTAACCATAATGCACTAATAATGTGAAAAGAAGGCACTAAGTACATGGTAAGTACTAGACGAATACAATTATTGGGTTCCTAATCATCTGTGTGAGCTAAAATCTCTCCTGTTCATCCTAGGAAGTTGAGATTTGATAGCGAGACTCTCTGGGACATTAGGAATCGATTGAAAAGATAGCCGTTTATCCTAAGAAGTTGAGATTTGATAGGGAGACTCCCTGGGACATTAGGAGGCGATTGAAATGACTGGCTCATTCCTAATCAGCTGAGTAAACTACATTCTCTCCTGTACATCCTAGGAAGTTGAAATTAGATATGGAGACTCTCTGGGACACTAAGAGACAATTGAATTGATTGGGTCTTTTCTGATCAGCTGACTTAGCTAATTTAGTTGAGACATTTTTAACTTGAGACACAAAACGCTTATTTCACAGGGGGAAAAATAAGGCATATCCATGTACTGATGTATCTGCATGCAGTATAGATCTTTCGTTCGGTAGGTGACATCGTCCAGTAATATTTCGATAATGCACCTTAGACTCAGTTTGGTAGGTAATTTGTTTTGGACCAGTGTTCTGCGGTGAAGGGCTATCTAACATTGTGTTAGTAGTTTGGTCGGTCATAAGTACTTGTGTTGTTGGAATTGATCAGGATGCGGCCAAGGAAAAAAAAGTGAATTTATTTAATTTTGTTTACTGAGCGACGTTTTGTCCTCTTACTGAGGACATCTTCAGAATTCTACACGGACAAACAGGCATTGTTATATTAAACAGAATAAAACAAAAAATATTAGATAAAAACTAATTTAAACAAAAAACTTACTGGTGTGTCCAGGAAAAATATAATCATCCGAATATAATATAATTATATTTAGAATTCCGAATACATGGAATTTTGAAGATGTCCTCAGTAAGAGGACGTAACGTCGCTCAATAAACAAAATGAAATAAATTAAATTTTTTTCCCTGGGCCGCATCCAGACCAGTTCCAACAACACTATCTAATATAGGTTTACTTTATACGGGGTTTAATAATAATTCATAGATATCATACCAAAGAACCGAAAAAAACCACCCAGGTAGCTGTAACTTCATAGGTTTTCTCTCCTTCCTAAGGGCTGGAACTTTACCAGTGAAAAAAAATCAACATGGGATGATTTTTTTAAATATCAGCGTAAAATTGTGGGGTCCTGGAACTGAAAAAGTGTGAACCCTTCTCGGTGGCACGATGCGCCATGTTCTGATCATATATTACAAACGGGGATTATTAATCATAGACCAATTATCTGCATAGAAGGGCTGTTTAACACAAAAATGATAAACCATTGTGTAATAATTTGCAGCTTTTTTCACTTTTATAAGTTCAAAATGTTTTTCGACAACTATTTCTCTTCATCTATCCCACAATATTAATATAACTCTTTTGACATCTCATATAATAATAAAATACTTGAGTTCCAGCCCTAGTTCAATGGTATTGACCCTTTTCGCAGTATAATATGTGAGATGAATTGCGTCTGATCGCGTCCCTGACCGAATAGGTAACCTGTCGGCCTTTTCTGAAAAATTTGATATAATTGCTTATTTGCATTGTTGAAATTATACTATGGAAGAGTTATTTAAGACCAAAAATACATACATACACACACATGTAAAAATTTGGATTCTATACATTTTTCAATATGGTCAAACAAAAATTACAGTATTAATCTTTCAGATGAATTGCGCCTGATCGTGTTAGGATTCGTATTGCACCTGCCGAAAGGTTGATTGCAACAACTCGTACATGGATGTAGACTTAAATTTTTCCCTACTTAATAACTCAACAATGGTTCAAGGATTGTAAAGTTAAAAGGCACTAAACAAAGACAAAACAAAACCGAGGACCGAAAGCATTTTAAATCTCGTTGAATGGCGACAACATGTGAAACTTCCTTCACTCTGAAAAGAACAAACTCAAGAAGTTGCTCGAGTAATATTTAGATAAGAAGATGAATTCAATTACTTGGTTTTCGTGAAATCCTTTCCTCCAAAAGTTCCCTCGACATCCGGCGAGGACGCTTATTTATTCCAAAGTTCCAAGGAAGGGAAAGAGAGGTTACTCCTGAAGGGCAATAACACCGGGCTGTCTCGTTTCACAGTGGAAGTCGTACTGTGGCAAGGAGTAGAGAGGGCTCAGGTGGAATCCCTTAATCGGATAAAACAATGTTTCGAGCCCCTTAACAGGGACAATAAGGGGAGACGAGTTTCAGCGGATGACGTAACTCGTTATGTATTCAGATAAGTCATTGCTTCACTCCGTGGCGACGGAAAAACCTCCAAATTATTACTCAAATATTTATTGTACATTCTTTACGCGTTTTCTACCAGATGATCCAATCAACCCAGAAAAATGACGAGACGTTCGCGAACAATCAAGTTGAGAACGAGACTTTAGGCCCTGACTCGCTCTTTAGTTCGACTACCCACTGCGTGGCATTCCCAGCGCTCCAGTTGCCATGAGATTTTACACAGATCAGTTATTTGCTTAGATTAGTAGTCTTGATGCTCGGTACGCTCGCATTTAAAAATGAATATCATTAAGTAGTCAATCCCTTAGTAACAATTTAGATCAGTTGGTCAGGGTCTAGAGGTTTTTGACAGGTCTTAAACATATTGATTCTCTCATAACAAGAATGCGAAAGTTATTCTATTTATTTAAAGAGATACGAAGTTTTCTGTAGAAAAAGCAGCTTAAAACCATTTATTATGGTTTAGCCTTTTCTATTATTAAGTATGGTATTTTGCTTTGGGGACGTTCCAGTAAATCTCATATTAAAAAAGTACAAATAGCACAAAATCGTATTTTAAAAATAATTTTGAATAAAAATGTAAGATTTCCTACTTCTGTTCTCTATAAGCTTTTTGATGTTAAAAATATTTCGAAAATGTATCTTTTTCATTCATGTATCCATTTATTTTGTTCTGGCATAAGAGATAAGCATCTCTCCCTTTCTATAAATACCCGTAATTTTAATTCATCTCGTATACTTCTGCTCACTGTTGAAACTGAATTTTATAGAAGAAACTCCTATGTTAAAGCACTTAAATTTTTATTTGAAAATTCTGTTAACCTCTTTCATTTTTCAAACTTGTCTTCTTTAAAAAAAAAATTATCCGAGTATATCTAATGTGATTTTGTTTGTTTTTCATTTTTATTTATTTGATTTTTCTTTTATTGCACATTGGCTGGCGAGGAGATTTGTTTTATTTTTTATAAGATATTGAATGATAATTGACTGAACTCCACCGAGAAGCACAAGTTCATCTGAACTTATTTCTCGGTGGGCAACAACGTTATTTGAATTGAATTTTGTAATTTATCATTATGTTTAATTTTCAACATTTTTCTTAATTTTGCTTTATAATATTTGTGGTTGCCAATAAATAAATTCTATTCTATTCTATTCTAGAGTCTAGTGTCTCAAATTGATTGTTCGCGAACGTCTCGTGAAAAATGTTGCCAGAAAGTAGAAACTTGGTTCGAATTTTCAAGTATACTCAAAAACAATTTTTACGTAATGAAAATGTTGAATTTTCTGACATAGGTTTTAGCATGGAACATGCTTTAGCTTTGAGCTAACTAGCGAAATTGATTTTCACGTACAACCAAGCCGTTGCTGGGGAAATGAAAGTTCTTTAGTTTTCATCAGACAAAAATCGTTCTCCATTCGTTGGAAAACTTTCGATTTATCAAGCATTTCTTTCGTACTTGTTCTATTTATGTCGTAGTTTTATATTTAGTTGTTATAAATGGATATAGTAAACAATGGCGCTTGTTTTTTATTCACTAAAGGCCACTTTCAGCAACAACTTATGTAGCGGAGTTTGGCCAAACTCCATTAAATATAATCTCGAGGATCAAACCTTGGCGTCTTTCACCAACCCAAAACTCGGTTAAACCCAGTTTGGAATAATCGAGTTTCCTTAACGGAGATTCGGCAAACTGTCCAATGAAAACATGGACAATTTGAAACGAAAATTTGAAAACCCGCCATGTGTCCAACATATCTATTTATTTATTTATGAAACATACGGGCTGAAGCCCAATCACAAGAGAAATGTTAGTATAAATATTATAAAGGTACAGAAATATTGATAAGCGAACGCAAAATAATGACTGATAAAAAAAAACAAGAAAATAAAACAAGGATTTCTAATTATAAGGTATCAAGTATTTTAACATATCAAGACAATAAAGCAGTGAATCACTACAATGACCAATTATTACCTGCGCCGTTTTTATCTAGTTACCTAGTTGCTATTTAGTTTCCCTCTAATGTTCTAGAACGTGTTTGGAGCTTCGAACATAAGACCTATTGAATTTACTTAATATCATTAATATTTTGTTCAATATCATTTATAATATTCTTTGATTTTTTGTTGTTATTTTACATAATTTATAATATTTGTTGATTTCGATCGAGTTCGAATTCGTATTGTGCGTGAGTATACCTACCTATCGAAATCAAACTGTAGGTATCAGCTGTTGGTGCGCGGTCATATTGCTCAATATCATTGTTATCATTGTTATCATTGGTATCAATATCAAGTGTAACTGGCCGGGGCTTGGAAGATTTACCTCAAGCCACCTCGTTAGGAGTTTAAACTCGTAAAGTGGTCGGGTGAAAGACGATTAGCTGGAATCTCCTTTATTTTTCCAATTTTTTCTAACTTAAACTCGTTTAAATGTTGTTGGTGAAAGTGGCCCTTGGTTGAGAAGTTAATCTTGGTTATAGTAATTGTAGACGCGCACATAACAAAAAATTACCTACCTAGGTACTTCCATCTGATTTCGATTCTATTTGTCGTATGAAGCTCCTGAAAATTTTGGTTTTGATAGGTACTTGGTCACTTCTGCCAGTCATGTTCCATGTTCCGACCGGGGGGGGGGGGGGGGGGGGGGCCCCTGCGTTGTTGACAATAAGGCGTAAATAGAGCGGAGGTTAATCCTCAAACCCGAGGTACCCCTGACCCAGCTGTGAACGGAGGGGTACCTCCGCTGATTGCCGATTGGCTGATTTGGCTGCGATGGACTACTGCAGTTGAAAAAATCAAGTCTCTCGTGAAAACAATTGACTGGCGGTTTGAGTGATCCTAATGCCGCATACCTATTGTGTGTTTTGGGTGGAAAGTTATGTGGGAACTAATGAGTATCGGGTGGAAAAAAGTCAAGGTAAAAGTTTTCAAAGAAAACGACTTCAGCATCCAAGATGGTCGGTAAAGGTCTAAAATCAATTGTATTTACTTGGAATAACCCTCTCTGGGTGTCTCTGTCCCCAAATTCGAACTCACCAAATAGAAAACTACTGTGCGTAACCCCTAAGGTCATTATTCCTCTGAAATCTGATATATAATTTTTCCCCTTCTTCTGATCATCTTGGATTGGACTGAAATGAATCTCCCGAAGGTTTTAACGAATAATATTCTCAACTTTTGAATATCAATTTTTGATTTCTATCTCTTCTTATCAGAAAATGGACACTGAACAGTGGTATAAAGTTGTTAATGTAATATATATGAGTACTGGTGTAATGAGAATGAAAGAAATGCGAGTATCAATCAAACCTAGGATTAGGCTTTATTGAGCATAAATTTCTCGTACAGAATAATTAGGAAAATATAAGAGTCGTTAGTTTCAATGTAAACATGGAAACGAGATTAAGTTGGTGACACTATAAACGAGTGGTAATAATTTCATCACATTTTCCCCCTGTCAGTTTTCCATAATAATTTCTTCTCTATTCATCTTATTTCTATCAGTTTCCGTATTAGCTAGGGTAAGAGAACCGCAATTTTCAATACAACGATCGATTTTCGTAGTTTCGGAATGTTTTCCACCGAAACCCCCAGGATCGAAACACTGTGCGTAGGTGCATACTACCAATAAAACTTCGAGCGTTGCCACCCTCCGCTGGTTCGTATACAACTTGAGATGCTGAACTTTGGAACGGTATCTCTCAGGGTGCGGTGAAGCATAATTATATTTAAACTTTAGAATCCGCTCATATCAGTAGAGTAAGCCCTGTACCTAATTTTGTTCGAATCCAACTTCAGATGCTGGACTTTGGAACGAGGCTTCTCTAGGTGTGGTAGTGTGATATTACAACTTGAGGAACCACTTTCAATGATCTTCATGAGCTCTGTAGTTTATTTTGTGCCTGTTCAGCGTGTTCAGCCTGTTCAGATGCTAAATTATGGAACGGATGTGGAAGAGCATTTGCTAGGGTTCGCTCTGTTTGAACAGAGCATTTCTGGTTCTGGTGGGGATAGTGTCTAAATAAAACTAGAGGAACCCCTCTAATCAGCAGAGAGAAACGCATTTTGTTCCAATTAATCTTAAAATGGTGAATTAAGATCTACATCCTCGTATTTTGTTCTAATTAATCTTAAAATGGTGAATTAAGGTCTACATACTCCATTGATATGTTGCCTATACGAATTGAGGATCAACTCTCCTACAAGCAACATAAAGCCAATTCCATCTGGCTTGAGCAATGGCAGGGTGAAGTCACTGGTCTGCGAAGTGTCCTTCAGGACTTGAACCCGGTGGGCCCTTTCGTAACCCTACTTCCAAGGAGAGATAGAATAGTGGTCAACTGGGTTGCCACTGGCCATACCCGTCTTACTCACAGAAACCTGCTTAGTACAGAAGCTCGAGATGTTGTGTGTGGGAGGTGTGGGGGGTGATGTGTCCATCCGCCACTTTCTGGAGGACTCCACTCACTGGAGTCCAGCATTAGCCTTCTCAGTGGGTTGACATTTTATCTGGACCAGACAAGGTCCGATCCTTGTTGTTGTACTTGAAAGCCACTGAGCTCTACTACGAGCTGTGATATCTGACCTGTCATATATTTATATACATCTAGTCATAGTTTTATTTCACTTAGCTGATTGTATATAAAAGCATGTATATAGTTGTTAGCATATTTTACATTTTGTCTTAGTTGTATTATCTCATTTTTGGGTTTTTTAAAATCCACTTTGGGGGCTAAACAGTGGTCGTCATCACTGTACCTCTCATTTTTTTCCCCTCCGAGTTGCCAGTGGAGTCTATGATGACGCCCAATGCCGCTAATGAGCCTTCTGGTTTAAAACTTAATTAAAAATAAATAAAAAAATAAGGTCTACATTCAGGTCTTTTGCACAGCTAGTATCAATTTAATTAAGACTCATATTTAAAAGGTCGCCGCACAGTTACGGATATGTATATACATCCTCCTCCTAACAGCTAATCATGGTTCATTTCCCATGCTTTATAATTATAGAAAATCCTCTATAATACATATTTTCACACCTTTAAATATTATCCAAACGTGGTGCAGTTTAAGCTATTTAAGCCCCCTTCTCGTGCTCTACCAAGGGGTGTATAGCAACCCCTATAATATAGAACCTAATACACACAATCCTAGCCAGGTGCTAACAAAGCTAAATTCAAATATAAACTATACATATATGAACAGGCATAAACTACCGAAATGCACAAGAACCTGCATATTCCTAAGAACAGTACGTAGCCAAACCAATAATTATGACGATCAGCATTGGTAGCTAAATGAATATAATCGAAAATTAACCACAGCCTGCTGAACAATGCTAATGACTAGACTATGTATAAACTTAGATATAACGAAACAATAATATAATACCTATCTCTGATGAGGCTGTGCAGGAGAAAGATATAAGATTCATTGAACTGACACTGAGAAATTTTTTATGTTCCCTCCCCTCAACCTACCTACCAATAAGATATTTTCTGTAAGCATAAGATGTTAAACTTTTGAACGGAGTCTCTTTGGATATGTTAGAGCGTTCGGCAAGGTTCGCTCTGTTTGAAACGGGTTTCGCGTAAATACAACTAGAGGAACCACTGTAATCAGCAGAGAGAAACGTATTTTCTTCCAATGCATCTTAAAATGGTGAACTAAGGTCTACATTCAGGTCTTGGGCACAGCTAGTAACAATATAATCAAGACTCATATTTAAAAGGTAGCTGCACAGTTAGGAATATAAATAGAGTGCGCGATGAATTCAAAGCTTTTACATGCATTCAACATCCCATTCAAGACTCCAGAATCAAATAAACGCAGAAAACGAAGAACCGTAGCTCAGACCCAGAATATTTTTTGCCACCTATTATTTCTTCCTCTTCCGGTGAACGGAGAAGGCTCTCCAATTTCTATCCAACAAAGCTTCCCAATGAATAATGTAAGCCGCCGGAACGCAATTATTCACCCCCTTGACATCGGTCTTCATTCTGTTTTCGTTCTCTCAACCCCATACCGGCGTCGCTAATGAAATTTCTACTCGTCTTCACCGCTTTGCTTAGTGCTGACGTCATTTCCCCAGGGCCTCTTGATTGTATTGAAAAACCGCCGGGTGAACCGGCTTTATAGGTCATAATGGTTTGCCTCCGGTGGGAAAATCCGGTTAAATCGCGTTAAGGCTTTATTGCCACTTACCTCAAGTTTCCATCTGGTAAGGCGGTCGTATAAGGTTGATATGGCTGTTTAATAGAACATGAGCTATTAATGGGCAGTTTGAAACATTCTTCTCCTGAGATTATTATCAAGTGTAGAAACACGATGGATGTTTGTCGGGAAATAATCAGCCGTAGGAACCGTGCACACCATGGATCTATAGTACTTCACAGTGAAAGGAAGAAACATGAAACATGCTTAGAGCGATGATTCATGACTTAACAGAATACATGGGAGGATGGTGAGAGGGCGGGGGGACGACAAGACGGAGCGTTTTTGGTTGTTCGGGTGCCATAAACTGATATATATACGGCTGCAATCATAGAAACCTGAAAGTTCGTTGGCAGCCACTCTATGATGAAACCAGAATGGGTATCAGATACCGGGAGATGAATCCCTGGTTCGCTCAATTTGAATTGAGTAGACCCGAAATACGAGTGATTGCCCGTCTACGTTCCAACCAACAATATGTGGTGCCGTGTGGCGCCATGTGGTGCGTTCCATGTGGTGCTTATTTGAGCAGAATAGGTAGGCCGAACCTTGCAGCTGGCGAATATTGCCACTTCAAAGAAGATGATCTTGAACATAGACTGATGATGATCGGTTATTTTATGTATGCGTGAAGCACATGGTGAATCCAATGCACTTTCAACAAATTATTCATTGTAGAAATCAGTACATTTATGAGGCAATTTTTTCTTTTATACAAGAAGTTGATGGAACAATTTTAATTAATAATTGTATAATTTATTAATTTTGTACTTCAGTACTTCTGTAATATGTTACTGCATGGCTATGGCTAATGGCGAATGCCAAATGAAGAAAAAAAGAGGCCACCTGCAGCACGAGATATGTTGTAACGTTAAGTAAATTACAAATGAAACTTTTCTCCGGCTAGAGTAACGATTTCGGGTGAAAAATAGGAAAGTTTAATTTCATGTTTTCTCATTTTTTCTCCGATTTCTTGCTGTGAGTGATGGCTAAAGCATGTTAGAGGCTTAGAAAAATAAAAAATGAAGATTGAATCAGCTGATTTATTCCAATATTTTTCTTGCTTGAGGAAATGGAGTTTATTGTAATGTTAGTCACATCTAGATGATTTGTGAAGGTACGTAGTTTGTTTTATTTCAGTGGGCGTCTGCTCACATTTAGATAATGAAATGAATAATAACTTTATTTCGTTTAATAGTATTATAGACCAGTGTTCTGCGTAGAAGAATTATACAATACGAGCAGCAGGTGCTGACACAATCGATTACTACAGCCGATATACCTACGTCGAGAAACGTCTTTTCAATACCAAACCTCCCGGCAAAACAACGATAGTAATAAGGACAACCACTATGGAAAAACAGGTAGAGCTCGAACGAGTGTTGTTATTACGAAATGAGTGATGACATCTACCCATTTCAATTCATAGAAAGTATCCTGTAAATATCGTTAGTTTGTGTTTTGAAAAAACACGTGAAACAAAACCTTAACGAATTACGCTGAGGGAAATACAAATCACATCTATCAATATTGCCTTGTGCTAATCAAAAACCCTTGTTCCACAGGCCAGACGTCTCAAAACCTGTTTCCTGACAATGGAATAAATTAGAGATCCGTAATTTTATTGGTTTCACAACCTGGTCGCTTTGTCTCTATTTTCTCCCAATTTAAATCCACCACCCCCTTTTGGTAGGGGTGAAAGAAGGGTTGCTTTAATCAGCTTTTAAATTTTTCGGTCTGACGGAGGTTTTAGAGCTCGCGAGCGCTCTCTCACAACCTACTTAATTCGAGAGCCTCTGTCGTCACATTAATTACGGGACACAAAGACCTGCCGTGTTATACCTACGTGTTCTGTAATAAGAGGCATCTCTGCTAGGACTCGGAAAAAAATCTAGTTCAATTACCCCTACATCACTCAAACTCCATTATTCTATTTTACCCATATTATCGTAGAAAAGGGGTGTATTACACCCCCCGTGGGCACTTAGTGGTGGGGATGCATTTTCTTTGCGTTTCAGAAGATGTAAAACACGTTTGCAATCATCATTCATTTTCAAATTTCTTTCTATATATATTTGTATATTAATATATTTAAATAAATATATTTATGGACAAAATTTTTTGATCACTACTCCTCCGAAACGCTGGTTTGACTTGAACAAAGTCCTAATAAAACGAAACCTCCATGACCATTGGCAGAAAAATCAGACATGCACATCCCACACGAGAGCACTATCACTCACAGTCCTTCATAAATGGACATTTTATATGGATTTAGAATTTATTGATTACCTGAGGGATTTGTAAATCTTTGTCTAATTAGTGCAAAATCTTCATTTGGAGGGAATCTTAAAACTAAGGAAGTCTTAATACTGATATGAATCTGCACAAAAAAAGGAGGATTAGGGAGGTGGGAGAAGAGCATTGTTGAGGCCCTGTCTGACACCATCAAAATATTTAAGACATTTTGAAAATTTTGAAACTTCTTTGGGCTCTCAGATGTCATCATTCGACGTAAAAATGAAAGTATTGTAATTCTGTCAGAGATGGAGCAATGATTTTAGATCGGTATAAAATGCATCAAACACCAGATATTAAGTTTACCGAATACATCAAGACTTCACAAAAAAGGCATTTCTGTCTTTAAATTAGCTTTTTCTATTAATCTCCATTTCTCCCCAGGAACTGGGGCTTCTTTTGGGACACAAAATTCAAATTTTTTGAAATTTCACAAAGAAAATAATGAAAAGTATAAAGTGATCCTGAAGGCTAATACCCTATCAAATCGGTAGACCAAACTATACATAGTAGGTACGCTTCAAAGAAACTTTCAGAACAGTAAGCCTCCAACTTAAAAACGACAACCAGTCCACTATTATTCACTGCCTTACGCGATAGGGGTGGTAGTACTAATTACAAAGACTTATAAACAGCCTTATAAACACGTAAAATTGAATTTAGAAAACTTAATATACGAACGTCTGTTCGTATTAAGTGTTCAAAATGCTATATTTACTATTCTCTAATCTTTCTCCAAAATTCTCCAAAAGATTTCACACCATCCCTTGTGGTAGTAGTGAGTAGGGAAAAGTGTAAGTGGGTGAAACGTCTCAGTCCGTTCGGCTTTGTTTTTCAAAACACAAATCGGATCTATTTCTTTAGGACATACTATGGGCTTCGAGAATGTCAAAATTGTAGGAAGAGAATCTAGTTTGCAAAAAATGATATTTCTAGGAATGGTCAAGAAAGCAATTCAAATTCTATTATTAACTTTATTAACTTCCGAAAAGACACTCAAAACGTGAGCAAACTTTTCTCGTGATTCGATTGAGGGGCTCCAATTTTATAATTACCGTCACCAGCCAATCAAGTGATACATGCGGAATAAAACACTGTTACCTAAATAAACCTAAAATTTTAAATTTGATTCTCTCAAATTGATAACTTTGGATTCGATTTTTTGATCACAAAAAGAAAACGATGAACGTATTTATTTTATAAATTTTGAATTTAAGTTCCTGGGAAGAAACGATGGAGATTAATAAAGAACCAATTTAAGGACAGAAAGGCCATTTTTGTAAAGTCTTGTTATAATTTGAACTGTCCAAATAAAGAAACGTTGCATCGAATAAATCGGCATAGTGATGAACTTGAAACGCAGTGCCCGATTTCAATTTAATTTAATACCATTGAAATAGTTTATTAATTCAGTCATATATACATATATATAATATATATATATATATATATATATATATATATTTATAAATATATAATACGATTATTGAAGTTTTACTTACGTAGGTAGTACGTGCCTAGGTACAAGGGTTCTTACGACGTGAGACACCAAAAGGACACCCTTACCTGAAAATTAATATACACTAAATAAATCACTGAAAATAGAGAGCGAGAATAATTAAAAGAAAGAAGCGAGTTCATGGTTTTGAAATGATCAAATTTGGCACTATTCGTCACGGCATGAGATGCAGTTCCTGCACCCTCGGTTAGTTGTACTATGACAAAAGCATGTTCCACGAGTTATACGATTCCGTTCCACTTTTCAAGTTTAAAAGTCCCTTTACCAAGTTGGTGTTGCAAATATCAACAAATGGTAATCATTAAGAGATTCAGCACGAAAAAAATACCGCCAAATCAAGTATTGCATGTGGCAATTGAATATTTCCAAAAACTCAGTACCCATTTCACAATTTTATCACTCTTAGAGTGGAATTGCGCATTTTTCACAGTGGAATTGCGTCCGTTTGTACGAGCTAAAAAAAATCAAGTGATCGGTCATTTCTTAATAAAATTTTACTTAGAATTCAAAACTGCAATTAAAAACGGTGGTTCCAATCTTAAAAAGAAACAGACGGTAGACCTGCGGTTCTACAGTCAGATAATTTAATAATGATTAATTTTACACATTATTAGTTCATTATGGTTGCTTAGTAATATTAGTTTATAACTGAGCATAATAAATCAGCTTTAATTTACACTAAGAGACTTAGGGATTATGAGATGCTGTGATCAACTGAGAGCATTCTGAAAAGTGGCTAACGATTTTCCTGCTATGAAAACTAAGGGAGTTACACTTCCCTAGTAACGCATTGGTTGTACGTGAAAATCAATAGAAAACCCCACCGTGACTTGACGCTCGTGACGTGACGAAAACAAATGGAAACGTCCTGTTAATCATTATTAAATTATTAAAAAAACGCACGTTTTTAGGTAGGTAATGGTTTTCATGATGAGATTTTTTCATTTTTGAGATCTGGGGGGGGGGGGGGGGAATATATATATGTATAGGGGAGTGAAATATATATATATGTATATATATATATATATATATATATATATATATATATATATATATATATGTAGCAGGCACATTGTGGAACGAGGCACTTCATGAAGTGTCGGCAGATAGTGAAGTCCTCACTTTTCTTATTTATAGAGCTTTACACATCATTTTGATCTATTAGCCCAACTAAGCAGTATTTTACAAAAAGGATTGGCTTTGGATATTTTTTTAACTCTTTCTGTTAACTTCGATTCTCTTCTTGAGCTCTTGCTTGAGACAAAATTTCAGATCGATTTTTAACCCACTTCCCGATATCCAATCGATCTGAAATTTTGCACACGAGTTCATGCTGGCGTACATTTTAATTTATCAAATTTTCGCGAAGAAAAAGTTAGTTATACTATAAATTTTCGAAAATTTGAAATTTAATATGGGAAACCTTACAAGTGTTGTGTATTGTAGGGAGGAGGAGTGAGGGAGGAGGAGGAGGGAGGAGAAGGATACTATTGAACGTCTGCATAAAATGACAACGAATCCAGGGTCAATAAAATATTAAATGATTTTCCTTGTCAATTTAATTTAAGTTATTATCAATGTGATTTTGAAACAATGTGATTTTGTTTCAATTTACTGTTGCCAAGAAACTACCAAATATTGAAACAACAATAAAATTAACTGAGAACATGAGAAAAAGAAAGAGTTACATTAAAAACTTGTTTTTATAGGTTCATTTTTTTATTTTTGAGATGCGAGCTTGCAAGCATCCAGGCCACAAAACTATACACATAAGTTACTTTTCAACTTCGCTATCAGCCTAGACACTTCGAGTAGTGCCCCATTTTGCAATGTGCCTGCAACATGGGTTGTGAATGGGTTTTAGCCCATCGAACCCAGTTTCACAAGACTGCCGACAAATACAAACAGCCTAAGAATAAATACACACTCCAAGAAAGCCCGTTTCCGAGGTTCAGTGTGTGGTGAGAAACCTTACTCGCAGAAACCGACAGGAGGCGTGGCGCCGCGCTATAAACGTCTTAGCAGGGATCCAGCTCAGGTGGTTTACGGGGATAAAAGGCACGGGGTCTTCATTACACTCAACCGCTAGCGCCACCTGGTTCTCCACCCCCAGGGCCCACCCATCATGACGTCCTTGCGACCTCGTTACCGCTTATGGGAAACCCGCCATCAACTACTATATTGCATGGACGGGTTAAGATATCATTTACTCTCAAGGAAATAGATCCGTCTACCGAGGGCTGAGGCGTGACAAATCAGCTTCCTAGTCATATTTCCCAGGGAGAGAAAAAAAAGAAAAAGTTCCGGTCATGCAGCATGATCGTGTGAACGAATTTTCGTAAATTATCGTATCATAGTATTGTCGGATCCACGGTTACTTTACTATACGGTACCTGTCAACGCCGGGGGCTCCTGGCCTATGACGTAGGTGGTCCCTTTACCATTGCGGGAGCCTCTCGAATACGCACGGAATCAGTGCAAAACAAACGTTTTAAGTAACTCTACTGATGATTTCATCAACTATTCTTCGATAGATTGTTATTGAAAGCTATTTTCTGTATTATACCTAGTTTAAAATTTGGTTTTTTAGAAATTAGATTGAGAAAAAAACAGAAAGATCATCTTTTCCTCATTTATCTACGGAGAAAAGAACAGATACCTACCTATATGTTACTTCGAGGCAAACGAGTTTCAAGGTAGGTATCTAGGATAAAAAAGAGAATATTCAAGAATAATGAATGAAATAAAAATATTTAATTACAGATAGGTAATTACATTAATTCTACGTAAGTTATTTACTTTGATTATTTAAAAAAATTAGAAGTAAAACATAACAATGCCTTGGTAAACTTTGATATAATCTTTGATATGATATAATTGTATAGGTAGGTAATAATAATAACAACACAAAAATACAAATTTATCCAACTAGTTCCTTCATTTTCTTGAATTTTTTCTGTCTTCCGTTTTCTTGATTTCAAAAGTTTTTCTTGCTTCAAAAGCAGGTGTGGTACTGTGCCCGGTTTCAAATCAAATTTCGGAGGAATTTTAGTAGCTCAGCTCTCAAGTCACGCTTATAATCACTCTGATCAAAATGAGTAGAACATACCCGAGTTTGGTCTATTTTGAAAGAGTCTGCACGCTTACGCGCCACAATCCACTTAGATCTCGTCTCCTAGTCCTTCGGAAACCGGTGAAAATGGAGTCCAGGATTTTTCTCACCGTCTTTGTTCGAACAAGTCGCTATGGCACAGCAAACCATTTTTAAAAACTTCACTCACCAACAAAATTAGAAACGTGAATGAGGGTATAAGCGCAATGCACAGGGCGAGTGAAAGGTGGCAGAGGGGACCAGTGACGTAGCGCTCCTTGGGTTTTCCCTAAGCGCCTTCAGATTGACAGGTACCGTCTAGTAAACTAACCGTGGTCGGATCCGCTGTGAGGAATCCGACTGAGGATTTATGAGACCAAAAGCGCCAAAATCCGGCGTCTTTCGACACTGGACAGTCAACGTACAGTAACAATCGCCGTTGTTACCGTGCATCGTGGGTTGGATCCGGGACGAATAGCTACCGTATCGTCAACGACAGTGTCGCAGAGTTGCGAATTTACCAATTCAAACAACCTCAGTTTGTTATTATTTATTTCGGAACTGAAATTATTATTCTCACAGGTGTTTGATTCGTGTGTTTGTTTACTGAATAAAAGGTCAGTCTCGCTAGAAACACTAAAGAGTTCAGTTCTTCATTATGGAGAGAAAAATAGATTAGATTTTCATTGCCGTACAAATAGTTAGGTACGGAGAAAAACACCATCAGAGTCTTATTGTGATTTGCATAGAAATCACAATAGACAGTTGTGATTTGCATAGAAATCACAATAGACAGTGCCCTCTCAGAAGCCCTCTTCTCTGCGCCTCTAATTTTGATATGAAAATTTAGGTTTGACGTCCAGCGTTTTGAAATATTGGTTCATGACTCCACCTTAGCAACAGGCTTTAGAGCACATTTGCCTAGGACTTAACTACTAGAAGAAGTTCGCACGCAGCGTTTCCCAACGAAGTAGCACTTCACAATGTTAATTGAAATGTTGTTGTTATGAATGCAATAGGGTTCTCTACCCTAAGGCCAAACCAATTCCTGTTAATTCTAAATAAGTAGCTGTATTTTACATTGTTTTTAAATTTGAGCGCTTTGAGTGCAAAGAAATAGTTAACTACCAATTTTATGGCAACAAAATTTGTTCTAAATAATATTCTGCAATTCAAAAAAGATTTAGAAATTTCAGCAAAAAGATTTTATTAGGGAGTTTCTATCGATTATCAGCAAATATTAATGAAATGTGGGTACATTGTTAGGCGAAATTGGGACCATACATATTATATTGTTTTACTTCGATGTTGTTAAAAAAATTTTGTCAAAACGTTTGGTAAATAGTAGGTATAAATTTAAATATTTGTAGCCGTTTTTATTCATTTTTTACTAATTAAGTAAATGTACTCAAAAAGTTTAAATGTCCAACACTAGACGCCTACCACCAGTGGCGTCCGTGTTCAAAGCGGAGCTGTGAGCAGTGTCACTGGCTGTTCGACACTGCCAATTATTTTGAGTGGGGAATTATGTGATTTGTAGCGATCGAGTACCATCGAAGCGATTAGGGACTCATATTCTGATGATCCCCTAATCCAAAGCCTACGTGTATCGCTACACCTAGCCACGACATTGGGCTCAACCATAACTTTTATGTGGGTACCGAGCCATGTGGGTATTCATGGCAATGAGTGTGCAGATGACCTTGCAAGGAGAGTCATTGGTGATAACTCCAATGATAAGTTGCCTCTACGCATTGAGGATCAAATCTCCTACATGCAACATAAAGCCAATTCCATCTGAATGAGCAATGGCAGGGTGAAGTCACTGGTCTAAGTGGTGTCCTTCTGTACTTGAGCCCGATGGGCCCTTTCGTTACCCTGCTTCCAAGGAGAGATCAAATAGTGGTCAACCGGATTACCACTGGCCATACCCGTCTTACTCACAGACACCTGCTTAGTGCAGAAGCTCAAGATGTCTGATATATTTTCAACATCTAGTCATAGTTTTAATTCACTTAGCTGATTGTATATAGTAGCATGAATTATATAGTTATTGGCCTATTTTACATCTAGTCTTGGTTGTATTGTTTATTTGTGGGTTTTTTTTAACCACTTGAGGGAGGTACATTGGTTATCAGTGTACCCTTCATTTTTCTCTCCTCTGATGTGCCAGTGGAGTACATGTTGGCGCACCTTTTTGGTTAGGGATGGCAACATGGCTCCCCTTAAAATTGTGCCGCTTGCAGAGTCCCTTCGGACACCTTGTTCAATGCCGCTAATGACCCTTCTGGTTGAGGTGCGGATTAAAATAAAAAAATAAAATGAACTAAAAGTACTATAAGGACCAAACAACCTCCAAAGTGCAGCTGAAGAATAAATATCAAAATTACATCCCATGTACTGAGGTACGATTTGAAAAGTCTGTAAATGAAATTTTATAATGAGGTTTCGCCGATACTATCGTTCTTCAGAATCCGGATCATTAAACAGCAAAGCACTTCACCTTATCAACCGAAAACAATTTCACCAGTCCTCAGCTTTTTAACGAAAACACTGAAAATAATAAATAATTATTTTCCCGAGTGTCCCATCGAGTGTCCTCGAGGCCTTTTCCCTCTCGATTCCCTGATTCGCTCGATATTTTCGGGAATCGGCGCGGCCCTTGAAGTCTTTCACGCTGACTCCGTGAGAGGGTCTTCTCTCCCTGACGGAATTCCGATATTCTCGTACACTCAAGAGACGTGCGAGCTCGAGAGGAGGCGCTCCACGGACGTGCACTACATACCAATATTTGAACGAACCCCAGAAGCGGGAGATTCAATAAATGGGAAAGGATTTTGAGATAAAACGAATTTTCTCTCATCCTTCTCTTTACTTTTTCTCGGGAATAGGGACTGCGAAATATGAGGATGCTTTCATTTTTAAAAGGTTTATACCATCGTCGAGTATGTGTATCATGATTTGTTTTCTGTTATTTATAAACGAACGTTACAGCGATATTAGAGAGTGTTGTGTTTTATTCGTATCTGTTTAAGTAAAAGTTCTCTGAGTTATAGCAGTTAACAAGGAACTTATGACCGATTTCAATGAAATTCATAATTTGTTTTTATGTTTAAAAAGAAAAATTAACAGATACCTACTGGTTGATGATTTTCTGTTGCAACCATTAAATAAAAATGATATAACATGTTTTCTCGCGTCATAATGTTGCTCACTACCAAATTTTACCTTCCTGGGTCTGTTAGAGTAGAAATAGCTGGTCAGGATGGTCCTCACTTTGTCAATCGTACACAGCATGTCGCAGAGTTGCGAATTTACCAATTCAAACAACCTCAGTTTTTTATTATTATTTCTGAATTGAAATTATTAATCCCACATGTGTTTCGTGTTTGTTTATGAATAAAGGTCAGTCTCGCTAGAAACACTAGCCAGTCCAGCCGGACTAGCCGGTCCAGTTCTTTGTAGTGAGAGAAAAATAGATTAGAAATGAATTGTACAGAAATGAATTGGAGGCCATGAATCGCTCGATAACGTAAAAGGATTGAACAACCCGACTTCACCAGTCAAGAAGTTAGCTTATTCGCGGCAAAACTAGAGGTTATTATGAGATGTTTAGAAAGGGCCGTGGATGGATCAGGTGGCGCAAGAAGTATTCGTGGAGCACAGCACGAGAAGACTGAAGATCGAAAAGCAATTCGAGTAAAATCTGAAGCTATGATGAACCTCGCAGAACTACGTCGCTCCGTAGCTAAAAGCAAAACTTCTTTAGCAGTAGCAGAACCAAGGGTAAATAGATTACGAATTAGAGAAGCACCAATGGAACCTAAAGAATGTGAAGATCCTGCGGAATGCCCTCCACATTCAAGAGACCAAAAAATAAGACCGGATTGCCAGCTGCTGCTATGCAGTTGGCATCGCAAACACATTCGACGGTGGTTTACAACCAAAACACACACGAAGCTTTGGAAGTAAGTGGTTTGTCATATAAGGGAAGCCATGGGATTTATGTGACGACAAATTTGCAGACAAAATTAAATTTGATTCAAGACATCGGGATTCAAGACAGAGATGTATCAAAATTCGTTTGGATCAAGGGTATAACAAAACCAAATAATGATAAGCTACGGATTCTAATAATGACAAAAAATGGGAGCAACAGAGGTGATTGAGACATTCTAGACCTTTATGATTTCTGGTGGAAGGGGCCGAATCGGCTTTTGAAATTCAACCTTTATTGGCAAACATCTGAAATTATATCAGAAGAGGAACATTATTTTGACGAAAACTTGGACACAACTACAATCATTTCAAAAAAGTTGCAAGCAGTTGATTCTTCGGACACCAAATTTCTCAACAATCATGAATATAGTTCATCCCTTCCAGAGCTTATAAGAAAACAAGCTTGTTGTTTGAGATTCAGTCAGAAAATCAGAAAAAAGTCGAAAATCAAGAGAAAATTTGATACTTTGAATGGAAATCAATTGATTGGGAAAAGAAGTTTCCATTCAGCTTTTGCCTCCAGGAGTGTCACAGAGTTGCGAATTTACCAATTCAAACAACCTAAGTTCGTTATTATTTATTTCTGAATTGAAATTATTAATCTCACAGGTGTTTCGTCTAAGGTCAGTCTCGCTAGAAACACTAAAGAGTCCAGTTCTTTATAGAGAGAGAAAAATAGATTAGATTTTCATAGTCGTACAAATAGTTAGGTACGGAGAAAAACACCATTAGAGACTTATTGTGATTTGCATAGCAATCACAATACAGCAGGCCTATAGAGGCTCCATACAGAATTTCAGCCTCCTAGGTCTATTAGGAGGCTAACCAATCAATAGAATTAAGACGTTATGACAGCTCACTCTGAATTGCCGAGCACACAATCTGTAACGATAAAACATAATACATGTTACAAACGAGTTGAGAAAACGAAAGGACGGATTCATACACGTATAATGGAATATGATAAGCGAAAGGGAAAGGTAATTTGTTTTTCTCCGCCGTTTAACATTTTTCCACCGTCTATTGCTTCAACTGCAATTTATCCTCCATTCTTTGTTGAAGGATAGTGGTATCTGTTGGGTTCGATTGATAATATCGGAAATATCGGAAGTTGTATTTCTTTCGAATGCACGGAATTTATACTGATTTTATTTAATGATAATTTCAATAGGGGAAATAATGCTTTTGAGATAACCAAACCTACATTTTCCACTAGGCAAGTTTTAATTACATTTATGGAGAGTTTATTAATAATAATCAATTAAACATATACATATTTCAGTCATATAATGTTAATAAAAATTCAAAGTCGGATTCGTGTTTCATAGTTCAAAAGTTATGGGGGTCAATGATTAAGGAGTCCATTGGAAATCTTTAGTAATTATAGGCGTTATTCAAGCACTAAAAACTGCGGTCGTAAAGAAAGAAACACAAACATACACACACACATAGATAGAACGGAAGTTGTTCAGAATGGTCTACTAAGTAAAATGCTAGTGGAAATTTTTATTTTGGTTACAGAACCTTTTTCATAACTCGGAAGTGAAAACAATGCTTCAGCTACCTATTCGTTGACTCGGAAGAGAGGGAAAAGAAAAGAAAATCTCGCAGCTTTTTGATCATTCTGGGTTCCATGTCTGACTACCGGTCAGTTCAAAGTTGCTCAAAATTTTAGGATCAATAAAGAATGCTCCAAAGTCAGTTTTCAATTTCAGAAATGGGTCGTATAATTTATCAAGATTTGCTCAGATACGGAACTGAAGACAGGAAAACATGGAATTTGTTTCCAGATACGATACGATTAACAGCTAGTTAGCTCCGGGAAGGTTTCAGTTTTATTGCCGTTGGATCACTCGTAATGCAGTAGGGCCGTCGTGGTAATATGATAAGTGATTAAGCTGTTGTATCTACAATGAAAATTCAAATCGATCGCTCTCAATATTTTGTATAAAGATGCAGGTGATCAAATGCAGTGAAATTGATCCATGATATTACGGTTCACGTCTATGGTTCAATTATTATCGAATAATCTTTAGTCGTATTAGTCATCGGAGACATGGTCGAACGAATCTTACTGGGTCAAGAAGGTTTGAGTGGAGTATTTTGGAGTACTCAAAGGTTGTTTTCGTTCTGTTGAAGAAGTCGGTAGAATGGTATCTAGCTCGAAGGTATAGGATATAGACAGTTTCGTCCTTTTTATTAAGGTTTAAGCCGCACCTCAACCAGAAGGGTTATTAGCAGCATTGCACAAGGTGTCTAGAGTGGTACTATTCTAAGAGGAGCCATGTTGTCATCCTTGACTAGAAGCGCCATCATGGACTCCACTGGCGAATCGGAGAGGGGGGAAGAAAGGGGGGGGGGGGGGTACAGTGATGACCAATGTTTAGCCCTTCAAGTGGATTTAAAAAAAAAACCAAAAATAAAATATGAAATAGGCTAATAACTATATACATACATACTATTATATACAACCAGAAAAGTGAAATAAAACTATGACTAGATGTACGTAAATATATCACAGGTCAGATATCACAATTCGTAGTAGAGCTTAGCTGCTCTCAGGTATAACAACAGGGATCGGACCTTGTCTGGTCGGATAAAACGTCAACCCACTGAGGGGGCTGATGCTGGACTCGGAGGTCCACAAGGGCTGGGCAGTCCTACAGAAAGTGGCGGATAGACAGATCACCCCCACAGTCAACATCTCAAGCTTCTGCATTAAGCAGGTGTCTGTGAGTAGACCGGTATGGCCAGTGGCACCCGGCTGACCACTATTCGATCCCTCCTTGGAAGTAGGGTTACGAAAGGGCCCACCGGGCCCAAGTCCAGAAGGACACTACGCAGACCAATGAACCCACCCTGCCATTGCTTATACCAGATGGAATTTTTACACTACCGAAAAATTTGTTTCTTTTCAGTTTTTGGTTTACTATTTTCAATCATAAACCTTTGTAATCAACCAAGAAAAAAGTACGATATCCCGTTCTCTCACTAGGAGCCATAATGGAGCTTCGACCCTATTATTTTTCGGGGGAAAAGTAAGTTTCATCAATGACCGCTAGATAGCAAGCTAGCGGCACGGCATACATTTGCGTCTACGAACTCACCACGGTGGCGGGATTTTCAGAGCGATCTAGCGGCGTTTTTAACAACCTTCGTTGTCCGCGCACTGCTGGCTCTTTTCTCAACCCAACTCGACTTCAGTGTCGCCACCAAATTTACAAGTTCCAGCTATTTGTAGAGCGTATTTGGCTTCGGAATTCTGGTCTGGGGCTCTGCCCGTCCCACACTGGTCTACCCCATTACTATAATACAGAAGTCCATTTTGAAAACGATAGCCCGAAAGCCTCGTCGTTTCGCTTCCCTTGAACTCTTCAAATTGCTCCCGGTTTTCACCATTAACCAATTATACCTAAAATCTGCACTCTGCTTCTTTCATAAGCACCCTGATTTTTTCAACTACCCTCGTACTTCGACATATATCACTCGCCCAACTACTCAAGCCCCACCCGCTTATAATCCACATCCCGTCATGGTTATTATGGTTTCCCCAACATTCTTAGAGTTTTACCCAATTATCTCCAGAAACCGGGCGAGCACTCTCGCTTAAACTCTAAGAAAAAAATTTTCTCTTGGCTCATCTCATTGGGGCCAGACAATTGCAAAAACATTATGTGCAGTATCTATACATAGAGGAGTAATTTAGGTTTTGTAAGTTTTACGATCTGTATTTGTATGCATATGTATTGTTATTGAATTTATTGTGTGAATTTGAATTATTTGCGTGTTTACGTGTTGGATTGTGTATTTACTACTTAAAATGTCTACTCTCCCACACCGCACAGAGCCTGTCTCTTGGTGTTGGGGTAATTCCGTACAACCTCCACTTAGATTATTGAAGGCACTTATTTTTTACACGCCACAATGTTCATTCTTGTTTATTTTGTCTTGCGCTGGAATAAATCTTTCATTCATTCATTCATTCATATTTTAGACACTACCTCCCAAATCTGGCAATATCGCCTCAAAAACTATTTGCGAGGATTAATAAAACAAAGGCAGGGCAAGCCAGCAAGCAGCAACATTTTTAAGACTTTGCTCTCTCATCTAACCGCGAAAAGCGTTACTTTGAGGAAGTGATACTCTTTTTACGGGTGACGCAATTTTCCGATGATTCTCTCTCACAACCAAATAGTTGCTACTTGCTACGGAACATTATCTATTATTTTTCATCGTTCCAAAAACCTATGGGAGAAATTAATAGGTACTAATGAACTAGTGAACGTCATAGAGTCCAAGGAAACAGAAAACTGTCAATCCCATTGAAGTCTTCTCGTCACAATTTTAAACATATGATTGTTGATTACGTCAGGAGCGGGGATTCCGCTCCGGACACCGTGATGTTTACGGGTAAATTGAGAGCTTTTCAACGTGTGGTGAACGATTTTCGTAGGATTAAATCTAACGGAAATACAATTCCTTAGCAACGGGGCGGTTGTACATGAAAAGGGTGTTTGTGACACGAAGTTCGCATATGCGAACCCAAGATAAGTTAATTAATTAGATATGTATATTTTGTGTTTATCAAGAGTTGAGTTGTCAATTGAAACTTATCAAGGTATTCAGTTTTCAAATAAATCACCTTATAGATACAGAAGTTATAATAAACTCGATTTCGTGAATTTCATTTTGGTGCATTTTCAGTAACTTTTACATGACCTTGATAGAACCCTCTTGTCTCCAGCATTCCATCGAAGCAAATCCTGGTTTATTTTTCTATGTATGCAAGTAAAATGGCAAAAAAGTTACCTTTTTCCGGTAGGTATCTCCACAACGGTAGTTAAACGATGCAAATGCAAGAGAAAATATTGTCGCTTGTCGGAAGCGCGAAACAACAGATAAGAAAAGATAATGGAGAAGCAGGAAGAGGGGGACCGGTCACATCGAGTGCGGGACTGTGTGGGGGTTTGTTCGGACACGTAGTTCCGAACCAGTTCGGAATTCATCTAGTTCGGAATCGAACTGCAAAGGGAGGGGATGGGAACCGGTTCAGAACTCTTAGTTCTGAACTCCCAGTCCGAACGCCATTTCGTGTAGTTCGGAATTGATAACCTGATAACCTCTCCGTCTTTTTCCCAAAACGTGGTTATATCTTTGTAATTTGTTTTCTAAAAACTATAACTCAATATTTTTGTTATACTTTATCAGGTCTGTTAACCGCCTGTTAATGTTTATGAGGCCTGTTAGTATCTTGGATACTACATTTAAGCAGCAATACCTAAATTTATTGTTATTCAATAAAATGTTTTGAATTTAACTGCGTACTTTCATGTTCAATGTATTTCCGCCCGAGGTTTGACTTTGATGTGTTTTGAAAATGGCTACTGAACACATAAATCTGAACTAAACCTCTTTGTCATTTGAGAGTTGCCCTATCAGGATCTGAACTTGACCTCGGTAACTCCTATGAATTTCATTGATATCCCTCGAGCCATTTTGGAGAATAGACCAAAAAGTGCTAAAACCGATTATCCCCCCCCCCCCCCCCCCCCCCCCCCCCCCAATTGGCCATTTAAGAACTTTTTTGCTAATTAAGTACCTACCTACCAGTCTTACGGGATGAGGGGAACTGAATATAATTTGCACCCAGAAGAAGAATAACTCCTATGAATTTCATCAAAATCCTTCGAGGCGTTTAAGAGAAAAGGCAACAACTGCTAAAAAAGACGTTTTTTCACACACTTCGATTTGTTAACCCTAAAATAATAATTTTAGGCTATTTTAAGTAGGGGTGTAGAAACCCATCTCTAGAATCGGAATGTTTTTATGTCGTACTGTAAGGTTGCAATCGTGTACCTACACGAGTTACTTACAGTTGTATGAAACGTTAAGGACAAGATAAATTGAAAAGAATGTGAGCGCGAGAACGTGAATTAAGAAGGCTGATGACAACTTGGAAGTTTGGCGGGAGGTATGTGCATACGGGGCGGGGCCAAGCTTGTTTACTGCGCATGTCTAGAACTATTAGTTCTGGAAAAAAGACAGAACTGGTAGAACTGGTTCGGAACGGTAACGAACTACTACGTCCGAACAACGAACTGATAGTTCGAGGTCTTCCAGAACTGGTTCTCGTGTTGTCCGAACAGCCAAAAAGTGGGCGTGTCCAGTTACGAACGGTTAAGAACTACGTGTCCGAACAAACCCACAGTCCCGGAAAAAAATCCAGAACTGTTAGGACTAGTTCTGGACCGTCTCAGCGAACTGTTAGTCTAGGACCAGTTCCGACGCTGTGCGAACGCACAAAGGCGTGGCTTCAGTAGAACGGTACAGGCTGCAGGACTGTCTGCTCGAGCTTGGAAAGAATGGGAGGAGGCTGGGTGGAAAGAACGGTGAGGGATATTGTGGAGACGGTGATTGGCTATGTAGGGGAAGAGTTCAAAGAACGGGGAGTTGGGAACGGTGAGGAGTTGATGAACTGAAGGGCTATTACGAAGAGGCCGGGAGTGGGATTGAGTTGAACTAGTGAACGTAAACTCTTATGGAGGCCATTCTGATGGGATTCGTTCAATGGTGAACGATTCATCCCTACAGCGTTGCAAAAACTCCTTTTAATAATAAGGACCGTAGATGGGTGAACATGAACGTATATCTAACTTTAGTTTGGTGAACATTTACCTACTACTCGATAAAGTAATTTGGCGAGTCAGCAAAACACTGACCATTCTGAGTTTCATACGTTCTGAAACGGGTGAAAAAATATTGATGCGTTTAAGGCAAGAAAAAATTAATTGAGTTTTCTACAGCAAAGAGCGCAAATTATGAATACCCAACGTAGTTATGTTCATATTGAAAATATTTATGACCTATCAAATGCCGGACATATTAAATTATCAGAAGGATTTGATTGATTGAGAAACCGAAAATTAACCATGCAGGGCAATAAACAGTATTTTTTTACCCTCACAAGGTCATCAATAACCACCATAATATGAAATTGATATTATTTACACTAATCTTTGTATAGAGCATAAATCCTTTATAAATATAAAAAACGCTGCAAATTATTTCACAAAGGTTTATTATTTTTTCAATTGAGTATGATCGTAGTTTTAGTTGGCTAGCGTACGTCATAAGGCCCGTCCAGACTCCTCGGCGTGTCCTATTTCGAGTTGCCACAACCAATACTTCTATAATTATATACGCATGTTTATATTTCTCGATTTGAGCTTCTATCTATTCAAATAGTTATTGCCTTAATAATATCATTATCTAAGTACGTACGAAAAGTCGAGAGGATATGTTATTAAATATGCGTAGGAAAAGCTTTGGAATTAACACACAAATATGACTTTGAAAAAACATATATTCATGCCTCGAAGGAACGCCGTACCCGCCACAAGGTGCCGCGTCGCCGGCGCCTCCTCTCACTCCACCCCCCGCTCACCAACCCTCACCGCCCACCGTAACCCCCTGCCAAGCGTGCCAGGCGTGCGCGCGTCTAAAAAGACACTTTTTTGCCTGTTTTTGGCCCATAGCATCTATGCGAGTAAAGCGATCGGGATGGTTAAACGTTAGGACCAACTAGACCCCAAATGGAGTCTATGTGCGAAAGAACGGGTTTTTTAAGTAAATTCTTAGGCCTTTTATGGCCCGGACGGCGGACGGCGAACGGCGGACGGACATTTCAAATTTGGATTCTACGCACCTTGAAACGTAAAGTGACAAAGTTTGAGGGGGGGTTATAAAAATTTTTTGCTACACGATCACATAGGCTTATTATTGAAAATAATAAACCAAAATGATAGGATCATCTTTCTATAAACTAAGTCACTTGAGTTTGAAATTCACGAACGTACCTACCTTGGAAATCGATGTATTCGACCAATAATAGGTGAGAGTACACTACACAGATGAAGTTGAGTGGTAGTTTTGAAACACTTTTCACTTCACTATCGAAACGTGAACGAATGCCTTTGACCTACACTCCCGATCGCGCAAACGGAAACGCGAGTTCGGAAAGAATAAAACTTCTTCGGAAAAAATAAAACAACACCTTCCCTTCCTCTCTTCAAAAAAATAAAGATAATACCAATAAAGAACTTCTAATTTCAAAAACATTAAAGATATACATTTCAAAAAGTGAAGATACATTAAAGCAGGAAAACAAAACTAAACCCCCCAAGCAAATATAAAAAAGTTCCGGAAATCATTCACGTTTATAGCCCCACGCCTGTACAATTTACTACCTACCGTGCAAAACAAATAGAGGAATTAACTTCAAAAATTATGAAAAAATAATAAATGACTGGATGTGGGACATAGATGAGAATAGTGAAGAAGTATCATCATTATTATTAAAAACGATAGGGTCCTTTTATAACTAATTATAAAGTAATTTTCGAAATTGAATTGTAATTCATCACCCTATGATATTAGAATGATACTTTTACTTGAATTTTATTTGCTTCAATTATTTAAAATTAGAATTATAATGTGTACTCTTTAATTATACTGAAACAGAAGGTAGCCAACTCAAAAAAGTGTTACCCATTCTGTTTTCGTCCGAATGAAACTAAAAATAGCTAAACTGGCGAAAAATTTTATTTTCTTTAAAAATGTTTAAAGAGCTTATTAAGTCTATTTTCATTATATTTCATTTACGGAAATTGAAAAATGTGCATATATATATAGTTATATTCATCCATGTAAAAAGGAAATAGGTACTTAAAAACTGTTTAAATAGGAAAAAAAAAGAATCACTGTAGAACTGGCAGCCAAGTACACATTCCGCTCACGACCTAACTCACCCACGATCGAAACGAAGACTAAGGAAAATGCGCTCAGCCCAGAGAGTCCACATGCCCAGGATGTAACCGCGCAGGGCCGTCTGCGCATCCACTATAGGAGTAGTGGTGGACTTCAGCCGAGTTCACAGAATACAGCGTACAAGTTCTTCTGAGAATTCCTGGCGAGGGACCTGCCAACACCTTTCTTCCTTCCACCGTGCACAATTTCCACCGCTTTACGCCCCCCAAGGCCCTACAACTGTACGTGGATCTCAGACGCCGCCTAATGCAAATTGAAGAGAGCATTGGCGGACATATTGGGGTCAACTTCACGCGCCCTTTTTGAATTGTAAGGCTAGCTAGTTTGTGTATAAGTGTTCGTAGAAAACATATTTTGTATTATCTTGATGAAAACTAGTCTAAAATCATTAAAAACGTCAATTATTATGATGACAACACAGTTTGTAAATGAATTTTATGCAATATTTTCAACAGAGACAAACTGTGGGAGCTGCTTGTCTTTGGAATATCTAACCAAATATGACGATTTACAAACTTATTTAGGCCACAATTCTAGTCCGATTTTCGTGATTCTTTTTTTGTTCAACTATGATTTGGTCTAGTTTTGGATCTTATATCAGACATTTCAAATTTGATTATGAAAAAGGGTAACAGTAAAATATCATGATGTTTTAACTAATATTGTCAAATTTTTGTGATTCTTTTTTGTTCAACTATGAATTAGGTATAGTTCTGGAAGGTATGGCCCATATTCTCGTGACGTCAGGCCTGGAGTAGGTTTGCGTTTCAGCCAAAATCGGCCATGATACCGCCCTACGTCAATGAATCGCTACTCAACCAACCTATTTCTCACAAGAAGTTTGCCGTCTCGCGTAACATAATTCGTGGTTATAAGGCCATTTTTCAAAAGTTTTGTTTTGAAGAAGTATAATGTAGCAATAGAAAGTTTCAATTCGACTAAATCTTATAATAATCATGCCTGCCAGCGCAATAATTGATTGTAGACTGCTGTCAACAATACCAATCTAACGTGAACGAGTTTTTATTTGGACTAGGAGCCTACTAACTATAGTAGGTAGTTAATCAGTGTCAGAAAACTAAAGAACTTCATTCGTTTAGGCTTTGAGAATAATTAACCTGAAAAATAGTAAAGAAAAGATTATTGAAAATTCCTCAGGTGTCTGTACTGCTGTGTAGGTACCTAGCCATTGCTCAGGTAACAACGCGCGACCAGAACTGGTCGGGTCTAGGCGAGGGGGTTGTCGGGGGTACTTTTGTGAAAAAATCCGCGCGGACGTTTCGCTATTACCCGCACTAAAAACATAGCCTGTTGTTCTCCGCATTGTACAAAGCCTATATTCTATATTTATTTACTTTCTTAACAGAATGAAAACTACCGTTTTAAGATGTGTGTTTTTTAAATCTACTGAAATTTTATTTAAAGTGATACCAAACTCGTTTTATATATTAGAACATATAATATGATGATGAAAATATGAGCTATTGTTAGAATTTAAAAATATAAGATTGCCTCTACGTGTATCGCCTCTTGCATGTACTTCAACTTGTATTAGGTCAACTTGAACACAGCTTTTATTTAATATGAAACTATAACATATAAATCTCATTCAATACCAAACAAATGAAATACTGTACAATATGTTTCATGAGTATTAATCGTTCCACGGCTTTACGTCAACTTGCATGACATCAACTCGAACATAGCTTAGTATTATTTTAAGTTTCTAGGAAAAGGGATATATTTCAATAAGAAATAAAATTGGAGGAAGAGTTCGACACACAATGTAATATAAAATTATACAATATAAATCCCATTCAAAACAAAAGAAATGCAATACAATATGTTTCTTGTCTGTTAAACTTTCCGCTGCTTTAAATTTCTTCTGATCGGTTCGCTTGACCACTCTTCACAAAAATGGTTGTTTGTGTTCCCACTGCAAGGAAAAAATACAAATAATTACGATCATTTTAGCTACGATTTTTTTAAATTCATCTTTATTTAAAAGATAGAACCATTGCAAACGGTGTATCATCCGATCTTGATAATCATCTTACCATTTTTCTTTAAGAATAAATTTTACATTTTTGGTGTCTGTAAATTTGTGATGCACCCTGTATAATGTTACTATAGTTTAAAGTTAAGTAAATAATTTTAATTTACTTACAGGTTTTATGCAGGATTTTCATTCGAGTTCTTCTACTCCACTCGTTGCGTCAGGGTCGTCCT
This sequence comes from Adelphocoris suturalis, assembly GCA_030762985.1. Lineage (NCBI taxonomy): Eukaryota > Metazoa > Arthropoda > Insecta > Hemiptera > Miridae > Adelphocoris > Adelphocoris suturalis. Next base: position 125,624,181 of record CM061042.1, on the reverse strand, counting down.
CGTCCGTGTCTTCAGTGTCGGAGTCGTCCTCAAGACAGATAACAAACGAATCTATAAGACTGTCGATTCCCCCTTCGTTTTCCAAGTATTCATTCTCAATTTTTTTGACTCGCTCGCACTTCAAAGTCCAATCATCTTGACACATACTAGCTATTTTTTTCTTCTGTGATTCTTTGTACTTCAGAAAAGTTACATGATACATTTTTGCTTGCTACAAACCCTTTAATGTCGGCCCATATCAGTTCAATTGGGTTTAAGTCAGGATGAAAAGGAGGGAGTCTTAGCACTGTGTAACCTTGTTTTAGCGAATTTTTGAAGAAAATTAAGCTATTGCTCTCGCCTCAAAATTTGTAGAATGTGAATTTTTGAAAAATTTTTATGCAGAAATCCGTTTCAGACTATTCTGAATCATATTCTGAAGTTTAACGCATTTTTTTATGTATGTATGTATATATGTATATATGTATATATGTATGTATGTATGTATGTATGTATGTATGTATGTATGTGTCATTCCAGACGATAACTGTCCGTAGAATTGTGCTAGAAACTTCAAACAAATTTTAAAATGTTAAGGACACAAAACGAAAGTTCAAGTTCGTTGGCCAGCATGATCAGATTACATCTTCGGGTTGAAATTTTCAAAAATGTAGTCAAAAATTTCAAAATAGCCTGTTTTTTTGCGATTTGTTGTGCGAAATAATTTTTTCAGCATACTAACATGTGGTATATTCGGAATCAGCGTAAAATTTCCTATAAGAATATGTATCAAGTTTTCAAAAATTTCAAAGTTGAAAAATCAGTCAAAAATCGAAATAATGCCGTTCGCTAGTTGTAAAAATCGGTAATATTTGCATGAAACATTGTCCAAATTCAGATTGAACTACTCTTATGGAAGTATCCCTGTATAACCAATCCTAGAACCATGCTGTTTAAAACGTAGGTAGTAGGTGCTTGTTAAAAAAAAAATTAAAAAAAAAAAGTAATCACAACTGATGAGTTTACTCTGTGAAATATTCCGTCCTCCGATTCTCTCGGTCGCTCTCTTTAATGTTTTACGCTCAACTGTTTTAGGACTTGATGTAGCTTTAATACTGACTGTGGCTTAGAAAATATCAGCCATGAAATTATGAAGAAGTTCTATTTATGTACGTACTAGCACGCAGACCCAACACAGTAACGTAAATTCCTAAGCCTCGCTCTGCTTGGCCAAATTCAACGTAGCGCACGTTTGCGCATGAGCAGATCAAAAGTGGCGGGTGTTCTGGACGCAAAATTGAACGCAGAATCCGATTCCGGAATAAAAATTGGGGGTCATCGGTCAAAAAAAAAAAAAAAAAAAAAAAAAAAAAAAAAACTTGCCCTTCGCGCATGCGCACGGAATTTTGATTTAGCCTAAAATGTGCACTCAAGTGTACTGATTATTTGGAAAAAGGAATCGTGAAAATCCGTTCAGCCGTTTAGACGCGTATAGGGCATGCCACACAGACAGACAGAAACCTTCCTTTATAGAAGTAGTAGATAGCAGTAGATAGGTAGATAGAAGTAGAAGTAGATTGAAGTTGAAGTAGATATAGAACTATACAATTATTTCACACACACACACAAACAATCCCTACATTTAAAGCTGTAACAATGGATTTTCTCACTTGTGCTGATATGGCACCCATTTAAATCGAATCAGAGTACGGAATTACATGAAAAACGACACCATACTCGACCAGTTCCGAAAAAATATAATTTTCATACCTATTTTTAGCTCCACCCCCACCCCCTAGGAGCTCACCGACTTATATGAGACCCATTTAAATCGAATCAGCGTTCATAATCAATGGTCAACTACATCCCAGTCGACCAGCTCCAAAAAACCATTATTTTCTTACCTATTTTTACCCCCCCCCCCCCCCCCCCCGGTGGGGGGATTTGGCTGCCGAGATGTTAGGACCAACTAGACCCTAGGGGCAAATCAAATTTTTTTCTATACGATTACAAAGGTGTATTATTCCAATAGGGAATAATATACCGTAAAAAGCTTTGTTAGTAGGTACCTACTTATTACAAAAATCACATTCTTCAGGGGTACCTATTGGTATTGTGATGTAAAATTATAGGTAACCCACAATTCAATTAGGTGGCGTTCGAAATGAAAAATATCATGAATACAATACTTATGGCAACATGGATTAACAAACTACCTAGTAGGTACTACAAAATCTCAAGTATGAAAGGCGATGGGAAGGGTACCAACGCTTTTATTATGTTGTAATATCACTCTTACTTATCCAATTTAATTGAGAAATAAATCGTGTGCGAGGAAAACTATCGGAAGTACCATCAGTACATCATATTGGTATTCGGTAACGGATTCACCAACCGGGTGATATCTCTAGTAGGTACCTATCAATCTATCCACCCATCGTTTCAATACCTTCGCTATGCAAGACAAGCGTTATTCTTGCCCCGCATCGACTGCCTAATCACACGTCCTTGAGAATTCGACGGTGGTTCACTCGCCTATAAAGTTATCGTTTTCACCTTGTTTATTGTGTGTCAGATATAGAAAAGTTCGTGTTTTTGTGATTAGTTCTTCGTTAATCAAGTTAAGAGAAGTTGTTTGAGTTTTCGCTGGAGTGGAAACATAACTTTTTTCCCGATTTTGCTACTTCACACGTTAACCTTCCCCGAATTCACTTTTTCCTTGATTTGTATTACTCCTGTATTTGTATTACTATTATTCGTAAAGTTATAGTGTTTACTATTAGTTTATAGTTTTTCGTTCAATCTATTTACATTCTTATTCAGTTTCAGTTTCTGCGAAGTCGCTTCAGTTCACATTGAGTTGCGAATTCCTGGTTTACTTTTCACATTTGGGCACCGAACTTCGGCTTTCTGCATTTCTATCTGTTTATCGTATTATACCTAATAGTTTTCGTTTGTTTTACGTTTAAACAATTCAATTTCGTTTTTGATCAGTTTGACGGATTTCTCTCGCTTATAAACTTATCGTGTTCTCCTTGTTGATAGTGATGGTGTTCAGATATTGAAAAGTTCTAGTTTTTTGTTATTAGTTCTTCGTTAATCAAGTTGAGGGAAATCGTTTGAGTTTTCGCTGGAGTGAAACTTTACTTTCTCCCGATTTGGCAACTACGTGTTAATCGTTTCCAATTTCACTTTTTTCCTTGATTTGTATTATAACTATTATTTCTAAATTTATAGTTTTAATAATAATTTAGTTATAATTTATTTTAATTATAATATAGTTATAATTTATTAAAAATTTTATACCTAATTCTTGTTTAATTTATTTACAATCGTGGGTATTCAGTTTCTGGTTTTACGAAATTGATTTAGTTCACGTTGAGTTGCGATTTTCTCGTGTATTCGTAAAGTTCCGACTTCAAACTGCTGCTTTCTGTATTCCTATTCGATCCTCGTCTTGTATTAGTTTAAATTGCACATTTTCGTTCAATTTAGGTTCAAAAAATTCATTTTTGTGTCTGAAGAGTTCAAGTAGTGTTGAAAATTTCTTTTTCACTAGTCCTGCTTTCAAGTTCTATTTCCGAATTCTGATTGACTATTTTCTATTTCTCACGATCTATCTCTCTTTTTTCTTTCTTTTTTTTTTCATATAGTAGATTTCTTTTTCAACGGCTCTCTCAAATTTGGATAAAGAATATCGGAAGACAACTGCTGGTAAGCATATTCTAATGTGAATTAATTATCCCATAGTGTATTATCTCGGGGGGGGGGGGGGGGGGGGTTGCACACTTCTACTGTAACTGGGGGTAAACCTCTAAACGATTCAATATATATTTAGTAGAAATCATGTTCCAGAACTAATTAAGGGGACCTACCAACCTATCTGATACCTAACCAAGTAAAATTTCTCTTATCGAGTAAAACTTATAATGCTTCAATTGAGGTGCCTTCCTATACATAGATAAATATCAATATTGCAGATTATGCCTCGTCTAAGAAAAAAGAGCGCTGCCATGGTTAAGGCACATGACCGTGCCAGAAAAGATTGTTCTGTCAAAAGTGAGTCAGAACTAAATAAAATACGACAGCTCAATGCAATATCCCAAAATATTCGGAGACGGAATGAAGAGGTACGTATTGATATCAGGCTAATCAACAGTTTATCCCAAAAAAAAAGATTGGCGAACCCTGAAAAACTTGAAAAACATAGAGAAATTAATAGAACGGTTCAGAAAAAAACGATTAGCCGACCCTGAGCAACTTGAAAAACATAAAGAAATTAATAGAACGGTTCAATTAAAAAGGTTGGCCGACCCCGAGCAACTTGATAAACATAGAGAAATTAATAAAACGGTTCAGAAAAAAAGGTTGGCCGACCCTGAGCAACTTGAAAAACATAAAGAAATTAATAGAACGGTTCAAAAAAAAAGGTTAGCCGACCCCGAGCAACTTGATAAACATAGAGAAATTAATAAAACGGTTCAGAAAAAAAGGTTGGCCGACCCCGAGCAACTTGATAAACATAGAGAAATTAATAAAACGGTTCAGAAAAAAAGGTTGGCCGACCCCGAGCAACTTGATAAACATAGAGAAATTAATAAAACGGTTCAAAAAAAAAGGTTGGCCGACCCCGAGCAACTTGATAAACATAGAGAAATTAATAAAACGGTTCAGAAAAAAAGGTTGGCCGACCCTGAGCAACTTGAAAAACATAGAGAAATTAATAAAACGGTTCAGAAAAGAAGGTTGGCCGACCCTGAGCAACTTGAAAAACATAGAGAAATTATTAAAACGGTTCAAAAAAAAAAGGTTGGCCGACCCCGAGCAACTTGAAAAACATAGAGAAATTAATAAAATGGTTCAGAAAAAAAGGTTGGCCGACCCTGAGCAACTTGAAAAACATAGAGAAATTATTAAAACGGTTCAAAAAAAAAGGTTGGCAGACCCCGAGCAACTTGAAAAACATAGAGAAATTAATAAAACGGTTCAGAAAAAAAGGTTGGCCGACCCTGAGCAACTTGAAAAACATAGAGAAATTAATAAAACGGTTCAGAAAAGAAGGTTGGCCGACCCTGAGCAACTTGAAAAACATAGAGAAATTATTAAAACGGTTCAAAAAAAAAGGTTGGCAGACCCCGAGCAACTTGAAAAACATAGAGAAATTAATAAAATGGTTCAGAAAAAAAGGTTGGCCGACCCTGAGCAACTTGAAAAACATAGAGAAATTATTAAAACGGTTCAAAAAAAAAGGTTGGCAGACCCCGAGCAACTTGAAAAACATAGAGAAATTAATAAAATGGTTCAGAAAAAAAGGTTGGCCGACCCTGAGCAACTTGAAAAACATAGAGAAATTATTAAAACGGTTCAAAAAAAAAGGTTGGCCGACCCCGAGCAACTTGAAAAACATAGAGAAATTAATAAAACGGTTCAAAAAAAAAGGTTGGCCGACCCCGAGCAACTTGAAAAACATAGAGAAATTAATAAAACGGTTCAAAAAAGACGATTAACCAATCCCAAAAAACGCATTAAACACGCCAAGATGAATTCACAAGCCCAAAGGAGACGTTATAAAAAACGTACACAAACTATTGTTGATCATCGTATTAGAACTAATTCACGCCTAAGCTCTTCAAAGAAACAAATTTTAATTAGAAAGGAACGAAGACGCAATGTTTTAAAAAGAGTTAGACAATGCAATACCAAAAGAATCAGTAGTTTACGTTCAAAACTACTAACAAACTATGAGAGTATTGTTAAGACCGGCCCTAATTACACGTGCTCATGTTGTGGACGGTTGTTTTTTAAACATTCAATCAAGTTTTTCAAAAGTAATAGTAAGCCAATTGAATCCCATTCAACAAATTTTATTAATAATCTCTGTAAACCTGATGTGACTGATGGTTTTGGAGTTGATGGAGTGTGTGGCACCTGCAATGGTTACCTTAAAAAAATGAGAGTTCCACCGTTATCATTAGCAGCTTATGATAATTTACGTTTCCCCGTGGTACCGAATTCAGTGAGTAGCTTGACTTCGCTTGAAGAACGTTTCGTAAGTCCCAGAATTCCTTTTATGCAAATACGTTTGTCTCATATAGATCAGCAGTTTTCAATTCAGGGGCGAGTGGTGAATGTACCTTGTGATGTTATGGATAACATTAAAATTCTTCCGCGTACGTTCAATGAAACTGCTGTGATTCCCATTGCTCTCAAGAAAAAGAAGTCGTTCAAATCAGTCGTACAAAAGGAAACGATTAGACCTCACGCAATAGCAGAAGCCTTGAAAGATTTGAACAACTGTCCAGCGTTCAATGAGGCTGATGTCTCCATAGATCCTCAGAGGATACCAATATTATTTAATTGGGACAAATTTGAGGAAACTGAGAGTGGATTCCGCTGTGAGAACAGTGACACAAGCGATCTAGTCCATGACTCTGACTTCGAAGAAGACGATCCTGAGCCAGTCAACGTGCCTATTGAATCTACACTGTTGATGTCAAACCATAATCCAGACGCATTGGTTTTTACCCCAGGGGAAGGATTCAGCCCCTTGCCATTGTTTTTAGATATTCATGCGGAAGCATTGAGTTTTATTCGAATTTACGGGGGTCACTTGCGACCAAAGCCAGATCATATAAGTTATCAAAAATTCATCAATTCAGAATTATTGCGATACGATAGAAGATGTGCCTCGGAACCAAGCAAGTTATTTTATTGTGCTACGAAATTGAGGGGTATGAAAATCAGTTCCAGTATACTGCTTTGCCTGAAAAAACTGAAAGGAAAACAACAAAGTCCAACTGCGGGTTTTTGTCTGTCAGAGGAACTTATCAAGTCATTCCACATCCATGATAGTGGGTACCGACTTTTCCTTCCGGATAGAGGTTCACCAGCGTTTTGGGGGCAAAAACAGTCAGAAATTTTTTCCATGATCCGTCAGTTGGGATCCCCAACATTATTTGTTACCCTTTCTCCTGCTGAGACCCAGTGGCCTGAGCTCCTAGTGCTTTTAAAAAAAATTGTCGATAATGAGGACATTACCGAGGAAGCGTCAGTAGCACTGAACTATCGGGAAAAAGTTCGTTTGATAAGTTCTGACCCTGTAACATGTGCCCGATACTTCAATTTTAGAATTAAGGAAATGATAAAGCTGTTTACCACAAAGAAACACGGGATATTTTATGAGCATGAAGTAGTAGACTATTACTACCGAGTTGAGTTCCAACAAAGAGGCTCCCCACACATTCATTCACTTCTTTGGCTTCGAAATGCTCCCACTCTTGAAAAAGACAATGAAAATAGCGTTAAAACGTGCGAGGAATTCATCGACAAGTTCATCTCATGTTCATCGGACCAATTAAGCGATGAAATGTCAGCTTTCCAGATCCATAAACATACATTCACTTGCAAGAAAAAAAATCCAAAAACAAAAAAAAGTTTTTGCCGCTTCGGAATACCATTTTATCCCATGCCTGAAACTAAAATTTTAATGCCATTCGGCAAAGAGGAAGTAAGTTGCGAGCAAAAGAAAAAAATGAATCAAACCATCAGTGAAATTAAAGAATATTTGGATGGCATTTATAAAGATCTTAGTAAAAAATTGCCAATCGAAGATAACAATTTTGATAGTTTTCTCAAACATTTGGATATTTCCCAAGAGGAATACATTGCAGCAATACGAAATTCACTTAAGCGTCCGACTGTTTTTCTCAAACGACTCCCTTGTGACGTCAAAATGAATGCGTATAATCTTGATATTCTTAACCTTCATCGAGCGAACATGGATATACAATTCATCACTGACACGTACTCTGTTGCTGTTTACGTACTCAATTATATAAACAAAACAAAACGTGGGATCTCAAAAGTCCTTCGCGAAGCAAATGAGGAGGTTGCAAGAGGAGATCTTTCAATTAGAGAAAAATTGAAATTTATGGCGAACAAATTTTTAGATTCAAGCGAATTTTCGTCTCAAGAAGCGGTCTACTATATTCTACCGTTACCACTTTCACAGTGCACAAGAACTGTAGAATTCATTAATACGGGTCCTCCGGAAAGGAGGGTTTGCGTTCTTTTATCCAAATCAGAACTCCAGAAGCTTCCTAGTGATTCAACGGATGTATTTGCCAAATCCAACATTGATCACTATATAAATCGTCCTGATGCTTTGAAAGATTTATGTCTCGCAGATTTTGTTGCATGGTACAATTACACAAAAAGTAGGAGTTCCTCAAAACGAACAAACGACCGTTCAGACATAGATTCAGATCACGATGATAACAACGTGGAGTCCTCAAATGTTTTCAAGTTGAAGAATGGAGATGGTTTTATTTCTAAGAGAAAAAAGTCCAAAATCATCCGATTTGTTCGTTTTAATATAGAAACACATGAAAACGATTTTTACCGCGAACAGTTGATGCTGTTCTTGCCATGGGTTAACGAAGAAAGTGAACTGATTTCTGTCGACGCCAAGGACAAATTCAGCAAGAATAAGGAAGTGATTTTAAAAAATCGGAATCTATACATTTTTAACTCCTTAAATGAACAAGGAACTGATGATTTCATCGATGAAGCCATCAAAGAACATAATGAAAATGAAATGTTGAACCAAGAAGTCGAAGAGGTTGTCGATATCTCTGCAGACCTTGAACACCGATACGAAGTGATAAGAGATAGAACTGACGAGGGAGACATATTCTACGACGTGGGATGTGGATTGGGAAACGAGAAATGTGAAGACGAATACGTTCCTGTTCCCCATGTGCTCCCTGAAGAACGTTACCTTGAGGTGGTCAGATCTTTGAATGACAAACAACAGCGGTATCACTACCATGTCTTGCATACTTTGAAAACACAGGCCGATCCTATTTACGAATGCGTATTGGGCAGTGCGGGGGTTGGGAAATCAAGACTGATTGAGGCCCTTGAACAATCTATAGTCCGATTTTTCAACTCAACAGCAGGTGTGGAGTTGGAGGCTCTCCGAGTTTTATTGTGCGCACCCACTGGAAAAGCAGCATTCAACATAAGAGGAGTTACACTGCACTCAATCTTTGCTTTACCATTGAATCAAGCAAGCTATGACATGCCTCCATTGAGTTCCAGCGTATCAAATACTTTATTTAGTAAACTGAAGGACGTCAAGTTAATTATAATGGATGAGGTGAGCATGATTGGCACAAAAATGTTTGCAAGAGTTGATGCTCGTTTGAAACAAATTTTTAGAACCAGCGTTCCATTTGCTGGAATATCCGTAATTTTATTTGGTGATTTTAATCAACTGGCCCCTGTAGGTGATGGATACATTTTCTCTAATAACACTGCTAATCCTTACAGTCACCTTATGGGGAATCCTCTTTGGGAGATGTTCAGCTTTTACAAGCTAACGGAAATTATGAGGCAAAAAGGTGATGCTCCTTTCGCTACCGCTCTCAATAATTTGGCCATGGGTTGTTTAACGTCGGCTGAAGTTCAAATGTTTGAAAGCCGTGTTGTAAAAAATGCTATTCCCAATTCCAAGTCACTCAGACTCTTCAGAACGAATGAAGAAGTTGATACTTATAATAAATCAGTTTTTAGTTGCAAGAAAAAAGGTGAGATAAGAGGGTTTGATGCTATCGATCGTGTCATTGGAAAAGTTTCAGACGCTCAACGAACATCAACCCTCGATTATATGAAAAAATCCATGAAAACGTCCAACACTTATGGGCTTCCATCCCATATAAAACTATGTGTTGGTATCAGGTACATGGTCACTATAAATGTGAAAACCTCAGATGGCCTTGTAAATGGAGCTGTTGGAATCTTAAAATTTGTGGAAACTTCAGAGAACAACCAAGTCGTCCGTTTATGGTTGCTTTTTGATGATGAAAAAGTAGGTCGCGAAACACGGAGAGGTTCAAGAAGATCAGCTAAGCGGTTAGGCATAGATCACATGTTTACCCCTTTGGAATTGGTTTCTCGAAACATTCGACCGCGGCAAAATTCTCCGATCATGGTTATGAGAAGGCAATTCCCCGTTGTTCCAGCGGAAGCCATAACCATTTACAAAAGCCAAGGGGGCACCTACGATTCTGTAGTTGTCACGTTGAGGAAAGGAATGCGCAGAACCGAAAAGTACGTAGCCTTCAGCCGTTCAACTAGCTTGATCGGATCAACTATTCTAGGAACTTTCAAAAATCCCGGACCACTCGATGAAAATAACGTAGTCGTTACAGAAATTGAAAAAAGACTAAATGAAAAACCGGTAAATTTTAAATTAAACTTCTTGCAAGATTATCCTGGAATGTTTTCAATCATCTTCCACAACGTAAATTCACTTAGAAAACATTTTTTAGACATTAAACATGACAATTGCTTTAATGCGGCTAAAGTAATTATATTAGTAGAAACATGGCTCCACATCCATGAAACCATGGACCTCCCTGGTTATACTGTTGTTTATCGATCTGACGTTAACCGATCCCAATCACATGCATATGGCTTGATGATATACACCAAAAATGAACTAGCTGGTCAAGTCGAATTACTATATGATTTTAACGAAGAAAATAAAGGGCTTGCATGTAATATAGCTTTTATTAAAGTACGGAACACTTTTATTTGTGGAGTTTACAAACCACCATCAACCCCAATGTTGATTTTGATACCTAAATTACAAGAAGCCCTTTCATCAATTGTAAAAACCACTGGAGACACAATTTTAATCCTAGGAGATTTTAATAATGACTTCCTGAATGAAGGAAATAAACTCAAACTCAATGAATTCTTCAAATCGGAGGGTTTACGAAATTTGTTGCCTGATCAACCATCAACCAACTTGCTCACCCAAATCGACCTATGTTTTAGTAATAACTCAAATATATTAGCTTGTTATTATGAGAGTTATTTCTCCTATCACAAACCAATTATATGCATAACAAGGTTAGGAATAATTGATCATCCCCAAACAAATCTTGACTATAACTTGAATAGTATGCAAGAGGATGTCATTAGGAAACAATGTGAGGCAGCAAGCAGCAAGAGCATAACATCGTTAGATATCCCTGAGAATAAATATGATGGTACCATAGAAACCTCAAACGTGAGAGATAAATTACATTTTCCCAATAATTCCGAGAGTGATAGAAGAATTGAAGAACCTTTGGCAGAAGAAGTAATTTCAATTCATGATTCACAAATAATTTTAGATCGTGCTGAACAATATCGATTGTCAAGGGAATCAATAATGAAAGAAATCGAAGAGAATGTTTTACCGAATGATTCTTGGATTAATGATAGAGCTATCGACGAAATATTGAAAATTATAAAAAATACAACAACTTTTGATACCCTTGAATGTGTTATGTTACAATGTCCAGAGCTAGTAGAACCCACTACAACTAATCGTGAAATTCTAATCTTGGGGGGCTTGCCACCATAAATCATTTTCATTGCATGTACTATGATGGGGAAAAATTAAGAATATATGATTCGTTGTCAAAGTATTTGCCAGATGAGGAGAAGGTACTTATTAATAGAAGATATCCAAATCTCAGAGACAGCGACATAGTTTTCGAAAAATGTCAGCAACAACCAGACAACGACGCGTGTGGTGTGTTTTCTGCTGCCAATGCTGTGTCACTTGCATTGGGATTTAACCCCTCCGATTTGAAGTATAAGCTCGATAAACAACCAGGCCAAAAGAAATTTTTAACTTTGACGATGCGACGACACTTTTTAAAGATCATTCAAGAACAGAGATTGATGCCGTTTGAACTAATCTAAATCTACGACTAACTAAACTAAATCTACGAACCCCAATCTGAGGGAACATATTTACAGTAGAACCTCGGTTAACCGAACTCGGGTTAACCGAAACCCGGGTCAACCGAAACAGTTCCGTAAATAAATTATAAGTACGTAATATGTAAACACGCGCCGGTCGAGCCTCTTTCTCCATAAACAGTGCCTACGTGATGAAAAAGCAAACAAAAATCATTTATTTCTGTAAAATGTAATGTACAATGCTGTAGTAACTTCAGTTGTTCAGTTTACAGAATTTTATAACCCATTATAACATTTTTTTTATATGAAATAAAACACTGTATTATATAGATATTGTTTGTTAATTCATTTGCCCTACACACCATGTTAATAGGGTATTTTTAGCACATAACAGTTTAACCGAAAAATCGGGTATCCGGAATGGCTCTCCCCCCTTTATTTCGGTGAACCGAGGTTCTACTGTATTGAAATTGTACGGTTCTTACTTCTTTATTCGTTTCTGCGCATTCCCAATGGAGAACTGTTAGTTGAATTTTACTGCTTGAGTGTACGACCTAACATTGTGCTAAAATGTTTTATTATTTCATTCGAAGCCACATCTTCGTATGAACGTTTACAATATCCTGTCTTAATCAAATACTTGTTATTTTATAATTTTTCAGATTTTTAAAAAACCGGTCATATGACTACGCCTCTGCTATTGATGATTATCTGCTGGATTCAAAAATCCTTGAATTAGCGTTGCATTAACCAAACTCAAACATACTCAACTATCGTTAATATTACCTGAACTTGAAACAAATAACTTCCAGCCAACTTTCTTTAGGAGAAAAGTTCAGTAGAGGGGACTCAATGAGCAAAGGTAGGCTTTGAGTTCTTTCAACTCAAAGTAGGCAGGTGATCCACCGGTATACAAACCAGGAAACGACCCCCATAGCAATACGTCCATGGTTCAAGAAGTAACCGGATTGTCATTATGGTGGAAAATCGTGTTTAATATCAAAATTCATCACACAACATATCTATGGAAACCTTCATTTTTGAAGATTGAGTTATTGGATCTGTTTACATCATGAACCATAACGTGGAATGGAAAGTTGCCATGTAGATTTACCTACATGCAACTTTCGATTCCGTTTCCTAAAGTAGTTCCAGGTCACTCTGAATATTGAAATTGAAGAATACATACCTACTCAAACGTAGCTCCCGTATGTTCTTCCCATCGATCCTAGTAGAAACCGCACATCTCCTTCATAGTTCATTACAAGACCAAGCAATTCAAAAAACAAAACAAAACAACTCCACTTAGTGTTCCCTGCACTTCGTTGATTAGGTGAGTGAATCGATACAACGTTGTACTAAAACTTCTAATTACCTACTGCTACCTTACATGATACTATAGCCTAATGGGATAGATATGTACCTCAATAACCAATATGTTCGATATTGGATGTAATTATCAAATAGTAGAGTGAAGAAATAACATGAAGCAGTTAAAATTCAAGAATTTACCTAATCGAATCGTTGATAAATCGACAATAATTGGGATTTAATGCTAGTGTTAAATATTTTCAATTTCTTTCTTGTTGCTACGGAAAAGCCAAGTGACACTTCCCCATAATTTAGGCTGTCAATAGATGCACAGAGACTACAGTTTGTCAATTTCTTGCTGTAGGATACTAGATTCGAATGCAACTGACTTTATATCACTCGTAATATAAAGCCTCATCATCGATTGGCTGTGGAAATACGTTTCTTTCATATGACGTCGGTATGTTTTTTATTTTATGTCAAGATTTGATGATGTTATGATAGGATACTGTTAAGATTTCAACTGCCTTCAATACTGACCACATTGGACATCGAAATCTATGAATATTTACCTACATTTGTCTTTAAATCTACAAGATTAGTTTAATAATAATAAAGTATGAGTGCCTCCTAATTATTTTTAATAATTTGATTCCATGTTTTTCTATCAAAATCATAAACTAAAATTTCTCTACGCGATCAATAGCGACTGAAATGTCGAAGATTTCTTCAAAAATTCGCTCATGGGGTCATGCTGCATGACTGGACTTTTCTTTCTCTACTGTTTCATCGAGAAGATAGCGGATGAGTCTTGGTTTGTATAGCTTAATTAATTTATACAGTTCTGGGACGAACATTTCATCAGTGAAGGGGATGTTATGTTTGGATAGCCAATCTTTCATTTCCTGTTTTCTACTTTTCGTTGTAGGGGCCTTTTCAACTTGCACGTTGTGGTACGAAGCATTATCTACCACTAAGACACTTCTTGGTTCCAAACTAGGTAAAAGTTTCTCCGTCAACCACTTGCGTCATGAACTATATCTACGTCACTACGTCATGAACATATCTTGATTAACATTGTCATGATAATCCCCCGTATGATACTTTTTGGCTGTATGCACAGCGACCGAATGAGTTCGGGATTTTTAGTTCGTTATTCACAGAGCCGGTGCGGGACTGTCCAGAACACGTTCTATCGGACCGGGATTTTTTCTGAACTTCTAGTCCCGCTCATGCGCAGTAAACTATTTAGGCTCCGCCCCTTACGACTTCCCCTGTGGGCTCGCAAGTGGAGTTTTGTCGTTACTGTTTTCGGCAATACTGTTTGCGTCATTACATAGATTACATTGATTTTCGGTAGGTAACTGATATTGTGACTAAAGTCATAAGTTTGATAGCAAACAAAATTCTAGTGCTATATAATCAAATATAGCACAAATTGACTTACGTCAATTTGCTCTTTTGGTCATACTGCACAATTGGAACATTTAGTGAATTTTCGAGGAAAATGAAACTACTTAATGCAATGTCTAGAAAAATTTTACTAATTTAATTTAAATTCGTGAAAATTCGTTCCAAGGAATTTTGAAACGATTCCTGGATTTCAATACTTCTGTTCTCTTCTGTTTGGCTCAGTTCGGAAATTCGTGAAACTCTGCTTCCGAGACTTCCCAAACTAGAAAGGCTTATTAAGTTCCTACAGTCTCAATCGGAAATTGGTGGAACTCGTTACCGCCCGAAGATTAGGTACCTACTTCATTACTCCATTACTAGCTACTTCACAGAAATTCTTGTGAGCCGAGCCTCTTCTATTTTATTCGTCTTTCAATATTACCTATATTTTCCACCTAAAAAGTTGGGGGAGCAATAATATGTACATTTGACGGGTGCAAAGAAACTATATACTCAGTACCGCTCACATACAACATCTCATTTTTAGAGAATTTAAAAAATATTTTCGGCTATAATTGCATTTGTTTTTATTTTGATTTACTGAAATACGACTCGTATTTATTACCTTGGCTGTCCGGTTTGAAACCAAGGTATATTCGGAATGTCAGTTTGACAGCACAGATTCACAAAACACTAAAAAGTCTGGCTGCCTTTGACTTCAATGGTTCAGCCGTTTAATTTTGATAATAATCTTATTGAGAAGAAGGTTACGAGTAAAGGTTATCAGTTCCAAATCGGTTCGAAACGCGTATGGACTGCGAGGAGTAATGAACCAGTTCTCATCCCCTCCCTTGTCGGTCCTCCTTCGAACCTCGTTCGATTCTGAACAGGTCCAGGACTCACTGTACATACGAACCTAGAATGAAACGCAGCAAATTATCACGCAAAGGTTTATTTCTATGTTGAGTAAGCCTGGGAGAAAACAGTGGCGCCGGGACGGTGTTACGGTTGCATTAGGAGTAAAATTTCGGTGCAACAAGAAGAATTGAGCGATTGAGCATTCTTGGTGACTAACGGAGGCGTGAATCAAATTCTAGAACACAACAACGAGCATAATCATGATGAGCATTCACATCGGTACATTCAGAGACACGAGGTCAGAAATGCATGTAAAAGTGAAGCCGCAGGCCAACTCACTGAAAGGCCAAGTAACCTTATTAGGCGAGAACTGGCAGCAGCTTCCAACTCATCGTTATTGCAGCAGGATTTGACTTTTATTCGAGAAGCAATATATCGAACCAAACGATTTTTGGAATATTTGGGTCAAACGTACATCGGACCCCGTTTCCTCCTCACTACTGGGGTTCTTCTCCCGATTCTTCCCTACCGAAGACGACCAACGGCTGTGAGAGTTTTCACCACCATTAAAAGGCCACATTCATTCTCCTCTCGGGCCCGTTCATTTAGTTGTAAATGTCCTAAAGGGGGTGCAGGCGGAATCGTACATCAAGATGAATACTTTGTCAAAGGGCAGGGAGCCCCCGCAAAAACAACGAGTCACGGGAAACTGCCCGACCGGGAATTTGTCCGAATCACCCTTCTTGGAAATTCGGGGAGATCGGGGTATTGTCTCGAAACTCTACAAAAATCTGCTCCTCAAAACTACCCGAAAAGGAGGGACGAGGATTCTGCCAGAAAACTCGAAACGCAGATTGCAAAGAGGGGAAACTGCCCGAATCCCATTACCTGCTCCACCTTTGGGCCATTGACACTGTTGCCATGGAAGAAGAGATTCCGAGATCGAAGAATTTAAAGCTCTCGATATACAATCCAAAACCAGACTGAATTCATGGTTGGACCAAAAAAATAATCACGAAAATCGGACGGCAATTGATAAAAGATCATGATTTATCAGTGCTACCCATTCACTCCTTCCCATGATGAAATTTGAAACTCTTGGCATACGTTCCAATACTGAAACGAATTTGTGAAGGAAGAAAATCAGAATCAGGAAAATCGGTGGAGATTTTTAGCTTGGCAGCACTTGAAAGAATCGGTAATTATCCTCTCAACCCCCCACCTCGACAGCAAACCCGAAATTCTCAAGGTTCGTTGCACAACTGAAATTTGAATAAAACCAAATAAGAATCACGAAAATCGGTTGAAAATTGTGGCCTGGGTGGTGCCGACAAAATTTATCGAAAAAAACCCGTTCAGCTATACTCCTTCATCCCCCCCCCCCCTTTCCATGACGGAATTCAAAATTTTCGGGGTTCGCTGCACAACTAGACAAAAATTGGGATCGGACGAAGAAATAATCTCGAAAATCGGTTGAAAATTGTGGATGTCGCCAAAATCTGTCTCTCTCTCACACGCACACAAACACACACTTTTTATATTATTTTTTTATTTTATTTTATTTTTTTAACAAAACTCCTCTCAAAGGCGGAGGGGGCACTCCATTAAATTGAAAAATAAACTAATAAATCAATAAAAAGTGGGGAGGAATCCCAGGTTTACCCGACGCCGGCTCTAGGGATAAGGGATATTGCAGGATGAGGAGGAAGAATGGGATGAAAGGAAGTGCCACTATAAAATGACCACCAGTTTAACAACCGCTCAGGACGCGGGCGGTGATACCACAGAGCACTCCTGCTGAGATGACCAACTCGAGTAACTTCGTGGCGGTTTTCCCGCACCACACCCCGCGCCATGACACGGTTGCAGCCATAACCTTGATATTATTGGTCGCCACTCCTTCTAGCTCGGAAATTGCTTGCTGCAGGTCATTTCTGTCATATTTTTACACGCACACACACATACATACATATACTTGTTTTTCACGGATTTGGTCTGTAACGGATTCGTACGCGGTTATTTATTTTTTTATTTTTTATTTTATTTTTCTCGTGTTTGGTGTGAGGTGTTCACACTTCATACGACCCCGCAAATGTATTCTGAAGGTTTGGTCTGGTTTTTAAAAAAATTGCTGGCACACGGACAGTAATGTTGGATGAACGAAAATCTGGAAAAAAGCGTATTTCCACTTGCAGTCTTAGAAAAAAAAGGTACCACTGGTATCAGTTAGCGCCCTTTAACTCGGAGACCATTGAGATAGAAGAAAAATGTATATAGTAATTTTTGTGCATTCTAGCTATACATCTTCTGGTTAAATCATGAGGAGGCTCTCTATCTATGGGGTTCACACGGCTGAAAGGGTCCAGAAGTGGCCCAGGCGGTTAGTAGGCATCAACCTTCTCAACACTAATAGTACAATAATGTACAGGGTGAATTCCTCGCAGATGCAAAAAAAAATTGGGTGAAACTACATCAAAAATGGAGTAAAATGCTGTCAACTGCATATTTTTATCTCAATCCGTTCTCGAGATATGATTTTTTAAAGGTTTTTTCAGGAAAACCGTGTTTTTTTCCTCTTAATCTCAAATTTTTCCACTTTACTTCATTCAATTTTAACTTTTGACCACATTTTCGGAATCAGCATTAAATTTACTATAAGAATAGTGTACTTGAGTTCTTAAAAAGTACCATCCAAAGGCCCTCACATCAGCTCAAACATTGACGATTTTGAAAAAATAATATTTCTGAAAATCTTTAAAACTTTACTACTCTTCCAAAACGATTTCTGGAAACTGGCAAATCTCATGAAAACTGCTTCGTCTAATACTCTTTCCAACGATATAATCAAGTTTACTTTTATTTTGTTATTTAGTGGAGAAAATTATGTTTTAATGTTAAAAAATGTGGGTTTTTCAATGAAATTGTTGGTTTTCTCGAAAGATGACCCTCCATGAACCTACGAGTATGGGGTCGGTTTCTATGTATTTTTTCACGCTGTATCGAATGGTAACATTTGTAGATCTCTCCAACTCCGTTATAACCGAGTTTTACACTGAAAATCGCAAATGTTTAGTTTGTTACGATTAAATGTATGTGTGTAATGGGGTAAAACTAGTTAATTAAAGTGTAAAACTCGATTATAACGTAGTTGAGAGATCTGCAAGAGTTTCCATTCGATCCAGCGAGAAAAAATACATAGAAACCGACCCCATACTCGTTGGTTCATGGAGGGTCATCTTTCGAGAAAACCAACAATTTCATTGAAAAACCCACATTTTTTAACATTAAAACATAATTTTCTCCACTAAATAACAAAATAAAAGTAAACTTGATTATATCGTTGGAAAGAGTATTAGACGAAGCAGTTATCATGAGATTTGCCAGTTTCCAGAAATCGTTTTGGAAGAGTAGTAAAGTTTTTAAGATTTTCAGAAATATTCTTTTTTCAAAATCGTCAATGTTTCAGCTGATGTGAGGGCCTTTGGATGGTACTTCTTAAGAACTCAAGTACACTATTCTTATAGTAAATTTAATGCCGATTCCGAAAAT
Organism: Adelphocoris suturalis; assembly: GCA_030762985.1. Classification (NCBI taxonomy): domain Eukaryota; kingdom Metazoa; phylum Arthropoda; class Insecta; order Hemiptera; family Miridae; genus Adelphocoris; species Adelphocoris suturalis. The sequence continues at coordinate 125,605,329 of CM061042.1, read as the reverse complement.
GTGGTCAAAAGTTAAAATTGAATGAAGTAAAGTGGGGAAATTTGAGCTTAAAAGAAAAAAACACGGTTTTCCTGAAAAAAACTTTAAAAAAATCACATCTCGAGAACGGATTAAGATAAAAATATGCAGTTGGCAGCATTTTACTCCATTTTTGATGTAGTTTCACCCAAATTTTTTTTTTTGCATCTGCGAGGGAATCACCCTGTTTAATCCTCCCACCTCGAGCTCATAACGAGTCACTCGGGGTTCTTTGCCCCGAGCAGAAATTCGGACAGTCTTCGAATCAAAAAGGAGATTTTTCATTCTGCCGGAATATTTTCAGACAGTTCTGCAGCTTTCTGTTTTCCGGCACTTTCCTGGGCATACTTTCGGAGACATTTACGTGAACTGCCTGAGCTCCCCGAATTGGTTTCGGGGCAGAAATTCGGACAGTTTCCTGGTCTGGCAGTTTCCAAGTTCCCAAAACAACGAGCAACCGGCGACAACATTTATTCACTTTTTCTCCAATTTCGTGATGGACGTGTTACGCGGCGCGAATATGTGGGACGAGTAGGCCTCCTTAAACAGGCCACTGACATTAAAAAAGTCCAGTCATGCAGCATGACCACATGAGCGAATTTTTGAAGAAATCTTCGACATTTCAGTCGCTATTGATCGTGTTGAGAAATTTTAGTTTATGATTTTGATAGACAAACATGGAATCAAATATTAACACATGCACAGAGTAAACTCATCAGTTGTGATTACTTTTTTTTTTTTTTTTTTTTTTTTAAGCACCTACTTACTACCTACGTTTTAAACAGCATGGTTGTAGGATTGGTTATACAGGGATACTTCCATAAGAGTAGTTCAATCTGAATTTGGACAATGTTTCATGCAAATATTACAGATTTTTACAACTAGCGAACAGCATTATTTCGATTTTTGACTGATTTTTCAACTTTGACATTTTTGAAAACTTGATACATATTCTTATAGGACATTTTACGCTGATTCCGAATATACCACATGTTAGTATGCTGAAAAAATTATTTCGCACCACAAATCGCAAAAAACAGGCTATTTTGAAATTTTGGACTACATTTTTGAAAATTTCAACCCGAAGATGTAATCCGATCATGCTGGCCAACGAAATTGAACTTTCGTTTTGTGTCCTTAACATTTTAAAATTTGTTTGAAGTTTCTAGCGCAATTCTACGGACAGTTATCGTCTGGAATGACACATACATACATACATACATATATACATACATACATAAAAAAATGCGTTAAACTTCAGAATATGATTCAGAATAGCCTGAAACGGATTTCTGCATAAAATTTTTTCAAAAATTCACATTCTACAAATTTTGAGGCGAGAGCAATAGCTTAATTTTCTTCGAAAATTCGCTAAAACAAAAACAAAAAAAGTGACAATCTCGTGGTGTGATTGGTGACGACGTATGCAAATTTATGCTACTGACCTAAGACGGAGTCCTGTACTATCTAATTATCTTGACTAGGCTAGGCTTTGATAAGGAAGGGTGGCGAATTTACAACTGGCAGTTATAGACCAGGCATCAAGGGGTTGGCGCTTATACATCACCAGTTTTGGGAGGGGATCTGAGCGAGTGGCGCTTTTACACGTTTTTTCTTGAGCATTGGAGCTTCTACATGTTTACCTTAGGAAGCGGCGCAGGGGACCGGCGGCTTCAACTAAGTGGAAAACGGCGCAGAGGAGGCGGCAGCGGCACTTGGAGGAGACAGCAGCTTGGATGGCGATGCGGGAGAGGAGGAGGAGGAGGCGGGTGAAGAGCCAAGGGAGGAGAATACAACGCCTCAGGGAAGAGTAAAACGGCGTCGAGGTGGTAAAAACGGCGTCAGTGCAGGCGGATGAAGAGGCGGAAGGAGGAAGACGGAGGAAGGTTGGCGGCGGTGGTGAGGGGGAGGAGTAGCACCTGTGGAAGGCAGTGGTGACGCGTTGGAGTGGACACTGAGTGTAATTTGGTATGTTTGCTGTGATAATAATAAGCTTCGTTCTCAGTGTGCGTTCTGCGAGTTCGAAGCGGTTCTGGGCAAGCGCAGTTAAGTTTTGTCGTTCGCCGTGCCAGAACACCCAGTTCCGGAACACCGAGTTTGGAGTTCGCAGTGTTTTGCGAACCCAGTTCCGAACGGCTCGGAGAGTTCCCGTTTTATTTCGGAACTGGTAGAACTCGAACGCAAGGAAGTAGTTAACGCATGCGCATTGCATAATTTTTCGGATCTCGTGGAGTAAACAACTCTCTTCTTCGTCATCGAAATCATACTTAATTCTACGATCGAAATGTCAACTAGCTCGTCAAGTTCGGAAAGCGATAGTTTCGACGATGGTGTTTGGTTTGTAAATGATGAGGACGAGCTTGAAGTTACTGTTGGATCTCGTCTTCATTCACGAAACTCAAATTGTTTCAAGTATAATCCTCAGTCATCGTGAAATTTTTAACATGGAATCATGTTTTAGCGATGGATCCCCCGCCGAAAAGTGAGATGAAAGTAGCGCCAATAATTGTGATGATTTCCGCTTACAACCGAGTCGTTGCTAGGGATATGATACTTCGTCGTTTTTCATCCCACAAAATTCGTTGACCATTCGTTCGAAAGCTCTAGATTTATCCAAACATACTATATTAACTACTGCGAAGTGCGTGGCCAACAAGCTGAGTTATGAGCATGGTTATATGAATAATTGTTTACACACAGGTGATCATTCTCAATTATTGATATTGTGAACATGATTGCAACCGCTTGTTAATTTCTGATGATTTCATTGAGCTGGTGTTTCGATTATGTGATTCATAGCAGGTGATCCGAATATTGCGAGAACGGTTTGATTTGTGAAGCGGTGGTTAAATCATTTTAATAGGTAGGTAATTTCTATACTTTACACTATAGGAAGCTGTAATTTCGTATGTAGCCTCTTTAGCCTCTTTCTATAATAAAGTGAATGTTTACTCGCGAGTTTCTATTAGGAGATCATCATCTCACAAGAGCTCAATCGTCGTGATCATTTCTATAATAAAGTGAGAGCGAGGAGCTAAAACATGATTCCATGTTTTTTACATTTTAGCAGTCAGGCTCAAAGTAATAACATCCGGGGGGGTCCAGGGGGGCGAAGCCCCCCTAGCGGGGTCAAGGGGCGGAGACCCTTGCGAGGCTCGAAGGGCCGAGTTTTTTATTGCAATTGATTCTTGTGATTTTTGTAGGCTTGAGCTTTCAGATTCCGGTTTTTATAATCCTCACACATTATTGTCTACAAACACGGATAATTTCGGTAAATAAATGAATTTCTCGATTTGATCATGACTCTACTCCATTATAAAACTTAGCACTACTAAAGATCTCGTAGTACTGACAACAAATCAACTGACGAGAAGAGTGGTTCGCTGCAAAAACAACACGTTTGTTTGGACCGCTAGCCAGAACCGCTGGCTGGAAGCACATCTGATCTGTCTAATAGAGAGTTTTGGTTCTTCCCGTAATTTTCTACCCGTGTACAAAAAAAGACTGAAATATCAACTGCTCATGCGCAAATCTTCGCGTCAACGCGTAGAACTACGTGTGTACGGGAAATAGGTCTTTCCCGTACGTGTGGGCGGGAAATAGGAAGTTAGGACGCGTTGGCAGGAAAAATGCTTTCGTTGGAATCCTGTGCTACGTGTAGTCATCATAACCTGACACAAAGGTGACCATAATTTCAAGAATAGGCATTGGTTCTCCCTCTGACTGCCGTCTTACCTAACTATTCTCATTTAAAGTTAAACCTGTGATGAATATGATTTTACTATTAAATCAAATTCCGTTGATCACGTGAATGAAGTACCTACATAGTCCAACAGCCAGATATCCTGTTCACCAGTTCACCTACTTGGAAGTGCATGCAGTTGTCGATATTTTTCCGATTTTAAAGTTGGTACCTTTCTGTGGCGTGTACATTTCGTACAAAAAAGCTGAATCTGCAATCATTAAGATTCAGACAACGAGCAGGTTTGTGTTTAAATAATACGATTTTATATAAAAGCTGTTGTCAGTACAGTAATAAATTGAGTAGGTTGCAAATCATGGAACCGAGGATTTGATGAAGCAGGGAAGGCACTCAAAACGAACTATTCCACGAGGCCCTGATTAAGTAAACTTCATGTAGATGGAGAAAACATTTAATGATGAGACAAAAAATAAAAAAGATGCCGAAATTGCGGCACTCCCGGACGGTCACCCATCGAATTACTAACCAAGCCTGAATCAAGCCTCAACTTAGTCAGAACCGATGTATTCAACGACATAAGGGCGTTGGTGAATGAAATGTTTATTTTCTTAGGTCGTAGGCCTGTATTCGAACATAGCTATTCGATACCTGTGAAGATAGCTGATAAAGCTAAAACAGTAAATGTAAAACTGAATTCAATCTTATTCAACTCGATCTCGAATTCAAGAGAATCGTTGACATTGAAATACTAAAGAGACTTTAGCGTGACGGTAGCGTTTGGTTTTTCGTGTAAATACGTGAAGAAATACGCGAAGAGCTAACATATGCAGTTGCTTGCTCTAGACGCTGCTCTACGCGTTAACGGGGGAAAAATCGTACGGGAAGAACAAAAACTGAAATGAAGCATTTCAACGCACAGATCTGGACCGTGGACCGAGCGCAAATCTGGACCGTCTGCTCTAAATCCGTTGAAATTATCCGTAAGTGTGAAAGCGCCTAAATATAATTTCCTACCTACCCGCATTACGTTACAGCATTCTTACTTGCAAGTCTTTCATTTTTCATGAGCCAAAATTATGAGTACGGTGGTTTACATCAGTAACGAATTGTCTCTTGTCGTACGATTCGAAAATTATTACTTTTCACCGACCTCACGTACACTGACAATATAAATTTGGGAACTCTCGAGGATGTTGGGACCAGCCATCACTTCGAATACCATCCAACTTCCGTAAATGGAGTTAGTTTAAACCAATTAGTCAAAAGTTTAGGATGGGTTCGGGCCGACGGATTTTCAACTCGTTCTGGGAAAACTCTTCCGAAACCAATCTAGGAGTTCATTGCTGAAATAAAGGGAATACAAAGCTAAAATTACAGCTCTGAGCTGTGACTTCAGGAACCTCAGACACGGCAATCAAAAACCAGATGTTATCGCGTAGGCTCATAAAAATAACAAAAGTTGTTTTTAAGCCGCACCTCAACCAGAAGGGTAATTAGCGGCATTGAACAAGGTGTCTAAAGGGACACTGGAAGTGGCACGATTCTAAGGGGAGCCATGTTGCCATCCTTGAATAAAAAGGAGCGCCATCATGGACTCTACTGTCGAATCGGACGAGGGGGGGGGGGATGAGGGGTGCAGTGATAACCATGTTTAGCCCCTCAAGTGGATAAATAAAACTAGGCTGTATTGACTATCTAAATCAGGAATACTTAGTTACCAAACCATTGTGATTTGACACATGAAAAAAACTGGACGTAGAATTCAATTTCAAATTTCTTATTGACATTTTATGTCTTTATTTTTTCACATAAACGAAACTCGTAAACGAGTTCCACTATCTGCTTTACAAGCAGATACCATGTTACATGGACATGTCTTTGATTGGGGATTTCATAATGGTTGTCCTCGAGAGTTGTAAACAATTTTCCCTGGCCGCAATTTTATTTTCCCTGGGCCACATCCCTACTAGTTCCAACAAAACAACGGTTTACTTACAGAAATGTTGAAAATAACTGTAGATAGAAGCCACTACAATGAGTTGTTGTTAACAGTCGACTGTTGTCAAGAGGATGAAAATGTTTCCGATGGAGTGGAATAAATTATGCTATTGCTTTACGATGAGAATATTGTAACCGGCTTATTAAAATTATTGTTTATAGTCCAATCAACTTAGTTTAGGAATGTAGCCAGGTACGTAAGGAGGGGAAATTGGTAGCTTGAGATGTGAAAAGTTATCACATAAATCAAGTGCTTTCCAACGAGTGGCGAACGATTTCTGTGCGATGAAAACTGCGGAAGTTCCATTCCCCTAGCAACGGCTGGGTTGTACGTGAACATTATTAGAAATTGTGACATCAACTTTTGCGTGACGAAAATTTTTGGTTGACCCCCCAGAGCAAAGACATATCCATGTCAAAACCAAAAATAAGTTAATACAACTAAGACTAGATGTGAAATAGGCTAATCACCATATACATACATGCTACTATATTCAATCAGCAAAAAGTGAAATAAAACTATGACTGTATGATGTCAGTCTCGTTCTGTCTCCCGAACGATAAACATCGTGATCGGGCGAGTCGCGTACGATTACTTTCGCCAACGTTCTTATCAGAATGAACTGTGAGTCATGCAATGGGGAAGTCTCCCCGAGAAAATGTTTGAAGTGTGTTATTTGTGATCGGAGTTATCATTACTCATGTACTGGTGTTTCGAAGGAGAATTTTGGTAAGCTGGGTAGGAAGAAAACTACTTGGAAGTGTACTTCTTGTAAAAGGGGCCCGAAAAGGGTGAAATCAGCAGAGGCAGCTAAAGGTAAGCTTCCGTCGACCCATTCTGATTCTGAGGATGATTTGGAGTCTAGCAGTTGTGATTCTGATACTGGAATGCTTGCTACCAAAATTCCCACTAAACTGGAAAGGGATGTGAGTCGAATTCTCAAAAAAATGAAAGATTTTGATCATTCGAGCAGTTTTACAGCGGGCAAGATTGATGAGGTTCTCAAGACTATCAGGTCTTTGGAGACATCGGTCAAACTCCTTTCTAAATCTAATCAGAAGCTCACTGATGATAATAAGTTCTTGAAGGGCAAGGTCGAGGAACTGTCTAGCAGGATTAACTATCTGGATCAGAGGTCAATTGAGAATGAGGTTGAGCTTGTCGGTTTGCCTGAATCAGAGGGTGAGGTGATAAAGGATATTGTTGTTCACCTTTCTGAGATTGTTGATTGTAAATTGAGTCCGAGTGACATTATTGATTCTTACCGTGTCCGATTTAGGGCCTCTCGGGGTCAGAAGCCTCTCGATATAATTTCGATTAAGTTGGCTAACATTGAAGTAAAAAGAAAACTAATTAAAGCATTTCGGACTAAAAGAGGGCTTAAAGCGTCTACTATTGCTCCTGGTACTTCTAAAGATCAACTTCTGTTCCTTAACGAAAAACTTACGCCGTTCAATAGAAGATTACTATGGCAAACAAAGGTTGTTGGAAGAGAGTATGGTTATCGCTACATATGGACTAGTGATGGGAAGATTTTAATGAAGAAAGATGATAACATGAATGCTGTGAAGATCACCAATGCTGACCAACTCATAAAAATTGACTTGAACGGAAAATTTAAAAATATTCTTGTAAATTCTGCGGAAAACCTCTTGCATCATGATGGCTAATAACATAGGAGAAATTTTGGATGATTTCAAGGTGACCGATACTGTATTTTGCGAGTCTCTTTGTGATTTGGAACGTAATTTTTTAGGTTTACAGGGTATAAATGTTTTGTGTCAAAACATAAGAAGTCAGAGGAATAAATTTGATATGTTTAAATGTTTTTTAAATTCTTTGAAAATTCCAGTGCACATAATTATTCTTACAGATACCTGGAATATTGATCAATCTACTTATGATTTACCGGGGTATAATTTGTGTTTTAGTAAAAATCATGTAAATCGAGCGGAAGGGGTTTCCGTCTACGTACGGGGCGATTTAAGAATTTTGAATATCTCTGAAGATATGATTCAAGAGTGTAATTCAGTAAACATAACATTTCTTTATGGGAATAATTCTGTTTCAGTCACAGGTATCTACAGATCTCCCGATAGAAATGTGGTCCCCTTTATTCAAAGCCTTGATAATTTTTTTGCAAATAAAGGTAATGCTTCTATGCAAATATTTTGTGGGGATATTAATATTAACATTTGTAGTTCGTCTAGAATTGCTTGTGATTATTTGAATATTATGGCTAAACATGGTCTTTTATCTATGATTAATGGATTTACAAGAGTATCTAACGATTCTGGAAGTTGCATAGACCATATTTTTCAGAGAGGGTTCGAATGTAAAAGTAAGGGTTTAATTTTTGAAAGTGACTTAACTGATCACTATACTGTCATGTCAGGCTTGCTACCCCCGAAGTTTTATAGTACTGAATGTAATGAATCTAAAGAAATTAATTATATCAATTACGAATTCTTGCGTAAATTATTGAAGACTGAGAGGTGGGAAAATATTTATAGTGAACTTAATGTTGACAGTGCCGTGGACGTATTTCATAATATTTTGGAGAAACACATTAAATCCTGTTCTAAAACTATAAAGGTTTTTAAAAAATATAAAAAATTGAAAAAATGGATTACGAAGGGTATTATTGTATCAATTCGTAAAAGAGATAGTTTGAAGCTCAAAGTTAAACGACAACCTTCTAACAGTGCCTTAAAGTTATTTTATATTACCTATAGAAACATGTTATCCTCTTTAATTAAAAAAGCGAAATATGCTTATTTCCGGAGCTTAATAGAGGAGGCTAAGGGTGACCCTAAAGTGGTTTGGAATTCCATAAAAACTGCAGCGTATTTACATTCTGATTCCAAAACTGTAATTTCAAATATTAAAGATGAAAGTGGTCGTGAATGTAGTGATAGTTTTGAGATTTCAGAGGCCTTTAATAGATTTTTTTCTTCTGTGGGTGAAAATATTGTGGAGGAAATTGATATTCCCACTAATGTGCTTTTTAATGATGTCAATAATAGGCAACGTAAAATCATTCCAACAAATTCGTTGTTTTTGAAACCTGTTTCATCTACGGAGGTTCTATTTCATTTAAAGAAAGTGAAACCCTCATGTTCTTTTACGTCTAATGGCATTTCAAATAAAGTATTACTGTTAATGGCCGATTTGATTGCTGAGCCTCTAGCATTTATTTTCAATTTAGTATTTTCTACTGGTTGTTATCCACAGAAATTCAAAAATACAGTTGTAATTCCTCTTTTTAAGGCTGGTGTCAAAACCGACATGAATAATTATAGGCCTATTTCTCTTACTTTAACTATATCAAAGATCCTTGAGAAGTGTATAAAAACTAGAATTGTTGAATTTTTGGAACTGAATGATACTATATCCAAGAACCAGTTCGGATTTCGTGAAGGTTTAAGCACTGAACATGCTGCTTTCAAGTTGAATAATCTTATCAGCCAAAAATGTGATGAGGGATTTCATGTGCTTGGTATTTTCCTCGACTTAAGGAAAGCGTTTGATTCTGTCCAACATAACATTTTATTGAAAAAATTGATTGATTGTGGAATTCGAGGGATACCGCTGAAATTGGTTGGGAGTTATTTGACGAATCGACCTCAGTCTACGAGAATCGATGATGTCATGAGTGCGCCAGTTAATTTGCGTTGTGGTGTTCCTCAGGGTACGGTTCTCGGACCTATCCTTTTTTTATTATATATTAACGATCTTTTGAATATGGATGTCAATTGCAATGTTTTTGGCTTTGCGGATGACACTGCTTTGGTGTTCTACCATAAAAATTATGATGATTTGATTCACTTAGCTAGCACTGAACTATTTATGGTTCGGAAATGGCTTGATTTAAATTTTTTGAAGCTAAATGTTAATAAAACATCAGTGGTTCGTTTCTCTGTATCTAGGTTTCTTTACCCTCCTGATTGCAATTTGGTTATGTACCATGATTACCAGTGTACTGGATTAAGGTTGGGTTGTAATTGCAGATCATTGACTTTTAGTGACAGTTGCAAATATCTGGGGATTATCTTTGGTGGGAATTTTAAAATTTAAAAACCACATAACATCTCTTTTAAGTAAACTACGTAAACAATTTTTTGTGTTTAAGACTGTGACATGCTTTTTATCTAAAAAGCAGTTACGGATGGTTTATTTTGGTCTTGCCTTCTCATTACTTAAATACGGTATTACCGTATGGGGAGGGACCACTAAATCGAACTTAGTTCCTTTGCAGACAGTTCAGAACGCATTGATCAAAATACTTCTCAATAAACCTTATATGTATTCAGAATTTAATGCACATAACGTAAAGACCATTTTTCTAATAGAGTCTTGTACTCTTGTTTTTAAAACGGGCATTAGGCTCGAGCACCTATGTAATGTTTCCTTCAGTAGAACTGCCTCGACATCTAACATTTCCCTACCCCGCTGTCGTACAGAATTCCATCGTAGAAATTCGTACAATGCTGCTCTGAACTTCTTATATAGCCAAAAAATTAATTTGTCCATTTTCCCCAACGTAAATGGTTTTAAAGGATGTGTATCGGGGATTCTTTCTGACTTTCGGTAATTGTTGGGAACCATAGGGAATTAATGTTCTGTATTTGTGAATTCATAATTAATTTTAAATATTATTGTCATATCGGTTATTTGTATTTTATTTTGATAAAGTAGTTATTTCTGTTTCCGCCAGTTTTATCTTTATATATAGTCATATTTATTTTTGTTTTTATATATGATTGTATAGTCTAGTATTGTACAGCTGGGCGCCTCTTATTAAGAGCAAGACTCCACCAGGGGACACAAGTTCTTTTGAACTTAAGCCTTGGTGGGCAAATTATTCGATTTTTTTGAAGTCCTTGATTAGATTAGTTCTAATTTAAATTATTTGCAAAATGTTCACTTAAAAAAAAAAAAAAAAAAGTATCTTGTTTTAATTTGTTTATTACTGGTTTGTCAAGTACCACTATTATTTAATTTTCTTATTAATATGTGTTTGCCAAATAAATAAATAAATAAATAAATAAATAAATATAAATAAGTCACAGATCAGATATCACAGTTCGTAGTAGAGTTCAGTGGTTCCAAGGTACAACAACAGTGATTGGACCTTGCTGTTCCGGATGATATATCAATCCACTGAGGGGGCTGATGCTGGACTCGGATACAGGTCTGGGCAATCCTCCATAAAGTGGCGGATGGACAGATCACCGCCACACTTCTCACTCACATCTCGAGCCCCTGCACTAAGCAGGTGTGTGTGAGTAAGACGGGTATGGCAAGTGGCAACCCGGTTGACCACTGTTCGATCCCTCCTTGGAAGTAGGGTTACGAAAGGGCCCACCGGGCACAGGTCCTGAAGGACAAGACTCAGACCAGTGACCTCACCTGCCATTGCTCATGCCAGATGGAATTGGCTTTATGTTGCATGTAGGAGATTTGGTCCTCAATGCGTATCGGCAACATATCAATGGAGTTATCACCAACCCTGCTTGCGAGGTCATTTGCACACTCATTGCCATAAATACCCACATGGTTCGGCACCCACAAAAAATTTAAGGTTGAGCCTAATGTTGTGGCTTGGTGAAGCGATACACGTAGGCTTTGTATTAGAGGATCATCAGAATATGAGCCCCTAATCGCCTCGAACAAAAGTTGTTCTCAACAATTTTATTTGGGGATACTTGATTCCAGCGTTAGAATCCTTTGATTTGTTATCCACATCTCAACCTTTCACAAATTCTTCAATTCATAATATATTTACTAGGATTGGTGTGACGTACAGCGGAGCGCAGTGGCGTAGCTAACTCATTCCTCATGAAGGGGCAACAGTCAAGGATTTCATTTTATTTTATAGTTTTAGTATTCATTTCTAGTATTTGTTGATGAATATACCAAGACTGTATAATAAACTTTCAAACGTACATATAAGTAGATATTCAATGGTTTTTTGTAATGATTTGAAATCACGTACACTTTAATATTCACTAACCTACTTACGGATTATTAAAGCGTACCTACCTAATAATATTCAGAAAAAACATTATTCAAATAACTAATAATCAGAACGTTGAAAACTACGATAAATACGAATACCTACAGATGAATTTAGGAGCACTAGGCTCCTACTAGACTACCATACTAGACACTGCTCACAAAATCATATATCTAGGTACCTGTGTGGTCGTTTCTCCATTACAGGCTTATCCTCAATTGCTACTTCAGCAATATATCTGTTGGAAGGTACAAGATTGAAGACAATCAAACTTGAGATTCAAATAAGAGTTTTGTAAATAAATAAACTTGTTTGAGGTTAGAAAGCTCTAGATATCTCATTAACCTCAAGTTATAATTGTTATCCAGCCGTCCAGGGACCAGATAAATTAAAACGCCAGATAGGATTTAACTAGGGATGGATAAACACCCCCTATTGTGTTATATGGAGGATAATATCCCTCAGATATATCTCCCTTAATCATTGGATAAATGTGATTGATTAACTTGCCGTAAAGTAGGTACTTAATAATCCTTAAACTAAGAGCAACGGTCGACATTTTGTTTGTGTTTAACGCCAACGTTCTTCCCGAGTAAATAGAGTGAGGAAAGACTAAAATCATTAGGTGTTATATAAAGGTAGAATGGCGAGACTTAACTTGGGTGGCACAATAAACCATTTTCCTCTCTGCCGCCTTCGAAATCAAATATTTGATCACGCATGTCTTCTATATCTAGACCTTTCATCGCAGAGTTACGTGTGGTGATTCATAAATCGTTTGTTGGCTCAATGAACACATCCATGTTTGCATAACTGAGTTCAAGAGGGGTAATAAATACCATGGTCATAAAGAATGACGATGTGTCACTCTACAAATACAGTTACAACCTCGGACCTTGGTAAAAACATATATTGGTAAGTAATGCATGCATTACTGGGACGTCCCTACAAATGGATCGTATATAATTTTGGTGAGAAAAAAATAAGAGAAAAAAAAGTATAATAATTCCTCGGAACCCCCCCCCCCCCCTCCCACCATTTAACCCCTTAACCAACGGTAAATTTGAAACTTCCGAGGTTGCATAACTGGACTAAAATCTGATCGAACAAACAATAAAAACAGTCACGAAATGCCGAATATAATAAAAACATTAAGATTTATCGTTACTAACCCCCCCCCCCCAATTCACCCCCTTCCTTCATGAAATTTAAAACTCCTGTTACATATTCCAAACCTAGACCAAAGTCAAAGTTGAACAAAAACCGAATCACAAAAATCGGACGAGAATTGATCTTCTTTAAGATGAAGGACATTTTCAGGCAGGGTGTATGAATTAAAAGATCGATAATGCTCTGCCCATTTTTCTTAGCCTCACAATTTATGATGATTAATAGTATTAAATGATAAATACCATTAGTAGATTAACATGAACATTGTAATGATTAGTTGTAATTATTATAGTTTTACAAGAATGAATTATTAATTAATGAATTATTACGGTCTTAAAATTAGGTTTTTTCTAGAATTTATTGATAACTGTAAAAACAAGAGAACGTATGATAAGATAATAGGTGGACAACTGCAGTGAAGTAATTTTGTAGTAGATAACGGCAACTCAATATGAAGTCAATAAGAATACTGTGTCACTTAGGTACCTACCAACAATGTATGGCGAGTCAAGGGGAACAAAGATTATGACATGGATATGTCTTTGCTCTGGGGGGTCAACCAAAAATTTCCGTGACGCAAAATTTGTGTCACAATTTCAGTGTTTTTCACGTACAACCCAGCCGTTGCTAGGGGAATGGAACTTCCGCAGTTTTCATCGCACAGAAATCGTTCGCCACTCGTTGGAAAGCGCTTGATTTATGTGATAAATGTTCACATCTCAAGCTACCAATTTCCCCCTCCTTACGTGCCTGGCTACATCCCTAAACTAAGGGCTGGTTGTGGCAACCTCGGTTAACGATAGTTAACGTGGGTCAGAGAAAATCTTAGATTAGTGGCCTTGTGGAAGCCTGAGTTATCGGTCGGTAACCCGAGAATCTGACTTAACGCGAATCCTAGATTTTTGGTCCATTGCGCATCTGCTGCGCAGCCTTGAGGCTTGACGTGGGATTTGATTGGTTATTCAATGTTATCAATCCCATTTGGCGGATGGCGGATTACGAACAGCTGATTTCTCATATCTCTTGTATCTTCGGACATGGCGGATTATGAACAGCTGATTTCTCACATCTCTTGTATCTTCGGACAATACCGAAAAGTTTGATACAATCGAACACACAAAGTAAAATAATAGCGATTTAAAACACACAAAGTAAAATAATAGTGAAGAATAGTGAGTAAAATGGTAATGAAACAGTCAAATAATGATGAACACGTTACGATGATTTGAAAACGAATGTCAGTGATAAGGTGTGATAGCGTTTCCAAGACAACTAACAGCTGTTAACCTGGCGTTACTTAGCAATCGCTAACCGCAGATGCCACAACGACCTTTCCCGCTTCGGCTACCGAGCATTAACCCGACTTTAATCTCGCGTTCCCTAACCCTGCGTTAACGGGGATCTGTCACAACCGGCCCGGTTGATTGGACTATAAACAATTTTAATAAGCCGGTTACAATATTCTTAACATAAAGCAATAGCATAATTTACTCCACTCCATAGGAAACATTTTCATCCCCTGACAACAGTCGACTGTTAACAACAACTCATTGTAGTGGCTTCTCTCCACAGTTATTTTCAACATTTCTATAAGTAAACAGTTGTTTTGTTGGAATTAGTCTGGATGCGGCCCAGGGATTTGTTTAAAGTTAAAGGATTTGTTTACAACTATCGAGGACAACCGTTATGAAATCCCCAATCGAAGACATATCCATGTAACATGGTATCTGCTTGTGAAGCAGATAGTGGAACTCGTTTACAAGTTTGGATGTTTCAATTGTTTCTGAGGCTTCTAGCTCCGTCACCTAGTTACGAACTAGGTAGGTACATATTTCGGCTTCACAAGGCAAGAAACGATAAGGTAAACACTGTACAATTTTAAATGGGTCTATGAATGATATTTTCATTTTGCCCGTCTTAGTACGGGTACCTAAATGGCATTTTTCATCCCTGACTAAGGACTTAAATACTTGTTAAATACGTAGATGAATTCATGCCACCTTAACAGATCGCATAGGTACTATCAGACATCCAGATCAGTTATATAATGTTTTCAAACCCAATTGAATCATCCTACATGTACTTAGTATTTCAAGTTGGCAATATTAGTGTGCTAAGAACCACTCTTATGGTTTACTATGGTAATGTTCTCGACCACAAAGCTAAGGCTTTTCTACCAACAACTGGTTCGACTTGACCGACGCCCCAGAACCCTTAACTATAATTTGTTCCTGTTTGTTGTTGTTTGTGTGCTGTAATTAATTATTCCTTATCTTCTAATTTATTTAAAACTAAACCACCACAATTTATCAATGAATTCGAGTTAAACTTCAATCTGCCATTTAGTCAATTGTTCAAATTTATAAAAATCTGCATTCAATGGGTATAAATGTTACACGCAGATGTTAACAAAGGACTTCTCTCTAACTTTCCCTGAAATCTTCCTGATGCTCGTCTATTCTTTCCCCGGATTTCCTACCAGTTTGACCGCAATATTCGAAGCCACAAGAACATTTTAGTTAATAGACCCCCACTTTTATGCTGAACATTAATTTTGTCCTTAACGGATCCTAGTAATGTTCTAAGCCTATTTGTATTTTTAAAACCCACTTTGTAACCTTTCGGTGATAGAATTTTGCCTATTTTATCAGAAATTTTCCCATAATAAAGTACTTATATTTATTGTTTTTCTTCTAAAGTTACATCTTCCCTAGCCAAATTGGATACTTCGTTTCTACTCTTTTTCCTAAGAACCTTATCCCATACGATCCCCTTCACTTTGCTTGCACGTTATTGGTTGTAACTCCCGCCCCTTTCCTTTCTCTCGACCAATGGGATTCAATCTCCCTTCACCTGTGCCCAAAAAACCCGTGCTTTTTCTGATGTTTGTTCAGTAATTGTTTGTCACTGACAATGGCCTAACCGTCGAAATCAACATTGTAACTCTTTATTTTTAGTGGTTAGTTTTTGACTAACTTCCGCTTTGAAACGGATTTCCACAAATTCGTCGCGAGTGATTCCGAAAAGTGTATTATTGTTGAGAAATATGGAATGAATAGAGATGAACGAAAAAAAAAGGTTAATTTATCTCAAACATTTCGGTTGTAATCGCCTTCTGATATGACACCTAATCTTCCACAGCCATATTTTCAAAACTAGAATTTTCGAGTTACTTCGCTAATGATCTCGCAGAGGTATCTACATACGTCACCAAAGTTCTCACCATGCAATATAACCTTTGTAGGAAGACATTTGGGTGGATAATCATGTGACACGAATACCATTGTAAAACATAGTGCAACCATCTTAACCTTTCATCATTCTGTAAGATAAGCCACCAAGAACCCGTGAAAGGGAAACTTCGATTGCGTCACCCGTTTCCGAGCTTATACACTAGTTCATACTCACCTCAAGACGCCCCTCCTTTGAGTCGAAGAGCCGCTTGAAAGACTGAATAATTATTATTCGCAGGAGAAGTTAAGTTCGACTCCTCCAAGGAATTTGCTTGCTTCAAAGGAAGTTCTAAGCTTCCATTCATTCCAAGACCTCCTCCGTTATTTGAAATAAAGGGTAACCTTTCAAACTGCCAGAAACTCGTACGCAGTCTACGTTTTTCTCCATTCTGCAGCTTTAGAAAGACATATCATGCCTTTTTGCAATCTTTCATGGTGAAAAAATGTTCAAATTTGGAAATAGTCGTTAAGAACAACATTTTTGTGATAAGTTGATCAAGTGAATCACAAAAATTTATATACTATATAGCAATTGTCAGTCATATGATACATTTTATAATTTAATAATGATTAACAGGACGTTTCCATTTGTTTTCGTCACGTCACGAGCGTCACGTCACGGTGGGGTTTTCTAATGATTTTCACGTACAACCAATGTGTTACAAGGGAAATGTAACTCCCTTAGTTTTCATAGCAGGGAAATCGTTAGCCACTTTTAGGGATGCTCTCATTTTATCACAGCATCTCATAATCCCTAAGCCTCTGTAGTGTCAAGGAAAGCTGATTTAATACGCTCAGTTATAAATTAATGTTGCTAAGTAACCATAAAGAACTAATAATGTATAAAATCAATCATTATTAAATGATCTGACTATAGAACAATAAGTCTACCGTCCTTTTTTTTTTTTTAAACAAATGAAACTTCAATTTATTGTTTGACAAATGTTCGATTTAGTGTGATTTCTCTTCAATAAACACATTTTTTTAAAACTTTTGTTCTTCAAAATTGAAATTTTTTGAAAATTATCTGAATTGATGGTGAAATGAACCCAAAATGCTCACGAATCTTTAAAAAAAAAAAAAAAAAAATCAAATTGATATCGCCTGTAGAACGGCCACAACTCACTGTTGAATGTCGTTCAAACTTTGATCGCGTTTTTCTTAAGATGAGGTTTCCAAGAGACCAGATTAAAAAAAAAAAAAAAAAAAAAAAAAAAAAATATCTTTGGAACTAATAAAGATACATTTTTTTGCTAAAAAATAGCAGCGTTTTCAACAGGATCTCAGGAATCCAGAAATGGCAATAACTCAATTTCGACATAGGGTAAGATAAGGTCCCTTTTCCTCGGACGGGTCACATATCTTTTTTGAATCGCAGAATACTATTTAGAATGAGTTTTTTACCATAAAATTAATTGTTAACGATTTATTTGCACTCAATGCGATCAAATTTCGAAACTTGGTAACATATAGTTGCATAGTTGCATAACTAGAACTTTTTGACATTGAAAATGTCTTAGTCGACGGGTCAACCGGAAATTTGTTACACAAAGAAAAAACGTCACGCAACCTGTAAACAAGTTAGGTGTTGTTATAATTGTGTGTACTAGCAAGATTAAACAAAAACGGAAAAGGTAGTTTTCGCGACATGCAATCAATAAATCATATGATGTTCGGTTGGAAAAATTAGTACGAATTGTCAGTACTAAGTTTCATGTGAAGCACTGTTCGGGCAAAATGATAGAAAACAACAAAACGTAAATGCTGACGAAGTACATAAAAATCACATTTATGAGACTGTGAATTCATATTCGTGGAAGAATTGGGCTTCGTCGAGACTGGCTTATAGCAAATTCAGTAATTGTGAGTCAATAATTAATTTATGTTTTCTAATTGTTATTTTATTTAAAACAATAAAAAACCATTAAAATTACTGAGACATTTTCAATGCTCATAGCTCTTTTATCATAGGAGAGAAAGTACGAGCGGCCTGCCGCGTTTTTAGATTAAACGTTTCACCAGTCTAATCATGAAGTTATCTAGAGTACGATGATGTATTCACGGTTATGAAAATACCCGCATTTTCTTATTTCCTATCAAGGGATAGCCATCATTAAGTTTCTTTTGCTTCTCCACTACCGAAGGTAGGGAAGCTTTGTGTTCGTGATTGAAGTCGAAAAAATTTTTCTCCTCAAAAATCAAAATTTTCAATTGCTTTTTGCGTTTCAGAGCTTGCTGATCCATTTTGGTTCCTTTTCTGTCTGTCTGTCAGTGGTAAATCCTTGTCACGCCCAAAACTGTACCAAGTTGCAATCCGATTCCGATGAAATTTTCAGGTGAATGTGCGGGTTAGCTCCTATACGGTCCCCTATAATTTTCACTGCCGTCGAAGTAGTAGTAGCCTGTGCGCATGCCCAAACGTGAATTTCTCATAATGTCGATTTCTCATCATCTGCTGGTTCGATTTCGTTCATACTCATTATATGTTCTTGAAAATGCCCATAAATTTTTGCGATTGGTAAAGTAATAACCATTGCGAATGCGCGAAACTAATATAGATTGACATAGGAAAAAATCCTACTATAAAGGAGCGAATTTGATGACATTTTCAGATATTGTGCGGGATCGATTCTAGACGGTCCTCTTTAGAATTCATTGTCGTCGCATGCCAAACGTTAATTTATTATATGTTACAGGAAAATTCCCTATGAAATATATTGCGATTGGTGGAGTAATAAATACAGCGCATGCACAAAACGAAAATTGATCGACACCAGTGTTGGGCATTATCTTATCGTCGAATACGAATACGATTGTAATTGCGATAATTATTCATTGATTCTGAGTGAACTGCTATTATATTCGTATTCATGTAATCGTATTCGTCTGTCGGCGATTACACGAATACAACCCATAAAAATGCGTCACGGTCATCAATTTCAATAGCGTCCCTTCTATAATATGCGAAGGCTTGCTAATATTATCTAGTTTCAGAGGCGGGGACCGGCGATTCCTTCCCGATCTCCAAAAAGCATGGCGATTCCTTCCCCTTAAAGTGTTGGCGATTCCTTCCGGTTACTCAATTCCTTCCGCCGTGCAATCGGCGATTCCTTCCCGTTACTCAATTGCTTCCCGCCTAGGTGTTGGTTAGTTTTGAAGGAAAATATTAACTCTTTATTGGACTAAACCCTTAATTGCACAATTAAGTACTTGAAACCCAAATCAAAGTATTACAATCACCAAGTATTAAAATCACAATAATCACAAAATAAAAAATCCGGCGTGAAGTTCACGTCTCGATTTCATTGCCCAAAAATCCCTCCCAAATTTAACACTGACCCTTTTAGCAAATTGGTCAGGGTCATCGTCGGGAGTTTGCAGACCGATGAGTTGCCGGATCCTTTTTTATTTCTTTTTTTTTTGTGTGTCTGAGTCTAGGGAGTATGTTGGTCGCTGTCATAGGTCTTCATGTAGATTTCGGTTTGAAAAGCTATTAAACCATCTACGAAACTAAATATGTGGGGATGAGGTGAATGAAAGTTTCGTTTAAAATAGGAATGAAATGATTCGCAAGCATTTGTGGAGGGGAAGGAATCGCCGAACCTCGTCTCACTGGCCGGCCTCACACCGGAAGGAATCGCCATCTCCCTCGGGTCGCAAGGTCCAACTTTCACTTTGACGGGAAGGAATCGCCAGTTCCCCTTTCAGAGGGACGTCCTATTGAAATAGATTTGAGACAAATAGGCTGGTCTCCAATCGTTGAATTCGCTTTAAGGATGTCCCTCTGAAGCTGGGAAATATTAGCAAGACTTTGCATATTATTGAAATTGATGACCGTGACGAATTTTTATGGGTTGTGTTCATGTAATCGCCGACAGACAAATACGATTACTCGAATACGAATATAATAGCAGTTGACTCAGAATCAACGAATAATCATCGCGATTACAATCGTATTCGTATTCGACGGTAAGATTATGCCCAATACTGATCGACACAGACAAAACAACGAGACTATTGGACCGATTATTATACAGTTTCCAAGGATTGTGCCGTTTAATTCCTAGAGGTTCTCCCATAAATTGTATTGCCGTTTGGGTCATTCTCATTTCAATTGCCGCTTTCATGTCCCCGACGACGAATTCTCACAATTCTTGACCAACACTAGCGATTTTGGGGGAGAAAAGGGTAGTATAAGTTGGGAGATCAACGAAGAAATAATTTGACTGCCCAAAATCCCCTTTAACCAATACACAGTGTCGACGAAAAACCTTGAAATCCTGGAAACTCATGAGTGTTACTGTCCCCTCCTACTTAACATGTAAGTAGAAGTTAGGTGGTTAGGAAACAATGACAATCTAGAACTGGCCAGGGTTACTAGCTGCAGTAGGTTGGTTCCTCTTTATTTAGAATAAGGTTTTACATTTTTAAGATTTTTCCCAACCCGTGAAAAACTAGTTTTTCAGTCAGTCCCCCATATCTCATCTCAATGGGACCTCAGGAGTGTTATCATTTTTGCGATCAAGAAAGCCGATGGAAAATGGCGGGAAACAGTCAGATGTGAAGGTTATATTGTCCAGTTGAAGATGTGAGACTGCAGTGGAGTGCTTGGAGTTGCAGCAGTTTTTTACAGCGAAAGAAGCCTAAAAACATGGGGGGTATTTTAATTTTCAACCATGAGTGTTACACTAATTACGAGTGTTTTTAGTGCTTAAATAAAATAATCCGATATCAAGAACCATACTGCTTGGTGACAGGTTTCAAACAGTAGCCATCCCCGAGTTTTGCCACTTCATCATCCTGTGTGACGCCATTTTTATCGGAAATTCTCATGAGTGTTACCTCTCAGGAGTGTGACCAAGGATGGGTAAAAAATATATAAAATACAACATCAATGAAAAACTCACTGTTCATCTATAGAACACAAATCTGCAATGTACAATGAGTAGTATTTGCCGATCTAACCTCATTTTCGAGCACTTTCATATTTCACGTCTCTGAGGTTCTCAAACGACCCAAAGCGGCAAATGAAATGAGAATGACCCGTTTAATTTATAGTACTTTCTGCGCATGCGCAAACATTAATTTTTTATTATTCTGACTTATTAGTCATTTCGACTCGTACTTTGTTCTTCAACTAATTTCATGCGTCCATGTTAGAATAAGTGAGGAAGCTATACTGCCCACCCAACTTGGCAGACGTGGGTTATTCAGTGGACGGAAAGGAAACTCTCAAGCTGGTGTGGCTAACAACCAGAAAAAAGTAACGGGAAACAATGCTTCTTATTTCGAAGTTGTAACGACGTTAATTCCGAGGCGTTAAGCCCCCCGGAAAATCCGAACTTCTTCACAACCTCTGATTGGATCGGACTTGTCGCCGTTGCCAGCCTCTGAATCAATTTTCCCGGAGGGAGTTACGAAGAGCTTCTGCTTACATCAGGTCTTCTCCCCCTCGTCCACAACCTTTCAGCAGCCAACCCACTCGGAGCGTTCTCTCCTTCCCCCGAATTATGAACGGTGACAGCTCAAAGCGTTCGTTGACCTGTCATTTCCCAAACTTGTAGGGAGGCCCCAACCTTCACCCGCGTTCCCCCGTGGTAAAAGGTAAACATTTCCGTAGCGATTGTGGATTTCCGTTGTAGGTAAGTGTGGATCTCAAACAACGATCCGCGTTGTGATGTATAGAAAACATCGTTTTTTAAGTTCGGCTAAGGCCAGTTGCACACACACCGATTTTGGACGGTCGGGTTTTTCTGGCCGTCCAAATTCCAATAGAGAACCATTGGATGGAACGGGACTTGGCACACATGCCGACCGTAAAATAATACCGGTAAAATATCGGGGAGCGGCCGGCCACTGCCACTGCAGACCGCCGGTACCGGGAAGACCCGACCCCTCAGTGGCGTACCTAACTAAATACAAGCTTCCACACTAACTATTGTTTACCGACCGATTTCAGCAGTTCTCGCTAGTCGATACTCATTTTCTATTCCATTTGAGTACTCTCGTGATTTAGGACTAGTTTTTTGATTTCAGACTACGAAGTGCGTGTTAAAAAATGGTTGATTTATTATATGAATTATATTTATATTTAAAACAACTTAGTACCGTCACGCCTCAGTTCTTCAAAAAGAGTGTAGAATTTTTTTTTTGTCGCTCCACATTTACTAGAGATGGCTATGATAATTGTTAAAAAAAAAAAAAAAACTATTAAACCTTCTCTAACCAAACGAAAAATTATTTGTACTTCCTACCAAGGTTCAGTGTTCGAATAAGAACACTTGAGGGGCTGACCTCTTACTACTTCACTACGTTTTATTCAACATTGAATCAAAAGTAAAGTGTAACTTAAGAATTGAAAATTCAAGTATTCATACTCTAGTAATTACCAACCAATTACAAAACCTTAAAAATGCCATAAATTACCTTGAAACAAAAATTCTATATCCAATCAGTCATAGGATTTTTATTTTAACTACTTTAAATACAATTGTTTGTGAATAGAGGGCGTATTCAGAGAAGTTCCAATTTACTCATTCCTCAATTGGACGATTGTGACAGAAATTATGATAGACTGAATTTCATATAATCATTAATCAACACATACAATTAACTTTATTTTAATGTTATGGACGGATTAAAAAGGAAAGTCTCTGTATACAAGATGGCTAAAGGAATTAATTGAAACAATGATTATGTTTGAAAGAATACATTTATTAATTTTGGAAAAAAACAAAAATCTACAAAAATATAATTGTTTTATTACAGATTATCTACTTGTAATGAAGCTATGCAGTAAAGAATTAGGTTTATAACAACAAAAGAAACAAGAATTATTTAGTGAAAAACTATCAAAAATTTGAATTAGTAGAATGAGAAATTCGTTTTGTTTAGTTATAATAGCATTCCGTAATTGTAATTATAATTGTGGAAAACTTTTTTAATATAGAAAACTGTAATAGGCTATAATTTCATATTTTATAAAATGAAACGTTTTAAAACTAATAAAGTGAAGTGAAGGAAAGTGTATTTGCATTTGAAAACACAAGAAAAAACACTTGAAACTTTTGTGCCTTTTTAAGTGAAAATTCTTTAATAACCTTGGAAAAGTCAAGTTGAATTGGTTACTTGTATCAGGTTTGTTAAACCTCCCGGTACCCGCGCCTTTTCGCTTTTCACGCAGAAAAACAAACATAATTCTTCATCCGATTCCCAAACTTCATCGGACTCATAAAAATCTGAGTCAGTCATTTTAATTCAAAATTATTCAAGTAAAATGACAAGACGACTCGTGCAAACAGTAAACAAAAATATTTAGAAGATAAGCGAAACGATGACAAGACGATGTGATAAGCAAAAATACAATGCCAAGGAAATGGCACATGAGCTTCCTCGTGACCTTCACAGTACGTCACCATTAAATTCCAAAAAACTAGAAACGACCGGTTCTGGTATCAGGGAATTAATAAGGTGGGAAATATATGGAATAGCAAATATTTAAAAAGGAGGGGAAACAAAAAATTAATTCCCGGCTTCCCAGGGAATATTCCCTGCAAATAAATTCCCGGCATGATGGGTACAATCACTGGTAGTACCGTACGGTTCGTATGGCACCTCATGGGACTCTACCGGGATCATCTCTGAAAATTTGAACAAAATCCGATAAAATTAACTAAGCTGTGACCGTAACAAAAACATCACATTCGCGCATGCGCCTAGCGTACCGCTGCTGATGATAGCGAAGAATGTGATACGTGAATTTAAGAAAACTTGCCCGCATCATCCCTGAAAATCTGACCGAAATCCGTTCACAATTGCCTGAGTTATGACCGAAAGAAGAAAATTTTGTTTGCGCCTGCGCAGAGGCTACCGTTGATTCGATCATGACAGAACTGATAGAGGACCATGTAGAGCTATACCCGCACTATCCCTAAAAATTTGAAGAAAATCTCATCAAAATTGTGGAAATTACGGCTGTTGCAAGGACCGTAACAAGAATATTTCGTTCACGCATGCGCAGAGCGTACCGCTAATGTAATTATGATGATTGTATTATGGGACCTCAAGGGACCATACCTACATCATCTCTGAAAATCTGCCCGAAATCCGTTCAATATTGACCGAGTTATGACCGTCACAAGGAGTTCACGTTAGCGCCTGCGCAAAAGCTACCGTTGATTCGATCATGATGAAGTTAATAGGGGACCATCTAGAGCTTAACCCGCACGATCCCTAAGAATTTGAAGAAAATCGCATCAAAATTGTGGAAATTACGGCTGTTGCAAGGACCGTAACAAGAAATTTTGTTCGCGCATGCGCAGAGCGTACCGCTAATGAAATTATGATGATTGTCTTATGGGACCTCAAGGGCTTATATCCACATCTTCCTTGAAAATCTGACCGAAATCCGTTTAACATTGACCGAGTTATGACCGTCACAAGGAGTTCACGTTAGCGCCTGCGCAGAAGCTACCGTTGAGTCGATCATAATGAAGTTAATAGGGGACCATCTAGAGCTTAACCCGCACAATCCCTGAAAATTTGGTTAAAATCGGATCAAAATTGTGGAAATTACGGCTGTTGCAAGGACCGTAACAAGAATATTTTGTTCGCGCATGCGCAGAGCGTACCGCTAATGAAATTATGATGATTGTCTTATGGGACCTCAAGGGCCCATACCCACATCATCCTTGAAAATCTGACCGAAATCCGTTTAACATTGACCGAGTTATGACCGTCACAAGGAGTTCACGTTAGCGCCTGCGCAGAAGCTACCGTTGAGTCGATCATAATGAAGTTAATAGGGGACCATCTAGAGCTTAACCCGCACAATCCCTGAAAATTTGGTTAAAATCGGATCAAAATTGTGGAAATTACGGCTGTTGCAAGGACCGTAACAAGAATATTTTGTTCGCGCATGCGCAGAGCGTACCGCTAATGAAATTATGATGATTGTCTTATGGGACCTCAAGGGCCCATACCCACATCATCCTTGAAAATCTGACCGAAATCCGTTTAACATTGACCGAGTTATGACCGTCACAAGGAGTTCACGTTAGCGCCTGCGCAGAAGCTACCGTTGAGTCGATCATGGTGAAGTTGATAAGGGACCATCTAGAGCTTAACCCGCACAATCCCTGAAAATTTGGTTAAAATCGGATCAAAATTGTGGAAGTTATGGCTGTTACAAGGAAATGTGGAAGGACAGACAGACAGACTGACACGGATCCAAATTTGTTCAGAAGGCTCTGAAACGTATAATGCGAGTGAAATTTTTGATTTTGTAGCAAAAAAATTTTTTTTTATTTCGAAAGTGAAAAAGTTCTGCTGTCTCGCAGTCTCGGAAGCAATATCCGGTGCGCATGTCTCGGACTGACGGTCCCGACGAAAATCTCAAGACTGGTTGAACTGGTCGTGGACGGTAATGGATGCCTAAACAAACAGCGGAGCGGGGACCATCCGAACGAACCATTAATTTGTCGCCCCCCATCAGTGCGATGAGAAGTCTCTGTTCACGGGAAAGTCCGAATGAGGTAATATGATCCATCCAAAATTCCAAACTCATCATAAATATCAAATCAAGAGATACCTAAATCCACAGTTACGCCATTTAATGTGCAACAGTAGATATCAGCAAGATCTAATTTGAAGAAATTATAAAATCAGCACAAATGAATGGGAAAGTATAATCAACGTTGGTAACTCAATAGCCCATTATAGGTACTTGAAACTATGGTGAATATCCACGTTTGTTTGAATTCATTTACTTCAAAGAGCGAAATGTTATTTTTTTTTAGCATGGAATCATGTTTCAGCAATAGATCCCCCGCCGAAAAGTGAGACTATAAAGTGACATGAAAGTAGCGCCAATAATTGTGATGATTTCCGCTTACCACCGAGTCGTTGCTAGGGATATGATACTGATACTGCATGACTCGAACTTTTAACTCATTATATTAGTGGAATTAGACAATGTTTATCTGGCTCAATTACGTTACTGAAAGGTGTTACGTTAAGCTAGTGCTTTTTTCAATCAAAATTTTAAATTGCTTGTAACGCAGAGTTTTTCAGAATGTCCTATTGTTTAAATACACGAGTACATGAACAATTCCCAAGGATGAGTTTTCAGGGGGTCGAGTAAAGTGAGAATTTCGGAACCGTCAAAGACTAGAAGAGGTTGGGAAAGCTTGTAAACGCCCTCGTGATAACAGCTATTCGATTTGAAAGGCTCATTTCGTGAAATCTTGCGTGCTTTCCGACTTCGTGCTAAAGGCGGCGATGTCAGGCGGAGCTGGAAATGGGGTTGGGAATTACCCCGGAGAGAGGCATGGGCCGAAATGTCTGGAATTAGATTGTTCTGAGCAAAGCGGGAACCAGCGACGCCCGGAGTGCAGCTTCGTTCACTGGGAGGTGATGGCTGGTTGTGAAGTTAAATTGAAATTCCTATCTCGCTTATCTTTTCCGTCAGGCCGAGAGTAGGTGTTTAGATGTATAACTGAACTTCATCTAATTAAATTCTAGAATATGAGCGTCATTGCCTTAGAAACAGAGCTTTGGGAGGGAGGGTGGAGGGTTGTTTAATGAAATGATGAGATTGATAATTACCCATTCGCAGTATATCATGTCTGGATTCGTGCAACAGGCGTATCCGATTCAATTCGTTGTATCATCTATGAGTATTACCCATATTGGTACTTCATTTTTAAGATTGGACGATGATATCGTCGACAACTGTAAAAGATAATAATCTTGCGTCGATTTTCGATATGTTTCAATAGAGCCAATATGCCAAACATATTGTCAAGTAAGAGAAAAAAACATAAGTATCATGACTTCTCGGAATTACCCTTTCCCCTCTCCCATTAACCCCCTCCACCGACAGTAAATTTCCATCATAAAACTTCCTACATGAACTTTGAAACTCGTGAAGTATTTTCCAAAACCAGATCAAATTCATAATTAGACATAAAATGGACACGAACATCTGTCGAGAATAGTTAAAACATTATAGTTTATTACTATTACCCTCTCCATTCACCCCCTTCCAAAATGAAATTTTAAACTAATGACACATTTTCCAAAACAAGACTGAATTCATAGTTTAACCAAAAAGAATCACGAAAATCTGACGAGATTAGTTAAAACATCTTGATTTATCAGTATTACCCCCTCCATTCACCCCTTCCATAATGAAATTTGAAACTCCTAATATACGATTCAAAACTAAACCGAGTTCATAGCTGAACGAAAAAAGAATCACAAAAATCGGATGAGAATTACTGTTAAGACACTATGATTTATCAGTATTACCCTCTCCATTCCTCCCTCCCTACAAAATCAGTCAGCATAGTTAACATAGATCACAATCAATAATGCCTACACTCCACTGCCAAATTTCAATAATAATGGCGAATCATTGCCAAAATTTCCAAAGCGGTGTTGATGTATTTTCTATATCTTGTAGATATTCATCTTCTTCTTGACCTGTTTTCTGGAAATATTGGGAGGTAACGGAGGAGGAGTATTCAGATAATCCCACTTCTGACCCAGTAGATGTTGAATGCTCCAGCGTAATTCGTCCATAGTGAATTATAAGTTTTTTCCATCAACCAGTAGTTCATCTCCAATCAAGGCGGCATGCTTCCCGTATTATCTTGCTTGAAACAATTTGGGTAAGAGATGCTTCCTGAATTCCCGTGTTCATCTGTCGTAGAACGAAGGTATTAAATTAGGATCCCTTGAACTTGTAAATGTTCTGGCGTACTTTAGATTTAAAGAAATGATTAGCAAAATGAATGTGAACTGGTCTACTTCTAGAAGGTTGGATGGTGCCTAAACCTTTCTCTTGAGAATATTCATGTTTTCTTTCCCTTCTAGAACTTTATGAAGAATAAGATCGTTTCTGTTGTCCGTGTGCCGGTTCTGTTTCGTATTATTTTTTTCAGATAATGCTAGATTTTTTTCTATACTGTCAATTCTCTTATTAATTTTTTGTATGAGCAAGATAGTTTCTTAGGTGTTAGCGATTTCTTGCGACAGAGCATGCACCTGTTAATTCAAAACGTTTGTATGTTCCTTCAAAATGCAGTCGCAGTTTTGAAGTTTGGTTGTAATAACGTCAAGGCATCGAATTACCTGACGTTTCTCGGAGGTCGACATTCTCGAAGTTGCAATTATTCATTGAGACACCGGTCGGCTCTTCGAGTGCTGCTGACTAAGGAATACGGTATTCGGTCGACTGGAGAGTCGTTTCCCTTCGGCAAACAACAAATCACCAACCAAACTCGCAAAAACGACCTTTTTCCAGAAATCTACCCGTTAACAATTTACGAAAATTGCTATTGCTGAGAGTTAGTCAAAGAGCAACCACAAAAAATAAAAACTGAAACGGAATTCACAATACAACCCTGCTAAACCAACTAAACCAATACTTGATACGGAGCTAGCGAAAAAACACGTGCGCTCGGCTCGGCTACCTAACTGGAACTCTCTAGTAGTTTTATTCTAATTTGTAAATAAATCTTAAGAAGTTTAGCAATACAAAACGCAAACTGTTGATTATCTTTAAAAGGACAATCCAGGTAAAATATTCAACTTTGCCCCCCCCCCCAATAATTTTCAAAAGTCGGCGCCCATGGGTAAACTCGGAAGCAAAACACAGAAAGCACTTGAAATCCCAACATGTTTCAAGAGATATCACTAGGTAGATTTATTTCAAGATAATCCCGCGAAATACTACGCACACCGTGTAGAACAGTAGGCATTACTATCGCATGACAGTATCTTATCTTGAAAGGTAAGAGACGGAATACAAATACTTCAAAACAGAAGCTGTCATAAAATTAGGTATTACAACTGCGGATTAGGGAGTTTACGGTGGAATAGAGATAAGGAATATAAACAAGTCAGTTAACAGACAGGTGTGTAATTCAGAAACGGATCGAACTTGAATGGCTGTCTGTGCGTAATGTTATTTAAAAGGTGTGTCTTTGGGTGGAATCATCCCTCCTTGAATTTATTCATCCGTATCATAGAAAAATACCGACAAGCTTTTGCAAAAGGTATATCTTACGAGGGTCATTCTAAAAATAAGTTTCCCTATTTCCTTATAAGAAAACTGAAAGAGTTATGAAGCCGGGATGGGTATCAATATTTTTGTTTGGGTATAGGTAGTTTGAGGATAATATAATTAGCATAAACTATGTTAAAAATAGTGATTTTAGTACAATACCTACATTTATGAGGTTTTCAGGAAGGTTCAAGGAACCTTTCTAAAGGATTAGGAGTAAAATCTAAATTATAAGTGAAGTATAGGTTTAAGCACAAACCGATTAAATGCCTGCAATTTATAATAAATTTATTATGAATGTATTCAAGAGTTTAGATAAGTTAATTATAGATAATAGGTAGATGAATGAAAGAGATGTTATGATATGTGAATGGGAGATTGTACATGGGCCTTATTAGCCTAGACAGAAGTCACTGGTCCTCCCGATTATCGGGCTCCCGTGTTTGCATTGAAATTTAATTGGGTCTAGTAGTAAACAGTAGAAGTTTCAGGTCTCCAGATCGCATTGTTTACAGCTTATTTATGTTCGAACAAGGTAACCTACTTTGAGTGCCTGTTAGGCAAGTTAGGTACCTGAGGAATCATCCCAAAAAAATACAATGACGTTCCTTATTGTCTGACTTGCTGGTTCACCCGTGCGTTGCACAGGTTGAATTGAATATACGCAAGCCCCCCCTCACCCATCACACTTTGGAACACCCCTATGGATCCTATTCAAAATTGTCTTTACTTAAAGTACTCACATATAAATTACCTATTATGACCAAACTAACGACTACGAATATTACGATCGAACTGGTAGGAAATTCACGGAAAGAATAGAAGAGCATCAGGATGATTTCAGGGAAAATAAGGGTAGGTCTATATTTGCAAAACATCTTAAGGAATCCAATCATACTTACAATTTTGATTTGACAGATAGACATTTTGTAGAATTTTTTCATTTTAGTCAAAAGGGAGGTATGTTGAATGTACTTGAAAAATTCGAAATTATCAAAAGTGACAGACCTGGTAAATGTTTAGATGAGGCTATTCCTCAATACATTTCACCTCTGATAAGTTCATTTCTATAAAGCTTGGAATTATCCCTTCAAACTGTTGAAACCAGTAATTCTTCCTCTCCTTTCACTTCATCTGATCAGCTAAAATCCTTCTTCACTTTGCTTGCACTTAATTGGTTGTACCTCAGCCCCCCTTTCCTTATTCTCGACCAATGGGATTCAATCTCCCTTCACTGTGTCTATATATGCTGTGTCCTTTCAAATTTGTGTTCAGTTATTGTTTGTTACTGATGATGGCCTAACCGTCAAAATCGATTTAACATTGCAACTCTTTATTTTTTCGTGAAAATATACTACAGTTATGTGGAGAAAGTGTCGTGTTACTTACGAGATTGATGGTATCAGTATTGGTATACGCACCTGGAACAAAAATAAAAATCAATAGTTGAAATTTATATATGATCTCGGTATACTATTTCAATACATATATTCGATAGACGACCTACATATTAATATGAATTCAAAACTAAGGATGATCAAGTTATGGAATTCGTAGAATGAGTGATTAGATGTTTAATTTAGGTTGATTTTCATCATCATCCATCGATAAACCAATTGGAAATGTAGCCTTTAAGGTACTGGTTGGGAACAAATGCATTATCCATCCGTCAGTCCGTACCATCTAAATAAATTTCACTGGATTGATGATAGATAGTGTGATCTGTTCGGATTAGTAGTCTTTATTAACCAATAGAATGATTCACACATTAAACTCGCTTTTCAAACTAACGGAAGTTTTGTCAGACAGATTCTTTACTATTCAAAGAAATATTTTAAAATGCTGCAAATTATTACACAAAGGATTATAATTTATGTATTAGATAGCCTTTTGACGGAGAACACTTGTCTATTACCATTAAATGAATTGTAATATGCATTATCTGAACCTAACTGCATTGGCGTATACGCCTACAAAGGATAAATTAATTAAATTGACCACGTACACTTTTCTAGCACTTCCGTATTTAATTTTTCAAACTGACATCCAAGTACAGTAGTACATCAGAATCTAAGAATATCGAAATTTGTGAAGGCACTCACCAACTGAAAATTAATTACCTACATAAAATGATTCAGCAATCTACGCTTCAAAAGTCCATCAACATTGACAAAAGTCTTGATTTAAACTCAATTTTGTGAAGCGCGAGTTTCATTGGAAGTATATTTAAGCTAATCCGATCGACGCAGGTTACATGGCGATTTTTACTGTGATCCAACAGTCTGTGTTCCAACATTTGATCCCATGTTGACAATAATTTGTATCGTCTAAGCCTGATTTGTTTCTCAATCGACTTATGTTTCTGAAAACAGAAATTTACCTCCTTTGGACATCTATAATACAATTATAAAGTACTAGCCGCTCCGGCTCGCCTCGCATGCAAGGTGTGGCTGAATACATGCGATAGTCTTTTACCCCCCCCCCCCCCCCCATTCAGGTGTATTACAATGGAAACATGTAAGGGATGTTGCTCGCTTCGCTCGCAAACGGTAGATCCCTAAGGGTAGGTTTAACGTGTGGCTGTATAGATGCGATGGTCTTTTACTGTCGAGTGGGACTTGTAGAATGATTGGAAACGGTAGATCACTAAGGGTAGGTTTAACGTCTGTAGGGGATATTGCTCGTTCGTTCGCGTGCGGAAGTTATACTGCCCACCTAACTTGGCTGACGTTTTTTTCTGTAGAAAATTCTTACAATCAAATTAAATCTTATAAAACTACGTGGAACCACGAAAAGTTTATTAGGGGATGTTACCCGCTTCGCTGGCTCCGTAAGGCTGTATATGTGTAGGAAAAATCCCGTCTATTATTCTGTTGAAATTTCTTTCGAACGGAAAGGTTCCTTCCAACAAGAGGTTCCCCTTTAGGTAATAAAATCCTCCTCGCAGATTTCTTTGGGCTCAATTAACTTATCATTTTAATCGCTTCGCCTCCCTTCACCTCGCTTTTTGACCAACTTCCCGTCACTTTTTTTCGATGTCCGATTTTGGATTAAGATTCGGCGGAATTAAAACTGTATTTCGCCCGCAAACACCGTCCCGAAAAACGTCTCTTTATGGGGTATATTTTAATGAGAAAAAAACCAAGTTTTTCGTCGAAATTTTCGAGAAAACGAGTCCGTTTTCTTTCATTTTTTTTAACGCATTTTCCGATACTTTTTTCGCGATCCGATCGCACTGTCGTCTTCCTTGTATAAAAACCTGAGAAACCGGTATATTTCTGGAATATTTGACGGCCGTTTAGAGGGGTAGGGGAAGCGGGAAAGTCGAGATAGCGCCGGAAAAAGTACATGTCATACGTGACGGCAAATGCGTCGCGTTGATGCCGTCCCGCCAACGCCAGGTGCCTGTCATACGTAGCGTCTTCCGGGCGCATTTGCCGTCGCGGCAATTATGTTATTAGGTGTTCCAGTTGTTCTGCCAGTGCTCACGCGGCAAATGCGTCCCGCTGGCGCTAACGCTCCGTATGACAGGGTCCCGGCGTCACGTGCGCCGCGTTGCTAACGCGACCGTCTGCGTTGGCTGCGCTCAGCGTCCGGCTAACGCGGACTCGCCGACGGCATTAGCGTCCGTATGACATGCTCCATAAGAACCCCATTGCCGGGTTGGAGCGTTTTTAACGCGACGCTATCAGCGCGACGGCAATAGCGCTCGTATGACATGGCCCTTAGATGGAGCTCCTTTGGTACACCTCGAAAACAATGACGAGGTACGGAGGCACACTGATCAGCTGAGGGGGCCTCTGAATTTAATTTCTCTCCTTTTCAACCTACCATTTTTTCCCCCTTTTTATTTCTACATTTTTTTTTTTTTTTTTTTTTTTAATTTTGTGACATTTACTAAAAACCGTACAATTGTGGGGTCCGGGAGCTGTAAAGGTGCAAACCCTTGTGGGAGGCACGATGTGCCTTGCTTTGATCATTCACTATTTAATTATAGACCAATGATCTGCGTGTAAGGGTAATACAGAAATAATAAAGCTTTGTGTAATAATTTGCATCGTTTTCTATATTGCAGCCTTCTAATTCTACCCTTCATACCGAAGTTACTGGACCAACTGGACCCAAAATGTGTATTTTGACCCAGGTTTCTTATAATCTTGGACGGCGCGGTGAGTGGCAGACGGCCGGATTTTTCATCTATTTAGTTTCTTTTTTTCGATTTTTGGATTCTACGCATCATGAAACGTATATCCACCAACAAATTTTGAAGGGGATTAGACTTTTCTTAGTCGGCTACAATGTTCATTATTGAAAATAATAAATTAAATTGAAACAATTCAGGAGAAAATAAGGTAACCAAAGAGCAACGCTGTGGAAGAAACAGCAGGGAATAAGATGTGGAACTCAAGAATGGAAACTTAATAACGAAATGAAAGTGAATGAGATGCCTCTCGAGAAATTCCAACAACGCTAACAAGCTCCAAAAAGCATCTGTAGATTGGCTCTCAAAACAATGAGACTGAATACCTTGTTTTGGAAGACTTTGTTCGATTCTGTCTTAGGATACATTTCACTCTTTGAGGGACTTCGGTGTGTTTAGGTGCATACTTCGGAAGACAAGGGAAATATTACAAGCATGGTTGGTAACTCAATACCAGCCCAAATAAGATCAAGAACAGTGTTATCCGGTATATATTGAGGATATCAACGTGGGTAACATAATATTGAGTGCCATGAGATTCACGTCTCCAGAGTTAACGGAATATACTACACAAAAAAATATGAAGAAAAGTTCGTTCGGAGTCTTCCAAACATTAACAGTCCTGAGTAGCAGCAGGATAGATACTGCCTAAAGGTCATATAAGGCAAATATATAACGCAAGATAAACGAATAAAAGAAGTAATAATAACGATTACATAAATAACTTATATTTAAAAATCATCGCTTGCAAGGCCTCACTCTACTTTAGAGACTCAAAGTGAATTTTCAAATAAATTTAAGGTGATATATATATAAAGGATTCAAACTTCTAGTGAATTTAATCTACATTGTTCATCATTGATATCCGTTGCTCATGTCGAGACGCTTATAACAAAGCACCAACCTCTAGCCGATTATTTGTCCTGAATAGATTTGACCCATTATTACATTTTCCACAAAGTCAAACTTTCTGACTTGTGCAATCCGGTTCGGGCAAGTGGTTCGGACGTGTAGACCCAACTTTATAGACATTTTTTAGGCTATTAGCAATTCTTCGCCATAACCTTTCGAGTCAAGTACAGAGAGAAGGAAGTAGATAAGGAAAAAAGGAGTAGGTAGATATATACTAACTACCTAACTGTAGTAGATCGCGCTATAAAATATGAACTATTCACGATTAAGATTAGAAAGAAACAGAAATCCAATATTTTCATTTGCACGTATTATTTTTCTCTCATGTATGTACAATTTAGATGATACTTTCGCATTAATATCAATTCCGTTTAGTAGACATATAATATGGACTATTACCGAGCTCTTGTACCCAATACCCGTAGACAAATATGATAAATTATCTAACTATAATCAATACAATTTATGAAATCGTAATCAATAAGCATGAAATAGCAGAACAGTATGAAATGGAGATGGAAATGTGCACAGGAAAATTTTTAGAATGAATAACAGGCATTATGTGTAATTTGCTCTACTATCACGAAAATAAATACGAGTACCTAAAAAACGTGCTTAAATAGCATACAAAACTATTTCTACAAGTACATACATATTTACAAGTATTTGTATGTAACATCTATACCGGTGCCCTTATATGAGTGCGCACGGCCATCGGGATTGTTTCGGTTATTCACGTTCCTTGGTTATTTCTTGATGTATTACAAGTTGTTTCACGTAGGATTTTAGACAATTAAGGGTCATATTTGAGAGGGTGGCTACTACCAGTTCTTGAAAACCCAGCGAATTTCTGTAGTAGCCATGACGAATTTCTGTAGTAGTTTTTGTGTTTTTTCAAACTCATCATAAAAACAAGCTTGATTTTTATCACGATCACAGTGATATTTTATTTCTCAACCCATCTAAATGTTCGGTGGTCACTTTTCACCGCTGCACCCAGCCTCTCGAGTTCGATTATGTACTGCAGGGGGACCAGCTTCGGAGACTTACGGAAATAATTGATTTGGGAGTACTTTGTGACGGGCGATTGACATTTTCAAAACACATAGAGGACCTATCGAGTAGAGCAATGCGGGTCTTGGGGTTCGTAAAGCGCAACACTCGAGAGTTTACGAGTATTCCAGCCATTGTGTTGCTTTATAAGGCCCTGGTGCTCCCGATCTTGGAGTACGCCTCTCCTGTTTGGTCACCTGGATACGCCGTTCATCAGTACACCCTGGAGAGAGTGCAGAATAAGTTTCTGCGATATGTTGCATTCAAGTTGGGCATTCCCTCCAGTGAGGTATGTTATGCCAATCTTCTTGATACTTGTGATATGTTGCCTCTGGAGAGGCGTCGCTCTATGGCCGACCTCGCTCTTCTGCACAAGCTATTGAATAACCAGCTCGACTGCCCAGTCTTGCTCTCCATGATCGGTCTCCGGGTGCCTCGTCTGTCGGCCCGCTCTCCTCTCCTCTTCCACGTCCCTTTCTCATCGACAAACTACGTACGGAACAGTCCTCTGCAGCGGCTGCCTCGTTCCGCTAATCTACTTATTGGTTTACACCCTGAGTTTGACTTTTTTCATAATTCTCTAGCTTCTCTCAAAAAACTGATCGCCTCCTCTCCGTTGAGCTTTTCTTAATATATTTTATTGTTGGTAGTGTAGTTTGCCGGAACTGTTATTTTCCATAAGTACCTTAATTTACCTGGTTTCACTTGTTGTTAATTTCCTTCTTTATATTCTGAATTATTATTTTAGTATTGTGTTTTTTATTGTATTTCTTGTATGTTCTTTGGTTTTTTGTTTCTTGTGTAATTGGGCTTGCCCGTAAATAAATAAATAAATAGATATAATTAGTTTTCCTGAAAAATGAGTGGTTCAGGAACTTACTTAGCCACTTACAGTGGCTACTACTAATTGGTGACTACTACAGGCGACAGATCTTGGTTTCCTTTTCTTAGATTTTCGTATAACTAATCAATGCATTCGATTTTTAAAATAGCCATTCAATAGAGCAGACATTCGAGGAAAGGAAAAACTCAGGATTGGAAGAAAGAACGGAGAAATGAAGAAATTACGTAGTAAATACAAAAACTGGATTGCTTAAGGGTATAAATGAATAAATAAATAATAATAACAGACAGAACATGGAATATGTCCCTTGGGAGAACAGGAGATAATGAAGGTCACTCAGCTGATTGGGAAAGAGCCCATCATTTCAATCGTCTCTTAATGTTCCAGGGAGTCTCCCTACCAAATTTCAACTTCCAAGTTTGTTTCCAGTCTAATAGTAGTTGCAATCATGTTTACAAAATTAACTGAGATGGATCACCTGTAAACAATTATTCAGACCACCACGCTCATTCCTCAGATTGTTGGCCACGCACTGCGCATAGGTTAACATAATACAGTTAGGTAAATTGAGATCTTTCCAACGACTGGCGAACGATTTTCGTACGATGATAAATGCCTAAGATACAGTTTCGTAGCGACGATATGGTTGTAAGCGATAATTATCAGAAAATAGGAGTGTAACATACTAAATGTTACGTAATGGTAATTTTGTGTCATTTCTGGCCGGGTTATGATGGCAAAACATGTTCCATGATAAAATGAATTTTTATAAAAATTAAAAGAGTACTTCACAGAAACATAATTATTCGTGAACACCAATTCCCAACGATAATGGATCATTTTACGGGATTTACGCACTATTTATACTCATTCACATTAAAATTTTGCGTTCATCATGACTATGAAAAGCAAAAATCTTTTTGTGTCGATCCAGAAAACTTCACATGTCCCTAGAGGAAGCCGTATCGATTATAATAGCTTCTCAATGGACTTGGGACTCACAATGGGTCGTAGAGGAGACAGGGTTATCGGTCTTCTCTGGAGGTTTACTTTCAGGTAAACGAGTGCACTAATATAAGGGCACGAGTGTAGGTACGTAGATATATCGTTATCCATGAACCTCTGCCGACCAAGGCCAATTTGTTGGATGGAATTGTTTGGATTACACACATTCATTCGAGGCGTGATGACAGTGAATGGAATGAATGAAAAAAGTATCGCATCCCGTACCTCGATCAAATCCCCGTGTAACTGCAAGGATATCTACCTCTCCATTATTATTTTTTCATCTCCATCAAGACGGAGCGCCAGCGCAAGAAAAATACGGTATTACAACCTGCGGGGCCTTTTAAATTTATAGAGAGGATTCTTCAGGGCTCACGCCTCGTAACGCTCTTTGACAGGGTCGCTCTCCATCGAGGATTTTGTTAGGAGGAGTATTAATACAGTAAGCAGCTTAGGCTTAGAGGAGTGGAGGGCCTCTGGCTTTTCTGACTCGAGGGTTCGAACAGCAGAGCCGGATTTCATTGGTCGGAGCGCAACCATGTCTGCCAACAGACATTTCTTCCCCGTGATATCAAGCCATCAGAGAGCAATGCACTTTTATATTGCAATTTTTCATCATCTCGGTCATTCCAAAGGTTAAAAGTTCATATATTTCAACCATACTTATATTTTACTAAAAATGTATTACCTAGTAATATTAAATCGATTATACGCTCGATTACACTCGATTTTTCTAAGCAAATTTTTGAAAAATAGAGATATTTTATATTGATAGGTCATTAAATATTAGGTTTGTTCGCTGAGACCACCAAACCAGTTTGCAACCCACTGGACACACACGTTCTTGGTCCGTTTGCAGGGGTTTCCAAGCTAGTTTCCAACCGGTTGCGGATTTTCAAATTGATCAGAGCTTTTGCCCGCTGATCACTTTCTGATTGTTTGCCCCCTCCATTCCAAACTCACGGCAGCCAATGAAATCATCCGAATTTTAGCATTTGTTATCGCCGCTGTTTGTCGCGTATTTCTCAAACATTCATAAAATGTATGACCAACCTTTTGATTCTGACTCATCTCGAGAGGTTTCTCCTTTACCAAAATTTTCGTCAACGAAGACGAGATGGAGATCTATGCCTGAAGCAAAAGGTGCAGAATTATTTAAGTGACATTGTAACGAATTATGCCGATGAAACATTCCTGAACCACTTTCGAGTGAGCCGGAAAATTGTGGAAGGGTTGGCGTCGAAGTACGACACTTCGGAAGCATTTACATACCAAGTAATTAAATTAACGTACCTAGACGTGAAGATTTTAGAAATGGGGACCTACCTACGTGACAAAAGGCTATAGGAGGGTGACGAATTGATACCCCATTGAACAAAACTTAGAGGATCGGTTCTATTGGTAATTCCCAACAGTTTCTGTGTACGATTACAATATTTTTTTACCCTATGCTCTTAAGGGTGTCTTTGACTAGTAGATACCTGAAAGTTGAATACAACAGTACAAATTATACCAGTAAATTTTTACCTAACCAATGAATGGTAGCACAAGGCAGAAAGGGCGGAAAATATAATATGGAAAGCGCCAAAGCGGTGGTTTGTTTTTTCACTCAGAAGATTGCTCCATGTTTACAAAACCGTCAGAATCGTTCGCACAGACTCCACTCCCCAACCAGTTTGAAATCAATTTGAAAGTCGACTGAAGTTGCTCATGCGCACTTGAGCAGTCTCCAATCAGTTTGAAATGATTTGCAAGTCACTGCCAATCGACTCAGCGAGCAAACCTATTGTCTGTTAAGCCTGAGAACTTTGTTGAAGCTGATGGACAAAATAAAAAACAACCTGATACATCAGATTCTTCTTGAAAGTTTTACTAACCCAAAGCTTCTCGGTAGGTACAAAGTTCCTCTGCAATAATAGTATCCCAACATAGACGAATGTAATTAAATATAATTTTATAGTTTCAGGAAGACGTTTGTACAATGAAAGTAGGAAGAGTTGAGTACCGCCCGTGGCCAAACAGTGACCCAGAGACTATCGAAGTTTTCAACAGCCGCCACCGCCAGAGCTAGCGATGTTTTAGATGTTGAGACAATCTGAGACATCTGGTGGGCTCATTTTTCAAAAGCAAACCAACGTGCATACAAACATTATTGATAATTATTCAGAGAGTGATGAATACTTGGAAAAATATATAAATATAATTTCGTGTTTAATTGCTTATATAGCAATTATAGCTATTATTTCATCACTATTTGGAATTATAGTTCTGTACAAACGGAACAAATTCGGAAATATCTGTAAATCTAAAACATTTGATATTGATCATGATATGTGGAACTAGAATCATCCCCGAAAATCTCTTGGAATATTAGGAGTAGAAAGTTCTTGGGCCACGATTAAAATCAAACGACCTCCCGATAAACCTAGAAACATAAATCGCTTCCCGACTTTGAAAACAAGGCAATTATATTATTGAATTGTAACTATCACTGCACTTCCAGTAGTCAATCATTTCTTAATTTCTCCGAGCGGAAAAGGCCCTTCAATCCTATAGGGAAAGGAGCCAGGTCAGAAAATAGGTAGTTATTTGGGGAGAAGGGTGGAGATTAGGGGCGGAATTCATAGACAGGAATTGAGTCTGAGTGGGCTCCTAAGTGTATAGATAAGGGAATTCATCACTCAGAGCGATTCATAGAGTGATTTGAGGGCGACCCTGAGGTTGCACTGAGTGTGCAACCCAAATGCGCACTTAACGGGATTCATAAACAAACACGTACGAAAAGTCGAGAGGATATGTTATTAAATATGCGTAGGAAAAGCATTGGTATTAACACACAAATATGACCTAGAAAAAAACATATATTCATGCCTCGAAGGAACGCCGTACCCACCACAAGGTGCCGCGGCGCCTCCTCTCACTCCACCCCCCGCTCACCCCCCCTCACCACCCACCGTGACCCCCTGCCAAGCGTGCCAGGCGTGCGTGCGTGCGTAAGTCTAACAAAGCCTTGAAATGACACTTTTTCGCCCGTTTTTGGCCCATAGCATCTATGCGAGTAAAGCGATCGGGTTGGTTAAACGTTAGGACCAACTAGACGCCAAATGGAGTCCATGTGCGAAAGGACGGGTTTTTTAAGATCATTCTTAGGCCTTTTATGGCCCGGACGGCGGACGGCGAACGGCGGACGGCGGACGGACATTTCAAATTTGGATTCTACGCACCTTGAAACGTAAAGTGACAAAGTTTGAGGGGGGGTTATAAAAATTTTTTGCTATACGATCACATAGGCTTATTATTGGAAATAATAAACAAAAAATGGCGTTGAGGTGAGTTTCACCCTCTGCTCAACGGTGCAATATTCTGAGTGACGGCAGGAGGTCACTTAAGTGCGTCAACTGTTAACTTTTATTATTATTTTCACGTAGCTATCGATACTGGAAATATAGTAGAGCATATATCGTTTATTTTGCTTGGAGTTTATTCAAAAACTAAGGCACATAAGAATAGCTAGGCTGTATCCAAACGACAGTCAGGTAAATGTTTGATGTGACCAACAGATCCCATTCGAATGTTATATGATCAACAACGAAATTTTTCCCAAACTATTCCAATTCGGGAGGGATGGACAACCCGAAGGAGGTTCGGCCCTAGAATCGAATGAGGTTAGCCAGACCTGAATCAGACCAATATTGAGATCGCTAGGTGTTTTTTAAGGGGAAAAGTCAATAAGAAAACTAACAGTGCGACCGCTCTATACCACCTAGCGACCTCAATATTGGTCTGATTCAGGTCTGCCAAACTTCATTCGATTCAGGATTAAATACTTTCTAAAATTCTTTTCGAGCAAGTTTTTGCTCAGACCGTTTCTCATTAAACTACAAAGTAAAAGGCCGTTTTAGCGAATCTGATGTGTAAAATGACATAAAATTCAAAAGTTCGGCTGTAAGTCAATGGGGAAAGGTCTCAGCTAAAATAGTGAAAACAGTTGTTTCAGCAAACTCAAACGTCTGCATAATCCTTTACTTTCATAATTCGACTCAAGCTTACCCCAGAC
Source organism: Adelphocoris suturalis (assembly GCA_030762985.1). Lineage (NCBI taxonomy): Eukaryota > Metazoa > Arthropoda > Insecta > Hemiptera > Miridae > Adelphocoris > Adelphocoris suturalis. The sequence goes on along the minus strand of CM061042.1, from coordinate 125,564,046 downwards.
GTCTTTTGCCGACTTTTGACTACGAACCATAGGATACAGAGACTCATCGACCATTAAACAAATTTTTGATCGAGCTTTATTGTCCTTTCATGGATCATTTTGTGATCCTTCCACAACTGTCCACAAATCTTCAGCGATTAGGAACATTTCCATTCCGAACTTCCAGTTGGAGTAATTCTCCGAACCAATAAGTTTCTTTATGTTCGGCATTGCACCCAGTCCTACAACTGCAACACTCGTAGATGCCACAGGTGGAGAACCACCTACTCCTGGATCCCCGTGAGACATGTTGCTTGTCTACAAATTAGTGCTGGTGCACATAACCAGTTGAAGCAGATGAGGTACGAACAGTGGAGGAATTATATAAATGTACCTAGTGTTACAGTTGATCTGTGTTCTAGTACTTAATATTATTTTTGAAGAATACACTTTTTACATTTTCTTGAACACACACAGAATGAACTTTATTCAATATTGAACATATGGAAAGTAGGGAACCTGACAACAATATTAACTGAGTGTAGTATCCTACTTAAACTTCAATTAAAATACGCTTGATATGAACTTTGGAAAGTATTCAATCTTGAGTAGAATGAACTTTGGCAGGCTGAAATCATACCAATATTAACCCTGAAATGTCCCGGCTAAATTTCCAACACTTAATTCCCCGGTGGGGTGTGTCAAACCCCAACTTTGAAAAATGTTAGAAAATTCAAAAGTAAGTTACACTTGAATCAAATTTTATTTTTATTCGGATATCAAGAGTGTAAAGAAACATGAACTAAGCTCATGAAGAAAAAAGTAATAGTAAGGCAAACCTCACGCTCTGAAGAAAAAAATAATAGCAGAAAGGTACCTCATTGTAACAAAATTTCAATATAAAATTAGCACATTTTCATTTAAAAACAAAAATAAATAAATAAATAAAATCTACAAAACAATTTTCGGAGATTAGTCTGATACCACTTACAAAACCCAAGAACTAGAATGAAAAGGTAACATAAAATTGGCACCAAGCAATAGGATCAACATTCTCAACACTTTGAAGATTTATGATGTTCACAGAAGGAACATCAAACTAGTTCTCAAAAACTGTCACTTTTAACGCTTCTTCATCGGAGGCAACTTCTTACAACTCGACATTATCTCCCGTGTTTGAATTTTGTCCGCCAAAATAAACATCTTCTTCCTCCAACTGTTCCAAAATGGATCTAATGTCTTCAGGATCCGAAAACTTGCGTTTTTCAGCCATTTCTATTATATTCTGGCAAAATTAGCCATCTTTATGAGGCCGCCATTTTGTATTCCACCAATTTTGAGATGGTAGACAAATATTTTCTCACTCAGAACGGACTAAATTTTCGAAATCTATTCTCAAACCTTAGCAAATTACTACCTATTTTCGGACCTGGCTCCTGGAAAATTAGGGAAAGGAGCAGCAAACGGTGGAGTGGTGAACGATAGATTGAAAACGTGTTATGTTGAAAAGAACGTTCATCTTATAACGCAATTTCCTTGGGCTCCGCGCTTTTCATTTAGTCCCCTCTTTTGTCTCGAAATTAGAACTGACGGTCTCAATTAGCGATTCAAACGAGAAAATCCGCCGGGCCAGCCTATCGGTTTAAAACACTTTTCAACACTTCCAGTTGTTATGAAGAAAAATCGTCCGGTATAATTCTCATTTCATCCTGGCTTCTTGTATTGGTACCAACACATTATTATAGGTATATAAACTCAAAGTATGTTTCTATCTATCTATCTATCGTTTCTATGTACTATCTATGTATGTTCCAATAGTCGGCTAAACGGCTGCACCGATTCTGATGGGAGCGGTCGTGAAATGATCAGCAAGTTCCGGCGCACAACATAGGCTAGGTGTGAACCTCCAAAACATGTTTACAGAGTTTATTATTAAAAAATTTCATTCATGAATATTTAAGATTCACTTTAGTGCGGGATAGTGGTCTGATGTAGAATTGGTAATTGTGGTTCAAAATTTGTTGAGGAAAGGAGGCGTTTGATGTGAATAACTTGGTATTGTTTGTGATGTACGTGTAAATATGTATTGTCAGTAAGTATCTTAGTGAAAATGGGTTGCTGCGCCGTCACAAAACCCAATGGGTTCACCTGCACTTTGCCAGCGTTTGCGAGCTCCATGCACGCACATGCTGGATGCGCGCAGGATGGCAAAGGCTATTTTTGCGCAAATCCATCCTCGACCCCACCTATCGCTCAATCGCTCAGCCAGCACCTTAAAAAAACTGCCCATTTGTGGTGCAAAGTGAGCATCAACCGAGCAGACTTACTCCGCTAGTCTGTGCAGACTTACGCCTCGGTGTGCAGTTTTCATCTGCTGCAATGGGCGGAAAACATAAGTGACACGTACATCAAATAACGCCTCTCTCTGTGGTTCCCACACCCCTCTGTAAGCCAAATCCCCCTTGAGCCCTGAAGATTGCCCATTTGCCTCAAAGATTATTGACTCTTTGACTCCTCCAAAACATCCTTCTACTTCATAAACAGCGCTATTCTTCCCAACCGATTTGTTTAGTTCCTGAACTTTTATTATTATGGTTGCTAACAGGCATTTTGCTAGCGGCGGAAATTCGTGACAAGTGGAGAAGCCTTTACTGGTACGGGTGTTCCGAGTGAAGCATGGATTGCTTTATTGATAGGTGATGGACGGGAATTTGATATTTCGTGCGAAGAGCGGGACGAAACACCGGTTTTTTTGGCTGCCCAAATTTTATTATGGTTGCCAACACGCAGTTTGGGGCCTTTCTTGGCGCGGGTTCTGTTTTGACGATTTCTACCAGCTGAGTGTCTCCGTTCACCCTAGGAAGTTCAAATTTTATAGGGTGACTCTTTGGGACGTCAAGAGACGATTGAAATTATGGGCTCTTTTCTAATCAGTTGAGTGAGCTAAACTCTATCCTGTTAACCCTAGGAAGTTGAAATTTGATAGGGAAACTCTCTGGGTCGCACAACACAATCGTATCATTAGTAGCTGCTGCGCACCTCAAATCCTTGAAACAAGCATGGCAAAGTATTCGTTAGATTTCGATGACATTTTCAGGGATTGTGTGGTTTCGACTGCAGATGATCTTCAATGAGCTTCATCCTTCCAAACCCATTGGAAGCTTTTGCGCATGAGTGAATGTAACATATATCAAGCATCGTCTCGTCATTACTAAATTGAGAAAATTTTACGTTTTACGCCACATCTTGAATTACTATTTCTCCCCAACATTACCTAAGTATAATCCTCAATGAAATATTAAAAGATTATTAAAAACAATTCAATCATATTTACATTGCAAACATTGCCCTCCCACTGGACACACAGACTCCCGAAGAATTTCAAGAACCAAGTTCAGGCACCTTGTCTTCAATCGCAGATAAGCCTTTACTTTTATTCTAACAATTTATTTGACATTCCGTGTAGCGCGAAGTATAAACAATATAGTAGGACAATTTCCGGTTGTAAACGATGGCTGGTGAGAGCGAAGGAATTAAAAACTCCTTTGTGGATCACAGTGATAAATTTCCTTAACTCCCTTTTTATCAACATCTGGATATTTCTGCATGTTACAAGAAATCTATTGTTTTGTCTTTCATTGATAATATACCGGACTCCTCAAAGAGCCCGTTCAAAGTGTTCCAATTCATCCGTAGCATAGCTCCTTCTGATTCTGTAAAATGTCAACAAAACGGCACAGTTTTCGTTGAAGTACATAGTGTCAATGAATGTGAAGCACTCTTAAAACAACATCATATGATCAAAAGTCCGTGAGATTTGAACTACATTGAACAATGAATTATTCGAAAGGAATAATTACAGCGTTCGAACTCCTTTAAGGACCGAAGATGAAATTCTTAATGAACTGAAATCATCAAATGTCATAGCTGTAGAAAGACTCAAATCCAAGGGAATTGAAACAGTGTCTCGTTCCGGTTCTCTGTTGCTAAAATGTTCGCTTCCCAAATCGCCTAGCTCAATTAACCTCGACTTCTTAAGAATTGAAGTTCCACCTTACTTCCCAAACCCACTGCAATGTTTTAAATGCTATAGTTATGGCCATGATTCAAGTGTCTGTAAACGCATTGCCATTTTTGGAAAATGTTCCTTAGCTAACATGAACCAGATGTTTCTGTGAACATCCCTGGGTTGGACGGGGTCTATCAACGCGCGGTTCATGGGGTCGAGGAGTGAGAAGCTCCTTAGCTTAGGGCGTTCTAGACGACTAATCAACCTGTTCTTAAGTTTGTTCGCAGAGCTGGTTGGAAATGGTTGCCAATCGTTGGCATCATTGGCGACCAGGTTTGTGATTGGTTTAGTGCGCATGCGGGACCACCACCTAATTTCAAACCGTTAGTAAGCAAATCCGCACTGCGAACGGGTTTGACTGAAGTAAACCGTCGTGTAGCCTCCACCTGCTGTAACCTGCTTGGTGGGCTCGCGCCATCCTTTGAAAAGGTACACATTTTATGTATTAATAAAAAACCTGAACCATAAAGAGATGGCCCGCAAGACAACAAACAGGTTGAAAAATATTCATTGGAAACAAACCTTCCAACAGGAGTAAGAAATCCATGCAATATGGATCCATGCTTAATCTTTTCTTGCATCCACCTGATGATTTTGTGGGAGAATGTGGTGTTTATCAAGACTTCAACTCGAACTCCAGGTCGACCGTCGTTCTTAATTTGTAATTTTAAAAGCTTTAAAAACAACTTTTCAGTTGTGATTAAATAGTACCTAACATTTCACCGTATAATTTTGTATATAGTTGCTATTCAGACGAAGATTTCCATCAACGTCATCAATAAGATTTTCCATATCACACAACTTGGAGTACGAAACTCTTAATAAATAACCGTAGAAGTAAAACGAGGGTAAATGCAAATGCAGAACTTAGTAAACAGCGCAAGACACGCAGATCTCCCATAGCAATTTTATCTCCTTTGGGTGGCTTATCTTATCATCTCTACGGTAAACTCAGCACACGCACACATCTCACAGTGGAATGACTTGATTGGCTACTTCGGGTCGTGGTGTGGGGTGGCAAATCGTCAGATCGGTCAGCAGATATTTCTCTGATCGGTCAAACCGATCCTACAACAGGAGTGTCTGGAGACAGGCTGCCAGTGACGCCGCTGGCGCGTTCTGTCGAGAGTTTTTGCAACTACCTCCTACAGCGTTCCTACCCACCTACTATCTCCGTCCGGCCGAACTCCCCCCAATTAATGCCTGGCAATGACGGTACTTTAAGTAATAGCATTGGTGAAGGTTCTCCGTAGCCGAGTGGCTAATGCTTCCTTCTACAGTCTAGATCTAGACGATGTCGGATTCGAATTCAAATCAGAACCATTAAATGTTTTGTTAATTTCAACATGCGAAATATATACTTTTAAACTTAACTACGATCTCTTTATCCAACTAATCTATATTTTAATAGAAGGATTGATTTCAAATACCCACTGTTTTTAATTTACTTTTTTTTTCTTTTTTTTTTTTTTTTTTTTCATTTTCTGTCATATCAGTACCCATACTGAATCACTGATATCCTGTAAAAAATGCAATGAATAAGACAAATTTTATAACAAAAAATTCCTGTCATGCAGCATGATTGAATGATCGAATTTAATTACGTTGAAGTGTTTAGACATTTTCAGCACTGTGATTGTAATCAAATTGCAAACTACCAATTCATTGTCAAAGAAAACTTATTCTAAATAATAATGTCTTTAAAAGAAGATTTTGGATCAGGACTGATTTAGGATATATTTTAGGATAAATTGATCTGAATGATGTGTATTCTTTGGTGGTCTGGATCTCAAAAATAGAGAGATATCCTAAATCAATCGTTTTGGTGAAATAGTATAGGTTAGTTGCATAAATAGATCACGGGTGGGGGGGAGGGTGGTTCCCAGAATCGCTTGAAATCGGACGGGAAGGAGTCCAGCCATAGGTACCTAATCAAGTTTCTGATTCTCAACCCCTTAACTTTCGATAGCGAATACCTGCTTCATCAGACAGATCTTTATTGTATTATTCTGCTGTTTGAAAGAGTAATAAGTAATTTTTTTCACTAGACAAAACTTCACTACTGCCCCCAATTTTATAGAACCACAAATAATTAGTGTTAATCATACTTGGGATGTGTCAACAAGCAGTAATTATCCTTCTAATTGATAGAAAGAGAATTTTTCAAGTGTTGTTAATTTAGTTGTTAACCTGGGGAGTAGCAGTGAAGTTTTTGCCTAGTAAAAAACTTAACGACTGCACCCTCAATTTTAAAAACCATAATTAATCATGTTAATCTTACTTGGGATGTTTAAAATTATAACAGTAAAGAAGAGGGAGTTTTGAAGAGTCCAAATCATATTGGTTTCCAAAATGAGAAAGTGATGTTTTGAATGGGAGAAATATAACGTTGAAATTGGGAGGCAGTATTAAAGAACATTCTCGAGATCTACGGAAATGCAACGCATTGGGACATTTTCATGTGTTTACCTATGAATGGTCAACGTCATCTCTGATGGTCATAATCATCGTTGTGGCCACTTGGGACAATTTTTTTCGTGACGATTTTTTTGTTATGTGCCATATGAAAGACATGAAAATTTCAAAAACAAGGGGGTTACCATTTGAATTGTTCTTCTAACTCATTTATTACGGTTGATAAGGAGGAGGTAGGTTGTGGCACACCCTGTATTTTAAAACATTCATGAACTTTCAAAACGCTTGCCTCGCTCTCTGGCCTTGCCTTCATCCCCGTAGTAGGTAGAGATAAGAGGAAGTTGCAAAAACTGTCGACAGAACGCGCTGGCGGCGTCACTGGCAGCCCGTCTCCAGACACTCCTATCCACAACGTGGGGATACCATACAATCAGAGATTTCCCACTGCGAACGCCCCAAAGGCGTTTCCAACCGTTTCTTACCGGTTTGATGGTCACGGCCAACAAACCTATTGTGTTTCGCTTCGCTTCCAAAGCTGATAGGTAATGATAGGTGATCATAATAATGAATAATTATCTTTGTCTCATGGAAAAGTCTTACTTGAGAAAACTTGTTTCCTCGAAATTTGTTATTACCAATTTGAATACATTGATTATTGATGTAATGATTGTTTGTTAATAATCTTAAATATTAAGTGAAAGAAGACGTTATTAATAAAATTGATTAGATACTTTTTTTTGTCCCCCTGATGTTTCATTTTCCTTTGATTTTTCCGATTATTATATTCAAATAATTAATGAGGGCATTTTTCTATTTTTTCCCCAATATTTTCGATTCAACTTCAGTATTTTGTTAATTTTAATGAAAACGTTGGGATAACCAATAATACACTTGGGTCTGATGTATGAAAAATACAGGTAATCAACAAAAAAGCCGGAAAATGTCACTTTTTGACCATTTTTGAGTCTCAAAAGTGAATAAATACATGATTTTTGGAATCTACGCACTCAAAAACATAATACCAACTAATTTTGGAAGCAAAAGTGATACAATTAAAGTCACTAGGAGTTTCGATCACGTTTTTGGGGTTTCTGGACCACTGTGGGCCGCCTTTGTCGACCACTAGCAACTATAAGCTCGCTCTTGGCGACAAATAGGCCGCTAACTAATCCGCTACCTGAACGCGACCCAATTTCGCGGAAAACTCCCTGCAAATCCCGTAGGTCATCCATTAAACCTACTCTCTGAAAAAGCATTATTGCAGGCAACAATGGTTCCCAGATTCTAATTAGAGATTCCCCAGAAAAAAGTCCCGAAAAACTTAGGAGTATTGCCGTTGTTAGGCCAAGGAGAGAAGTAAAACCCCATGAAAGATTAGATTTTTAATAGAGAAACAGGTTGATAAGGAGAAAAATATTATAATTTTTTATTATTAATAACCAACCTGAACATTTATTGTTTATAATGAAGGTGAAAGTACATCACAGTCGTACATTGAAATGCACTAGTAAATTATTTTCCGTTTTTCACTCCCGATTCACTTGTTTCAGCATATTTTCATTTACTGGAGATACAATTATGACCGTTCCAGTTATCCGACTGCCAGCACCTCCAGCGCTGCCTCCAGATAGTATACCACCGCCAACGTAATCAGAATGATGTGTTTAATTATGTGGACTGGATGCTCGCGTCTCAAAAATACATAACATCAAGTATTCCATCCCATAGTGAAAATTCAAATTAGTTGGACATATAGATCAGAATGATGTGTATAGTTTGGTGGTGTGGTCTGGCGGTCGGAGAGGTGCAGGGAAGGTCCCAATATTGTACCACTACCGAAGAAAACTAAGCGTATGTTCGATGCGATCGATTCGTTTGATTTTCCAGTATGTACCTGTTGACATTTATTATACTAAAATTTAATCATCTCATCTTCAATTTAAGTTGATTTTGATTACAATCGATAAACGATGTGTTGTTGTTGTTGTTGTCATCTTCTGTGGCACCCACTGTCCTGTACAAGTTAGATGAGTAACAGACACAATGATTGTTGTTCAAGTTATGGATGAAGATTATCCAATATGTATTTTTTACTGTTAATGTTACAATATTCATTTAAGGGGGAAATCTCATTAAGTGTATTTTTATTTATTCCCGATGTTGTGGCAACACTGATTTATGTATGTGCTTGAAGCTACAGCCAATAAATAGTAAGTTCCCATATTAACGCTGATTCGATTTCTTATGCTCTCCTAAATCCTTTAACCATGTTCATCGTTTGAATCCTTAATTTATTACACCTACGCAATGCTGATACTTAATAATTCCGTGGTGAAAAGAGGGGAATTCTGTATTGAACAGTTGATTGCTTTGGTTTGATGATCCTCCAGTGAAAATCTTACAAAAGGGCAGTTTGATCCCTCATTATTCAATTTAACAACAAGTAAACCACCCTCTTGGTTTTCATAAAGGGCGCCTCAACGGAAGGGTGTTAAACATTTGGAAACTTCGACTGAACTAAAAGATCCATTGTTGCTCGAGAAGCTCTCATTAAGAATGGACAGGTGCTGATAAATGGGGAAGTTCGTTCGCCGCCGCCGCAGCCCATGGCAATCTAAACCTCTTTCCTGCCGATGTTTCCCAGGAGAAATGAGCGGTGGAGAGGGGGAAATGGAGGAGGATTGTAGCGCTCCTTCAAGATCTCCCAACTCTCAACATGGTGCTTCTACCACACATTCTATTCCCACTGCGCGCTAAAACGTGTTTCGGGGTGGCAACGTTAATGTAACTATCGTTCATGAACCTATAATTGTTTACAGTAGGGGGGCCGGAAGAATTATGGGTCTCTCATTTCAGGGTGCCTACTAGATCTGTAAAATAAAAATTTCTTTAGGAATAGCGTACCGGAGTAGTGAATTTAAGAGGCTTGGGTAGGTGTGTATATAGGAGTGTAAAGGACTGTAGCTAGTTTCTCTAGCGCTAACAAACATATGTCATAACCTGGTCATATAAGTGTATTTGAAGAATGAACAAATGTCTGAATATTCATAATAAATACGTTTTGGCCAATTCAAAATTGTCATCATGCTTGTCATCAAAATTGTCATCATTATTAACCATTCCACATCATTTATCATTCTTCCTAAAACAGCGCGGAGACAGGGGAAGTATACTCTCTGGTTATGGTCAAGTGTCTCACGAGCCTGACGGTGCGTATTGAGACCAAAACGGGAACCTTTTAATCTCGTCAAAACTAAGGGATCAAGAGACAAACTTACCCTTACACACACACGCACACACACGGAGCCAAAGTTGTTCAGAATGGTCTAAAACGTAAAGTGCGTGTGGAAATTTTGATTTCGGAGACCAATTATCCCAAAAGTAAAATGCTTAAAAAAAAAAAAAAAAAAAAAAAAAAAAAAAAAAAAAAAAAATCTGACGAGGCTTCCCCGAGAAAAATCAACGTTGGATCACAAGATATATGATTATCAAGAAGGACTTGGAAGTTTCTCTTTCAAGCTCAAGGTAAGAACGTCAGAACGCAGTAGTTGGTTGAGATTAATGATGTGACCGCACTCAGGGGCTGAGAGCCCTTACTGAGCACTTGAGGTCCCCTCGCCGGCACTCCCGGATCCCGGCAGAGGAAGAAAAGCCAACTTGTCACTTCCTTTTTCCCCGAGAAAATATTAAGTAGGAGTTCCGGACTACCGAGTCCAGACGGAGGAAGACGGATGTGAGTTTGAATTATTAAGTCCGCGCCCATTTCACCCACGATATCTCGGTATACGAGTACGATGGGGTTAATTCTATTACCGAACCAAAACCTCTGAGTTAACTCTGTGACAAGGGGGAAACACTTTTTCGTGCATTATTGCACCAAGATTCTCTATATTACTCCAATATGAAGGAGCAAGGAGGACATAATTGGCCTTTGAAACAGATTCAAAGGCAATGGTTGTTCGATTTATTGAAGGAACCAAATATGTATTTGCTCCGAGGAGAATTCTAAGGGATTTTGACTATACTGGAAAGCAGTTATGTTTTATATTAAATTTTCAATACTAATACAGACACCGCAAGGGTTAGGTTAGATGGGATCAGTCTGGGTAGTAATCAGGATCAGGTATGATATCAGGAATCAATCAATTAGTATCAACATCGTTAATTATGGGACTCCGATAGAATCTTACCGGCTAATATGAATAATGAATACGTAATGAATCTTATTACAAGGCGCTCAGCGACAGTGTCGCGTCGCGGTGCGCTGACTGCGTTCGTGACGGCGCCGACAGGTGCCACAGGCTGTCACAACTCCCAAATCTGATCTCATTGATACTATTATTATGCTGGCATAAGTTGTAATTAAGAGCTATGTAATTTTTAGAAATAATTTGTATTAAAGTTCCAGACATGGAGCATGATCTGATGAGCAAATTTTCGTAAATTATCGTACTAGATTATATTACATTATTTTGAAAATTAAGAACTTTAAGGGAAAAGAAACTGGTGGATACCAATTCTACCAAAATTCGTTCTAAATAGTACGCTGCGACTCAAAAAGATTTGGAAATTTTAGCTTTTTTATGGAGCTTTTATCAATTTTTCAACAAATAATAATGAAATTTAAGTACCTAAATTTTTTCTGCCTAATTTTTTGCATACATTTTATAATATTCTTGTTTACCGTTGATAAACTATTTTTGACTAAAATTTTACTAAAAAATATAAATTCAACGATTTTTAGCTTTTTATTATTTTTTTTGGTGATATTTAGAGTACATTTTTTGAAATTTGACCAATTTAATGTAATCAAAAAGTGTTGGTTAACGAACTCATCCTTTAACCAATTAAAACTAACTAAAGCAACGTCACTTTATAACAGGGTTACAGGAAATTTAACGGTATTTCTAAAGGTGTTCTTAGTTTTGAGTTTACTGTCATTCTGCGGGGAGTTATGGCAGTTTTAATGTCATTAGGTACAAACCACGAAAAAAATCTTCAAAAATGAATAACTTGAAAACAAAGCGCTTAAAAAGAAATCTCCATGAGCAACCTTCGATCAGAAAAGTGTTCTCAATCGATTCCTTGAGTTTGTCCCGTAATTTCTGTATACATATATATATATATATATATATATATATATATATATATATATATATATATATATATATATATAAATATATAAATATATATAAGTATATATATATATACATATATATACTTCTTGATAAATTCAATAAACTGTTCTACTGAACTATATACGTTGCACAAGTTAAAAGTTGAAAATGAAAAAATAATATATAAATTGTTTGGGTGATGGGATGGCTTGTTGATAGGGAGATGTGTGTAGATAAATACCAAAAACATCTTTCTTCTTTCTTCGTTTATCTATTATTCTTACAAAACAAAGTATATATATATATATATATATATATATATATATATATATATATATATATATATATATATCCTGTATATATAGTTATATATGTCATTCCAGACGATAATCCTCCTTGGGATTGAGATCAAAATTCCCTTCTTGCTCCAAAAAATCAATATTTCTAAATGAAAGGATGATTTTGTTGGCCAGCACGTTTTGATCACATTAAATTAGTGAGACTAAAAAAAATGTGCTAAAAAATCACTAAAGTGGGCTAAAAACGGCCAAAAATTGTCAAATTTATAATTTTTAGTAGAATATTAGTCGAAACAAAATTTTCAAAGATCAACTAGGACAGTGACAATTTTTTTGCACAAAACGTTGCTGAAAAACGTACTTAAATTTCTTGATTATTTGCTGAAAAAATCTATAAAACCACAATAAATCGAAAAACCCAAAATTTTTTTTGAATCGACGAACTTTATTTCATAAAGTTGGTTTTTAACAATTTCTTTGTACTCAAATTTTGATACACTTCAACATTTTATAATACTATAGGTACATAAAGAAAGTTCGCTCTTACGATCATGCTGCATGACTGCAACTTTTGTAAGGTATATTAGTATCCAATATCTACCAATAACTACCTCTCCAACCCAGGAGTCGTTCACCTACAGTTCTACTAATAGGCCTTTGGAATTGCCGTAAACGGGTCACATGTTCTGGAGCACCTAATTCCCCAGTGTGAGGTTCGCTGAACTCAGATAATTCAGTCAGGTTGAGGTTACAAATGAGATGCGGTCTCTAATATTCTAACGAACTTTACGAAAACGAGCTTCCTAACTTGGGGTCAGGGTGAGTACCTAACGCTACCAAGTAACTTTCACCCCTTCGAAGTCCAGTCACCTCATAAATAGGGCGTACCTACCGCAGAAGCCGTGTATTGCAGTATTTACAAATAGCGACCGGCCTCGGGAAAAGTTATTTTCACTCTTTCCTTATCTCGAGTTCTGGATCCTTGTTTATTCAAGAAGTCAGGAGATATTTATTGGGGAAGTTTGCCATATCGATTCAAGTGAGCGGGGGTTGCGTGATAGCTAATATGAATGGACGGTATTCCGTGCGGCTTCATCAACTCTGTCGAGCTGAAGCTGAGCATTCCAACTAAGGAAGCTCCAAAACAGTTTAACCTGTGGCTGGTAATTTCGTGTTCGATTCAATGCAGACTGAGAACTTGGCGCTTTTATCGAACTGGCTATTGAATCCCTCGGGTAACAAGACAACTAGGAAAGAACAGCTGTATTTCGAACACACCACTTACGAAGATTCGAAAGTATAGGGTTCCAAAGCTCACTCACAAATAAAAAGACTTCTGAAACAGACACTAAGCACTCTCGTCCTACAAATCTTATTCTCAAGATGCCATTCCATGTACCTTATTGGCGACAGAGCCAAAAAAATACCGGTAATCGAAACTTGGTCATATACCCCCAACTGAATAGCTAAACATTATTTTCCGAGCGATGCCATATTTTCTGTTCGAATGAAAATTTCTTCTTATTCAAGCCATTAACGTTGCTCTGCCGTTAATCATGGAAATCTGCAAGTAGAATTGAGTAGGTAAAAAGCCCTATTCACTAGATTCAAGATGAAAAGTACGACGGAGACGTGATGGGATGGAATAGTTACCCCTTCCATGGGACTGAGGAAACTAGCCTGCAACAACCAGAGGAAATCCTGAAAGATACCAAGCTCCAGCACGATTAGAACGACTCGTCAAACAGACTTCGGTCAAAACGACGTTTTGTCAAAACCGATGTTTGTCGAAACGACTTGTCAAGCAATTACGTTTATTCAACTTTGTCCTAGGTTGACGTTTTGAGCGAAAGCCCACGTTTGCACCCTCCTAGCTGAAGATATCTGAAAGATCGAAACGAAGTTTACCAAACTTATCTTCGCGTTGAAAATTGGGTCCAGAAACGCAACTTTGGTTGAAAAACTTTGTCTCGTATCCGTACGTTGGTGGGGATTCGGAGTCTATCGTTTTCGTAATTCGGTGACTCATCAGCAGTGCATAGAAACGCAGGAACGATTTGGATTAAGCTGAAACTAGCTTGTTCGCTAAACAACATTTCAAATGGACTTTGTCAAGACGACGTTTGTCAAAACTGAAGTTTGTCGGAACGGCCTGTCGATAGCTTTCCGAAGAGTATTTGTAATAGCACGACTTGAACGACTTGTCAAACAGACGTCCGTCAAAACTGACGTTTATCGAATCGACTCGTCAAAAAATTACGTTCACTCAACTTTGTCCTAAGCTGATGCACTCTACGCACTGCTGATAAGTCACGGAATGACGAAAAGATAGACTCCAAATTCTCATCTACGTACAGATCCGAGCCAAGGTTTTTCATCCAAAGCTGAGTTCCTGGACCCAATTTCCAACGGGTAGATAAGTTTGGTAAACTTCGTTTCGCTCTTTCGAATCTCTTCAGCTAGACGTGTGCAAGGAAAATGCATCCCCACCCCCGAATGCCGCCGTGCCGCAGGCTGTATCCGGGTTCCCAAAGACTACAAAGTCTTGCATGGAAGGTGTAATCAATTATCGTCATCACGTATTTGTTACTACTGAGTTACACATTGGAATCGGCTTGGGGTTTTTTCCCCAACATTTTCGAGCTCTTACAAAAATAACAATGACTATAGCCTCCGGCATAAACTGAATTTTCATCACTTGCGTAAACATTTTATGGAGATCAGATGAGGTTATTATTCTAAACGCTATTCCGTTATTGAATTCTTGAATCAGGAGGTACCGTGTACAACAATATTACGGCCCCTAAACAGCTTCGTGTGGTGTTTTGATTTAATCTTAAAGCGACACATTTTTCAAGTTTGATGATATTTTTCAAGAATTTAATGCAGGTCATAGTTTTCAACTCTGGACAGTAGTTCAAACCTAATGTTTCCTTATAAATCACCTGCATTATAAATATTTGATCAAAACATGATGGATATTGATGGATATTGATGGATATTTCTTTATAACGCAGTACAGATATTACATTATAATATTTGCAATTTTTTGAAAAATATTTCCGCAGATAACTTTTTTTTATTGATAGAAACTCTTCCTAGAGTTTTTCCCGGTTTGAATGCTATAAACAAATACCGGTTTGAAAGGACATCTTAGGGAATGTCCTATAGAGGTTTTGTCACTATTTCTGTTTTATTATTTCTGTATTGGGCTGCCCTTCTACGCACATCTTTGGTCTACAGTTTTTAACAAACCCCTTATATAGTAAATAATCACAATTTGGCGCATCGTGCTTCCTAGCTAAAGCTAATCTTCATTCGAAAACGAGGGACTCAGTTTAATAATGGTAGCAGTTATGAAAGATTAAAACTAAGCAAATAAGCGACGGTCTCACAGTCGTATTTTATTCATTTATTAATTCGTCTGGGAACAATGAAACGTGGAATACTGTTGGAATGACGTGGGCGCCCTCATGTCCCTAGCTCTCACATAGACATTTACATTGAATTTCAATGTAAATAATGGATATGAGACATATATTTTGAAATATCAAAATAATAAACCGAATATTATCCATACGACTAGCACAATATTGTTTAATAAAGAGAAGTTGATACGAACTAAATCACTCGCGACGAAGTTGTGGAAACCCATTTAAAAACGGAAGTTAGTGAAAAACGTTGTCTATTTCCACGAAAAATAAAGAGTTACACTGTTGAATCGATTTCGACGGTTAGGCCATCATCAGTAACAAACAATAACAATACAACAAACAATAAGTTATTGTTTGTTACTGATGATGGCCTAACCGTCGAAATCGATTTAACAGTGTAACTCTTTATTTTTCGTGGAAATATACAACGTTTTTCACTAACTTCCGTTTCTAGAAGTTGATTGTTGTATGTACGTAATGCCCAAGTTGACTGGGTGTCAATTCAGTCATTGGTACAGAAAGGTAGATATGTGGACTGGATTTCCAGTGAAGTGCTATCTATGTAGTAGAGTGTAGTAGAATCTACTGTAATATTATGTTCTACTGTTAGGGGTTTCGCTAGACAAACGCTTTTTTCGTTTATGTACCAAATTAAAGACATAACAATAATTGTGTAGTTTGATACTTCATTGAATGATGGATTGAATTTAATGATTTTTGTCATTTCCGTTTCCAAACAGAGTCGTTAAACTCATATTATTATTGTATCATAACAACATACATAGTAACAAACTCTCATATTTAGGCTTTGTGAACTTAAACAGTAGTCAAAACGGTTGCATACGAGTCTGCAACACATTGGTACATTTTATGTCTTTAGTTGCAGAGTCGTATGCAAGCTCTAAGAGCCACTCAGCTGATCCGGACCCTGGGCATCGTCAAGTAAATGTCCTAAAGAGGCTACATACGAAATTACAGCTTCCTAGAGTGTAAATTATAGAAATTACCTATTAAAATGATTTAACCACCGCTTCACACCGATAACCTGCTATGAATCAAAACATCAACTCAATGAAATCATCATAAATTAACAAGCGGTTGCAATCATGTTCACAATAGAGAGTTCCTGGTTACCACGGTGTCTTAATACGGTGTACGTGAATCTAGGGAGAACCAAAATTTTGCTAACAACGCTGGCTGTTACTACGGTGTTATATGTGTCTTCACACGTCATATCTTATCAACTTTGTAACCTGAAGCTGATTCCGAGATTCCGACATCTTGTATTTCTCCGACTCTGTTTTCCTTCATCCAGATCTCACATTCCATAATTTATTATCATGTGGTTTATTGTTCTGTTTTCGATTCGTAGTGTTCTTTGCAAAGTGAACCTTTGTTATCGGATAAGCAATTTTTTTTAATCTCTCTCCCAAAATTTTTAGGTTGCGTTTTAAGATACACAGATTTCAAAAATCGAATCAGTCCGTTGTCCATCCTTCCGCCGTTTTATTTGTGCAATGAAAATCAGCGTGAAGTATTGGACTTTGTAAGCTTATATATCACGCTAGTTGATTGAGCAAAGACGAGCTCGACGTGTTCCAGGTTTACCTTGAAGACACATCCGTACGACATGTCTTGGCGATCGTTCGAGTAAGTTCTAGCTCAACTATGTTAGTAGTTGGTAGTTGGTGTATGTAGATATAAAGGTCGGTATCAATATACAGATTATATGCATTTTGTGTAGAAACTCACTAAAATAATACATGTTCTTATCTTAAAAGTTTAATGTTTGTATCATGAAAAAGGTACCTAGATATGATTAGAATGAAATTATTTTATCCGTTTTTCGGCAAACCTTTATCCTCCGATTCGTTGACTAGTTGTTTTTTGGCACTCGATAAATGGACTGCTTCGAGTAAAACTAGGATGTATATAAATAAATTTAGTATATTTTAATATAATTATATATTTAATTTATATTTTAAATAATATATTTAATATATTAATTCAATATAAATTTTAATATGAAAAATATGAAGGGTTTATACATTTACGGGCGAAGTGTCGAAGACGTGGTAACAAGGAGTCAAGGACGTACTAAGACTCGATCTTGCGACTTGCCAATCAAGCGGTCTCCTACTCACGTCGTCCACTTCTATTAATTCGTCAGCTGTCAGTTGTTTCCAGATCAGCTGATCATGGCTCACGGGCACTGTGTAAACTAAAAACGTGGTAACCAGGAACTCCCTAATATCAATTACTGAGAACGATCACCTGAGTACACACAATTATTCAAATAACCATGCTCATAACTCAGCTTGTTGGCCATGCACTTTGCAGTAGTTAACATAATATGGTTGGATAAATCGAGAGCTTTCGAACGAATGGTAAACGAATTTTGTGGGATGAAAAACGACGAAGTACCATTTCCCTAGCAACGACTCGGTTGTAAGCGGAAATCATTATAAAACCAACCGTAACGCTTTTTCCAAGGTTTTTTTTACGCTTTTTTCGTTTATGTGCCAAAGTAAAGTCATAAAATGTCAAAATAGTGAGAAGGGAAGTACCTACTTATCATGAAATTATCAACTGAACCAAACGTTTTCCCAATCAAAAATAGGAAAATAAGAAGAACAAAATGTGTAGTATCTATATGTAAAAAAGAAAGTCGTGATAGTTACGCATTTTATTACTCGAGAATGGCTGTGCCGATTTTCATGAGGGTGGGCGCAAATTGACGTGCATGTTCTGGAATAGAACATAGGCTATAGTAAAATCGTCTGAGGCATTCCACGTCAAATGGTAAGCCCCAAAAATAAATCCTCTCCGAAATTGACCATTTTCTCACAACTTGTACATATATGTAAGAAATAGTTCCCCCCATATTTCAGGCCTTTAAAATCATTTTTGGCCCTTCCACAGGAAGCCGAGCTTTGCAGAAACTGATAGTAAGGGTCTACTTCAGTGGATTTTATTGCCTTTACTTTGCAACCAAAAACATATTGTTTCGAATGTTCTTGACAAAGAAAAACCTTTTCTTTCCATTGGTGTATTCAGTATTTTGACAAACAATTTTTTTCACTCCGAAAAACGCGTTTACAAATTGTAAAAATTAATTTCCAAATTTCGACATTTAAAATATATATATATATATATATATATTTTTTTTTTTCACCTCAAATCGTAGCTATATTAGTGTAGAACATGTGTCCAAAAGGAAATTTTCGGATGGCAGGTCATTTTGGCAGAACAGTCAAAAGAATGAACATTATACCACGAAGAACTCGTATGTAAGGGCGATAAAATCCACTAAAGTACACCCTCTTACTATCAGTTTCTGTAAAGTTCGGCTACCTGTGAAAGGGCCCAAAATAATTTTAAAGATCTTAAATTTGGGGGCAAATATTTTCTTAAGTGTACTTATGTACAAGTTGTGAGGAAACGGTCAATTTTGGGGAGGATTTATTTTTGGAGCGTTTGACGTGGAATGCCCCCTAAACTTTCTCCTTCATCGAGAACCCGATCTTCCTTAGGAACATTGTTTATGGTGTCAAGGGGCAACTGGGGGCAGTTGCCACATTAGACTACTTACTTACTCCACAATTATCTCGTCACACAAATTAATACGTATCTCTGTAAAGTATCTCTGTACATCCCATATTTGGATTCTCTACTAAGTTCACTACAAGACCGATTTTCGGATGATAATGTAACAGCTTTAAGGAGATTGGTACTTCACCCATCGAAGATGTTGGAAATGTCAAAGGAAGAACTCAAACAGCGACTGACCCACTTTTGTAAGTCTTATGGTCTGTATACCCTCATTGAAACTGAGGCTGAGCTATGGCATACATTTTGGATGGAAAAGGGTCTTACTACAGAAAAATTGAATGAATTGGATTTTATCGATGTATTGCAAGAGACCAAGGGGTTTTACCCCCAAGTGAAATCGGCGCTAAACGTTCTTCCAGTACAGCCATGCACAACGTGTACAATTGAAAGGTCATTAAACTCGTTGAGAAGGGTTAAAACATGTGTGAGGTCTACCATGTCAGAAGCCCGTCTCAACGGACTGTGCCTATTAAATGTACACAGAAAGTTGGTCCTCGAGAAGAAAAATCAATTTATTGATGAAGTGTTGAAACTTCATCAACACTTCATATTGCAGTAATTTGTTAAGTTGCAACATAAAATTTTGCAATTTATTGTTGATGTAATAATAATTTTTAATTTGTTCTCAATTCATTACATTTTATATAAATTATAACTTTGCATTTACCCTCATTTTGTTCATGATTGTTTCTGCCTACATCCGTCTTGTAAAATTACCGTTGGCCCCAGTAGAGTGAAAATTCTGCGTACGCCCTTGTATGGTGTCCAGAGCCAATCATATGTTGGTTTCCATCAAATTAAAGTGATCTCTGATCTATTTCGCAGAGAGAAATTGAAGGCAGTTTGAAAGGTAGGTAGGAGAAGTAGGACATAATTAGCTACGACGATCTGTTTGAGGACTCACTACTTAAAAACCAGAGGAATGTTTGGCACCGAATTGTAGGAGAATGTTGAGGATGCATTGCAGGTAGTTTTCAAGAAGTTTGTACGAAATCGGTCAAGCACCAAATCAGCTGAGTGACCTAAATTCTTTCCTGTTCACCCAAAGAAGTTGAAATATGATAGGGAGACTCTCTGGTCTCTAGGACACTAAGAGGCGATTTCAATAATGGGCTCTATACAAATCAGCTGACTGACCTAAATTCTCTCCTGTTCACCAAAGGAAGTTGAAATTTAATACGGGGATTCTCTGAGACAGCAAGAGACGAATGATTTTACAGGTTCCATCCTGATCAGTTGAGAGTGCTAAAAGTTATGTCGTCTGTCTGATTGCAACTATATGAAAAGTTGGTGTTGCTTACACAAACTGCGTGTTTTTGGTTTATTATTTCCAATAATAAGCCTATGTGATCGTATAGCAAAACATTTTTATAACCCCCCCTCAAACTTTGTCACTTTACGTTTCAAGGTGCGTAGAATCCAAATTTGAAATGTCCGTCCGCCGTCCGCCGTCCGGGCCATAAAAGGCCTAAGAATTGACTTTAAAAACCCGTTCTTTCGCACATAGACTCTATTTGGGGTCTAGTTGGTCCTAACGTTTAACCATCCCGATCGCTTTACTTGCATAGATGCTATGGGCCAAAAACGGGCGAAAAAGTGTCTTTTTCGAGATTTTGAGTGTTAGACTGACGTGTTAAAACTCCAACCTGCTCAACCACAACTGCGCAAGCTAATATTCCACGGTTAGGATAACAATGGGCAGTAGGACTTCGCAACAGAACACTTTAGGACCAGATCAACAACAGACAACTGCACGACCTAATAATTATTATTCTCATGTTAGGACAAAATTCACTCATCTCAAAATGCACAACTTCCAAGTGAATGTTGATGGAAAAATATGAGTGATATGATAGTGTAAGCGTAATAGGGCGGTGAACCTCCGGTTGTGAGGTAACGAGACCTAGGGAGTTCCTCCAGGGTGGCGTGGAAAACTTCCTACACTTGTATTGCTTTCGAATTTCATGTTCCTTCGAGGCATGAATATACGTTCTTTTCTAGGTCATATTTGTGTGTTAATACCAATGCTTTGCCTACGCATATTTAATAAAAAATCCTCTCGACTTTTCGTACGTACTTAGATAATGATATTATTAAGGCAATGATTATTTGATTAGATAGGAGCTCAAATCGAGAAATATAAACATACGTATATAATTATAGAAATATAGGTTGTGGCAACTCGAAACAGGACACGCCGAAGAGTCTGGACGGGCCTTATGACGTACGCAAGCCAACTAAAACTACGATCATACTCAATTGAAAAAATAATAAACCTTAGTGAAATAATTAGCAGCGTTTTTTAAATATGTTCCTGGTACCTACAGTTAGGAAAATCAGGATACGATAAGGATTATACTTTCATAAGGGTATTTTCGAATTAAGGGTTTTATTGTCGCCTCCCAAATTTTCCGAACCTCCCAAATCCCCCCCTAGCGACGACTCTGTCTACTGTAAAAATAAACTCATCTAATTAGCAATTTTTAGGTGTTTTCTCATTGAAAACGGACGAATAACTCCACGACCTTGTTACTAGGTACCATTGTTGCACAATACCATTGAATAGATCGAGCCAATCAACAACGATAAACTAATGAACGAACCAACAGTTGTGCAGTGCGGTTAACTTGAGTTCCATGGAAATTGAATTCTGCTATCTGAGGTCCCTCACTATTTCAGTTATTTGATTACGAGTTCCAGCGACAGTCCTCTGACACGATCAAGGCTGGAATGTTCGGGATATCCCATGAAATGCCAATTCCCCGAAAATTTCTTTGTTGCGCTTTGACATTTCATTGGCCAATGAATTCAGTCATGAGCCGCGCAATGATATTTTCAGAACTCGCCGCTCGCCGCTAACTAGATTAATAAACTTGCGATAGATTTCCCAACTCCATTATCTGACAATTGAAGGATGAATAACAGATACGTTTCAATTAATGGGATTTCGGGGAGCTACATACTCTAACCCTTTACAAAATACAATTTCGTAACCAATAAGTAATATTCACTGATGCGAATTTTGATGACTGTGGTAATGTTGGGGTAACTCATAACCCAGAAAAAAAGCTGCACATTATTACATAATGGTTTATTGTTTCTGTACTAGATAGCTTTTCTACACAGATCATTGGTCTATATATTAAACCCAGTCTTGGTAGCATTGTGCCTCGCAAAAGGGTTCGCCCCTACACAGCGCCTGAAAACCCTTTAAGGGTAACTCCCTTCAGCCATAGAAAGGGTGCTTTTCAATGTACATTTTCTTGGGCCTCCGTGCGCGGATCCAGACTTTTAGCATGGAACATGCTTAAGCCTTGAGCTAACTGCCCGAAAACGTAACGCGAGATTGTCACGAAATTTTCTCATGATTTTCAAGTACGACCAAGTCGTTGCTGCGGAAATGAAACTTCTTTAGTTTTCATCGGACAAAAATCGTACTCCATTCGTTAGAAAGCTCTCCATTTATCACGCATTTCTTTCTTATTTGTTCTTCTATTTATGTTGTAGTTTTATATTTATTCATATTATCAATGGAAATAGTAAACAATGCTGCTTGTTTTGTTGTCACTTGGTTGAGAAGTTAATCTTGGTTATAGTAAATGTAGACGCGCCCCAAAACAGAAAATTACCTACCAACCTAGGTACTTCCTTCTAATTGTGATTAGTAAAATATTTATGTCGAAGTTTTAGCGAGAAGAATGCATGTTCCATGTTTTAGCATTGTAGCCGAAGGCTCAAAGCGAAAAGCAACCGGAGGGTCCAGGGGGGTGAAGCCCCCCTGGCGGAGTCAAGTGGTGGAGCCCCTTGCTAGGCCCGAAGGGCCGAGTTTTTCAACCATTGTTTTTAAATCCAATCTACAGTGTTTTATATATATTTATATGCTTATTTTTGTACTTGCTGTGTTTTTATTTGCCAGACCAAGTATTGGAGTTTTAAAGGGTAAATTTGAAATTGTCTCCCGTTCACCCTAGGAAGTTGAAATTTGATTTATGAATACTCTATCCTGATCAGCTGATTTAGCTAAATTGGACTACAAAAGTCGAGATTAAATAACTGCCTCAATCCTGAGCGGCCTATACACTCCAACCTTTTCCTCCTAGAAAATGTGTGATATCACCAAAAATGTGTGATATCCCCCAAAAAAAAAAGATGTTCGTGTATTCACTCATCTCACCGAGACTATACATAATCAAACATTAATTCTTAGTTTTGAGTTACCATTGTAGGTAAATATTCAATTTATGTATATATTAAATGGGGATTTGAACCCTTTTATTATCACTGTGGAATAGTACAGCGCTCTTTCAATTTGAAAAACGTTTTTCATTAGAGTCATGTTAGTTTTTCCACTTGAATTTATTGTTCCTTGTTTAGTGATGTAAAGAAGATGTTTCTTGTGCAATGTTTTTATAGCTCAATTCTGTACTTTTTGGGTTATATTTCTAATCCAAAATCTTTGTCTTTGCCACTGTAAGTCATAGGAATTGATTTAGTTTTATCTTTAAGTCCGTTTTTTTATATTTTAGGATGCCTACCTTCCTGATGATACGTAGACTGCTATACATTGTTCTTAAAATTTAATTGTGGAATAGAAGTCATTCTCCCAACCTACATAATGATTATCTTGTATAATACAAGGTATAATATTGCTTTCTGTGGTCTAACACTACATCGTTAATCATCACCAAATATTTATGGAAGTTCTGAATACCTACTTCACGGTTATTCAATAGTCTCACAATATTGACATTAGAATTTCTTCGTTATCATTCCAGTATCTCATAATCTTCGTTAATGGATTTCGAATACCGATAGCTTGCAAAGGTCTATCTCATGATGATGAACACCGGCAAAAATAAAAAAAAAATCTGCCAAGTTGGGTGTGGCACATAGCTTCCATGAATCAGTACTTCATGAAACCGTGAACTATCATGAATGTATAGATCATTGAAAAGTTTTAAATAATCTTGAAAAATTCCAATGCGGAAAAGAGTAAATTAAGAAGTAGCGTGAAACGTCATAATGGTCAATTAAAAAACGAAAAAACTATAATATAATTTATTTTAGTGCATACGCACAATGAACTGATTAGTTGGATCTACAACCTAATCCGCGTATTCACTGACCATTTCGTCAAAATCGGATGAAAACTGTGGAAATTAAGGTCGTTACCAGTATATCACATTGGTGGATACGCATCAGCTATTTATGATACAATCATGTTGAAATTGATGAGAGATGCCAAAATCTTCATTCCCAAACTATCATCCAAATTTGAGCGAGATCGGACGACCAGGGCGTGAAAAAATGATGCTTACACATTCACGCAGACAGACAGGCACGGGACCAAAGTTGTCAGGATGGTCTAAAACGCAAAATGCGAGTGGAAATTTTGATTTTAATGACCAAAAATTTTTGTTGTCTCGAAAGTGAAAACAAGCTTCCGCTCCCTATAGGTTGACTGGAAGCAAAATCGTATTTTTATTCTCATTTATTAAGTACTTTTTAGGGAGATTTAAGGTTATAATAAAGCAAAAAGCTTATGACACAACGTAAATCAGATCCTACAGTACAAGATAAACATATTTATCTTGCTGCTGAATTTCCACTTCTTCCATTTCCGTCAGGGAACTAATTTTATGTACCTACATAATATTTGCAAATTAGGGTGGAAATCCTTTTACTTAACTGCTTTTTATTTTCTGCCCTGTTGGGAAAAACGATAGATCATGGATATTTCTATCACCTACTGCTTAGAAGTACCTACTACTCAATAGTATACCTACAATGTAGTGCCTTCTTTTCACATTATTAGTTCATAATGGTTACTTTACAATATTAGTTTATAACCTTGCATAATAAATCAGCTTTCCTTGACACTACAATGGCTTACAGATCATGAGAGGGTGAGATAAAATGAGGGCAATCTAAAAAGTGGCGAAGGATTTTCCTGCTATGAAAACTAAGGGAGTTACACTTCGCCAGTAATGCATTCGTTTTACGTGAAAATCAATAGAAAATATAGCTTCCTGTACACTTTTTCGGGCTAGAAAAAAATACACAAATTTTTCAAAATACCCCAGCTAAAATTCATATCCATGTCAAAAAAAAAATCACGTCAATTGATGCAGAAAGGTACTTCGAACACTAGAAAACGTTGTTTTACAGCAGAGGTGAAAAACTAAAAGATGGAGTCAGGTAGCAAAGGCGTGGCCGTCCTTTGACGTTTCTCTTTAGCAAACAACTATGGTAGCTGCCATGGAGCTATGTATATGAGGTTTTTAGTTCCATGGAATAGATTTTGAAGAAAAGGAATAACGTTAGAATAACAAAACAGAAGAAGAAGAACATCTGTTATCATTTGTTTATGGTCCAACTTACAGTTCAGGAATGCACTATACGCCTGGCGCGGGAAATGAATGCCATAATTGTTCAACTCAGAAACGAAAAAATGATATTCAATGTAATTTACGTTTTTGCCGGCGCAGAATAAACTGATGAGTTGAAAACAATGATAGGTTCGGGACCATCTACAACCTAACCCGCGCATTTCCTGACAAATTCATCCACATTGGATGAATACTGTGGAAATAAAGCTTGTTACAAGGACTTCATATTGGCGCATGCGCAGTAGCTATTATAGAGACAACCGTGCTGAAATCGATATAAGATGGCCAGATTGACATCCCCCAAATATCATCCAAATTTGAGCGAAATCGGACGACTAGGGCGTGAGCAAATGATGTTTGGTAGAATTTACGTTTGCGTATGCGCAGAGTGAGGTATTGAGCCAAGAACGATGATAGGAGACTGTTCACCCCCTAGTCCATACATCCCCTAAAAATGTCATCCAAATCGGATGAAAACTGTGGAAAATAAGTTTTTTACAAGGATTTGCTGACACAAGACACACACACGCCCGCACGCAAGCATACACACACATACACACACTCACACACGGGACCAAAGTTGTTCAGAATGGTCTAAAACGTAAAATGCGAGTGGAAATTTTGATTGTGAGTGGACTGATTTTGATCAGTGGATTTTTAATCAAAATGTAATGTATTCTTGTTCAGTAGCAGCTATGTTTTAAAGTTAAAAAAAATAAAAATAAAAAAAAAAAAAAAATAAATAAATAAAAAAACACCCCTATGTGGGAGGTCTGTGTATTGATTTGTCTATGTTTGCATCTTGCACAATAAGTCCTCTATTAAAATAAAAGTGATGTGGTTCAATAGGTCAATTAGAAAAGAAATTAGCATGAAAATACCCTCAGCTGGGAAATGGACCTCCATACCTCGTAACATTGTTTTCAAGATATTCCAAAGGGGCCTTAATTCAAATCCCAGATTTCGATGAAATTTGAAACGAAAGCCACATTTGACCGGACAAAAGTGCCTCCGGGGTTTGTAGCCGCTACGACCAAGTATTGAAATTTAAAGGGTAAAAATGAAATTGTCTCCCGTTCACCCTAGGAAGTTAGGAATGACGGGATCTATCCTTTTCAGCTGATTTAGCTGAATTCTCTTTTCATCCTTAGAAATTTAAATTTGACAGGTAGCATCTCTTGGACAACCAAAGTCGAGATGAAATAACTGCCTCAATCCTGAGTGGCATGTACCAACTTTTAGCGAATTTTTGAAGAAAATTAAGCTATTGCTCTCGCCTCAAAATTTGTAGAATGTGAATTTTTCAAAAAATTTTATGCAGAAATCCGTTTCAGGCTATTCTGAATCATATTCTGAAGTTTAACGCATTTTTTTATGTATGTATGTATGTATGTATATATGTATGTATGTATGTATATATGTATGTATGTATGTGTCATTCCAGACGATAACTGTCCGTAGAATTGTGCTAGAAACTTCAAACAAATTTTAAAATGTTAAGGACACAAAACGAAAGTTCAAGTTCGTTGGCCAGCATGATCGGATTACATCTTCGGGTTGAAATTTTCAAAAATGTAGTCAAAAATTTCAAAATAGCCTGTTTTTTGCGATTTGTTGTGCGAAATAATTTTTTCAGCATACTAACATGTGGTATATTCGGAATCAGCGTAAAATTTCCTATAAGAATATGTATCAAGTTTTTAAAAATTTCAAAGTTGAAAAATCAGTCAAAAATCGAAATAATGCCGTTCGCTAGTTGTAAAAATCGGTAATATTTGCATGAAACATTGTCCAAATTCAGATTGAACTACTCTTATGGAAGTATCCCTGTATAACCAATCCTAGAACCATGCTGTATAAAACATAGGTGGTAGGTGCTTGTTAAAATAAAAAAATTAAAAAAAAACTCGGCGCTTTGCGCCTCGGCGGGGGGCTCCGCCCCCCTGCACCCCCCGGTTTATTTATTTTTCCATACTCTGTATGAAATCATAGGAACACAGAATGTGTTTTTGCGATGATTCTATTTCCTTACCAACGGCTTGGTTGCACGTGAATAATAACAATATTTGGCAATAATAAAATAAATAATTGTTAGACATTTAATTTGGTCTAAAACCCTATAAATATTATATAAATAAATATGTAACTACAAGAAAAATACTATATAAATTGAGAGCTTTCCAACGGATGGTGAACGATTTCTGTGCGATTAAAATTGCGGAAGTTCCATTTCCCTACCAACGGCTCGGTTGTACGTGAAAATCATAAGAAAATTTACAAGCGGTTGCAATCATGTTGACAATATCAATTATTGAGAATGATCATCTGTGTGTAAACAATTGATTCAAATAACCATGCTCATAATAACTCAGGTTGATGGCCACGCACTTCGCAGTAGTTAACATAATATGGTTGGATAAATCAGGAGCTTTCCAACGAATGGTGAACGATTTCTGTGCGATTAAAATTGCGGAAGTTCCATTTCCCTACCAACGGCTTGGTTGTACGTGAAAATCATTATAAAAGGCGCATAACGGTTTTTTCTGTCGGTTTTTTGTGACGATTTTTTTTCGGTAGGTCATCGCAAAAACACATTCTGTGTTAAAAAAAAAAAAAAAAAGTAATCACAACTGATGAGTTTACTCTGTGCATGTGTTAATAATTTGATTCCATGTTTGTCTATCAAAATCATAAACTAAAATTTCTCAACACGATCAATAGCGACTGAAATGTCGAAGATTTCTTCAAAAATTCGCTCATGGGGTCATGCTGCATGACTGGACTTTTTCATCCTAGAACTCCAAAAATGTGTGATATCCCTCCAAAAAAATACGATCTTCGTACAAAAGATAGGTACCATGCCACAAAATGTATGATATCATTCAATATGGTGGACTCACACATCTCACCGAGACTGAACATAAATATTCTTAATGTTGAATTACAATATATGTACATATTTAATTTATATATTAAATGGGAATATGAACCCTTTTAATGTCACTGTGGAATAGTACAGCGCTCTTTCACTTAAGCTCCGCATTAGAAAAACGTTTTTCAGTAGAGTCAGTGTTAGTTTTATCACTTGAATTTATCTTTCCTTGTTTAGTGATGTAAAGAAGAAGTATCTTGTGCAATGTTATAATAACTCAATTCTGTACTTGTTGGGTTATATTTCTAATCAAAAATCTTTTCTTTGCCACTGTAAGTCATGGGAATTGATTTAGTTTTATCAAGTCCGATGTTTTATGTTTTAGGATGCCTACCTTCCTGATGATACGCATTGTTTTTAAAATTTAATTGTGGATAGAAGTCATTCTCCCAACCTACATAATAATTATATCGTATTATAAAATGTATAATATTGGTTTCTGTGGTCTAAAACTACATCGCTAATCATCACCAAATATTTATGGAAGTTCTGAATACTTCATCGTTATTCAAAAGTATCACAATATTCACATTAGAATTTCTTCCTTATCATCCCAGTATCTCATAATCTTCGCTAATGGATTTCAAATACCGATAGCTTGCAAACTTCTATCTCATGATGATGAACACTGGAAAAACTTGAAAAAAAAAAAAAAAAAAAAAAAAGTCTGCCAAGTTGGGTGTGGCACATAGCTTCCTCTTTTACCAATCATTAAAGGATAGATCATTGAAATGTTTTAAATAATCTTGAAAAATTCCATAGCGAAAAAGTGTAAATCAAGAAGTAGCGTGAAACTTCATGATGATCAATTAAGAAACGAAAAAATGAACAAGTTAGCATATTCGCACAATGAACTGACTAGTTGGAATAATGAAATAGGTAAGGGACCATGTACAACTTAACCCGCCCATTCCTTGAAAATTTCACCCAAATCGGATGAAAACTGGAAATTAAGGCCGTTACCAGTATATCACATTGGCGGATGCTCAGTATTTATGACACGATCTTGTTGAAATTGATATGGGGTAATCGAATCTTCACCCAACTATCATCCAAAACGAAAGCGAACGACTAGGACGTGAAAAAAGGAGCATAATGGAATATACTTTTGCGCATGCGTAGAGTGAACTATTGCTTCGACAACTATGAAATTGATAGGGGATCATCCACACCCTAGCCCGCAATTTCTTGAAATTCAACCAATTTGAAGTGCTCACAAAATACTGGCCAACAAACTGGGCTTTTAGTTTGGAAAGCGTGATTTTTTGGCGCAAGAACGGAATTTTTATCTCAATGCTTATGAGAGTTATCGTCTGGAAGGACATACATGTATATACATATGAAAAAGCGTTAAACTCTAGGATTCGTTTCAGAATGTCTCAAAACGGATTTCAATTGAGAAAATTTTCGAGTATTTTGATTTTAAAATTTTTGGAGCCATTGCAATAGCTTTATTTTTTACGAAAATTTGCTAAAATGTATAAATTTCCAATGACACAACAGGGTACATTGTTAATTACTATTTTCTGACAACAACCGAAAATATTTTGTTTTTAGCGTAGTTTTAACCCCGTTTAGTTATCAAATCAAAGCCTGAAAATTACAGTGTGGTAAGACTTCCGTTGCATTCCTTGCCATACGTACCTTTACTAGGGAAATACTTATAATTTCCTCAGTGTCAATCCTAAAAAAATCACTCCGTGGGGAAGCTATCGATATATCACGAAAGCACTTCTGCAGAAAAATAATTTTCTCAGTCTTCCTTAGCCACAACTCTCTCTAAATTATCTTTATGATTTTTAGTCTTGATTGCTCAACATTGGTTGTAAATGCGTTCATATTTAACCAACGGTGAAAAAGTTCGATATAGCAGCCTGTGGGAGAAACAATATGTGTAGCTGAATGAATCGTTCCCTCGTTCCAAGTTTTATAATTTACTACCAGGCTTTAGGGGGAGAGGATCAGCGAAGTCCGAAGGTCAGAGAAGGTTGAGAGAAGTTTATTTTTTCTATGGTGGATATTTATGGTAATCGGAACATTCATTTCCTGTTGAATTTTGTAACTCAAATTTTGAAATTCCTTCACTTATGCTAAATAATTGACCAGAAGAAAGCCGTACATTCATTCCAGCTTCTCAATAAATCTTATGATTTGTTTTTGCCAACCGCTCCGTTTCTATTTCCGAAATATATTGATTTATAAGTCGGAGCTTATATGTTATAATAGGTCAGATTTACAAGTACATTACAACACTGATCAATCAGAATCTTAACAAATCAGATGTATAGATGACGATAATTGGAGCAGCTATACTCTTCAAACTGAAATATTTCTGAATTGCATTTCATATTTTCCATAAACACTCCGCTAGGCCGTAACCCTCGCCCTCTTCATCTAGCCATTTTCATAACAATTTTGAAATAGTTGAAGCAATGGAATTAAACCGAATTAGCGACTTTGGGAAGCTTTCATAATGTCATTAAGAATTTGTGTGGTCTTGGATGTGAAATGATTAGAATTAAAACTCTTAATTGAAGTTGGAAAAATGGAGTGTATCCATGAATTGGTTTTGTCAAGGATAGGCTTTGCGGGGATAGTATCTGGGAATCTGGTGGTTAGATGAGGGGGGGGAGTTTATCGTTTCCAAGGAGAGTATATTTGCTGTTATGTATTTCCTGTTCAATGGTGTAAATCAATAATGAAATTCAATTGCCAATGCTAGATTATACGACTCTTTGGAGGTAACAAATCATACATCTTGGTTTTCCAATAAGCCTTATGGTATGTTTTCTCCAACTGCTACGTTTCTTTTTCCGAATCGAATAGATATATATGTCGGATTTTATATGTATTAAAATTCTCCTAAGGTTACAAAGGTTACAGTTATAACTCAAGATCCTATCATTTCAGATACTTGGATCAGTATAATTGGCGCAGCTACGCCTAAAAACTGTAAAATTTCTCAATTTTGTCATAATTTTCGATATACAGTCTGGTAAAGCGTAACCTCCCCTCCTTCACTATTTCTCCATCTAGTCACATTTATAATATCCTTGTATTCTTGACGTAATAGAAGCAACGAAATGAAACTACAGCATGAACTGTAGAAGGCGTGGAAAGCTCTCAAAATGTTAGGAACTTTTAAGGTCTTGGATGCGAAATGATCAGAATTACCACTGTTGGATTAAATTTGGAGAATTTGAGTGTATCCCGGAAATGGTTGATTAGTTTGTAGATTTTTAAATTACTCCGTGCATCATGCTTGGTCAGTACTAAGATAGTTGGGGTTCATCTAAGAGAATGGGTGAGGGCTAGAGGTTTTCAAGTCTACGAAGACATTGTGGGGTTAGTGGGGGAGGGGGGAGCTAATACTATTCCCTGCCCTTACCTATAGTGTACGTTGCACCGTCTAATTGAAAGGTGGCGGACTCCTTCTTCTTGAGGGGCGGTCTTTTAGGGGACTGCTGAGGGGTGGGAGCGGGGGCCGTGCCCCCTCCGTCCTCGCCCGACCCTCTCCCGGGGATCTCCATCTTCTTCCGGATCAGACCTGGGAGGCTCTTGAGGGTGCAGCTGATCTCTGTCCAGTCCATCAAGGGTATCAATTCGTCACCGATCAGGCACCGGCTTCAGCCTTCAAAGACATAATTTCCGGAAATGATTTTTTAACGTTATAGGGAAGGAAAATTGACAAGGAAAAGGGGGTAATGGTTTCTATTAGGAAAAACGACCGAATTCAAACCGGAAACGACAGGAAGCTCTCGACGTCGGGATAGGACTGGTATATCAACAGGCGGAATTTTTTCTTTTTTTCTTTTTTATCTGTAAGTGCTTCCGATAAGAGAGTAGATAGAGGAAGGATAAAGGGAGGTGGGAAGTGACAGCTGGTGCCTTCAGTGTTCCGTTACCCTGTTACCTCTGATAATCGAGTTTTCACGTGAGGTTAGCAAAAGTAGCAAACGGTCTGAGTAGTGATAAGCGACTGCTACCCTCTTCGTCAGTGGCTCCTACTTTTGTTGTAAAGGAATCCGGGGCGGCACATGCGCCACCCGACCCCACAACCACCTTCCTCGCCACCCACAACCCCCTTCCGCGCCACCCTCAAACCCCTTCCTCGCCACCCGAAAAACGGTTTCCCACCGAATATTCCGAAGGCTTTTCTACACCCACATTTCATATAAAAGGTTCATTTTCTTCCTTGTTGATTACATTGGAAATCTGATACTCTCTAATCGGGAGGCGCTTTTATGAATTACTCTAATCATACAAGCCACAATCATAAAGGATGGTTTAGGAGTTCCAGCCATGCAGCATGAATCGTATGAGCGAATTTTCGTAAATTATCGTTTTATGAAATTCATATTGGAAAGCTACCATCACGAATGTAGGATTTTGAATGTTTCTAAAAATGTTGGTTACATCAAATGTAAAAGTATTTTCGTTGATAATCGGTTTTTGGATTCTCTGCCAATTTCTGAAATGGAACGGTACATATTTTAGATCAGCTAATTCCTTCACCAACCTGACTTTGCACAGGGGATCAAATTCAATTAGAGGTATTCGTATCAAGAACTCATTTATGATTACTTTTCCTTCTGCAGGTAGGCCAGTTACAGTACCATCTTGTTTTCTCACTTTCCATCGGAAAATAACATAGCATTTGTATCTCTGATAAAGGAAATTACGAATCCTCCTTCATAAATTGGTATTGAAAATTCTGTAAAAAACCCTAGACCTAAATGTGAGAGATTCCCACATACGTAGAACGTATTTTTCTCCGCATTACATATTGAGATAGAACCGTTATTTGAAAGAGCTTTACTTTCTGAGTTACTGTATAAAAGAGTACTTTTGGTTGTGCTAGTAACACAAGGATATTCAACTTCATCAATCAAGTAATTGTGCTTTTTCACCTCGATTCTAGAAAACAAAAATGGAACAAAGTTATCAACGAACTTCACCTTTGTATCGGCAGAATAATCAGTGCCGTCAACCTTCTTCAACATACCAGAGATGAAATATTGGTACTTGGACATGGAAAATCCATCTCCGTAATCGATGCTAAATTCTGTTCTTTTGTTTGGTGAATTTAAATTTTGAATACTGTTCGATTAATAGTGTTTGTACTCGGAGCGACTAATTTCCTTCATATATTTTGAGAATACGTTCCCGATTGTTTCGCTTACCAAGGATTTTCTCTCAGCTGCTTTCCTTCTTATTATAAGTTTAAAAAAAGAAAAAGCAAACGTGGGTAAAAATTCTATTAAAACTAGCTGTCCCAAAAAAATTTGTCTTTTTTTCTGTTTTTGTAATATAGAGTTGAACGGAATTCATACATTTGCAAACAAGAACGAAACTACCAAACACAAGTGCCCACATAGGTATAGGCGGGTCGTGGTAATTTCGTATCCGGTTTTCATTGAAGAATTAACGACTTCCACCGAGATACGAAACTAATTCTTTCGGAGGGTTAGCATCACCGTACGAATCAAAATAAAACTTATCCATTCTGTCTTTGTAAAAACAAGTCCAATGCGACTCTCTCATTTTAGAGTCACCAAGAATCGAGTTAAGAACTTTGAGAAATTCGAGCGCAAAGAAATTGTTTGCCACCAATTTTATAGCAAACAAACTCGTTCTAAATAATATTTTGCTATCCAAAAAAGGTATCAGATTTTCCCCATTTTTAGTCGGTTTTTTTAGCAAATATTAATGGATATTAAGAAAAGATATTTTCAGCATAATATGGTGCCTGAATATTTTAATATCCCAGTTCGTTGTGATAAATTCTTTTGAGTGAAATTGTGATAAAACGTAAAAATTTAACAATTTTCGGCTACATTTTAGTCACTTTTTGAGCACATTTTGAGTAACCCACAAACCCTTCCTCGCCACCCGAAAAACGCTTCCCCATCGAATATTCCGAAGGCTTTTCTACACGCACATTTCATATCCAAGGTTCATTTTCTTCCTTGTTGATTACATTGGAAATTTGGTACTCTCTAATCGGGAGGCGCTTTTATGAATCACTCTAATCATACAAGCCATAACGGAATACTATAAAGGGTAGCTAAAGAGTTCCAGTCATGCAGCATGATCATATGAGAGAATTTTCGTAAATTATCGTTTTATGTTATGTTACTTTGTTAAGAAATTTGAGAAATTCAAGAGCAAAGAAATTGTTTGCCACCAATTTATAGCAAACAATCTCGTTCTAAATAACATTTTGCTATCTAAAAAAGGGATCCGATTTTCACCATTTTTAGTCGAATTTAGCAAATATTAAATGATATTAAGTACAATTTTCAGCATAATATTGTGCCTACATACTTTATTATTCTAGTTCATTGTTGTTAAACTTCTTTTGAGTGAAATTCTGATAAAAAGTATGAATTTAACAATTTTTGGCTATATTTTAGTCACTTTTTGAGCACATTTTGAGTAACCCTCAACCCCCTTCCTCGCCACCCGAAAAACGGTTTCCCACCGAATATTCCGAAGGCTTTTCTACACCCACATTTCATATAAAAGGTTCATTTTCTTCCTTGTTGATTACATTGGAAATTTGATACTATATAATCGGGAGGCGCTTTTATGAATCACTCTAATCATACAAGCCATAACGGAATAAAAGGGTAGCTAAAGAGTTCCAGTCATGCAGCATGATCATATGAGAGAATTTTCATAAATCATCGTATTACGTTTTGTTACTTCGTTAAGAAATTTGAAAGATTCGAGTGCAAAGAAATTGTTTGCCACCAATTTTATAGCAAACAAACTCGTAATAAATAATATTTTGCTATCCAAAAAAGGTATCATATTTTCGCCATTTTTAGTCGATTTTTAAGCAAATATTAATGGATATTAAGTACAATTTTCAGCATAATAATGTGCCTAAATATTTTAATATTCTAGTTCACTGTTGATAAACTTCTTTTTAACATTCTGATAAAAAGTATGAATTTAACAATTTTTAGCCATTTTTACTCATTTTTTGAGCGCATTTTTAAATTTGACCAATTTAATTTACTCAAAAAGTGCTGGCCAACAACAAACATATGTATCCTCTCATTTGGAAAGATTCATTTTTTGGGGCAAGAACGGAACTTTTATCTCAGTTCTAAGGAGAGTTATTAAGCGGAATGATATATATATATAATATGTGTGATGGATTGAGGAACCCTGAACTACCCACCTACCAATTTAGGACGAACGCCAATCAATGTATTTTTTTACCAGCAATTATTATCCATCGATTTATTCACTTTCGATTATATTATCGATTTGTCACTCGAATAACACAATGTGTCGTCACTAGCTGCTCATAACTCCCCTCGCGGCACAAATGCGAACTTGGATGGATATAATATACCTGCTACCTACCTTTGTCAGTCAGTTCGTTATCGTTGTTGTTACAGGAAGGATCGTCTTCCAATTTATGTTTTACTTTACGTTACCTATTTGTGAATCTGATTCTGTTTAACTTACTATGATGTGATCCGTCGAGGGGGAGTACGCTAATTTCGAGTGTTTGTCAAGTTTCTATAATAAACTGTGTTATTATTAACGTTTTACATTCGGTATTGTGATTGGTTTACCCTATGGCATCGGACATTGAAGAAGGACAGTTGTGTGAGGATGAGGGGGACATCACATCAGAAGTGGGATATCGTAATCTACGAGCAGGATTTCATGAGAATCACTATGGAAATAGTCGAGGTGAGTTTTATCAAGATTTTTCGGATTCTAGAAAAGAAAGGGGTCGGCCAATTTCGCAACGCAGTTCGGGTGACGCCTTACCTTACTCGGAACAAGGGTCATCACCCGATCGCCCTCCCAATTTTTCCAGGGCGCATAGGAGCAGGAGGGGGGCCTCTGGACGCTCACCACCTCCCTCCGCACCCCTCTTCCACCACGATTCTTTAGTGCACAGTGGCGACTCCCTACGGGATTTGTTGACACAACAAACCCTTGCAATGAAAACTTTGGCAGAGTGCTTCACACAAAATCAAGGTCAAACCCCCTCAGAGCATTTGAAACTCTCGCTTCCTGAGTATGACCCCAAAAATAAACATGTTCAGCCCAAATCATGGTGCAATACAGTTGAGTGTTGTTTGACTTCACAGGATCAACAAGGAAGACGTTTAATTGTTGCCTTGAGTAGAGCCTTAAAAGGAGAGGCTGCTGATTGGTTTACTACTATTGTCCACCCTCAACTCACATGGGACGAATTCAGATCGCTCTTTCTTCACCAATATGACATAGCACTCACACCAGCCGGATTCATGCTTCAATGTTTCCAAGCTAGACCACGAGATTTCGAAAATTATGCCACATTCGCCTCACGAACTATCAATCAATTTGTTGCTCACTACCGCCAGTCATCAGTGGAAGAAATTGCTGTATCAGTGGCTCTCTCTCAGATAGCTCAAGCAGACACAAGAGCACGTCATCTTTGCTACACAGAAAAGATAAATAGCCGTGAAAAGTTGCTTCAGGAATTACGGGCTCTGTCATTTAAGAGACCAGGAGGTTATGACAGCGGTCCTGGAAATGCCAAGAAGAGTCGACCAAACTATGAAAGCCCTCAGCATTCATCCTCTCAGGATTATACTTCCCGCTGTGGGAAATGTCAAAGATCTGGACACAAAACCTCAGAGTGCCGATCATCATCATCCTTGACCTCATCAAATCAGCCAAGGAAGCAATCAAACTTCAGCAATACAACGTGCTTTTCCTGCAACCAAAAGGGGCATATTGCTCCAAACTGCCCAAAGAAGAAGATGTCAGACAAGCCTGGACCAGGAGACACCAGCAGCCAGAGGTCTCAGCCAGTCGAGAAGCAGGTTGGCCTATGCATTGCTAACCCAGAAGGCACATTAACCCACCAAGGTGATGTATTCAAGTATTGTTTTGATTCTGGATCAGAGTGCTCACTCCTTTGTTTGTCCTTTAGTACCCGCTTGATGGGCCTTTGTTCAATAATGTAGTTCACTTGCATGGTTTAGGGTCATCAATTACCATTTCTCAGTGCCAAAAACAAGCCAGAGTAAAGATTAATGGACACGACATTCAAGTCCTGTTCCATATTGTAGCTGATGGTGCTTTGCCTAAACCCATCATTTTGGGACGTGAAATTCTGGCTCCAGATTTTTGTATGGTAATAACTATATCTTCTTGCACGCTTTGGAAGGACCATCCTCCATTCATGCTAAACCGTAATTTTCTGGATACATCCAGAACTCATGGGGAAGGCGCTGAACCTGTGGGTTCTTCTGGCATTGAAAAATGGGACACTTCTACAAAGGGGCGTGGGCATTCTGATTCCATAAACACCACAAAAAATGAAATATTTTCTGTATCCTTGGGTGATCTCTGCTCTTTGGAGCAGTGCACTGAGGATGAAGTCGTGTTGTTCAGTGAGGTGTTAGGTGGTCATAGTGACAATATCCCTTCACTTGATTTTCACCCATCTTGTGTTGGAGAAATTCAATTAGCTTTAAATACCACACCTCATAGTGTTACTAAGGTATCCCCCATGCAACTGATGTTTGGACGAGTTTCCAGGCCTTTGCATCTAATTTCTATCACTGACCACCTCACTGATCAACCATCCACTAGCGTACAAACGTTGCGTGACTCAGCCGCACAATTGATGGAAAAACAAGCTGAAACTAGTAAAACTCGATTTGATAGAGGCAAACTGCCAGTAAAGCGTTTTCAAGTGAATGATTTGGTTTTTGCACAAACGGAGGTGAGAAATAGAGTCAAGTTGGATGATGCCTATAGAGGCCCCTATAAAATTGTAAAAGTTATGCCTGATGATCGCTACTTGTTGCAGTCCGTCTCTGGCGGAACAAAGAAGTTTTTGAAATATCCCCACGAACGTTTGCGCAAGGCACCTAACCTTGATGAATTGAATCCTCTCCCTGATAGTGGAGAGCTTTCTCAATAAAATTTGGCTGACACGATGCTTTATTGTTTTGTGTGGACTATCCCACATGTGACTGTGGATCCTCCCAGTCAATCTACGACTTCAGCCTGTGAGGCTGGTTGGTAGATCATCTGAGTTTTGTTTAAGTCATGTCAAGCCTGTGTTAATTATAGTTTTTTGCGGTTTTCGGTTCTCTACCTTGCTTGGCACCCACGGCGGCTCGTCATGGTCGGACCCTCTTCCTTTGTCCCTCCCTTTACGATGCCTTCCGTCCTCACAGTCACTTCTTTTCTGATAGGGTGATTGTCAAGCCCAAGTGAGTTCGAGCCCGGTCTCCCGCATTCTTGATTTTTCTCTCAGCCACTGGTAGCTCCTCTGGCTGATTTTATTTTATTTTATGGCACTGGATTCACCTCTGCCATTGGATTCATTTGAGGCACTGGACTCTCCTCTGCCTGCTGTAACCCTTGCATGCGCACTTCGTTTGTTGGTTGGACGACACTACTTGATATTGTACTGACACTGTATTTGTTCTCTCCCT
This sequence comes from Adelphocoris suturalis, assembly GCA_030762985.1. NCBI lineage: Eukaryota > Metazoa > Arthropoda > Insecta > Hemiptera > Miridae > Adelphocoris > Adelphocoris suturalis. The sequence goes on along the minus strand of CM061042.1, from coordinate 125,525,328 downwards.
CCTCTGCTGTGCTTTGCTCATCAGGGTATCCTCTGAAATAGTTTCTATTTTTGCTTTCACCGCTCTCCCTTGCCTTGTTAGGGCAGAGATTAGGCCCATTTGGTTCGATCTAATGGGCTGAATTTGGTCCTTCCAGGTGATCAGCGCTCCCGAGGACGGCAGCAATGTCAGGATCGCCGTGTGATGGATTGAGGAACCCTGAACTACCCACCTACCAATTTAGGACGAACGCCAATCAATGTATTTTTTTACCAGCAATTATTATCCATCGATTTATTCACTTTCGATTATATTATCGATTTGTCACTCGAATAACACAATGTGTCGTCACTAGCTGCTCATAACTCCCCTCGCGGCACAAATGCGAACTTGGATGGATATAATATACCTGCTACCTACCTTTGTCAGTCAGTTCGTTATCGTTGTTGTTACAGGAAGGATCGTCTTCCAATTTATGTTTTACTTTACGTTACCTATTTGTGAATCTGATTCTGTTTAACTTACTATGATGTGATCCGTCGAGGGGGAGTACGCTAATTTCGAGTGTTTGTCAAGTTTCTATAATAAACTGTGTTATTATTAACGTTTTACATTCGGTATTGTGATTGGTTTACCCTATGGCATCGGACATTGAAGAAGGACAGTTGTGTGAGGATGAGGGGGACATCACACATATATATATATATATATATATATATATATATATATATATATATATATATAATATGTGTGTGTGTGTGTGTGTGTTAAACTCTAGGATTCGTTTCAGAATACCTCAAAACGGATTTCAATGAAGAAAATATACAAAAATATTTATTTCAACATTTTCAGAGCAATTGAAATAGCTTCATTTTTAACGAAAATCTGCTGAAATTAAGGAGTCGATTCTACGGTTAATTTCTAATCAAAAGTTCCTTAAAAAATTGAAATTGAGGGTTCTGCGACTTCTGATAACGTCATGTCGCCATATGCACACATTTGAAATTCAAGTAAAAGTCACGAACACAAAGCTTCCCTACCTTCGGTAGTGAGCAAGCAAACGATAATCATCAGTAACGCTTGCATACTAGTCTGCAACACATTGGGACATTTCATTTCTTTAGTTGCAGACTCGTCTATTAAAATGATTACCTATTAAATGATTTAACCACCTCTTCACAAATCAAACCGTTCTAGCAATATTTGGATCACCTCCTATGAATCAAATCATCGAAACACCAGCTCAATGAAATCATCAGAAATTAACAAGCGGTTGCAATCATGTTCACAATATCAATAATTGAGAATGATCACCTGTGTGTAAACAATTATTCATATATAACCATGCTCATAACTCAGCTTGTTGGCCACGCACTTCGCAGTAGTTAACATAATATGGTTGGATGAATCGAGAGCTTTCGAACGAATGGTCAACGAATTTTGTGGGATGAAAAACGACGAAGTACCATTTCCCTAGCAACGACTCGGTTGTAAGCGGAAATCATCAGAAAATCATTGAGCATATTTCGTTACGTAACGTAACATAATGAAAATTTGGTTGTGTGCCATAGCAAAGACATGAAATGTCAAAAAGCAACGTTTTTAGGTAACACAATTTTTGAGCTTTTTTTCGGGGTTTGGACCTTATAACATTAAAACGGGCATTACTCTCCTTAGAATCACTGTAAACTCAAAACCAAGAACACCGTTGGGAAGAGCGTTTAATTTCCTATCTATCTGAGGCCAGACCAATGTTTTTTGCCGAAATATTACTTAAAAATTTGGCTAAAAAGCAAATTTCGGAAACTTTACAGAACGGCTTGTGTTTTGCTCTTAATACAAACTATTTTGGATGAGCACTTCACAGGGAAAACTTTCTCAGAATCTCAGCTTTCCAACGGTTCAATCAATTTTAGTTTTACTTTGCTAATTAAGGAAACAATTAAAGCTTTGATGTTGAAAAAGATGGTTCTTTCAAAGAAATCGAGGGTTTTCGTGAAAAGTTACCCTCATTGAAAATACAAGTTTGGGGCCGGTTTCTACGTATTTTTCAGGCTGAATCGAATGGTAACACTTGCAGATCAATAATATTATTTATTTTATATATATATATATATATATATATATATATATATATATATATATATATATATATATATTATAAATGCGTTTCAACTTCAACTAACTAGTTTCACCCTTAAAAACACAAAAATCTGAGAATTCATGAGTTAAACTGTAAAACTCGTTTATAACGATGTAGAAAAGATTTGCGAGCGTTACCATTCAATTCAGCGTTAAAAAAAAAAAGATAGGTAATTTAAAAAAATGTCAGAACCTATCTCAAACTCTTATTTTTCTAGTAATTTTTTCACGCAAACCCTCGATTTAATTTTTTCAAAAGCTCCTTCTTCAACATTAAAGCATAATTTTTTACATTAATTAGCAAGGTAAAAGTAAAATTGACTATACCCTTTGGATTTTTTTTTTTTTTTTTTTTTTTTTTAATTTTTTATTTATTTATTTATTTTTTTTTTTTTTTTTTGTGAACCGTTTATCCCAGTCAGTATTAAGAGTAAACCGACAAATTGAAAAAAAGTCAAAATCTGAGAAATTCTCAAAATTTGCTCTTAACCTCTATTCTTACGTGTCGGTTCAAAAAATATCGATTAAGCATCAGGTAGATATCAAATTTATTGCTCTTCCCAACGATTTTCTTAGTTTTGAGCTTACACTGATTCTAAGGAGAGTTAAGGCCGTTTGAATCATTAGATAAAAAATACGAAAAAAGTCTAAAAAATTGAATAGATAACTTGAAAAAGAGCGCTAAAAAATGAAAGAAAATCTCTAGGAGGAACTTTTGATCAAAAATTAGCTCTAAAATCAACCCCTTGATTTTTGCCATTTGTTGGTATACACACCTTATATAGCAAAGTATTTCTGCATGTATTGAAAACATGAAACCGAATTAAACACTGAATTTGAAACCATTCTAAATTAATAAATTTTAGAAATATAAAGGTACCTACTACAACCACTAAAAATATAATAATATACACAAATATTAATTCCCATTTCTAATCATCCCTCCATTAGTTGTGTATCAGTGAATGGAACATTTGGTCATACAATCGTGCTGAATGACTGAAACTTTTTATACCGTTATCTAAAATTCTCTCAGCCATATTTCCTTGGAAATTTCATTGCCGTTACCCATTAGTAGGTTTTAAATTCTTTCAATAGTGCTGTCATGTATTGTCAGCCACTACTTCTATATGTCCTTGTTAAGGTCTCCTCACGCTAGGGCGGAACGTGACAGGAACAGGACGGAAAATTTATACATCTAATTTATCTCATCGGCGGCACACCGCGGGGGTGATGGCCAGAGCCAAGAAACGGACGCGAAATGCCGCGATCGATCCCGGGGCGAAAAATGCCGCGTCCTGGCACCGGACGTTTCGCGTCTTGTGCCTGCCCCTGTCCTGCCTAATGTGCGAAGGGGCAGAAGGGGACGGATTTAAATATTAACCTATTTCAATAATACGGGATAGCCCAATATATGTAGAGATAAAATATATAGAAAATACACAGTGTAAATACTATGATTGAGTTAAAATGGATAGTTTGCGCGAGTCTTTCATTTTAACAAGACGGTAACCGGGGGTGTATAAATTTGGTAAACGGAAGATAGGTAGTGACGGGAGGGGGGGGGGGATCTCAATTAATTGTCGACAGCTGGGGTACAGCTGCTCCATCTTCCAGCCCCAATGGCCAAACCTTTCTTCGAGTCCCTCTTATATGAAGAGAAACAGCTCAAATTATGGTGAACTGGACCTTAACTTTCACCCATCCTGAGAGTAGTGAGTAGGCGGTTCCATTTTTCAGCCAGGACGTATGCTGTCCGTTTCAGAAAAACAGCAAATTCTTTGTGGAGGGTCCGTCACATGAGCACACTAAGGGTGTGAAAGACCCGGTAGTCTTCTGTGGCTCGATCGTATTTTGAGTATTTCGCATTGCTGCTGCTCTTGCTGTTTGATTCCAGTCTTGGGAGAGGTAGGAGGCAGCATCAACTATGCGATTATCAAAAAACGCTGGCCTCCCACTCTCCCAGACACCATTCACCATTACATCACCCACTAATGCTGGCTGACTCTTCCATAACTGGCTCAATCAAAGCTCCCTCCCAGGCAAGGTTGGCTATTCCTGCTACAACGTCTCATACTTCGTCATGCCCCCTCTTTACCATTCCTCCTTTCTTACAGTTGAGGGCATGTGAGAGATCAAAAGCTGTTTCACAACCATCACATCTCATTGGGAGATCTTGGAGGGTATGAGCGTATCTTAAGGAGATAGCGTCTCTTTATTAGCGAGTCTTTTATACTTAGTTGGGATTCGCGATCGCATTTTAATCACCTTTTTCATCGAAGGATAGGATTGAGATTTGACGGAGAGATCGTGAAGCGAAGAACAGCATATCAAGAATTACCGCAAGGAGGAATCCTTACAGTCCCTTCATGTATGCAATTTATGTACGAGATATAGATGATATCGTACATTACTACTTTTGAAGATAATTTGATAGTTTTGACATTAAACTCTTCATCCTCCTTGGAGCATCTGCCTTTCTTCCTCTGTTTCCTTCACTTGTAAGGAAAACGCCAGTTCCACTTCGTGCGGATCTATATATTTATCTATATGTAGGATCTATGTCTGCTTGACTTGCCTCAGGGTCTCATACGGCGCGGAACTGTCATATTGAACATTTTGAGTCCGCACGGAACTGGCCAAAAAATTCCAATTTGTGCTGAACTGAACTACACCCGCTCTACTGCCCTCCAAACTTGGCACTGATTCTGCTTCCCCCACATGACCCCTCCCTCCACCATATGCCTCCCATAACAAACGCTCCTTCACAATCAATATCCGACGAGACTTTCTACAACCACATTCTAGTCCGAGCTTAATATTCTACCTTTTAAATTACATTTGAAATTCGATACGCATCGAATGGGGCTTTTATGAATTAAGGACTCCATTCACACCAACCTTTGTAGATCATAGGATTCAAGTGGCATTCGTTTTGTAAATTCAATTATTCCGCTAGCGTTTAGCAGTGTTCAAGTGATTAAAATCGATTTGACCTCGTTGAATATATTTTCACACATTGCATTGGTCATGTTTTGAATATAACTTACTCAAAATCACACTTCATTGTACTCACTGACTAATTAATGATCAATACCGACGTGCAGTCAAATACCTTTAAAAAAAAACAATAGAGCAGCGGTATCTGCCTATCTAATTTCTTCTAATTCAATCTAATTTCTTCTAATTCAATCTAATTTCTTCGCTATTCAACCTATGAAGCTGATATATGAAATGGAGAACCCATGGGACGTTTAGAAACTAATCATGAAGTCTAGAGCCCCCCCCCCTCCCCACATTAGCTGAGTGAGATCCGGAGCTAAGTTCTTTGCGATTCAACCTAAGAAACTTGCGAGGCGCGCAGTTTTTTTTTTTTTTTTTTGCTTACCCTGATATTGTTAGTTATAACATCCGTACATCACCTACTGCTGTTCACAATCAGTTAATACATCCGTATACTCATTGCATCGGTACAGTACCTCCATCACCGTACATATCACATAACTACGACATGAGTAGAAGAACGAGTACGAAAAAAATAGCGTGATAAATCGAAAGCTTTTCAATGAGTGGAGAACGATTTTTGTCCGGTGAAAACTAAAAAAGTTTCAGTCCCTCAGCAACGGCTTGGTTGCACGTGAAAATCAAAAGACATACCTAATTTCGTGACACATCAGCGAAACGTTTTTGGCTTGTTGGTTTCGTGACACATCCGCGTAACGTTTTTCGCTAGTTAGTCCAAGTTTTGTGACACATCCGCGTAACGTTTTCGGGCAGTTAGCTCAAGGCTAAAGCATGTTCCATGCTAAAAAGGTTTCTACGGCTCAACCGATAATAAATTAGTAAACATGTTACGGCCATTAGAATGTGGTATTCTGGTCGAAAGGGATTAGGCTATTTTTAAGATCATCGTGTGCAATGCTCGACTGTCCAGGATTGATCGCAGCTTCTAAAAATCCAGACCGATTTAGCATTAATAAGTCAAATATCTTCTTCCTAATCTAGTTAACAGGGCATTACAGCTTAATGAAGTACATGCAAAATAAACGAGGTCACCGATATGAAATTAATATGAATAATAATAATCCGTTATGAATCCATAACATCCACGCTATTCCTGTGGTACTCGTACAATATCCACAACAAGCCTATTCTGTTGTACACTATACAATGCTAATGCTGTACATATCAGACAACTATTCGGTGAGCGCAATCAATTGATCGAAGTGCTAGTGCATTAGTAACAAAATGAAATAAATTTAACATTTTCTCCCTATCATCACCAAACTCGAGCAAATTAGCCAGACGATCCTCATCCTCAACCACTGGGAGCCCACAGATGTATTTCGCAATGTATGTACGGTTCTAAGATCGGGCAACGTAGACAAAAATGGCAGAGGGTGTCAGCTTCTTTCATATTGCATAAGCTCTCGCTTCTAAACTCATGAGAAGTACCTCTATAATAAACAATTACGAAAAACTTTGAAGACAGACGCAACTGGCACAACGCCCTCCCAACCATTTTTATCCAGACAATGTCAAATTCGGCTATAATAACGGCAACTCCATTCCCACTTGACTTTGCCTGTGCAATAGGCAGCTTTCAGAAGTTACGTTCCTCGGTTGTTAGAGGTAGGGGTCACCTTTATTGCTGCTTGAAAGGAACGAGAAGGGAGCATTTAACACGTAGATTCACGGTTTCGGGTGATACGGAATCCGTCATTCTTCCTCTCCTAAAAATATGATTATTTGAACAATAAGTACCTACTTAAAGTAGCGATTCTAAGTAGAGTTTAGTATCAATCTTGAACAGACGATAATCTTACTAACCCATCAGCGCCCGTATCATTTTATGTTCGAATTTTTCAATAAAACTTTGAGCCGTAGTTCAATTGGACCCCAGGAACATGGGAAAAATGTTCAAAAAATTCTAACCTTACCCAATTTAGCGTAATTCGGGTTTGCCATATGTCGACGGTGGGCACGTGGTGATGGAATGAACGTGGAGATGTCAATACATAGGTTTACAACGCTAATTCCGATAAATTCAGGGATCTGATTGCACATAAATATAAATTCATGGATTTTACGAACCGTTTATTTAATGGAAGAATACATCCAGAGTTGGTAAGAATAGTCGAAACTTTTCACTTCCTTAAACTGATTTGTAAATGTGCTTCAGTGTAAACATACTAATTTAACTCAAATATTTAGTGCATCTAAGAGAGACTTGTCAAACCGTGAATACTGCTGATGTGAGCTTTTTGTCAATAAACCCAACATTCAGTCGATTGGGGTCAGGGGTTCGGAGGAGATTTTTTACATTGTTCCTTCCGATATTTTTAAAACTTTTTTATTACTTTAGAAACTCGTCCAAAAATTACATTTCTATTTTGAGAATACAGTACGAGATAGTGAAAAAGGACCACCAAAAAGGCAATAAATTGTTATCATGAACATAGTAAGTGTAATTCATGAATTTCTTAGTTGAAAGACTGTTGCCTACTTATTATTACAGAGAAATGTCGCGTTTGAGGCTCGTAATCGATTGATCACTTGAATAAGTGAATTATTCAGTGATAATGATCGCAAATTACTGTAGTTAAGAGAGGACAGTATACGTATAGTATATATAAAAACCATTAGGTAGAGATAACCAACTCACAGATATGCAAATGTTGATAAATGTAAGACAGTTATCATATTCAACTAACGGATCGGGAATGGAGGTTTGGTTAGAAAATGTTGGCGCAGTGGTGATGTAGCCTTGGCAAATGTTGACTCTCCATGAATAGATTATTGTCAAGTCAACCAAGTCTTGATAAGCTCTATCAGTCTGGTTAATAGACATCTGGACGACTCTACTTTTACCGACTACTACTGGCGATCGGAAGGAGTATTTAGTCATCGACAGACGGCGTAATCGAATCGACAGAAGAAGAGTCATGCAATTCCTCTGTTTGCCCGGCCACAATTACCTGGGTCCTGGTAACGAGATTCACAACGGTCATTGCGTTGACAAGGACGACTACATCGCAAGGGGTCACGATTTGCGGTACCAATATGCTAAATCTCCGGAAGAAATTCAAAAGGCGGATCTGGATGCAATTCGAGAATTCAGGGTGGACTGGAAGACGACGGGAAATTGGCACAGTCTCTTAGGAGATATAGGGCTCAGCACAAAATATTTCATCGAAAACTACATTGGGATCATCTATCCATTCGAGTTCAGTAGTCCTGTAATCCTAAACTTTACCAAGGTAAGAGTTCAGTTTTTTAATGTCTGAATCAGAAACTTCATTGAAAACTGTGGCAACCATTTTTTAGTTTAATATACAGTATGATTTGTAAGACGCACAAGCCATAAGAAGGCTAGTGTGTATAGGGTATGCAATATTTTGCATTGTATATATCAACCTCCAAAACAAATTTTTAAACCTTAGTTTGATCTATTTGTTCAACTAATCTGTATTTTCCAGAAAGGATTGATTTAGGATTGTCACTCATTTTGGTTTATTATTTCCAATAATAAGCCTATGTGATCGTATAGCAAAAAAATTTTATAACCCCCTCAAACTTTGTCACTTAACGTTTCAAGGTGCGTAGAATCCAAATTTGAAATGTCCGTCCGCCGTCCGCCGTTCGCCGTCCGCCGTCCGGGCCATAAAAGGCCTAAGAATTTACTTAAAAAACCCGTTCTTTCGCACATAGACTCCATTTGGGGTCTAGTTGGTCCTAACGTTTAACCATCCCGATCGCTTTACTCGCATAGATGCTATGGGCCAAAAACGGGCGAAAAAGTGTCTTTTTCGAGCTTTGATTGTTAGACTTACGCACGCTTGGCAGGGGGTCACGGTGGGGGGGGGGGGGGGGGGGGGGGGGGGGGGGGGGGGGGGGGAGTGAGAGGAGGCGCCGCGGCACCTTGTGGCGGCTGGGGTGACCAGGGGCGTAGCAGAGGGGTATAGAAGAATGGATATTTATTACTTTTACGTGTTTTACCCATATATTACGCGGCGCCAACCTGAGGGGGGTACGGCATTAGGGGCATAGTGGAGTAGCAAAAAGGCGTCCGGGGCGTATCGGAACGGATATTATATATTTTATATTATATTTTATTACTTTTACCCCATATAACATTTAACCAACCTTGAACACACTAGTATATTTAGAATATTATATCGTACTTTAGTATGTTACAAAAATAATTGATCCAGCCCATCGAAAATCCTTCGCTCTTCTTCTTCCCAAAATCTTCTCAGATAGTTCGAAGCAAATCGTTTTTAAATTAAAATTGCAACATGGGCAGGTTGGAGTCTGAACCCTCTGGATGAATAGCTGTTTACTTATATTTCTGCCTAGGTAAGTGGGGTGTCGTCACCCAAGTAATTTCGGACGCAGAATCGACTGGGATATGTCCCAGATGCTTTTGGAATCCAGTGTACCTACGGTTTTAGTTTGATTCCTATAGAAATTAGCTCCGTGGATTGAATGAGACCACTCACGTGGCAGTTCGATCATTCATTTGCTTCCCATCGGGAGCGCAGCCTGTAACGCGAGAACAAGTTCCTAAGATATCTCTCTTTCAAAATGGGCAATAAATGGGAAGAGTTTGATCCCTTGGAAATGCTGAGAGTAATGGGCCTCGAGACTCTTAGGAGGCGACGTGAGCGAGCAGACGTAATTTTCGTACATAGATTGGCCAACGGTGGAATTGACTGTCCTTCTCTGCTCTCACACTTAAACTTTTATGTGCCGCCCTATCCAACTCGCCACATGCAAACTTTTTTTCTCCCAACTGTGACGACCAGCTATTTGCATGGTGGGCCCCTGATTAGATGCCAGAGGGAGTTCAACAGATTGGTTGGTTTATCGTCGGATGACGACATTCTTTGTTTAAGTGAGCTGGCGTTCAAGAGACATTGTAAATTATTGTTATAGTCAAGAATTTCTTAAATTATTTATGTAACCCCATTCTTATAATTGTTTTGTTGTGCTATTTATTATTGTTGAGAATTTGTGATCTCTATTTTGTTGCCATATAAAGCTTGTTTTGTTTGTTGTGAGTTTAATGTTATTGAATTTAACGTAGCATTGTTATTAAATCTAGATACAAATTATTATTATTACCATACTTAAACTGTAAATTGGGCAATTTCGCCCGTAAATAAAATTAAATAAATAAATAAACAGAGGTGGATACTAGAAAAGAGACTGGCGAAAGCTCCAGAGCATGCTGGTTACTATAGCTGGCTATCTGATTCAGAAATAATGAACCATTATGCAGGGGTGCCCCCCCCCCCCCCCCCACCCCCCCCCCCCACCCCCCAGCACAACGACTCGAGCCCCCCCCCCCCCCAATTAAAATATTTATTAAATAGGTAATGTAAATGATTCACTGATGTGATAAAGAATGTTGTATTTCTTGTTTTGCAAATGTAAGTAATTAATTTTTAATTGACACCACTCTCACCACGCACACCCAGTGCGGCGCGGCAGTGTCAAAGGCATTACCGCTGTCATTATGGCACTCACAACGCATGCGCACAATACCTGTTTCTACAACATATTATCCAATAAAGTAATTCGAATTGAAAACAGCTGACGCTAGCAAATTGTTAGTATAAATCTTATTACTTGTTCATAAAAAAAATTAAAAATACTCATTTTTCTAACCCCCCCCCCCCCCCCCCCCCCCCCCCCCCCCCCCCCCCCCCAAATTTTAACGACGCAGTTTGCGTCGTGACCCCCCCCCCTGTGGGCACCCCTGCATTATGTAATAATTTGCAGCGTTTTTGAGATGTGAGCTTGCGAGCATCCAGACCACCAAACTAAACACTTCATTCTGATGTATTCGTCCAACTAATCTGAACTTGACTAAAAGGATAATTTAGGATATTTTTCATTTTTGAGACCACTAAACAATAGACAGCATCCTCTATGTCCAACTAATCTATATTTTAATTCAAGCATTTTTCGTGACGGAAGGTGCTCTTGTACGTCCTGGTTTCTGTGATCAAGTACTATATCAACACACAAGCAACCTTATAGGATACCTACAAGGACTTGTAACCTTCTAAATTTAACAAGAGCTGACCCACAAAACTGATAAAAGTCAATATAAACTTGATTTCGTCAAGTGAGAATTCCGTTGGTTTTATAACAGTAGATTTGATCAGAGTTAAAAATTTTGTGGCCGAGGTTTGAAGACAATCCGTTAGAATGCGATCGGTACCGGGATCACTGTATCAATACCCCAGACTCTCCTGATAAAAGTCACCCACTAGAGTTTGATGAGCTTGTTTCCTTCTTGGGCACTGAGGGAAGGCCACTGTTCTATTCGTTATGTTGACTTTGAGGAGGAAAAATAAGGCGCAATTCCTTTGGTAAAACTATATTAGTGTAGCACACAAAACAGAAAAATCAAACGCGTCAATACATTAAACAGGTAACTTCACAACAATAATTAAACAACTAAAACTGGAGTAGAAATTCAACCATTAATGGGTTTGAAGCACGATGAACGAACACGTTACTCGAGCAGTCTCTTAATTTGTGAGTGGTCGATAATTATTATTTTACCCCCAAAAAAGAAGCTCCGCGTACAAAAGATGCCAGGCCACAAAATGCATTAAATCATCCGATTTGGGCCAAGCTAATAATCCTTATATATAAAGCTCAAAGTTTGTTTCTATCTATCTATGTTTCTGGGGATGTGAGAGCTAAGGGATGACGGTCCCTTATCAATTTCATCGTTCTTGACTCAATACCTCACTCTGCGCATTCGCAAACGTAAATTCTACCAAGCATCATTTTCTCACGCCCTAGTCGTTTGATCTCGCTCAAATTTGGATGATAGTTGGGGATGACAATTTGATCATCTTATATAAATTACAACATGGTTGTATAATTAATAGCTACTGCGCATGCGCCAATATAAAATCCTTGTAACAAGCTTATTTTCCACAGTTTTTATGCGATCATAATACAATTTTCAGGGATTGTGCGGGCTAGGGGGTAGACGGTCCCCTGTCAGTTTCATTGTTGATGCGCAAACGTTAAATTCCATTATGCCCCATTTTTTCACGCCCTAGTTGTTCCATTTCGCTCAAATTTGGACGATAGAAGAAGATGAGTTACCTCATATCAATTTCAACACGATTGTATCAATAATAGCTACTGAGCATGCGCTAATGTTAAATACTTGTAATGACCTTACTAGATGCGAGTCAATGAATGAATAACTAGTGTTTTTCTTCCTACAGATTTATAATAAGAAATAAACTGAAGAAAGTCCGATTCCTCTGAAATAGGCATTGGCAATTAAATGTGTTCTGCACTAGCAACATGTTATTCGTAACTTAATATTTGAATATAAATTTTTACGTAGCTATTCAGTAATAGTTTACATTCTCAAATTGCTGCTTTTCCAAACAAATGTAGTCGGTTTAGGATGGAAAGAAGTTGATCTTGGGATTGGAGGAGCTGGACTTTTTGTTTAATTGCAAAGGTTCATTATTGATTAAGTTTTTTATTGAAAATAATAAACCAGAATTCTTGGAGTACAAACATGGAGTACACTCTTTTGTACTGATAATACGATGTGTGCTTCTGGCCGAATTCCACTAATTATAATTTTTCTTATGCTTTCCAGTTTGTCGTCACTATAGTTTGTTGCATCGTAGGAGTGGTGGGATTCATGAAACAGAGAATGGCCTCGAACGAGAATCAAAAACTGGCTTCCAACGGAAAATTGTGTTATTGATTTTTCTCCTGCTCTCTTCGATATTTATTTTCTCTTTATAGTCCTGGATTCATCAAATTGTTATTGTAGGATTAAACTTCGACGCTCCGCCAATTAGGCTACTTAACATTTCACGCTCTAACAAATGGACATTTGTGAAAAGCTTTTATTGAATTGAAAATATGAACGATTAACATTTGAATCATGGTGCGTCATAACATCCTGTTAACCATCAATTGTAAATGCAAACTTGAATATTAAATGGATTTTGAGTTAAACTATTCCCATACTATCTTAAAACACCCATTTGACTAGAATTTACATTTATGAGTGCATTAACTAAATCCCCACGTGATTGTGAGATCCGATCACAGGTGAAGAGTGTTGATTATGCACATGTGAAAATGTATATTTATCATTTTACTGTTGTATCAACCTTCTTGAACGCTAATATACTGGGTGACCCAAACTAGCGTCGCAATTTACATGATTTGGGCTAATTAAATTAAATCATTTCCTTAAAAATCGATAGGGGAAAATGGGGTAATATCGCCTCCTTAAGAATATTAGTCTATCACAACCTCTTTATTGCTACTTTATATATTGAAGCAAATTATAAAAAACACATCTCCTGTAGTGAATTGCAACGTTTTTGCTGGTTGTGTAGCAACTTTATATTAGTAAACAACTATTTACGAGACCCTTGTAAATGGCGGCATTACCCCAGCTAGCTAGTATTAGCTAGCTAGTATTACCCGCCATGGGGTTAGGGTAACACCGACATACTAAAACAAGGGGCAAATGAACAGTCTCATCAGAACATCGGAATAACGGTTTATTGAATTTCAAAAACTCTTCCTGGGTAGCTTCTCACCATATTGGGAACTTAGTTGACAAGGAAAGGATTCACAAAAGGTTGAAAACCAATTTCCACATCAGAATAGTAAAATTAGAACAAAATAAATATTGGTAATACAATGTTGGTTCCAGGGACGGATTAAAGGGGGCCCCCCCCCCCCCCCCCCCCCCCCGAGAGGCAGAAGAAAAAAATTCTTGCGAGGGAACGTCAGAATAGATACACGCCGTCGCGCTTGTAGGTTGACAAAAATACGAGTATAGATGAAGGAACTTTATACTGAGGGGAAACTGGGATGATAGGTACCGATTTTACTAATCTGTCATGGTCAATTTACTAATTAAATTTTGTTCGTTTGAATTTTAGTAGGCCTACAAACTGCGTAGGTGCCACGGGGTATCAATCGGAGATTTACGTGGATAGTGTCAGAATTTTTGTCGGTAAGCTCTGAGATTTCTAGAAGTGCTTGAGGAAAAAATCATCAAAGCAGGTTGGCAACGGTGGTATTGGGTCCGTGTCGTGCTGTCGTCCATCGTCACCCTTTTGTGAGTAGAAGAGCAGTAGAAACCAAACTTCATTTTAAATGCGAACTAAAGTTTTTTTTTTTTTTTTAGTGTTTGAGTTTAGCTCCGTCAAGAAACGAGCATGGAAGATAACATCTTTCTTCTTTAAAAAACATTAGGCAGCAGGCAAGGAATACAATTTTAATTAATAGGGATAAGTTTGTGTTCATCAGTTTATTTAACAAGTTACGGTAGGAACCTACCATATTTGTCTCTCGTTTACCGCTTTTGGTAACGGTAACAATACATAATCAATAGCCATAATACATAATCAACCTACCTACTGTTTCGACTAAGAAAGAAACGAATCGTGTTTTCTTAAATGATTGCAACCAGTGTTTTTCGATTGAAGGGAATTATTCACTGTTTCACATTTACCAGTAATAGACAAAAAAGTTTAACAAGGTAATATTTTATTTATATTTTCATCTTTAATCAAAAATGTACTTTGTGCATTTAATTTCATCGTGAGTGTTTATTAAATCGTTGTTTACTTCTGAAGTAAATTGAACAAATAAAGAGTGTATTATTATTTAATCCTGTGTTTACAATATAAATGTATAATTTATAAATAATATTACATCACGAGGACTGAGAAGTTCTCCAGCGTTTTATGTTTCATTCCCTGCCTTTTTCGATATAATTTTGCCAAAAAAATTACTTACCTATAATCATTTCATTTTTTGTGTGTACATGGATGTTTGGTAACCAAGCTAAAATTTGTGCAAATAAAAATGAAAACTGCTAGTTTTTCAAGGTCTAAAAAAAAAAAAAATTTCTGGGGGCACATTAAATTGGTCAAATTTCGAAAAATGTGCCCAAAAAATCACTAAAAATGGCTAAAAACCGCCAAAAATCGTTAAATTTCTATTTTTTTTTGCAGAATTTTAGTCAAAACTAAATTTTCAACGATTAACTAGGACATTAAAATTTTTTGCTCAAAATTATGATGAAAAACGTACTTAAATGTCATTAAAATTTGCTAAAATATCTATAAAAACTTCAAAAAAATTTAAAAATCAAAAGTCCCTTTTGAATCAGTGAAATTGTATTTAGAATAAGTTTTTTGCCATAAAATTGGATTTTAACCATTTCTGTCAACTAAAATTGCTCCTATTTCAATGCAATTTAACATACTATAGTACGATAGATAGTTTATGAAAATTCGCTCATACGATCATGCTGCATGGCTGGAACTTATCAATATCATCTGCCACATGAAGAAGTCCCATAACTGTCATCAGATTTTGATGAAATTTTCAAGAATTAGGGCACAACAATTCCTTGATCGCTTTTTACGATTTTCATTGCTGAAGGATCATTAGGAGCCCCTGCACCAATGCAAATGTTTACTCCTTAAAACGTCAACTCTTTCGAGTATTCGATTAATAATTAATTGAATCCTCAATTATTGAAATCCCAGATCAATCCACCACTTTCCAAAAAATAGTAGTTACTACTGCTGATGCCATATACTAATGAAATCCTACGACACGCATCATAGAAATTTCATCTGTTTTTGTTCACATTATACCTAGTTTCTGGAAGATGATCGCTAAGGTAATCTCCTTTAGGGTATGATTTATCTAATCTGGATCCTGGCCGAAGGCGAAACCAATATCATCACAGCCTTGGTCCCTTCGTAAACCGTCTAGCATCTCTTAGCAGGGTTCAAATTTGAATAATGTCCT
This sequence comes from Adelphocoris suturalis, assembly GCA_030762985.1. NCBI lineage: Eukaryota > Metazoa > Arthropoda > Insecta > Hemiptera > Miridae > Adelphocoris > Adelphocoris suturalis. The sequence continues at coordinate 125,509,356 of CM061042.1, read as the reverse complement.
CATAAATACACCCAAACCTTCTCTAAACATCCCTTTATACCTTCTAACGGCAGTTCATAGCTAGTTATGTATATTTCCTTCCTTTAATCACATTACATCACATGTCTTTTGCACTTCACCGCTTTCAGCAATTATTTTTAAAAGGCAAATGAAGCTATTAGAATGGCTCTAAAAGTAAAATTTAGAATCAAATTTTCCAAAAATGGATATCCGTCCCGAAACAGGTGTCATATTAAAAAAGTCCAGTCATGCAGCATGACCCCATGAGCGAATTTTTGAAGAAATCTTCGACATTTCAGTCGCTATTGATCGTGTAGAGAAATTTTAGTTTATGATTTTGTTAGACAAACATGGAATCAAATTATTAAAAATAATTAGGAGGTACTCATACTTTATTATTATTAAACTAATCTTGTAGATTTAAAGACAAATGTAGGTAAATATTCATAGATTTCGATGTCCAAAGTGGTCAGTATTGAAGGCAGTTGAAATCTTGACAGTATCCTATGATAAAATCATCAAATCTTGACATAAAATGAAATAACATTTTTTTTAACAAGCACCTACTACCTACGTTTTAAACAGCATGGTTCTAGGATTGGTTATACAGGGATACTTCCATAAGAGTAGTTCAATCTGAATTTGGACAATGTTTCATGCAAATATTACCGATTTTTACAACTAGCGAACTGCATTATTTCGATTTTTGACTGATTTTTCAACTTTGAAATTTTTGAAAACTTGATACATATTCTTATAGGAAATTTTACGCTGATTCCGAATATACCACATGTTAGTATGCTGAAAAAATTATTTCGCACAACAAACCGCAAAAAAACAGGCTATTTTGAAATTTTTGACTACATTTTTGAAAATTTCAACCCGAAGATGTAATCCGATCATGCTGGCCAACGAACTTGATCTTTCGTTTTGTGTCCTTAACATTTTAAAATTTTTTTGAAGTTTCTAGCACAATTCTACGGACAGTTATCGTCTGGAATGACACATACATATATACATATATACATATATACATATATACATACATACATAAAAAAATGCGTTAAACTTCAGAATATGATTCAGAATAGCCTGAAACGGATTTCTGCATAAAAGTTTTTCAAAAATTCACATTCTACAAATTTTGAGGCGAGAGCAATAGCTTAATTTTCTTCAAAAATTCGCTAAAAGAATCGATTCTACAACTAATTTGCAACAAAAAGTCCTTCGCAGAAAATTCTCGAAAACCCCTTGTTTCTGGGCGTAATTTTACTTTGAAGATTTTGTTCGAGTTTTCAACCCTATATCACTAAAGTAACCATAGCTCCCTCGATTGGTTGAGAAAATTAAATAATGAGTAAGCACGCTGTGTAACAGAGTTACCTCCATCGAGGTCCCGTCAGGGCTTCAGAGATAGGGCTGTCGGCGTCCCGTTGATGAAACAACGGGCGTCGCGGCCTGTTCTCGTGTTTTCTGACAGCTGGGTTTGGCGTTGGATGGGCTTTCCAGGTGACTGGAAACCAATCTACTCCGAACATGGCTCTTTAAAAGCTATTAGTAGGAGTGGTATCTCTCTGACGGGATACTGTTTACCTCCTCTACCTTTTTATCGAGGATTTAGGCCCCCATTGCACTTCTGGGGGGGTACCTAGATTCCTTATATGGTAGCAGAGCGTGGTTTGGATTATGCACGGCTGACGCCTAGTAGTCCAATCCACTATTTTTTGGGGCGTTAATGTTTCAGAAGAAACATGGCCCGGGGTTCCAGAAGGAATTCCCATTATCACCCTTTGGTATATAAATAATTTCATTGGTCTTTGACTTATAATTTCTCTTTTATTCTCCATTTATATTTTCAATTTTTAGCCACCTGAGTATTGCTATTATGTCAATTACCAGGTTAGAGCACAATTTAAGTCCCCAAAGTTGGGCATATTAATTTAAGTCCCCAAAGTTGGGCATATTAATGTATATCAATTTTATTTTCCTAACTTATAATTCTCCATAGTTGAGCCACTGTTTTGTCCCGATTGTTCAATGAATGCTTCTTATGAAGAGTCATTGACAATCTATCCCGTTTTAATTTCTCTTCTTCCCATCCTCAATCGCCAATGCAGCTTTTTATGAATGAATGAGCATCAGTTCTCAGCTATTAACTATTCCACCTAGTTAACATACTTGATCTTCTATCAAGTATGTCTTTAAGGGGAGGAGTGTAACAGAGTTACCTCCATCGAGGTCCCGACAGGGCTTCAGAGATAGCGCTGTCGGCGTCCCGTTGATGAAACAACAGGCGTCGCGGCCTGTGCTCGTGTTTTTTAGCAGCTGGGTTTGAAACAGCGTTGAATATACTACCGCTTTGAATCCAAAATGAAATTTAGTAAGCAGGTTTTATGGGAGAGAAAGATCCCATGGGAGGGAGAATGGGAGGATGGGATCCTGCTGAAAGTTGAAATTTTACAAATCTTAAGAAACATGTCAAAATTTGGAGCGCTGTAGCTCGGAAGTCTTCTATTGGATTTTTCCGCCGGAGTCAAGAAGAAGTGCTACGAAAGCTCATCTCTCCAACGGTGTAGTAAATTTTACTTTCATTTTGATAATTAGGGGAGAAAACTATGTTTTAGTAGTAAAAAACATTTTTTTCCCAATGAAATCGCGGGTTTTCTTGAAAAATGACCTTCTATCAAAATATGAGTTTGGGGTCAAACGCATTGTATTGCTGAAATATGGGATTATCATTATGCGGATCAACTTGAAAGAGTACAGGCCCGTGCGTACAATGAAACGGCGTGTCTGTTGGTACTCCCAATCTGCACGGGTCCGCTTGCTCTTAATCGTTGTTCAACCTTCAGAACGGTGAGTCTACCTCTCTGTTTTACTTGCGTTGATAGCAATTAATATTATATAAACTCCCATTGTTTATACTAATATCTAATCCATTGGTATCCCGCATATCTCTCTCTTCCCTGCGGTATTTCTTTCATCTTTAGAAGAAGTGAATATAAGAAACTAATCAACCGACAGGCTAGATAGAAAACACCCCTGATTACCTTTCTTTTGGAGCGACATGAAGAAAAGCGTAATAAGTTATCCCAGTGGTTGAAATCTTGGTCTACTTATTTCACCTGAGTCCCAAAATTACATCAAAAGATTGAAATTTATACTATAGAAGCCCAAGAATTTTGATCACGACAATCGGTAGATTTACTGTATAAGATTATTTTCTACGACTGGGCCAATCTAAATGGACAATAGTATTATTATTGATTCCAAAAGTTAATTTTACTATCTGTAATATGAAAGCTTTAAAAAAGTGAGTGGGAATTTTACCACTGTAAAGTCCCTGTGCCAAAATAAAGACATAATGATTCAGAAACTCGTAAACGAGTTCAACTATCTGCTTCACGAGCAGATACCATGTTGAGTACATGGATATGTCTTTGATTGGGGATTTCATAACGGTTGTCCTCGAGAGTTGTAAAAAAATCTTTCAACTTTGGACTGCATACCAGCTAGAAATAGAAAATGTTGAAAATAACTGTGGAGAGAAGCCACTACAATGAGTTGTTGTTAACAGTCGACTGTTGTCAAGGGGATGAAAATGTTTCCTATGGAGTGGAGTAAATGATGCTATTGCTTTACGTTAAGAATATTGTAACCGGCTTATTAAAATTGTTTATAGTCCAATCAACTTAGTTTAGGAATGTAGCCAGGTACTTAAGGAGGGTGAAATTGGTAGCTTGAGATGTGAATATTTATCACATAAATCAAGCGCTTTCCAACGAGTGGCGAACGAGTTCTGTGAGATGAAAACTGCGGAAGTTCCATTCCCCTAGCTACGGCTGGGCTGTACGTGAAAAACACTGAAATTTTGACACAAATTTTGCGTCACGGAAATTTTTGGTTGACCCCCCAGAGCAAAGACATATCCATGTCAAAATGTCTCGACAACTGCCATTCCACCATCAACTTACTTTCGTAAGTACTTTCGTAACGTTATCCTAAAATAGATAGGTACGAGGAATATCCCTTCAAACCAAAGTGCTTCGTTTCTACCCTAAGGTACTTGAAGTGGCTTACCTGAAGAAGACTTGGGGAGTTCCAGACAATTGAAGTAGGCGGAAAGAAATCGAATAGACGTGTTCAACTGGGTCGTAGAAAGCAGCCAACAACCAAATTTGATTGGAATCAGGAAAACTTGCTATTTAACTGGAAGCGTTTGGTGCGGTTTGAGACCTTTCCAAGGAATGGCGGAGGTAGGTTCGCGGATCGTGTAGTGGTGGAGGGGGGGGGGGGGGGGGTCGGGACGCGAGCACACGGGCAGATCCACACGGAAGGTATTAACTCAATCATGGCCAGGGGAGGAATAAATCGTATCCCGTTTCTAAGACGCTACCTACTGTTCCCGAAAATTCCCAGCAACTATTAAATGACCTACCTACCTAATTTTTATTTTTCACATTCTTTGATTGATCGTAATGAAAATCGTCACTAGGCTTTCCTAAGCCAAAAAGTAATATTCGCGGATCGCGTAGGGTGGCCGGAGCGAGGGGCGGCGGCGGATCCACAAGGAAGGTATAGGCACCTACCTCTCATATCGTCTCCGGGAAGAAATAAACGTAAGTATTTCGTTTCTAGGATGCAGCCGTTACAAGTTCACTCGTTCTAACAACCTAACTTACGGAATTCCATCCTTTTAGAATTTGCTTACTTTGTGGGACCGATCGTGTAGAGGGTGGTCGCATTGTAATGGTTATGAATACAAATCGATGTAAGATTAGATTAAATCAACTTTTTTCTAAAAAATCGAAGACTAGATTTTTTTTTATAAAACTCACAATAATTTTTTTTTTTTTTTTTTTTTTTAGCCAAGTTTAATGGACAATGTATAGCGTTGGAACCTAACAGCTAACACTCAGAAAACAGTATTAGGAACTATGAACTCATGAAGGATCAGTTTCAGTTTTTTCACAACTTCAAATAGAGTTAGGTAGGTACCAGCATAAAAGAAATTGTGTTCCCTTCCCTCAGTAGGTACCTATATTTTCGGTCAGTTTTATTCCATAGAACCAAATGATCCAAGGAACATAATAGGAAGGGCATATTGTAAGTTAAACAAGGATCAGGTATTTTTAGTCTATGGCCTGGTGCTAGGGGCCATAATTATCTACCTACCCTTTTCTCACTCAGCTTTTCAAGAAATCTGGAAGCAAAATAGGTATGATTTGGTAATGTCCATATCCATGTCAATAAACGGCGATCAATTGAGCAAATGTTAGAGGCTGATATCCACGCCTGCGATTTAAGTGTATTGAATGAATTCGTAAGATCGTACCGTTTGCCTTAGTGGCTTAGCGTACTAAATGAAACGAGATAATTGAATTTGTATTTTCAATATTTGTTCATATTAGATGGAAGACCGACACTCGAACTATTCCAAGGGCGGAACTAGAGAAAATTCGGGACCCAAGAGGCGTCGCTTGCCGTTGGTCAAGGCAGATCGAGGGGTCTCGAGGGCTGAGCAAACACCCCTTTATTGGGAGCTAATGGACTCTGGTGGTTTATTCAAGAGTTGGGTCATTTATAGGAACCATCCCGACGCCATAGGGTCTAAATCGCTCAATGCGGAGGTCGTGAGAGTCGTTAAAATGTTGAGTGCGGCTCAACCACCCTGTCGTCAACTAAGGCTCGATATAATCAAAAGTACTGTCATGCAGCACGACTGATAGGTACAGCAAATTTCGAAGAAAATGACATTAAATTAGGCACTTAAATTCTAACCATTGAAGCTAATTATGCGTCCTGAACAGAACTGAGGGAACAGCCTTGTGACGACATCGCAAAGAACATTTTAGAACACGCCGTCGAACTCTTTTAGCGAATTTTTGAAGAAAATTAAGCTGTTGCTCTCGCCTCAAAATTTGTAGAATGTGAATTTTTGAAAAAATGTTTATGAAGAAATCCGTTTCAGGCTATTCTGAATCATATTCTGAAGTTTAACGCATTTTTAGCGAATTTTTGAAGAAAATTGGGCTATTGCTCTCGCCTCAAAATTTGTAGAATGTGAATTTTTGAAAAAATGTTTATGAAGAAATCCGTTTCAGGCTATTCTGAATCATATTCTGAAGTTTAACGCATTTTTAGCGAATTTTTGAAGAAAATTAAGCTATTGCTCTCGCCTCAAAATTTGTAGAATGTGATATTTTGAAAACATTTTATGCAGAAATCCGTTTCAGGCTATTCTGAATCATATTCTGAAGTATGTATGTATTTGTCATTCCAGACGATAACTGTCCGTAGAATGGTGCTAGAAACTTCAAACAAATTTTAAAATGTTAAGGACACAAAACGAAAGTTCAAGTTCGTTGGCCAGCATGATCGGATCACATCTTCGGGTTGAAATTTTCAAAAATGTAGTCAAAAATTTCAAAATAGCCTGTTTTTTGCGATTTGTTGTGCGAAATTATTTTTTCAGCATACTAACATGTGGTATATTCGGAATCAACGTAAAATTTCTTATAAGAATATGTATCAAGTTTCCAAAAATTTCAAAGTTGAAAAATCAGTCAAAAATCGGAATAATGCCGTTCGCTAGTTGTAAAAATCGGTAATATTTGTATGAAACATAGTCCAAATTCAGATTGAACTACTCTTAAGGAAGTAACCCTGTGTAACCAATCCTAGAACCATGCTGTTTAAAACGTAGGTAGTAGGTGCTTGTTTAAAAAAAAAAAAAAAAAAAAAAAAAAAAATGTAATCACAATTGATGAGTGAAACATTCCGTCCTCCGATTCTCTCGGTCGCTCTCTTTAATATTTTGCGCTCAACTGTTTTAGGACTTTATGTAGCTTTAATACTGACTGTGGCTTAGAAAATATCAGCCATGAAATTATGAAGAAGTTCTATTTATGTACGTACTAGCACGCAGACCCAAGGCCTCGCTCCGCTCGGCCGTCAGTAACGTTAATCTCAAGGCCACACTCCATCGAAATCTATGAATATTTACTTACATTTTGTCTTTAAATCTACAAGATTAGTTTAATAATAATAAAGTATAAGTACCTCCTAATTATTTTTAATAATTTGATTCCATGTTTGTCTAACAAAATCATAAACTAAAATTTCTCTACAAGATCAATAGCGACTGAAATGTCGAAGTTTTCTTCAAATTTCCCTAGCAACGACTCGGTTGTAAGCGGAAATCATCAGAAATGCTGATTTATTACTCTAAGTTAAACCTAACGCTTGCATACGAGTCTGCAACGCATTGGGACATTTTGATGTGTTTACCTATGAATGGTCAACGTCATTTCTGATGGTCATAATCATCGTTGTGGCCACTTGGGACAATTTTTTTCGTGACGATTTTTTTGTTATGTGCCATATGAAAGACATGAAAATGTCAAAATTCGCTCATGGGGTCATACTGCATGACTGGACTTTTTTTTCTCCCTCTTATTTGGCATTGGTTTTCTGTATACAGCCATAATAATTTCCAATTTATACAAACAATTTACTCAAATATGTATATACATCAAATTTTGTGTTCTATTCCATTCAAATATTTGTTCAACACTTTACATACTTCTGGCGGTATTGGCTCCAAAAAAGAATCTGTTGAACTTGCAGGTCGTCCAGCACGTATGTTGGATCCGTAAGTGGGTGTGATTTTCATGAAATTCTTCATGCAAGACCATCAGTATTGACCATCAGTTGCTTCTAGGTCTCCTGCAGGTTGTAAGTGGTTTATGATTGCTTGGCAGTAATCATTCATCATGGAATTGACAAGTTGCATGATTTTATCTCTAATCTGCATCGTTCTCACCACATTGATAGGTCATGTGCAGACGGAGTCAACTTTTTTGTTTTGCAGCATAGTTCTTAAGAATCTCATTCCCACACATGATGAGTTAGAAATGCAAAAGTAAGTACAGCAGATCGCGATCGTACTGGTGACTAACCTTCTTCTGTCGTTTTCTCAACAGCGACAATATTTCATGCCTTTGTGCACTGTTTCCCGCATGAAGCATGAACTGTGAATGAATAGGATCTCCTGCATATAACATGCTTTCTATCCCTTCACCTCTCACTAGCTTTTATAATAGGTACGTTCCAACCCTCTCTGCACTGTAACAATGTCGGTTCGATCCTTGAGCGGCTTGTCACGAATTTGATAATTCTCGTCCGGCATTTCAATACAGGATTACTTGAAAAATAGCAAACAACACAATCACACCACAAATCCGAATCTTCACTGTTCTCAGAAGGCAACTGAAAGAAATGTTTCGGAACTAGACGAAACACAAATAAAAAGAAAAGTGAAGTGGGAAGGGGCCTGACAACGTAAAGGTTCAGAAGGACAACGGTTGAAGGACGGAGTGGGAGGGAGGGGGGGACGCTGAGATTAGGCCTGAAAGTCTCAATTCCAAAAATAAACAAAGCAGGCTTTCGAGCTGGTTCTGGTCTCATTTTTTTGGAAATTTAATCAGCTGTATTCAAGATATTGAATAATTGGCATAAAATAAACCAAGACGAGAAACAACTCCATTTTCACAAGGCTTCATTATCTGTTGTCAGTACTACTGGGTATGTACCTACCATGTGTCGAGTTTAAAATGTATGTACCTACGTATCAACAACAACAAAAACCAAATAAAACCAAAAAAAAAAAAAAAAAAAAAAAAAATTGGTCGGTTTGCGGATTTTGTGAAACACTCACGTTTAAATAACTCAGAAGTAAAGGCAAACATGAATCTTTTGATTGCTGCTCTATCTTTTTCAACTGTAGTAATGTTTTGTGACATCTATGGTCACGCCACACGCACAAGGGTGAAGAGGATAGTAAATGGAGCTCCAGAGTTGGATATTAAGGGATCCGAGTATCTGGCTCTCAGGTATTTCATACACATCGCCATAGCTTACTGTGATAATCAAGCAGTACAGGTAAAAGATGGTACACAACTGATCTGCCCTCCCATTAACTATGGCTTCAGAGCAACTGGATCTTTGTTAACTCCGTTCGTCGTGCAGACAGCATGCCATGTCCCGGCTATGTGGAACTCAAATGGAACCGTAGTATTGCGCAATAATTTCGAACACTTATTGATTTTGTATCCTTCGAAGGCATATATTCAAGAAATGTATGAAGGTGTGCATTCAAGGAATTTGTATTACCATCCTCGATGTGCTCAGTTCGGCGCAACGCTTTCTTATGATTTTGGCCTGGTTATCGCGAATTCAGCTATAGAATTCCCCGGCGTATTCTACGTTCCTCTGTACACTCTAGCAGATCTCGCCAAGGTGTGGATTGAAACTCAGGCCAAGAGAAAAGTGTGTCTTCTCATTGGTTTTGGCAATATATGTCAAACGTCAGATAAGAAATCCATAGGATCTGATTTCATGCGGGCAGGGTGGGTTACCGCAGCAGACTACAGATCATGTTATAAAAGTATGGTCATCTATTACTTAGGTAACTATGAAGAAGCAGATACTTGGATCTGCACATTTCCATTTCCAGGTGCCAATGTCACAAACAATGGCGCAGGAGATTCTGGCGGCCCCGTTTCATGTGACAACGCATATGCTGGAATCATATCTCGTACCACAGAATACCTTGGCATTAATATGTCACCCGCATTCACACCACTCGAAAATGCAGCGGAGTATAGAGTGAAGTTTAGTTACGCCATCACAGAACTGTATCTGAACGATCCATTAGTGCACTACCACCCAACTGGAACAATTTTAATGAACTTGAATCAGACGTCGCTTTCAAACACTAGATCTCAGACAAGTGGCATCACTGGTTGTTTTGTTATGATAGTGTATTTATTCTTGTGATTACCAATTATATTTTAATGTTCTAGATAATGTGTACGTAATTTCTGTTTCACTGTCAAGCTTAATAACACAACTTTACAAAATTTAGGGGTGGTCTTGCATAGGGCCGAAGCCTGTCGATTTTCCTATGTAATTTTATGTGCCGATTCCGAGGTCCGTTATTTTATTATTTTTTTTTTTTCGTTCAGCTCGTTTTTCCATGATTGCTGCTTGATGCTTGTTTTCACTTTTTCGGTCACAAAAAGGTCACTCTTCAGGGTTTTTCATTGAACAGACTTCCAAATCAAATGCGTTCCAAAGGTGCCTAACTTAGTTGATTCCGCTGATTCCGAATATCACCTCAATTTTTCTATTCCACGATTCCAACCCCAACACCCCCCCCCCCCCCCCACCGTTGCCATAATGCAGATTGCCTGTTTATAGCATTGAAAGCATTACAAGCATCGACTAAGAGCATGCCCAACTGAGACCCGTCCTTTGCATTTTCTTTGAATATACTGTTCATAGCGTGAGAGGCTCCTTCTATCCCACTCTCGAGTCCACCGCATAACTGCTTCTCCTTGCAAGCGTCAGTCACCTCATCTTTAGTTAGTACGGCCACGCATTTGCTTATTATTCTTCTTAAGCATTCTCCTACTCCAATAGGATGTATTCCTAGGGATTTATCCAGAGCGATTAGTTTGCTTGCCATCAGCGCTTGAATATCCTCCCAACCGACCAGTTCGTTGCTCATTCGGTTTGCGAGTGTTGCGACAGCTTCCCTGAGTCTTCCGCTGGGTCTCCCAAATGTTAAAAGGAAGTCTGCCCAACGATCCGAGTTTGAACCCCCTGGACCTGCTCCTCCATGAAGTTTCCTAGTAACTCTTTCTACAATGTCACTTGTAATTTGAATGTGTAGTAAAGGAAGTAATGGACTTTCATTTGGAGTAGTGTAAAGGCACGGATTCGAGTGTGCTGGTTCGGGATGTGTTGAATACACTGTATTGCCATATTCGTCGGGTATATTGGGGTTGAGAACCGGAGTATTACCGTGGTTCATTACCCCTTCTTTGACATTGCCCCTCAGCATCTGCCGGTGGAATCTTCTCGTAATGACATCGTCAGTTTCGTACTCTTTTTCGACCAATTTCATGTCACATGCCACTGCTTCACTTACCAGTAAGTCTATTTTGTCGTTAGCCCATAATGAGAGACGTCTGGATGTTAAAGATTTGATGTCCTTGGCTTTCTTGACCATTTTATTTTAAGATTACTGCGGTGTAAACGATCACACGATCTGAGGGCTGACGACCTCTTGCCAACTACAGTACTTCTTCAACAAGTTGCTCGATGAAATGGGAACTTTGAGATCCCCTCGGTAAATCGTATAATTTTCCCTTCAACGACGTTATTACTGTCCAGCGGTTAGGCCATGGCCCAGTTGTCTCACTTTCTCTGTTTAGGTAAGGTGTTCCATATGCTTCTTTCAATTTGTCGATCCCTTGGCCGGTCGGTTGGGCTATCCTTCTTTTTTCTCCTGTCTCACCATTGTCGTCGAGTAGGACTTGTTGATTGTTATACGAGTGAATCGTGGATTTTATGATTCTGGATGTGCATCGAATAAAACGTCGTCCACAATACTGACAGGATACCCTCGGTACCTCCATTGTTCCTCTGACTATTGATGCATCAATGACTTCACTTGCCGTCGACTCGTCGGGATTTTCTGACATTATTATTAACTAGAGGCCTGTTAGGGCTTGTAGATGTAGATGTAGGTGTAGATGTAGAGAAAAACTCTCAGGGCGGGGGTTTTGAGCCCCCAGCACGGAAGCCTGTTGGCTTATTGTACTTTCCTGAGAGTTTTTTGTTTAATCAAAGAGACTCAGCCCCCTGATAAGGGGTGGTAGGCTCTTGATTAATTGTTCGCTCGGAATGGAGCTCATCGGGGTTTGAGCCCCAAAGAGCTCAATTCTGCGATGGGTGAGTGCAGGGCACTCGAAGATTATGTGGGATGCCGTTTCGTCAGTCTCCTCACATAGTCTGCACAGGGTTGAGTTTTGTGTGACCCCTATGCGATGTAGGTGAAATCGTAGGGGTGCAAAACCGGTTATGAGGCTAACCAGTGTTTTTAGTTCCCTACGGTTTTTCCTAAGTAGCCCCTCAGTAATTTTAATGTTGAGTTCAGCCACCATGAGTTTACTGTGGGTGTGTCCTTCAATATTGACCCATCTTTTAGCGGTTTGTTGGTTGACCCACGTGTTGATAGGACTTGGAAAGCCCTAATCTAGTCCGTATAACAGTAGTACCTAACAGGAACTCAGCACATTATAATAACGATATAAGTCCTACCTATTTGCGGCGTTATGTGACCTGGTGCAAAGCTAAGGCAATGTTATTACCTAAGTGATTAAAAAAGAGGAAAAACCGATCAAAATGTAAGTAATGTAATAAAATAAATATCACCAGTTGAGGTGGTCCTCGCCACTATGAGACTAAACAAAAAGTTGAATCGGGGAATTCAGAATTTGGGCATGGTGAGATGATGGTGTAATTCTATCTCGAGTGTTCTTCGTTTCTTTGTAAGCGTGTAAATCTGCGCGTCCTCTATCTTCTATCTCCTTCTTTATGTCGTTGATTGTATCTTGATCGGTAGTACTCGTAGATGTCGAACTGGTGTTGAGTTTTGTGTAGGACATGCTAGAGCTACAGCTGCCTTCGTCCTGATGTGTCTGGTGCCACTCCAGCAAAGCTCGTGCTTGTTCTGTGTCTGGATTAATTTCGAGTGTTGTGTCATGTCTAATTTGTGCTTCGAATATATTTTTGAATTTTTCGGTTGTAATTAGGTGTGCTGCCACGATGTCATGTGGGTTGAAATTGAATTGTTTCCCCTATTGGATAAGATTGACGGATTGACGGATTTGAAACAAATCGGACCGCCGAAAGCACGATCAAGATAAGCACAGAGACGAACGGCGACACTTGAGGCCGTCTAACACTGGAATCGGTCCGCGAAGTTCTTCACAATTTCAAAGATCGTTCAGAAATAACTCCCCTAGACTACACCACGTTTCTAACTTACCGTGGCAACTGTTGTTACTGCCACAGCCTAATAAACAGAGAGTCTCCCTATCAAATTTCAACTTCCTACAGTGAACAGGAAAGGATTTAGCTCACTCAGCTGATCAGAAAAGACCCCATCACTACGTTTCTTATTTACCGACACTTTTGCAACAAACTTGGGGCCGTGCTGAATAACCGTTCAGAATTATATATAAAGTCCGTTAAGTTCTTCAGTTTCAATAACTCTCCTAGATGTAGATGTTAGTTACTACACTACGATTCTAACTTACCGTGAATTGATGGCAACTGTTGTTACCACCACAGCCTAATAAACAACTCTCGTTGATAAGGATCGCCTAGAACACGATCAAGGCGGGTATAGAGACGAACGGCGACATTTTTGCAAACAAACTTGGGGCCGTGCTGATTCGAATGAGCCGTCTAACACTAAAATCGGACCACGAAGTTCTTCACAATTTCAAAGACCGTTCGGAATTATATATAAAGATTTGTTTGATGCGGCTACTTAGTTTTCAACATTACACCAAAGCAACACACGTAAACAATACGACGTAAAATTTTCTACAATTTTCATTACGAAAGTTATGAAGTGTGAAAATTTCTACTATAATTTTCCGACTCACCAAACTTTTGTCGCAGAACGAAAGGCGACCAACTCACTTGATTCAATTGAAATATCATATCAATTTCAATTTTATCATTTGTGGATAAGGCTGACAATGAATGAAGTTCTGAAATCGGTGCTAAAGCATATTCTTGCTAAAACATTGTGTTTTCATTCAAACTAACTTACTACTGAACGAAAAGAAAAATGCATTAGGTACGAACTAGGTACGAGGTAAATATCAAAAAGAAGGCGCATCCGGACCCTGGGCATCCTCAAGTAAATGTCCTAAAGAGGCTACATACGAAATTACAGCTTCCTAGAGTGTAAAGCATAAAAAATAGCTTTAAGAGCCACTCATCTGATCCGGACCCTGGGCATCGTCAAGTAAATGTCCTGAAGAGGCTACATACAAAATTACAGCTTCCTAGAGTGTAAAGTATAGAAATTACCTATTAAAATGATTAAACCACCGCTTCACAAATCAAACCGTTCTCGCAATATTCGGATCACCTGCTATGAATCAAATCATCGAAACACCAACTCAATGAAATCATCAGAAATTAACAAGCGGTTGCAATCATGTTCACAACATCAATTATTGAGAATGATCACCTGAGTGTACACAATTATTCAAATAACCATGCTCATAACTCAGCTTGTTGGCCACGCACTTTGCAGTAGTTAACATAATATGGTTGGATAAATCGAGAGCTTTCGAACGAATGGTCAACGAATTTTGTGGGATGAAAAACGACGAAGTACCATTTCCTTAGCAACGACTCGGTTGTAAGCGGAAATCATCAGAAAAAAAAAATAGCTTTAAGAGCCACTCATCTGATCCGGACCCTGGGCATCGTCAAGTAAATGTCCTGAAGAGGCTACAAGCGAAATTACAGCTTGCTAGAGTGTAAAGCATAAAAAATAGCTTTAAGAGCCACTCATCTGATCCGGACCCTGGGCATCGTCAAGTAAATGTCCTAACGAGGCTACATACGAAATTACAGCTTCCTAGATCGTAATGCATAGAAATTAGCTTTAAGAGCCACTCATCTTATCCGGACTCTGGGCATCGTCAAGTAAATGTCCTAAAGAGGCTACATACGAAATTACAGCTTCCTAGAGTGTAAAGCATAAAAAATAGCTTTAAGAGCCACTCATCTTATCCGGACCCTGGGCATCGTCAAGTAAATGTCCTGAAGAGGCTACATACAAAATTACAGCTTCCTAGAGTGTAAAGTATAGAAATTACCTATTAAAATGATTTAACCACCGCTTCACAAATCAAACCGTTCTTGCAATATTCGGATCACCTGCTATGAATCAAATCATCGAAACACCAACTCAATGAAATCATCAGAAATTAACAAGCGGTTGCAATCATGTTCACAATATCAATTATTGAGAATGATCACCTGAGTGTACACAATTATTCAAATAACCATGCTCATAACTCAGCTTGTTGGCCACGCACTTCGCAGTAGTTAACATAATATGGTTGGATAAATCGAGAGCTTTCGAACGAATGGTCAACGAATTTTGTGGGATGAAAAACGACGAAGTACCATTTCCCTAGCAACGACTCGGTTGTAAGCGGAAATCATCAGAAAAAAAACGTTGCAGATTTGCGTGTCGTGTCGGAATTCACAGAACGACCCCCAGCCCTAAAACATTAAACATGTTAATAACTGAAAAAACATATAATAATGAGGCAATCTGAGACCCATTAGATAATATTAAAACTTTAAGATGGTAACTGAATAATTCCTATGTATTCTGATTTACCCGATGTATACGTACCTATTGATTCTAATTTACCTATATTTACTTACAAGATGATTATTGAATAAGGTATTGAATGAGTGTGCTGATTATGTATTACTCCTCCCCACAGCACAAGTCTACGACTTATAGTGGGGAGTAGCATTTATTGATTTGTGTAACTTTTTTTGTATTGCAATACCTATCTAAATAAATGCGTTTTTTCAACAACAAAAAAAACTTTATTATTATTAAACTAATCTTGTAGATGTAAAGACAATCTAAATTTGGACAATGTTTCATGCAAATATTACCGATTTTTACAACTAACGAACGGCATTATTTCGATTTTTGACTGATTTTTCAACTTTGAAATTTTTGAAAACTTGATATTTTCAAACTTGATAAATTTTACGCTGATTCCGAATATACCACATGTTAGTATGCTGAAAAAATTATTTCGCACAACAAATCGCAAAAAACAGGCTATTTTGAAATTTTTGACTACATTTTTGAAAATTTCAACCCGAAGATGTAATCCGATCATGCTGGCCAACGAACTTGAACTTTCGTTTTGTGTCCTTAACATTTTAAAATTTGTTTGAAGTTTCTAGCACAATTCTACGGACAGTTATCGTCTGGAATGACACATACATACATACATATATACATACATACATATATACATACATACATATATACATACATAAAAAAATGCGTTAAACTTCAGAATATGATTCAGAATAGCCTGAAACGGATTTCTGCATAATTTTTTTTCAAAAATTCACATTCTACAAATTTTGAGGCGAGAGCAATAGCTTAATTTTCTTCAAAAATTCGCTAAAAAAGCAACCCCATCGAGAGCGGTCCCTGCGTCGACGACGACGACTGCATCGCCCGGAAACACGACATCAAGTACGAGAACGCCCGGACGCCCCTCGACGTCCGGTCGGCAGACGTCGAAGCCATACGCGAGTTCCGAGCCAATTGGCTGTCCGGGAATTGGCACAGCCTCATCGGCGACATCGGCCTCAGCCTGAAATACTGCGTCGAGACGTACACGGGCGTCCTCTACCCCAAACTCGGCCAATTTCAGACCTGCGAAATCGTCTCCCTCTTCCACGACGCCCTCAAACTCCACTGCATCAACAAATCTCGACCATTCGCCCGCTACCGAAACCCGTTACAAACCCCAGAATTTGACTACAAAATTTACAAAATCCTAAACAGGTACGATTTTACAAAATCTCATTCTCCAGATGAAATCCGCTTCTACGTTTTAGTCGCCTGGTATCAATTTTACCATAAAAACGTCCAGTCTGAAACGAACATCGAAACCGCATTTGAACCTAAAAAACTCAAAATGCCTAAACATAACTCAAATTATGTTGAAAATTGTGACATATTTAACGTTAAAGCCTGGATAAGGTTTTTCGCCCAGTTCCGAGTCGGCAAAGCTCAACCAGCTGACGATTATAACGAAGAAGAATTTACCAGCATGTTTCTGCTCTACGACTGAACTGGAAGGAAACTGCATTTAGTTTTAAAGATGAGGTTTGGTTTCTCGACTACTTTGCTCAAAATAAGATTTGTTGGGGTCTTGAGGTCCAGTCAGAAAATGTACTGCGATATTTCTAGGCCAACGTTTCGGTATATTTGAATACCATCCTCAGGGCTACAAATAAATGCACCAGAGGAAGTCAGACATGCATTAATTATAGGCAGGAATTAAAAGGAATAAAATATACATATGTACCCATATATATAAGTGCCTAACTATATATATTAATGGACCAACATAACCCACCCCCTATCTAATGTATGATGACTTTATCAGTTCAATTACATGGTCAACATATAGTCCCATATAATATATATATATATATATATATATATATATATAGATAGAGAGAGAGAGAGAGAGAGAGAGAGAGAGAGAGAGAGAGAGAGAGAGAGAGAGAGAGAGAGAGAGAGAGAGAGAGAGAGAGAGAGAGAGAGAGAGAGAGAGAGAGAGAGAGAGAGAGAGAGAGAGAGAGAGAGAGAGAGAGAGAGGAAATTACCCTAAACTGGACCCCTCCCCCTAAAGTGGACCCCTGGTCTTCTGACACTGCATTCTTCTGAACTCTACCCTATTCAACTGTAAACAGTAGTTTAGGCATCTACTACCTACTATTTATTGGAGCGCACACATCGCCCACTTCACTTGTTACTTATCAGTTCACCATTACATGTTTTAATAGTGAACAAAGTTGTTGAGCAGTCCTTCAGTTTTCGTTATTTTTCCCAGATATTTTCAGGTAAGCCTTTATATCTACCTATATATATTCTTAAATGGCAAAGTTTAAGTTTATTTTTTTTATCTTCAAAACATTTCATTTAGATATTTCGTTCAAAATTAATCGGGTTAACAAACTGATGGCTTTAGTCGCTTAAACCCCTCTTGTTGCCTAACCCAGACCCTTTAAAATACATTCTGTATCATTTTCTGAGATTGAAATCTTCATCTTATTGTATTATATTGTATTGTGATTGTTACGTTATGATTATATTTGAAACTAAAATGAGTATTCTTTGATACCATCTTTAGATTTTTTTATTGTTATTTTGACAAGGGGTCCGGTTTTGGCAACTAGGTACCTATATCACGAATTGAGAAATTGTAAGGTTTAATAAAATAATTTTTTTTTTTTTTTTTTTTTTTTAGGTACTAATTTTGAATTAGATTTTTTTAAAGTAAAAGTTAAATGATGCTCAACATTACAAAGTAAATATTAGATGATTTTAAAACATAATTTTTCACTATTTTCTATATTTTTTCATTCAAAAACAAAACATTGGTCCGGTTTCGGGCACTCTCCTCTCTCACTCTCTCTCTCTCTCTCTCTCTCTCTCTCTCTCTCTCTCTCTCTCTCTCTCTCTCTCTCTCTCTCTATATATATATATATATATATATATATATATATATATATGTATATATATATTATTGAGAAAGATAGATTAAGGTTATGTTGGTCCATTAATATACATTACATAAGATAAAGGATAAGGTTAGACACTTATATAATGTATAGGTACATATGTACATTTTATTCCTGCCTATAATTAATGCATGTCTGACTTCCTCTAGTGCATTTCTTTGTAGCCCTGAGGGTACCGAAACGTTGGCAAAGATATATCGTGGTACATTTTCTGACTGAACCTCAAGACCCCAACAAATCTTATTTATTTTTAAACGCCGATTAGGTGCCGGATACTGTTTAGATCTAAATGGCGATCTCTTATTATCGTAACGAATGTGATTTGATAGTGCTCAACTATTTTGTAATGAACGAATAATAATTTTTATGTAAATAATATATTACGATTGATAGACGAGTAGGCCGAATGTACAATTTTTTTATTAGCGGTTGATTAGTGATTTTTTTAGTGATTTTGAAGACAAGGATTGTTGTGCTGTGATTTATTAAATTATTAAAAATAATTTATTTATTGTTATACTTACATGTGTATTGTTTCTCACCATCTCCCAGAGCTCGTTAAATCTGTGTATGTGTATGGTGTAATGAAACGTCGTCTTTTTTCATCACACAAAATTCGTTGATTCGTTGAACTCCTCGAAATTTGGTTTAAAATTTCAAAAAAATGACCCTGAATTTTTTCAGATTTTTTGCATAACAAAAACCTACGCCGGTAGCTCGATTTTGGTTAAAAAAAAAAACGCTTGTTTGCCAATATCAGACTTCTGAATATAGTTTTTACAAACTTCTTGGTAAAATTGTGAAACTTTGTATACCTACGATTTTGGGGTGAACTCAAATATGCGGTCAAAACAAGTCGATAGCAACAACTTCTGACAGATTGGAATCTCAAAATTGTGAAAATCATGTAAAAAAACGACAATTTTCCAAAATTCATTGTAAAATTATGAGAATCCTATTAAAGACAATTTATTCATCGTTATAATTACATATATTGTATCTTACCATCTCCCAGAGCCGTTACTCCTGTGTACAAAAATCAGAAAATTTCAAATTTCCAATTCTTTGGAGTGAAAAATTTCAACTGGCTGTGATGTTTTCGTAATGGAAATTTACGTATTCAGAAGTAATGAAATTATTCAAATTATGATTTATGATAAAGAAAATTTCTCAAAACTTTAACTAACTAGTTTTATACCCTTAAAAATACTCGTACATGTAATTGAGCATGAAAAATATATTAAAAATTCGTGATTTCGAGCGTAAAACTCGGTTGTAACGAAGTTGGGGAGATGTGCAAGTGTAACCATTTGATTCAGCGTGAAAAAATACGTAAAAACCGGCCCGCACTTTCAAAATAAATATAACTCGCATTTTCATGGAGGGTCATTTGTTCACTAAAACCCTCGATTCCGTAGGGAAAAAAAAGTCCAGTCATGCAGCATGACCCCCTGAGCGAATTTTTGAAGAAATCTTCGACATTTCATTCGCTATTGATCGTGTAGAGAAATTTTAGTTAATGATTATGATAGACAAACGTGGGATCAAATTAATAAAAATAATTAGGAGGTACTCATACTTTATTATTATTAAACTAATCTTGTAGATTTAAAGACAAATGTAGGCGTAAAACATTAAAGAGAGCGAACGAGAAAATCGGAGGACGGAATATTTCACAGAGTAAACTCATCAGTTGTGATTACATTTTTTTTTTTTTTTTTTTAACAAGCACCTACTACCTACGTTTTAAACAGCATGGTTCTAGGATTGGTTATACAGGGATACTTCCATAAGAGTAGCTCAATCTAAATTTGGAAAATGTTTCATGCAAATATTACCGATTTTTACAACTAGCGAACGGCATTATTTCGATTTTTGACTGGTTTTTCAACTTTGAAATTTTTGAAAACTTGATACATATTCTTATAGGAAATTTTACGCTGATTCCGAATATACTACATGTTAGTATGCTGAAAAAATTATTGAGCACAACAAATCGCGAAAAACAGGTTATTTTGAAATTTTTGACTACATTTTTGAAAATTTCAACCCGAAGATGTAATCCAATCATGCTGGCCAACGAACTTGAACTTTCGTTTTGTGTCCTTAACATTTTAAATTTTTTTTGAAGTTTCCCAGCCCAATTCTACGGACAGTTATCGTATGGAATGACACATACATGTATACATACATACATAAAAAAATGCGTTAAACTTCAGAATATGATTCAGAATAGCCTGAAACGGATTTCTGCATAATTTAATTTTCAAAAATTCACATTCTACAAATTTTAAGGCGAGAGCAATAGCTTAATTTTCTTCAAAAATTCACTGAAACATGTTTTTCAGCATACGAGCCTACTTTTCTCACCTAATAAGCGACATGCAAGTAAAATTGTCTATCCCGTTCAAAAGCTGACAGTTTAAGGAATTTTTTTCCGAAAAGTGCACGCCGATAAATTCCCGAACCGGTTGCAGAAAAACGGGAGGAAAAACGTCGATTTTAAATAGTTTTTCTAATTTTGTACTTTGGCTTTTTTTCTACCAATTAAAACTAACTAAAACAACCTTAAGCCTAGTACGCACTGGGATTCATTGTTCGGACTCTTTGTTGCAGACGCTCGGATACATGTCTCAGATTCTTTGCCCCGCGACATTGTCGCTCTGCAACAAGAGCGCTGTACGCATCTAGTTTGAACCTGAGCCATGTCGAACGAGGTCGCGCTTTCGGGGATTGCAGTAGCACTTTACATAGCTCTACGGAGTAAAAAAAAAATGCTACTAAAAAAGAGCCACCGCGTTGGTGGATGCGTGGACCCTTCAATAACACTCGGTTTTTTTTACGGTTTTTTCCATATCGTGAGGCCATTATCATTTTTTGTGGAGGGGCCACAAAGCTGCTGCAGCCTGCAGGACATCATAGACAAGGGGGGAAGAGGTTCCGAGAGTGTCTAGAGTAGAGATGAGAGTGTGACCTGAACTGAAGCAAACTGTTTAGAAGACAGTTCTGCATTGGATAGCCCATCTGCGCCAACCACTAAGAAGGGTGTAATAGTGCTTCATGGGTCAATTCTAAAGCTCATTTCTGATCGAAAGTACTTGTTAGAGATTTATTTTAATGCTTTGTTTTTCTGAGTAATTTCATTTTTAAGATATGTTTTCTACCTTCAAACGACCATAACTCCACTTGAGATCACTGTAAAATCAAAAATATGACCACCGTTGGAAACAGCGTTAATTGGACAATCCAGCTATTTGATGTCAAATCGATTTTCATCAAAACCATTATCCATAGACATGCATGCCTTTTCATGTGAAATTAAACTGACGCAATAATGAAGTTTATTTCACTGAGTTAAATTTTGAGTAAAGCAATTTGGAAAAACAGTCACAGAGGCAGTAGAATGCTTCTCATTTTTAGAATATTGGGTTTGTCTTAGAAGTATCTTTGGTAGCAACAGCCATAGAGAGCGGAAGATCATTATCGCTACGTGAGAGTTTTGACGCAGAAATATTTATACCGCAGAAGCTGAAATAAGATACGTCCACTTCTGAATTATTCAAAAGTATTCAAATAGCATGTAACGCATTTTTTAACGAGCTTGGATCAAGTGTAGCTTGGGCGAAATTGTAACCTTGTAATAATTATAACCAAGAGTATACTGGCAAAACTCGGAGCGAACTGGAACAATTTTTTGGCATTATATTATTTATATGCTGATCATAAATGATAAATAACAACAATTCTATTTAATTTTATTAATTTCTTTTCAGTAGGCTTCTAAAACTATGCAGACTCATTAGATCCCTACCTTATGAGTCGTTTAATATTATAGACATGCGTTCTGCTTAGAAAATCTATACAATACAGAAATAATAAACCTTAGTGTAATAATTTGCAGTGTTTTGCTTAATTCTCCCATGGACATGTTTTTTATTGGTTCGGTCAGTATAAGTCACGTGACCAGAGGCATGAGCTCTTATTGGCCTGACGGAATATGTTTTTGTTTGAACAATCATCTTAAGAGGACTTTCGAAATGAAAGAATGGTTTGCTTCTGCTGAGTTATCATCAAACATACAGACGCAACTCAGCTTAATTGAATAGAATCGATGCGCTCCTCGCTGGCTCTGAATGGCATATGACAGACATATTCTGAAAGTTGGCACGGAGGCCAAGTTGGAATGGTTAGTTGGTTTCTGTTGGTTGGCGTAGTGATTGTTGGTTGGTTGGTTGGTTCTGGAGTTGGTATGGTGGGGGGTTGGTTGGTGGTCGTGGAGGTGGTTGGTAGTTTGGTGGAGGTGACTGCTATACGATGATTAGGGAATTCAACTTTTGAACAAGATACATGATAGTAGTTCGACGTTCGTGTCTGTGACACTGATGCTCCCTCTAACATTCTCCGTACAGTGGCAGCTATCCTTTCGGGGGTAGAAGAAGAAAAGAAAAGAAAGAACCTGACAGCATGCGAGCAGCGACATGCATCTTTCACCCCACTTGTTTGCTCTGTCGACGAAGTTTATGCTCCCCAAATGGCGTCCTTCACAAATGTGCTGGCTGATACTTGCTGAAAAATGGAGCAAGCCACAAGGGATGGTGCGTGGATGGATAAGGGTCCATCTAGGCTTTGCCATTACCCGGTCTTCCTCAATGTGCATCCGTGGAATCAGGAAGAAGTGGATCTCACGTGATGATATGTTGGGGTTTCAGATGGAGCTGCTCTTTCGTTGGGGATTCAGTTGTGAATTGAGAGCAATTAGCTTACAAGAAATAGCTAGTCGCAGTATTGGAATTTTGTTAGTTTTGACTTTCATTTTTGGGACGAGCTTATTTTTAATTCCTTCTTTGCTATATTGTTTGCTATCGATTCTATCATTAAAATAAAGTATAAATAATATATACTGATAAATGATATATACTGATGAGAGAGACATCCTAGTACGCAGATAATTCAGCACTTACTTTTATAAAATCAACATTCCCAAACAGTAAAAAAAAAGTTCCAGTCCTGCAGCATGAACGTATGACGAGCAGATTTTCGTATATTATCGTATATTTCATGTCACATTGTTTTGAAAATTTAGGACTTTTGAGTGAAAAGAAATAGTTAAGTCCCAAATTAATGCAAAACCCCGTTCTAAATAATAAGTTGCAATTCAAAAAGAGATTTTGGATCTTTAACTGTTTCGCTGTTTTTATCGAGTTTTTAGCAAATTTTAATGAAATCATAAGTAGGTACATTTTGCAGCATAATTTTGTAAATCAATTTTTAAATGTTCTATAAATGTAATAGTTGATAAACCTGGTTTGAGCAATATCCCGCTAAAAAATATAAGTTCAACCATTTTTAGTCGGTTTTTACTATTTGTAGCGTTTTTTTCAATTTTTTTTTTAATTTGACCAATTTAATATGCTCAAAAAATGCTGGCCAACGAACTCCTCCTTTTCTTTGCAAAGCTTGATTTTTTGGCGCAAGAACGGACGTTTTATCTCAATCCTAAAGAGAGTTATCGTCTGGAAGGATACACACAAACACACACACACACACACACCACACACACACACACAGACACATATATATGCAAAAGCGTTAAACCCTAGAATTCGTTTCAGAATATCTCAAAACGGATTTCGTTGGAGAAAAGTTTCGAAAATTTTGATTTTAAAATTTTTGGAGCCGTTGCAAAGCTTCATTAACTACGAAAATTTGAAAAAAAACTTTTGTCCACATTTTCGAGTTAAGCGTTTAATTCTCTTTGAGAAGAATTTATTTTCATATTTTTTCAGCACCTTCAGACTTATTTATTAAAAAACTAGAGTAACGCAGCACTATCGAATGAGCGAATTTTTGTGAATTATTGCAGGTACGTAGGTACTATATATATTGTCATCGTGTTTTTAATTACTATTAATTTTATTGCAAAAAAAGTATTTTGGATTTTTAGTTTTTTTGCAGTTTTTTTAATCGATTGTTCAGCAAATTTTAATGAAATTCAATTACATTTATCAGCATATATTTGTACATACATTTTTTATTGTTCTATTATATACGTAATAAATTTTCTTCGAGCAATATTCTGGTGAAAATTATAAGCAACAAATTTCAGACGTTTTTAGCTATTTTTAGTGATTTTTTCAGCATAGTTTTTGAAATGTTACCAATTTAATGTGCTCAAAAAGTGTTGGCCAACGAAATAGTCCGTTCGGTTGAAAAACTTGATTTTTCGGCGCAAGAACGGAATTTTTATCTTAATCCTAAGGAGTGTTATCGTCCGGAATGGCACACACACACACACACACACACACATATATATGAAAAAGCCTTCGTTTCAGAATGCCTCAAAACAGATTTCAATGAGGAAACTCTTCAAAAATGTTTATTTTAAATTTTTTGAGCCATTACAATATTTTATTTTCCAAGAAAATTCATTTTAAGAAAAATATATATTCAGATATATCTTTGTTATATAAGAATTATTTATAAGAATGTATTATTTACTTCTGTTGAACTACTGATAAACTTTTTTTCTTTTTCATTCTTCTTCTGAGATAGAGGTGGAAAATAATAATGCTAAGTAATGTTGAGCCAATTTACCTCATTCAAATCGCATTGAACTGAGTGAGGCGAGAATAAATGTTTCCCGGTCCGGAGGGTGTTGTAGGAAGTCGTTAGAACTCGGAGTATCAACAGCTGAGTAACTTCAGCTCAGTTGCTAAGTTTTCCGAGTTGGTCTACCGTAACAGATGCTCAATCAGGTCTTTTCACGACGGAAAGTTGAGAGTTTCCGCTACGCGAGCGATGGAAAGAATGCGATCCGCCGGCCTAACGATCTCTTGAAACTACATGAATACACCTCAAGCAAGTTTATCGTAGCGGAATTATTTTGGATCCAGCTACTAGAGGTTTCTTAATCGAGCGTCAGTAAATGCCAAGAACTTAACATGGATGGGTGGTCTAATTTAAAGAAGTTGACAGTGGAACACACTACCTACTACTACCTAACGTTTCATGCAGCGGTAATTATAGTATTTTGAGACTAAATATATTAAAAAGAAATATCAACACAAAGACGAATGAAGTTCTTTAGTCTTCGGACACTGAATAACTAGAAAAGTTTAAAAAAAGTACCTAACGAAACGCTTGCATACGAGTCTGCAACATATTGGGACATTTTATGTCTTTGGTTGAAGACAAGTATGTGTTGCAGACTCGTATGCAAGCTCTAAGAGCCACTCAGCTGATCCGGACCTTGGGCATCGTCACGTAAATGTGCTAAAGAGACTACATACGAAATTACAGCTTCCTAGAGTGTAAAACATAGAAATTAGCTTTAAGAGCCACTCATCTGATCCGGACCCTGGGCATCGTCAAGTAAATTTCCTAAAGAGGCTACATACAAAATTACAGCTTCTTAGAGTGTAAAGCATAGAAATTACCTATTAAAATTATTTAACCACCGCTTCACAAATCAGACCGTTCTCGCAATATTTGGATCACTTGCTAAGAATCAAATCAACGAGACTCTCTAGAACGATCAAGTTTGTCCCCCACCACGGCAACTACTTGGAACCGTTCCCTACAAGAAGAACTGTGAGTTCTTCAATTCCGTTCAACCTGTTTAGTGGACATGTAGGTCAGAATGAAGTGTATAGTTTGGTGGTCTGGATGCTCGCAAGCTCGCATCTCAAAAATACATAACATCAAGTAGTCAATCCCTTAGTAAAAATGCAGATTAGTTGGATATGTAGATCAGAATGAAGTGTATAGTTTCGTGGTCTCATAACACGATCACATAACAGTTTAGAAAAGTTAATGTGACTTTTCATTTGTGACTCATGAGCTGCTCCGCGTTGAACGGAATTGAAGAACTCACAGTCCTTCTTGCAGGGAACGGTTCCAAGAAAATGCCGGGGTGGGGGACAAACTTGATCGTTCGAGAGGGTCTCGAATCAAATCATCGAAACACCAGCTCAATTAAATCATCAGAACTTAACAAGCGGTGGCAATCATGTTCACAATATCAATTATTGAGAATGATCACCTGAGTGTACACAATTATTCAAATAACCTTGATCATAACTCAGCTTGTTGGCCACGCACCTCGCAGTAGTTAATATAGTATGGTTGGATAAATCGAGAGCTTTCGAACGAATGGTCAACGAATTTTGTGGGATGAAAAACGACGAAGTACCATTTCCCTAGCAACGACTCGGTTCTAAGCGGAAATCATCACAATTATTGGCGCTACTTTCATCTCACTTTTCGGCGGGGGATCCATCGCTAAAACATGATTCCATGTTAAAAACGAATGAAGTTCTTTAGTTTTCGGACACTGATTAAGTAACTAGAAAAGTTAAAAAAAAAGTACCTAACGAATCGCTTGCATACGAGTCTGCAACACATTGGGACATTTTATGTCTTTAGTTGAAGACAAGTATGTGTTGCAGACTCGTATGCAAGCTCTAAGAGCCACTCATCTGATCCGGACCCTGGGCATCGTCAAGTAAATATCCTAAAGAGGCTACATACGAAATTACAGCTTCCTAGAGTGTAAAATATAGAAATTACCTATTAAAATGATTTAACCACCGCTTCACAAATCAAACCGTTCTCGCAATATTTGGATCACCTGGTATGAATCAGCGGTGGCAATCATGTTCACAATATCAATTCTTGAGAATGATCACCTGAGTGTACACAATTATTCAAATAACCATGCTCATAACTCAGCTTGTTGGCCTCGCACTTCGCAGTAGTTAACATAATATGGTTGGATAAATCGAGAGCTTTCGAACGAATGGTCAACAAATTTTGTGGGATGAAAAACGACGAAGTACCATTTCCCTAGCCACGACTCGAATGTAAGTGGAAATCATCAAAATATTTTCGTGAGTAATTTTCCGTGAAGTTTTTTTTAGTTTATGTGCCATAGCAAAGACATAAAATGTCAAAAAAAAAAATATATAAATATATATATAAATAAAAACTCGTTCACCGTTAGATTGGTATCGTTGGCTACAACCTACAACCAATAATCGCGCTGGCAGGCACGATTATTGTAACTATTTAGTTGAATTGACACTTTGTATTGCCACAATATTACTTTTGCAAAACAAAACTGTTGAAAAATGGCTTTATAACCACGAATTAGGTTGACGTGAGGCGGCGAACTTCTTGTGAAAAATAGGTTGGTTGGGTTGATTCACAGACGTAGCGCAGTCATGGCCGATATAGGCTGAAACGCTAACCTACTCCAAGCGTGACGTCACAGGAATATGGGCTCTATTCATTTTATGCAAAAAGATCGTTAAACACAGCTGTAGAACTGCAGTATTGCGCAAGGAAGATTGCTGATGAGGCAGAGGTAACGAATTCCTGGCAGTGACGTTTCATAATGATGGCCGTTAGACGGAGGTGGCTGCAGGCGCGAATCTCAAGCCGCAATTACTCGTAATCACCCGTCGGGCTCATCGATTTCTGTTCAACCGTCATCACGCCCGGGCTCGTTGCATAGGAGGAAAAATGAAACGGGTCCACCCTTGTCGTCGGCAGGTCAAATACACAACTGGATGAGGAACGATGTGCTGGCCCACCAGACTGTTCCTAAATTGGACACCGATGTGTCCAAACAGCTGAGCGACAAAAAAACTTGTCAAGTACTCAGAGAATCCATAAAAATTGGCTAAAGGCCGTATCACACTTGCATTTTTTCAGTTTTTTTTTCTAGAATTTTCAATGTTTGAACGTTAAGAAGGCAAAGTGCTTCTTTCCAAGGTCAGCTTTTCCGACCATTGCGCATCCTGCCGGAGCATTTTTAAACTCACTTGGAAAAATCTAATGTTTACCCCAAGCGAAAAATGCTAAAACTTAGCAGTTGGGAAGGTAACAATTTAATGGAAAACCCCTAGGAGCCCTAACCTGTGACAGAGTTTCCGTCAGAATCCCAGAGAAAGCGCTACCGTTGCTCTGTTTTTACCCAACGGGCGTCGCACGCCTTCTCTCGTGTTTTCGAAAGGCTGTGTTTGGGGTTGGATGGGTGATCCGAGAACTGGAAAACCAATCTACTCCGAACACAGCACATTAAGCTATTAGTAGGAGTGGTATCTCTCTCACAGAATACTGTCACTCTCCTCTCCCTTTGGAGGATTTAGGGCCCCATGGCACATCTGGGGGGCGACCTAAATCCTTGATATGGTAGCAGAGCGTGGTTAAGATTATGTACGGCTAATGCCTGGTAATCCGGTCCACTATTTTTTGGGGCGTTAATGTTTCAGAAGAAACATGGCCCGGGTTTTCAAGAAGGAATTCCCATTATCACTCATTGGTATATAAATAATTTCATTGGTCATTGACTTATAATTTCTCATTTAGGTATTCCTCTCTTATATTTTCAATTTTCATACATATGGTATACCTTGCCATTTATATTATCATTCTTTATACACGGGCATTGTTCTAAATCATTAATTCAAGGGCATTGTTCCCAATTATTATTTCCAGGGCTTAGTTCCCAATTTAAGTCCCCAATGTGGGCACACATTAATTAGATCTATTTTATTTTCCTAAAGGTATAAGTCTCCAAAGTTGAGCCACCGTTTATTCCCGATTGTTCCAATCTTTGGGGGTTAATTACCTAATGAATACTTCTTATGAAGGTTCATTGACAATCCATCCTGTTTTAATTTCTCTTTTCTCATCCTCAATCGCCAATGCATCAATAAATTAATGAGCATCAGTTCTCAACCAGTAAACTATTCCACCTGGTCAAGTCTTTGACTAACTAACCACTGATTAAAATTATTCACAGGTTAAAATGCGTTGGACTTGCAGATACCGTTAATCAATCTTGAAATGACTGCTGACTAACTAATCAGGATTTAACACTGGGAAAATAGGGGTGCTACAACAACAACAACAAAACATTCCCAAGAAAATACGTTGGAACACTGCACTGTTAGTTGTTTCCATAGCAACTGCCTCAGCTTTCAGGCGCATTTTTCTTCCATATCCATAACCTCTTTCATTTGCAACATTCTATCAATGGTGAATCCTTCCTCTTGTGAATCGCTGAAGTTATCAGTACTTATTGTTTTTTCTACAAATGATGAAATACATACCAGCTCTCAGCCTCAAAATGAACTCATGACGTTCACTGTACTTTCCCAACATTTGTATTACATAAGTTGGCGTAGACAATTTATTTCTTTACATCCTTCATACAAACGTAATATATCCCCCCTTTAATGCTTCTTACACTTTCCAGCAGTTCCAGAAAATGTTTGGCATTCGAGGCGTTGGGGAAGTGAAAGTTGCGTAGGTACGTATACAGAATGACAGCACATTGGGAAGGCAGGTAGGTACGTAAAACCTGCCTTATACAATCCATCAACACCGTATTAACCTTTGTCTTCCTGCCTACGTGTACGTACATATATATTTTTCTAAACAGAACATATAATGTACTTTTCATTAAATGGAATCGTGTAAGGAAATCCACATCGTCCAAAATCGATTTTTTAACGAAATGTGTTCTTGGTTTATTTCAGACTGGACCATCCTATTGAGCTGGGATTTGTCGTAAACTCTTTTTCTGGATGTATATTTACCGACTGAATAAGTAATTAACTTAATAACCAAGATTTCATGTGTAACTCACCATAGCTTCATTTAATACCTAATACCAAATTCAATTCAGCAACATCCAATTCGTTTCAGTTCCACCCTTACTTTATTTAATTTCATATCAGTTACTAATAGATTTTCCCCCTCAGTCGTCACACCACTCAGAACTTTCAGTGCCTCAAATCGAACAGTTTTTTTTTCTTTCTTTTTTTCTCCAGAAGTTTCATTTCTTTTCGTTTGTTTCCGTCAACTTGATTCCTTTTTATTTTTAGTTTTATTTTTTTTATGTAATAATGTAATTGGGTTCACCCGTACAAATGTAAATAAATGAATCAGACAATATTGATATTAACTCCTTATTGCAACGAAACAGGAAAAAAATAATTATATATATATATAATGAAAAATTATAAAGTTATAGTCTCTCACGTTTGCAGAGAAGTTCATAATAGATACATCAGATCGTACCTGAAACAAAGAAAAAAACCCAAATAAATACAATAAAACAGTCAAAGTTCAAAATAATTTCTTCAGATTCGTTGCCACATAGGGCCACATTCACCAACAACTTATGTCCCTAACTGTCCTCAAAATCACATTAAACTCAAACATGAGGACGTCGTTGGAAAGAGCATTAAATTTCCTGTCCACCTGATGTCAAACCAATATTTTGTGAGTCGCCTTCATATGTAAAAGCTGAGGCTAAAAGACAAATTTTTAAAATTTCTCAGAATTGTGCTTTTTTTCATTTGTCGGTTCGCTCTTTGTACAGACTATTTTGGAAAAGAACTACACGGGGAAAACTTCCTCAGAATCTCAGTTTTTCAACGGTATAGTCAATTTCGCTTTGCTAATTAGGGGAGAAAACTATGTTTTAATGTTGAAAACACGGGTTTTTCAACATTAAAAAATAGTTTTCTCCCCAAATTCGCAAAGCAAAATTGACTATACCGTTGAAAAACTGAGATTCTGTGGAAGTTTTCCCCGTGTAGTGCTTTATCAAAATAGTCAGTATTAAGAGCAAATCGACTAATAGAAAAAATAAAACTTCTGAATAGTTTTCAAAATTTGCTGTTTACCCCATTTTTTTACGTATAACGGTGACTCAAAAAATACTAGTTGGACATCAGATAGATAGGAAATTTAACGCTCTTTCCAACGATGTTTTTATGTTCGAGTTTAGAGTTATTCTGAGGGGGGATACGGCAGTTTTTATGACATAAGGTCGAAAACAAGAAAAAAACCTTTAAAATAAAATTACTCTAAAACGAAGCGTTTAAAATAAAACTCTAGGATAAACTTTCAATCAAAAATAAGCTCTAAAATCGATCCTCAGACTTTAATGAACTTAAGTCCGGACACCCTGTATATGTTTGTGTCATTCCCGACGATAACTCTCCTTAGGATTAAGATTAAAGAATCCGCTTACGCCAAAAATCAAGCTTTCTAAATGAAATGATGAGTTCGTTAGCCTGAGCACATTAAATTGCTCACATTTCAAAAAATGTGCTAAAAAAAGCACTAAAATGTTTATTTTTTAGCAGGATTTTATTAAAAACCAGTTTATCAACGGTGAACTAGACCAATATTCAATTTATGTACTAAATAATGGTGAAAAATGAAAATAACTTCACCCCCTGGATCCTCCGGTCGTTTTCAGCTTTGAGCCTGCGGCTAAAATGCTAACACATGGAACATGCTTTTTTCCCACTTATTCGGGGTCGCATTTTTGTTCTTCCCGCTATTTCGGGGTCTCATTATCCTATCAATGGACTATAATGCGCAACGAGACGTTCTCGAACAATCAAGTCGAGTATCTTGCTCTTTAGTTCAACTACCCGCCGCGTGGAATTCCCAGCGCTCCAGTCGCCATGAGATTTTACAATATAAGCAAAAAACTGATTTGTATCAGTTTTTTGCTTATATCAGTGATCTGGAGCTCGCTACGTTTGCATCTCAAAAAAATAAAATAAAATAAGATAAGATAAAATCAAGTCCCTTTGTAAAAATTTAGATTAGTTGGTCAGGGTTTAGAGTCTCGTGACTCAACTTGATTGTTCGAGAACGTCTCGTTAATGCGCATAACTCAGCTTCCGTTGAAGTACAATGGCACATTTTAAAGCCACTAATCTTCAGTAAAATGAGAGCTTTCCAACGAATGGTGAACGATTTTTTGACGATGAAGACTGTGGAAGTTCCATTTCCCTACCAACGGCTTGGTTCTGCGTGCAAATCATAAGAGAACACTAGTAGATCGCGTGGTACATACAGGGATGCCAGGTGATATGAGAAAAAAAACCGGACGATGTAAGTCGACGAATTTCGTCACCCATTTTTGACGCTTTTTCCAAAGTTTTTGAAACTTTTTGAACAAATTACACCACTTGGCGACGTGAAATTTTTTTCGCTATTAGGTACATGGACTATTTCTGCGTCGAATGAGACCAAAATCAGCTTTGGAGGTGTAATAATTGATTTCTAGCGATTTTTCAACTACCGAAAAACGTGTTTTTTTTGAGAATATAACGAGAAAAAATAAGTTGTCAAAAAACTGACAAAAGAAACACACAGAAATAATCCAAGTAATAGCACAATTTTTTCCAGGTCGCCAAGTGGTTTAATTTATGCAAATATTTTCGAAAAACTGTAGAAAAAATCGTCAAAAATTGGGGAAAAACCACGTTTTTTGGAAGTCTTAAGGAAAAAGGCAAAAAAGGTCTTGAGGAGGCATTTCCGACCCATCATACGTGGAGCGCACGTGTAAAGTCCTCAGAAAAGACAAGGGGTTTGGGACTGTGAACAGCGTGGCGAGGCGAGGGCTTTGGGCCCACGGCAAAGGCGGAGGAAATGGGGAACGTAGTTTGGTGGTCTGGATGCTCACAAGCTCACATCTCAAAAATAAAATAAGGTGTTAAAAAAGCACTACAAAGATAAGCAATCTGAGGTGGGTTTGTGGCTCCATAAATTGTTGGTACTTTTCCCCGTTTACCCCCCCCCCCCCCCACCCCTCCCCCATAAATTTGTCTTCAACATGCCCGCCCGATGTTTCTAGGCATTCCTTCGTACTAAGATTACATATTTACGTAGAATTGGCGGCAATTTCAAGCTGTGGGAAGAAATTATATTATTTTAAAAAGAAGAAGAAAAAAAAGAATTACCGTGTTTTCAGAAGTTGCCGATGTCGGTGAGGATTTGTTGAAACAAATTGGCGTGGTTCTGGTTTGATTGCCTCGAACTAAATCACTCGCGACGAAGTTGTGGAAACTCATTTAAAAACGGAAGTTAGTGAAAAACGTTGTCTATTTCAACGAAAAATAAAGAGTTACGCTGTTAAATCGATTTTATTAGTTACACTGTTATTTTTTGTTACTGATGATGGCCTAACCGTCGAAATCGATTTAACAGTGTAACTCTTTATTTTTCGTGGAAATAGACAACGTTTTTCACTAACTTCCGTTTTTTTTATTGGCTCCACATGAATTCGCACAAGTAGAATGCACATGAATTCTCACAAATAGATCTGAATGCTGTGTAAAGGTTGGTGGTCAGGATACTCGCAAGCTCGCATCTCAAAATTACATAACATCAAGTAGTCAATCCCTTAGTAAAAATACAGATTAGTTGGAAATGTAGGTCAGAATGATGTGTCACAAGCTCGCATCTCAAATATACATACGTTACATAATCTAAGTAAAAAGTAATGCCTAGAAACATTGGGTGGGCGTGTTGAAGACAAATTGACTGGGGGGGGGGGGGGGGGGGTTACAACGGAAAAGTACCAAATTTTTGACATGGATATGTCTTTGCTCTGGGGGGGGGGGGGGGGGGTCAACCAAAAATTTCCGTGATGCAAAATTTGTGTCACAATTTCAGTGTTTTTCACGTACAACCCAGCCGTTGCTAGGGAATGGAACTTCCGCAGTTTTCATCGTACAGAAATCGTTCGCCACTCGTTGGAAAGTGCTTGATTTATGTGATAAATGTTCACATCTCAAACTACCAATTTCCCCCTCCTTACGTACGAGGCTCCCCCTCTTCGTACCTGGCTACATTCCTAAACTAAGTTGATTGGACTATAAACAATTTTAATAAGCCGGTTACAATATTCTTAACGTAAAGCTATAGCATCGTTTACTTCACTCCATAGGAAACATTTTCATCCTCTTGACAACAGTCGACTGTTAACAACAACTCATTGTAGTGGCTTCTCTCCGCAGTTATTTTCAACATTTCTATAAGTAAACCGTTGTTTTGTTGGAATTGGTCGGGATGCGGCCATGCGGCCCAGGGATTTGTTTAAAGTTAAAGGATTTGTTTACAACTCTCGAGGACAACCGTTATGAAAGCCCCAATCAAAGACATATCCATTAGACTGACAACGAAAAAAACGAAAGTTCGAATTTTTGAGGGGCTCAAAGCTCAGATGATTGCATCAGATGCGAGGAACAACCCCTGAAAATTTCAGTCCGAACCGATAACCCTTTGAGGTCTCCTAAACCCGTTTTTTGATAATTGAATTATCGATTTTAGAACACTAGACGCTTAGGACAAAAAGACGGTTAGGACATGAAAGATCCATGCGTCTGGACACTTTTTATACTCTATTCCTATGTTTTCGGTGTCGCGGAACACGATGCCGCCATTATTGGAAGCGCAGAAGCTGTATTTCTTTTGATATTCAAGAAATCAGTCCAAATTAGTGATGGAAAAAATACATTTTTTGCCGTTTTTATCTAGTTTTGACTGGGAAAAAAATTGTTTGCAGGTCTTTTCTGCTTCGGACCTTGTTTCCTGGCTTGTTCCGAATGTAACAAGACTAATTTCGTCCTATAATATATTCTCCTTTTGGAAATATCAGCTCAAGAGCCAAGTTGACTTATTTAATGGTAACCGTTCTATATTCAATAGTGGCTAAAAAAATGAAAATTTCACGCGGCTTAACCCTTTTTCTTCTGTCTCGTGGTTTCAGGATCGCTGAACATGTTGTTTCTAATATTCTAGCCGTAAACCCCGTATTCGGATTGATATTTCCGAGATGGGTGTCTACAATCGGTAAATAGAGTGGATTTTTCATATTTTTCGACGGATTTTTTGCCCAAGGTGAAATTGATTTCTCAAATTTGTTTCCCCCGGCGCAGATTAGTTTCTTAATTCACTCTGGCCATAACCAATTTAAGTATAGAATACTTCTGCCTTTCACTGACGTCGGTCATAGATCAAAAGTTCAGTGAGATACGGGTGTACAAAATAAATTCCAGAAAACCGGTGTTAATAGAAACAAAGTATAATATGCAGTGTTGAGTCTATTTGACAACGATTGGAATTTTGTCAACTGATTTTTTGAACATCAAGAAAAATCCACTCTATTCACCGATTTTTGACATCTAGCTCTTGATTATTAACCGAAATACTAGTCCTACGCTTCGACTACTAGCACGTAATATTCAACGAGCCTAAAAACATAAAATAATGGAATAAAAAGAGCTTCAGGGCGTTAAATTTTGATTTCGTAGCTACTGGTAAGTATAGAGCGGTTACCATTAAAAAAGCTAACACGGCTCTTGAGCAGATATTTCCAAAAGGACAATATATTATAGGACGAAATTGGTCTTGTTACATTCAGAACAAGCCAGGAAACAAGGTTCGAAGCAGAAAAGACCGGCAAACAATTTTTTTCCCAGTCAAAACTAGATAAAAAACCACAAAAAATGACTTTTTTCCATTATTAATTTGGACTGATTTCTTGAATATCAAAAGAAATACAGCTTCTGCGCTTCCAATAATGGCGGCATCGTGTTCCGCGACACCGAAAACATAGGAATAGAGTATAAAAAGTGTCCAGACGCATGGATCTTTCATGTCCTAACCGTCTTTTTGTCCTAAGCGTCTAGTGTTCTAAAATCGATAATTCGATTATCAAAAAATGGGTTTAGGAGACCTCAAGGGGTTATCGGTTCGGACTGAAATTTTCAGGAGCTGTTCCCAGTGTTGCCAGGTTCTGGAGGGAGCCCAGGGGACCTTTAGAGGGGAAAAAGGGGGAAAAACGGGGGACATTCTCAAACAAAAAGGTGAACTTTTTGGGGTCCTTTTCACTGCTAGAAACACTGTTTAACCTTATGTATATATGTATATTCAGTACAGTGGCAGATTCTCAACAAACACGTTCGCATACACGTTCGCACTCAGTTCATAATTGAATCGTTTATTTCAGAAACCACCTAAGTGCGCTTTTTTCAACTTTTGGAAAACTAAAAAAGACAGTTTTGCAGCTTAAGCTTAAGTATAGGTAGTAAGGGGTGGGGGGGCTTAGGGTAGGTAGGGGCTTATAGCATCCTTCAAATATTTTTGTACCAAATCAAGAACATGCTATTGGAATTATCCATTTTGTTAATTTTTTTTTTTTTTTTCAAGTTTTTGAGTTATAAATTTTTGAAAATTTTGCACTAAGGTGGTTTCTGCAATACATGAATAAATCCAAAGTGATTTTTTAAAAATTATTATTGAAATTAAGTCAAACGATTAATTTTTATCTGTTTTGGTATCAAAAGTAAGTAAGAGACACACTTAAGTATAAACAATAGTGGTTTTTACTAGGCATTAAACGGAAAATACTTGTTCAAGTAGACTACACGCTTCAGTGCGCTTGGGCTACAGCGACGGCGTTTGGGTTCTTTCTGAAATAAACGGATTCTTTTCAAGGCTGTCAAATAGCATTGGTGATATGGAACATTGGTTATTTCGGCACTAAACGATGTATTCACCTCTGAAAAGAACCGTACCACCAAAACAACATTTTTTTAATTTTTGTCGCTTAGGTGGTTTCTGAAATAAACGAGGGGTGCCCACAGGGGGGGGGGGGGGGGGGTCACGACGCAAACTGCGTCGTTAAAATTGGGGGGGGGGGGGGTTAGAAAAATGAGTATTTTTTAAAATTTTTTATGAACAAGTAATAAGATTTATACAAACAATTTGCTAGCGTCAGCTGTTTTCAATTCTTTATCACATCAGTGTATCATTTACATTACCTATTTAATAAATACCTATTTTAGTTGGGGGGGGGGTCGGGAGTTGGGGGGGGGGGGGCTCGAGTCGTTCCGCTTGGGGGGGGGGGGGGGGGCACCCCTGAATAAACGATTCAATTATTTTCGCTGTCTCGAGTCATAAGGATTTGATAAAATTATCAGATCAGACAGTTAGGTATATCTTGATAACTAGTAATGGGGAACTGTTGTTGTTGTTGGTGACCGGTAACTATACTGAGTGACTAGAAATGGTTGGTGACACTAATCTAGCAAATTTTACTTCATGCTTTCATTTTTCGGGGTAAAGGGGGGACCTTTCAATGAAAAGGGGGAAATATTGAGGTACCCCGGAGGCCTTCAGGGATCGGGGTAACGGCAGACTGAAAAGGGGAAAATTCCCCCTTTTGGGGTACCATTGGCAACACTGGCTGTTCCTCGCATCTGATGCAATCATCTGAGCTTTGAGCACCTCAAAAAATCGAACTTTCGTTTTTTTCGTTGTCGGTCTAATATCCATGTAACATGGTTTCTGTTTGTAAAGCAGATAGTGGAACTCGTTTACGAGTTGTTTGACTTAAACTTTGCTAAAAAATATAGTGAATTTTTTGTTCTACGGTCCATTAAAATGGATAATTAGTGAAAACGATTCGTCGTCTGAGGAACAGAAAAATTGCAAATTAGTACAGTAGTAGTAGTTTATATATTTTTCTACCCTACCTACCCGCGGATGTCGTGTACAACGCGTACACAACTCCGATGTATGATGCTCCTGTAGAGGTGATGAGCTTCAGTTATTAAGTGCACACGAATTATATCGAAGAGGGGAGTTTATTCCCGCCCAAACTGTGGGCCAACGCTCCAAAGGACGACATAGTGAGAACAAAGAACGGGGCAGAGACATTCCACAGTGACTATAACAAACAATTCTACTCTCCGCACCCAAATATCCATGTCGCCGTCTCTGTGCTGAAGGAAATTCAAGTAGAAAGTGCCTTAGTAAGAATCGTGAGTGTGAAAAAAGTAAAAATAATAATATCACTCTACTAACTCAAAATCTAAATCAACTATGCAACAAACCAAAAATGATAACGTCTAATTTGATTTCAAAAGGAGAAATCAACCGAAATATACCGAGAAGATAAATAAGAGCCTTTGAAACAACTGTGGATTACATATTCTGAGGACAAGGACATCATGGCCTATCTTACCGGCGTGAGCAATCGGAAGGTTGAAGAACGTAACGACGAATGATGTCATTCTGACAAACATGTGAGCGATACACCTTCAACGCCCATTAGCGAATTTTCTTAGAAAATAAAGCTATTTGCAATGGCTCCAAAAATTTTAAAATAAAAATTTTCTTCATCGAAATCTGTTTTGAGGCATTCTGAAATGATTCCTGGATTTTAACGCTTTTTTAATTGCTATGCAGTTCTGAGGCCGACCTCCAATAAATTTTTTTTTGTCCCGCCACTATAACCCGCGAGGCCGTGGGTTCGAATCCCAGCCAGGCTTGCATTTTTTTTTTTTTTTTTCTCGTGAGACGAAGGTCGTAGGTTCGAATCCCAGCCAGGCTTGATTTTTTTTTTTTCCCTCGTGAGACGAAGGTTGTGGGTTCAAATCCCAGTCAAGCTTGACAATTTTTTTATTTTTTTTTTCTCGTGAGACGAATTGCATAGCAAATTATCCTCGTTTTCTACACAGTAGAAAAGAGAAAAGATCCGGCGAGGCGCGAAGCGCCGAGTATAGATTAGGGGTCCAGGGGCGGGGCCAAGGGGCGAAGCCCCCCTGGCGGGGTCAAGGGGCGGAGCCCCTTGCGAGGCCCGAAGGGCCGAGTATATATATATATATATATATGTGTGTGTGTGTCATTCCAGACGATAACTCTTGACAGAATTGAGATAAAAACTTCGTTCTTTCGCCAAAAAATCAAGCATTTCAAAAGAAAGGATGAGTTCGTTGGACAACAATTTTTGAGCACATTAAATTGGTCAAATTTCAAAAAATGTACTTAAAAAATCACTAAAAATTACTAAAACACGGCTAAGAATTGTTGAATTTAAATTTTTCGGTAGAATATTGCTAATCAAGTTTATTAACTATAAAATAGAACGTTAAAAAATTTATGTACAAAATTATGCTGAAAAATGTACTTGAAATATTCATTTAAATTTGCTTTAAAAAAATCGATAAACTGCAAAAAAAAAAGCTAATTATTCAAAACCTCTATTTGAAAAAATTATTATTTAGATTACATTTGTTGCCATAAAAATAATAGTTATCAATTTCCTTGCTGTCAAAAAGCTCAATTTCAAAACACTTCAACATTATACAACACGATAATTCACCAAAATTCGCTCATACGGTCATGCAGCATGACTGGAACTTTTTTATTCCGTTTTTCCCATGACCCCTTACGTTTTCCACATCAGAAGGGCCCAAACCCCTTGCGTTTTCATCCCTGCGGGCCCAAACCCGGATCCCCCGTGTGGAGTAGGCGTGTTCAGCGTTAAATTTCTAACATGAATAGCACCTTTTAATTGAACTATCCTGGAATTTATACGATTTTTTCAAAAATACAGGTGAAGTACCTAAAAAAGGAACCCATAAAAACAAGCTTTTAATGTAACTCTTTCTTTTTCTCATGTTCTCGGTTAATTTTATTGTTGTTTCAATATTTGGTAGTTTCTTGGCAACAGTAAATTGAAACAAAATCACATTGATTATAACTTAAATTAAATTGACAAGGAAAATCATTTAATATTTTATTGACCCTGGATTCGTTGTCATTTTATGCAGACGTTCTATGTTTAACAGGGAAATCTTACTGTTCTATAATATCACATTTCATGAATTTAATCACTAATTACCACTTTCGTTTTTCACTAAAAACTAAAATTTCAGATCTGGAATTCCGGCAGTTAATTTATCTAACTTTAACGGTGTTTTCATTTTTTAAATTTTCCCGGTAGAGTTGCCTGAGTTGCTCAGTTGGTGTTGCCAAAACATTTGTAAAGTTTTTTAAAAACACTTGTAAGGTTTCCCATATTAAATTTTAAATTTTCGAAAATTTATAGTATAACTAACTTTTCCTTCGCGAAAATTTGATAAAAATTAAATTTACGCCAGCATGAACTCTTGTGCAAAATTTCAGATCGATTGGATATCGGAAAGTGGGTTAAAAATCGATCTGAAATTTTGTCTCAAGAAAGAAAGCAAGAGCTCAAGAAGAGAATCGAAGTTAAAAGAAAGAGTTAAAAAATCCAAACGTCTACGTGAAAAACGAGCGTTTGGAATCAGCACCCTCGAAAACCCTTAGGACAAGTTCGTGGAGGCACGATTTCACGATTTGACTTGGGGGGGGGGGGGGGGGGAGTCTGCAGCGTTCCAAACAATCGTAGAACAATCTCAGTTGGCCTCTAGGCCAACAATAATTCCAAGAGGATTTCAAAGAGTGTCTGGAATAATAGCGACCAATAAATTGCAGTTTTTAAAAACACGCATTTAAGAGATCCACTTCAAAATTCATGAACCACATAAAATACAAAGCGAAACAGAAACCAATTATCGCCGTCAAGAAAAGAAAGAAAATTAAAAGACAGGTGCCCTCTAGAACTACAATACTAGGAATACAAAGAGAAGTGGCGCCACTTGTTCTCGGAGACTGCAAAGTTAACAACACTGTCTTCGCTTTGTGACGTTCTTTATACATTCTATGAATGACTGCAAGGCTCAACTAGAAGAGTCAAGTTGTCTGAATCACATAGGGAATTATTCTAGGTGGGTAAATAACAAAGAAAACAAAGGAGTAGTCGGGATATAAATATAACTTGGTATTGATTATTCCATGCTTGTATTAAACAAATCACAAAAGGTAACAACTATCTACGTCATAGCTCCAAGTGTGTAACATTTTCCACTATTAACAAGTGTTAGCCATGCAGCATGACCATAAGAGCGAATTTTCCGCATCATACATATGTCGATTGTTTGCAATTTGAGCACATTGTGTCCACAGGCAACTGCCCAATTTATGATTTGAAACAAATAAATAAAAAAATGGTCAAAAATTGTACATTAGTGACTCAAAAGTATTTGGCATTGAAACCAAAGAATTGTTTGTTAGAAAATCGTGGAAACCAACCATCACTAGATTTGTGGCACAAAAAATTGTACAGCGAAAAATGCGTATAGCGAAAATGCGTATAGGGAAGAATGCGTACATCAAAATACGTGTACATGAGGAACCAATCGCTATTGACGAAGGTAAGTGGTAAATTTGTGTAACTAATTTGAATTTTTACTAAGGGGTTGACTACTTGATGTTATGTATTTAGAAAATGCGAGCTTGGGAGAATCCAGACCACGAGTAAAAATTAACGTCATAGCTTACCTTCACCATCTGTCAAAACTTGATCCCATACGCATCTTTCGCAAGATTTCTGGTGTAGGTACGCTTATTTCGCTGTACGCATCTTTCGTGGATTCATTAGGTCATTCAAAAATCGCATTACTTATAGAAGTCTGGAAACACAAAGCCACTCATATCACGGGAACGTTGAAACCTATCGATGCGCGGTTGATCCAAGTTGATTCAGCGGGCAAAAGTAATTTAAAAAACATACCCGGAACGGTTTTTTTTTGTTTGTTTGTTAAATATAACCCGATGTTTAAAAAATACTTAAACGAATTTGGAGAATTTGCACCCTTTTGATTTTTTTAGTAAGTGGTTTGATTTTTCTAGTCAGTTCGAAAAATAAAGTGCGCGACAATGCATATATATATATATATATATATATATATATATATATATATATATATATATATATATATTATTTTGAGGTATTACAGAAGGTTGGAAAAAGATAGGAAACACTTAAATAAACTTACGGAATTGAGAGAATATTTCGCTGTGTCAGCGTCGTCAGCTCTCTGAGCTGACGACGCTGATACAGCGAAATATTTTTTCAATTCTGTAAGTTTATTTAAGTGTTTCCTATCTTTTTCCAACCTTCTGTAATACCTCAAAATAATATTACACGCGAGTGTTTTCATTTTTCATCAAAACTATATATATATATATATATATATATATATATATTATATATATATTATATATATATATATATATATATATATATATATATATATATATATATATTACAGGGGGAATCCCTCGCAGATGTCAAAAAATTCTTGGGTGAAACTACATCGAAAATGGAGTAAAATACCGCCAACCGCATATTTTTATCTCAATCCATTCTTAATATGTGATTGTTGGAAGATTTTTTTCAGGAAAACCGTGTGTTTTCCTTTTAAACTAAAATTTCTCCGCTTTACTTCATTCAATTTTAACTTTTGACCACATTTTCGGAATCAGCATTAAATTTACTATAAGAATAGTGTACTTGGGTTCTTAAAAAGTACCATCCAAAGGCCCTCACATCAGCTCAAACATTGACGATTTTGAAAAAATAATATTTCTGAAAATCTTTAAAACTTTACTACTCTTTTAAAAAGAATCCTGGAAACTGGCAAATCTCATGAAAACTGCTTCGTCTAATACTCTTTCCAACGGTATAATCAAGTTTACTTTTATTTTGTTATTTAGTGGAGAAAATTATGTTTTAATGTTAAAAAATGTGGGTTTTTCAATGAAATTGTTGGTTTTCTCGAAAGATGACCCTCCATGAACCTACGAGTATGGGGTCGGTTTCTATGTATTTTTTCACGCTGTATCGAATGGTAACATTTGTA
Source organism: Adelphocoris suturalis (assembly GCA_030762985.1). Lineage (NCBI taxonomy): Eukaryota > Metazoa > Arthropoda > Insecta > Hemiptera > Miridae > Adelphocoris > Adelphocoris suturalis. Next base: position 125,466,709 of record CM061042.1, on the reverse strand, counting down.
GATCTCTCCAACTCCGTTATAACCGAGTTTTACACTTAAAATCGCAAATGTTTAGTTTGTTTGTTACGATTAAATGTATGTGTGTTATGGGGTAAAACTAGTTAATTAAATTGTATAACTCGATTATAACATAGTTGAGAGATCTGCAAGAGTTTCCATTCGATCCAGCGAGAAAAAATACATAGAAACCGACCCCATACTCGTTGGTTCATGGAGGGTCATCTTTCGAGAAAACCAACGATTTCATTGAAAAACCCACATTTTTTAACATTAAAACATAATTTTCTCCCCTAAATAACAAAATAAAAGTAAAATTGATTATACCGTTGGAAAGCATATTAGATGAAGCAGTTTTCATGAGATTTGCCAGTTTCCAGGATTCTTTTTAAAAGAGTAGTAAAGTTTTAAAGATTTTCAGAAATATTATTTTTTCAAAAATCGTCAATGTTTGAGCTGATGTAATGGTCTTCGGATGGTACTTTTTAAGAACCCAAGTACACTATTCCTATAGGAAATTTAATGCTGATACCGAAAATGAGGTTGAAAGTTAAAATTAAATGAGGCAAAGTGGAGAAATCCGAGTTTAACATGAAAAAACACGGTATTCTTGAAAAAAACCTTCAAAAAATTATTCCTCGAGTACGGATTGAGATAAAAATATGCGGTTGGCGGCATATTACTCCATTTTTGATGTAGTTTTACCCAATTTTTTTTTTGCATCTGCGAGGGAATCACCCTGTAAATACTTATATAGGTAATTTATAAGTAGGTAATTTATATGTATGTAATTTATAAGTATGTACTTTAAGTAAGTACTTTTAAATAAGGACTTTGTTGAATCAGATCCATAGGGGTGTCTCAAAATGTTATGTTTGGGGGGGGGGGGGGGGGGGCTTTGTGTATTCAAGTTAGTTAACCTGTGCAACTCACGAGTGAACCAGCTAGTTCTAAATAATAAGGTGAGTTATACGAGTACTTATTAAAATGGTAGGTACTTGAAATGAGGAGACCCCTGGAAGGGTGTTGCTGATTCGATCCGAAGGGAACGAATAAGGTGGGAACGAATAATCAACATCGACAAAGGAGGTTGAGAACGAATAAGCAACACTTCACGAATCACAACTTCACGAATAAGCAACACAAGGAACGAAGTGAGTGGATCCCCAAAGCATCATATTACTTCAAACTTGAATCAATGGAACATTAATGTTATACCTCCATAGTGACAGGAGAATGAAAAATGTCATAACTATCACCCTAATTGCCTTGATGTTCTTAATGATGAGTGAGTAATAAGTAATGAGGTCAGATAAGCATACGCCAGAAAATCCGACAAGCATTAAACAAACAAAACAGTAAGAGCTGATTAAAACAAATTACAAAGACCGTCAATGACACATCATTAGATACGGTCAATGACATCATTAGATACGATGTTTACTGGCCACTATCGTAACCCACATTCATCATTTTGAATGAACTCATTTCAACTCTTCTAGGAGTTCTATTATAGTACTCTGAACCGCTGTGTTGGCAGCTTTACCTGGAATTTGAGATGGGGCCGACATCTGAAAAACAGTGAGCGGGTGACTGCCAAAAACGAAAGAACTCTGACTGTTGTGACGAACAGTGGTTTAATACTGTGATTCGATTAAAAATACTCCTTTTCTAGTTCGCCGTAGCCACAAGAAAATGGTATCATGTTTCGAGTGAAACTCTGGGAAATAAAGCTGTGCGGTGGCGTGGTCAAAGCTTCCGTCCCTTTTGACACCTAACCGCTGAATTATAATAAAAAAATTTGTAAAAGAATTTACCCTTGAAAGATATCTTAATGATAATGAGAAAACGACTGACCGCCTATGATGAAAATAGAACAGCTCGTTCAACCACTGATAAGAAATTAGGTCATTTTGATCCCGATTCTAATCAGACATTAAAAAAATAATGAGGGTAACTTATCAAAATAATTGTAACGACATGAGTTAACTCAAACAAGAAGATTCGATTAAAATAACTGCTACGACTTTCGTCAATCGAAAGTTACTACGGAATTGGGATCCCATTAGCCATCGTGTTCTCAATAGAAAGTTCCATGGAACTTTTCGTTAGTCTAAAGACCGACGTTAGAAACTTGAGCCAGTAAGCTATTACAACTTCTATAAGCCTCAGTTAGTTGGTTTTCAGAGAAAGGGCTCTCATTATGAAGATTTCACAACAACGTGGATCTCGAAATGAAATGAAGACTACAGGGGAAAATGTAGGTACAGGGATAACTGTAATATTTTTCGAAATGAATTAGTGACGGATTCTTATAGATTTTTATATGGCGAACACGATAGGCACTTCAGAATTGGGGAAAAGCGAGTACAAAGAGCCGAAAGTCGCTGGCGAAAAAAGTGTACAGGGAAAGAACGGGACTCCCCAAGCGGTACTGGGGAAAAGGGGGAAACTTGAGCGCCTTGAGTGTTGAACGTGGACATAAACTATCCCAAAACTTTGAGCGCCGATCAAATCAAGAGCATGCATAAAGAACTGATCGCCAAATTTATTAATCACTGCAGCAGCCTCGATGTAGAGAGGGCCATTGGCTCCAGCTACAGCAGCCTTTATCGATCCTTTGTGGACTTCACTGGCCGTCAGAGCTACCTGGGAATGTCTAATAACACCCATAGAGAGCGCATCCTCGCCCAACTGCGAATGGGCCCCATCAATTGCCATCACAATCAAACATTGCGGTTCTATCACCGAAAGAATAGTTATGAGTGGGATAGCAGCGAATTGTGCACAGTATGCAGCCTGAAGGTACCTGAATCTCTGGCCCCTCTACAGACCGTACAGAGAGCACTACTTGGAGCCTTTCTTCCACGACCTACTTATGCCCTCTGGGCGGAGCGATGATGCCTTGATGATAGAATTACTGGACTTGGGAACGAATCACAATAAAATACAGGCCATATATCAGTACACCTGGCGTTCTCTTTTACTGAGATCCTTCGCGAGGAATGAATGGTAATTCATTCACCACTATATCTCCAAACCACTGCAGGATGGCTTCAACTTAACGTATCTAGATATTTTTCAGCACACCACCGTCTCTTGGTTCAACCCCCTCTTCCGTGCCAGGCCTACCTCCGCTCTATCCACCCCTAAAAGGAAGCGCAAATCCTACATACCTATATAATACATAGCATATAATACATATACATATACTCTTCTCTTTGTATATTAGGCCTTATGCTATAGTGTTATTTTTTTCTTTTTTTACCTACTCACTCAGAAAACTTGTCATGTTTTTATTTTATATATCTTGCTACATAAAAGTATCAATTTATTTTAATTCAAGTACTATGCAAAAGAACTCCTTGTAACAGTCAGCTAGTGACTTATTACAAATAAATGAATTGAATTGAATTGAATTGATAAACCATCCCAGACTGACGTACCATCGGGATTCCTACAATGGAGCCTGGACCAGCTCTATTGTAATTCCGAATCCTCCAAGGAATGAGAAAAATATGAAAAAACGACGATTTTCGAAGACATTACCAAGAACCAAACAACAGCTCCGTGACGAATTTCACTTCCCAAATCGAGCCTACAAGAAATCACTTACGATCACGAGCGAAAAATATGATGATCTGCAACAGTTGATTATGCAGTTTTGCTCTTCCAAAACGAGTGCATATTTCAGCAAAATCAGCCCTAAAAAAACCAGCAAAGAACAAAAACCTTAGCCCTAGAAGCGTTTATTGCGACTATCCCTGCTTCAGAATTTTCGAATAAACAAATTAGAACATTTAATTTCTAAACATCTATTTTCAACAACAATAAAGAATTGTATTTTCTTAAGTTTTAATGTTTTATAAATAAAATTTATGTTTCGGGGCTGAAAATATTGTGTCCACTCTCCTTTTTAGACAGAGAATATCATGGAGAAAACCCGCAATGCATCGAGCTACCCCCTTTTTCCCCGGATATAACAGGGACTTTCGGTGTTAGCTGTCTTCCTGGCCCGAACATTGAATTAATTGTAGAAATTTGAGTATACAGTTACATTCTATAGTACTTGAACAACGTGTGTGTATATTTTTTGAATTTTTAAATTACATATGTGAACAATAGTGGCGTTTTCCATTAAAAAAAATGCTCCGCTGCACAATTGCGAAAATGACACTTATCCCCTGTAGTCTTCAAATTATATTGTGAGCATTTTTTATAACCGGCGTTGCCTCAACGTATTATTATTACGTATACAGGGTGTTTCACACTTGGTGAAAAAAAAAAAAAAAAAAAAACCCGGCAGGCCGCTTGAACTTTCTTTCTTATGAGAGAAGAGCTTTTAGCATTGAAAATGTCTCAGTAATTTCAATGCTTATTATTGTTTTAAATAAAATAGCAATTAGAAAACATAAAATAATTATTGAAACACAATTTCTGAATATGGTGAATTACTGAATAGACACACACACAATTACTGAATTTTAAGGTTTTTTATTGTTTTTAAATAAAATAACAATTAGAAAACATAAAATAGTAAATTATAGACACACAATTACTGAATTTGCTGTGAGCCAGTCTCGACGACGGTCAATTCTTCCACGAATATGAATTCACAGATAGGTAATTTTCTATTATGGTGAGCGTCTACAATTACTATAACCTAGATTAAATTATCAACCAAGTGACAACAAAACAAGCGGCATTGTTTACTACATACATTTATAACACAAAAATGTAAAACTACGACATGAATAGAAGAACAAGTACGAAAGAAATGCGTGATAAATGCGCTTTCCAACGAATGGAAAAAGATTTTTGTCCGGTGAAAACTAAAGAAGTTTCATTTCCCCAGCAACGGCTTGGTTGTACGTGAAAATCAAAAGAAAACAACACTTAACTTGTTTATATAGGTTGCGTGACGTTTTAGCATGAATATGCTTTAGCCGTGACCTAACTACCGAAAAATGTCCCACGAGAGTGCAACGAAAGTAGCGCCAATAATTGTGATGATTTCCGCTTACAACCGAGTCGTTGCTAGGGATATGATACTTCGTCGTTTTTCATCCCACAAAATTCGTTGACCATTCGTTCGAAAGCTCTCGATTTATCCAACCATACTATATTAACTACTGCGAAGTGCGTGGCCAACAAGCTGAGTTATGAGCATGGTTATATGAATAATTGTTTACACACAGGTGATCATTCTCAATTATTGATATTGTGAACATGATTGCAACCGCTTGTTAATTTCTGATGATTTCATTGAGCTGGTGTTTCGATTATGTGATTCATAGCAGGTGATCCGAATATTGCGAGAACGGTTACCTAGATTTGTGAAGCGGTGGTTAAATTATTTTAATAGGTAATTTCTATACTTTACACTATAGGAAGCTGTAATTTCGTATGTAGCCTCTTTAGCCTCTTTCTATAATAAAGTGAATGTTTACTCGCGAGTTTCTATTAGGAGATCATCATCTCACAAGAGCTCAATGGTCGTGATCATTTCTATAATAAAGTGAGAGTGAGGAGCTAAAACATGATTCCATGTTTTAGGATTGATGGCAGAATGATAAACAGAGTTCAGAGGCCGATGGGGGGTCGGGTTCAGAGAATCGACGAGGAGTGAGTCGTGTACGGCTAAAGCATATTCATGTTTTTTTAATTTTAGCCGTCAGGCTCAAAGGAACTGTGGCTTTTTTTTCTTTCCGTAACAAAATTTTCGGTTGACCCGTCGACGAAGACATTTTCAATGTCAAAAACATTGCGTGAAACTATAGGCTAAAAACGCTGCAAATTATTACACAACGGTTTATTATTTATGTATTAGACAGCCCTTCTACGTAGATCTCTGGTCCATAATTATTAAACGCCGCTTATAGTATATTTAGTATCGGAACTCGGAGCTTCGGACCTCACAAATGGTTTCAATCCATTACAGCAGCGGAATCTCACAATTTTACGCTTTTTAATATAGTTGATAAACAAAACAATTTATTACCAAGTCATCTTTCCAACACGTAATGTTTTACCTATAGGTACTGTGTATTGATATCATCAAATTGGTTAAATTTCAAAAAATGTGCTGACAAAATCACTTAAAATGGCTAAGAATCGTTAAATTGATATTTTTTAGCATAAGATTGGTCAAATAAAGTTTATCAACTATGAAATAGAACATTCAAAAATTTATGTACAAAATTATGCTAAAAACTTGAACTTCATTAAATTTTGTTTTAAAAAATCTATAAAATTGCAAAAATAGCCTAAAATCCAAAATCTCTTTTTGAATAGAAGAGTATCATTTAGAATATTTTTTTTTTCCATAAAATTAATAGCTAACATTTTCTTTTCACTCATAAATCTCCAATTTCTATACAACTTGAAATATACAAAAAAAAGACACTTTTTCACCTATTTTTGGCTCATAGCACCCATGGGTGTGGAGCGATCGAGCTGGCGAGAAGTTAGGACCAACTAGACCCCAAGTGGAGTCTATGTGCGAAAGAACGGATTTTTTAAGTCAATTCTAAGGCCTTTTATGGCCCGGACGGCGAACGGCGGACGGCAGACGGACATTGCAAATTTGGATTCTACGCACTTTGAAACGTAAAATGACAAAGTTTGAGGGGGGGGGTACAAATTTTTTGCTATACGATCACATAGGCTTATTGAAAATAATAAACCAAAATGGAGTAGAATGAACCCACACCTTTCTATCTCAATCCGTTCCCAAGGTATGATAGCACAACGAATCGATCGCTAATCTTTAACATTTTTCCGCGCATGCGCAATGCTCAATTTTAATTCGTAAGTGTTCCTATCCGACTACAACTCAGCGTTGAAAAAACTCTCCATTGCTTTACTACCCCAACGAAAAGCCCGCAGTCCATAAGAAATCCAATACGAAATTCCTCAGATAGAAAAAAATAATATTACCTAAATCACTTGGTCACGCAATGTTTATATGTGAATTCGTTTGCTTTTGTTGACAAATTCGTCCGTTGAGTTTTATTTAAATTTTGATGCCGTTCAAGCCTCGTAATCCCTTCGGTAGTAAAGTGTTTAGCGATCCACCGGATTTGATAGCTTTTTCGCCATAGAGGGAATACCTAACGAGATCACGGATGGGGGGGCGTCAGGTCCGCAAAAACTGTTCGGCCGGTGTTTCCAATAATATTTCATCAACAACTCGCGCCGGGAAAGTTCGATACTCGTTCGGTCAGTAAAAGGTGGAGAGGAGGAGGGCGCCACTGTCGCCTACCGTAATTTGCATGGATATTGCAGCTCGCAGTTAGGGTAATAGCGGGATGGGAACGAGACGGGTTTTGGGTCACTGCCGTCGTTAGAGCAGCTTACAGAAAATGGTACATTTCTTACTCATTAATTGAGGAATGAACTGAATGAAGGTGGGTTACCATACGTCCGGAATTGCGGAGATGCGGCAATCCGTAAATGCGTACGGCCTTTTGATTGGCTAGTGTCTTTGAGTATTAATAAGATGGAAGGCTATTGCTCTGAATTCAACGCCGTTTCTCTGTCAAGGCATACGTGCCACTACTATCGCGCTTTGCAATTGACCCGTTCCCGCCACGCTTTTAGCGAATTTTTGAAGAAAATTAAGCTATTGCTCTCGCCACAAAATTTGTAGAATGTGAATTTTTGAAAAAAATTTATGCAGAAATCCGTTTCAGGCTATTCTGAATCATATTCTGAAGTTTAACGCATTTTTTTATGTATGTATGTATGTATATATGTATGTATGTATATATGTATGTATGTATATATATATGTATGTGTCATTCCAGACGATAACTGTCCGTAGAATTGTGCTAGAAACTTCAAACAAATTTTAAAATGTTAAGGACACAAAACGAAAGTTCAAGTTCGTTGGCCAGCATGATCGGATTACATCTTCGTGTTGAAATTTTCAAAAATGTAGTCAAAAATGTCAAAATAGCCTGTTTTTTGCGATTTGTTGTGCGAAATAATTTTTTCATCATACTAACATGCCTTCTTCTTCTAGTCTTCTAAACAGTTTGCTTCAGTTCAGTTCACTCTCATCTCTACTCTAGACACTCTCGGAACCTCTTCGGAATGTCCTGCAGGCTGCAGTAGCTTTGCGGCCTCTCCACAAAAGATGATAATGGCCTCACGATATGGAAAAAACCGTTAAAAAAAACCTAGTGTTAATGAAGGGTCCACGCATCCACCAACGCGGTGGCTTTTTTATAGTAGCATTTTTTTTACTCCGTAGAGCTATGTAAAGTGCTACTGCAATCCCCGAAAGCGCGACCTCGTTCGACATGGCTCAGGTTCAAATTAGATGCGTACACGATTTGCAAAGCGACAATGTCGCGGGGCAAAGAATCTGAGACATGAATTCGAGCGTCTATATATAGGTATATTCGGAATCAGCGTAAAATTTCCTATAAAAATATGTATCAAGTTTTCAAAAATTTCAAAGTTGAAAAATCAGTCAAAAATCGAAATAATGCCGTTCGCTAGTTGTAAAAATCGGTAATATTTGCATGAAACATTGTCCAAATTCAGATTGAACTACTCTTATGAAAGTATCCCTGTATAACCAATCCTAGAACCATGCTGTTTAAAACGTTGGTAGTAGATGCTTGTTAAGAAAAAAAAGAAAAAAAAATGTAATCACAACTGATGAGTTTACTCTTCAAAAATTCGCTCATGGGGTCATGCTGCATGACTGGACTTTTTTTTCAAATTCAAATGACAAAGCAGTTTATAGTAATTTGAGTTTTGTTTGATATTACTTATTTTTGTTACATTTTAGCATTATTTATGTATGTAGACATAACTGTCTAGATGTTAGCATGTTCATACTTTGATTCCCATGGCCAAATCTTGGTGACTCCTTTTTTTTTGTGAACAATTAGGGTGCAAATCTTAAATAAGAAATATGTCCTAGGTATACAATTCCCATTCATTCACCAAACTCAACATCACATCTTACATCAGCTGAACAGTGTTCGGCCATTTTGCCTCCGGTCAATTCAAAAGCCAAACGACAGTAGTAGCACGTATGGTTTGAATGCCTGAAACATCACTAATAGCCCTCCATCTTATTAATACTCAAAGGCTAGTGCCAGTCGTAAGAGTGGGGTGAATCTTGCCGGACAAGCACTCTTGAGACAGACAGTTTACTTCTGAAAAATTAGATAATTTACTCGGAATGCCGCAATTACGTCATCCGTCAGGATCTTTTGTTGGTTGTAATATCTTGTTTCATGGCTGTAGTCGAGTGCGAGTCCGTATTTGTACGATCCTAGAATTTTGATTTCATTCATAGAAAATATATTTCTGTAGCGCTTGTGTATAAGAATAACAATAATAAATTAATAAAACACTCAAATTTAACACGGTTTTATGCGGATGAGGCCGATTTGGGTTACAAATACCTAGGTGTAGGAACGGATTTTGCGATCTCAAAAACAACTTATCTTCCTAAAGATCCTATTCCATTTGTGTTTTGAGACATTCTTTGATTATAGATTGGTAATTTTCTGTTTTTTGAGTAAGCAGGTATCTGAGAAGAGATAACGCTTTTGGAAAACGAAGAGGAACTATAGAAATACTACTTGTCTTTACGAAATGGACAGATTACCTTCGTTAAGTAAGTAGTACGTTATGGTGCATCAATGCGTAAATGATTCGTAATGCGCCAACCTACACAGATTTTCGGGTAGAAATATAATATTATCTTGGGATAAGACGTTGATGAAAGGACCGATTAATTACCCAACAGTCTCATTTCAAAACGAAGTCGCCTTTGCAGTTTTAATGTACATACATATCAATTTCTTCTGTATATCCTCATGATTTTTTTATGAGTTTACCTATTATTCAACATTGTTTATGGAGCTATGATGTCTGTGAAATGTGTGATAGGTTGGAAAAAATTCTATAGGAAATAGGTCTGTTTGGGAAATGCAATCGTAATAGAAGACAAACAAAAATTTATAGCGCAATGATAACCGGATGGTTATGAACGGCCTGCCGCAATTCCGCACCCCCCCTCCACTAGTTCCAATCGCAGACGCATTTCCGCAATTCCGCAATTCCGGATGGGTGTGAACCCACCTTGAGTTTCTATTTTGACTGAGCCGTGGGGGAAGAAACGGTGAGCTTTTGCGCAGGTCAGCTGTGGGGGGATTTCGCGAGAGCCGAAGGGTATGACGTCACGCTCGAGACAGGTAGCACATAACGCCCACTGCTGGTGATGGAAAATGAGTTAGTCTAGCCAATAAGATGACGAGATTGCTTTGGTATGGGTAAGTTATTGGTTATGAACAGTCAAGAAAAGACGAAAACGGAGGATGTGGGGTATAAACTGGCTTAAAAAGAGAAGTGTGTATTCACATACAAACTTATTGAATGAGCTGTGTTCAGATCCTTCGGATTATCGAAACTATTTGAGCCTAAAATTTTGCAGCAATTTGGGCTGACGAGCGAACTGGACCTGTCTCTGCCAGAACGGATTTTTCTACGTTGGAACGATTTTTTACGGCGTTTTTAGAGGAAGTTATGGTCTGGAAATACATCCTATAAATAAATGAATAAAAATAAATAAATAAATATATATATATTTTTTTTTTTTTTTCAAAGCCATCTAAATTGCTAATTTTTTTTTGAAAATTCGCTAAAAGGAAGGGGATTCTTGGTACCATTCTCATATCTGTCGGAGTATAGTCTCATTATGCCTCATTGTACAGTTTTTGGGTGCAATAGAAATAGGTACCTAATAGAAATTCTTGGTATTGTTATGATCGGAATATAGGTGAGTTCAATATTAGAGAGTTCCTGGTTACTACAAAATCAAAATTTTGCTTACACGCTGGCTGTTACCACGGTGCAAGCTTGGTGTTTGGTATTTCATGCGTCTTCACCAAAGAGCTTATAATAGGATGGAGAGGGCATGTATCTGTTAAACTGTGGAAGCTCATGAAGCCAGTTTTCTCGAAGAGGCAGGACCTACAATCATATACAATCATATGGTCGGGAATAACCTCCAACACTGTTATAAAACCTCATTTCACCGTTATCGTTATTGCATTGGCTACCTGGTATGAGTCCCTAACATGGCGGAGTCTCGAGTGGCTCCTCTTCCCCCTTCACGACCTGTCCTCTCTATCCTATTATAAGCTCTTTGGTCTTCACACGTCGTCTCTTATCAAATGTTTCGTAACCTGACGCTGATTCCGACATCTTGTATATTTCTCCGACTCTGTTTTCCTTCAACCTGATCCCATTTTCCATCATCCATCATCGTGTTGTTTTATATTGTTTTCGACTCGTAGTGATATTTGTAAAGTGGATTTTTGTAATCGGCCAAAAATTTTTTTTATCCCCCCTCTCTCAAAATTTGTTGGTTACGTTTCAAGACACGAAGATTTCAAAAATCAAATCATTCCGTCGTCCGTTCGTCTGGCGTTTTATTTGTGCAATGAAATTCAGCGAGAAGTGTGCTATGAAATTCAGACTTCGTAGGCTTATAATTATATTATTATCACGCTAGTTTATTCAGCAGAGACGAGCCCGACGATGCGTTCCAGGTTTATCTTAAGGACACATCCGTCAGGAACACTGGAGATTATTCAAGTAAGTTCACGCTCAACTTTGTTAGTAGTAGTATTGGTGTATGAAGATATAGAGGTTGCTATAAGAGATTTTATGCATTTTGTGGGGAAACTCAGTAAAATAATACATGTTGGTATCTTATTAGTGTAATGTTTACAACTTGGAAAAGGTAGATATAATTGGAATGAAACGATTTTATCCGTTTTTCGGCAACCCTTTATCCTCCGTTTCGTTGACTAAGTTGTTTTTGAGCACTCCATGATAGGACTGCTTCGAGTAAAAATGAACTGAGCAAGCTTATTACTGAAACCTTCCTCGGGTTTATACATTTACGGGCATAGTGTTGAAGATGTGATAACGATGACGTACTAAGACTCGATCTTGCGTTGTCAATCAAGCGGTCTCCTACTAACGTAACGCGATTGTAGTAATTTGACAGCTGTCGATTGTTACCAGATCAGCTGATGGTTCACGTGCACCGTGTGATCTGTAACTGCAGTAACCAGGAACTCTCTAATAACGCAATGACTACACGTCTGTTATTAATACGGATTCACCTTTCACGTCGGTTCACGTTGTTTAATAGGCAATGTAATATGGTTTCCTCTACAAACTTCATTGCCTAATAATAGTAGTCTGTGCTCATGCGCAAACATTAATTTCCTATAACATCGTTTCGACTCGTAATTTGTTCTTCAACTGATTCTATACGTCCATGATACAATACTGAGGAACCTACACTACCCACTCAACTTGGCAGAAGTTGTATCTAACTTGTCGTAGAAAAGGGGGTTTTGTATTACAGCCGTCGGCACAGCGGCACTTTGGGGTGGGGATGCATTTTCTTAGCGTTTCAGAGGGTGTAGAACACGTTTACAATAGTGATTTATTTTCAGATTTCTTTATATATATACTCATATATTTATGGGCAAAATTTTGTGCTCACTATTCTTCCAAAACCGCCTGTCCGATCTGGACCAAATTTTGATATGATGTATCACCATGTCGAAACTTGTGCCTCGCTGACTTTGGTGAGGATCAACATCAACTGCTCAAATCTCTCCTATTCTCGTAGGACGTTGAAAATTGATAGGGAGCCTCTCTAGGATAAAAAAAGACGAATGACTCTACAGCTGATCAGCTGAGTGTGCTAAAAGTTATGTCGTCTGTCTTATTACAACGAAATTCGACAGGGAGCCTCTCTAGGACATCAAGGGACAATGACGGGCTCCACCCTGAGCGCCAGCTGACTGATTTGAAAAGTTGGTTCTGCTTACGCACGTCTTAAATTTATTTGGGCGTTGCAGAATAGTTGGTTAGCTTTTTGTAAGCCGATTCACCAATGTAAAAGTTTAACCGGTCACTTAGTAGGAGACCCCCACAGGTGACTCAACGTTTACGTACTCCAATACCTGCCGCATGTTACGGTGCATAAATTACCTCGAATAATAACGCAGGTCTCACAACAAGAGCAACTTTAATTAATCCGTAGTTTGTCCCCCTGCCGTGCTCAGAAACTCATTTAGCGAGGACAAAAGGTCCCCCACTCCAGAGAGGCGACCCACTTAGACAAGATTCCGCTGTTGTTTCTTCCTCAAACCCCCCTTGTCAAGACAACAAACCACTTTCACGTTCACACTCGGACATATTTCCCCCTGGAGGTCTAAATCTAGATGGCCACGAGCCAGGTGATTTTGCTGGGTTCTTCCATTGATATGCGACTGTCTCCAATGACCTCAGTTCTAATAAGATAAAAAGGTTTCTCAACTATTGGAATTCCTTTATGATTTGGTAGGAAATATTAAATGATTGTGAAGCATGTTCAAAATCGCCAATCACCGAATTGTTATATATTGGGTATTTTTCGTTATGCGGTCTTTTCTGCTATACAATCGCAAAACAATTTTCTATAGAAATAGAACGATAGGTAGTTTTTTTCTGAAATTGATGAAATTATCCATAAAATTAAAACTTGTGCTTGTTAAAAAAAAAAAAAAAAAAAAAGCCCTTTTCCGTTAATTTACAACCATTCATTCACTCTGACCTGTATGTCAAATCTGTATTTTTACTAAGGAATTGACTACTTCATGTTATGTATTTTTGAGATGCGAGCTTGCGAGAATCCAGACTACCAAACTAAACACGTCATTGTAACTGACTGGGCCCAGATGCTTTAATGTTTTGAATGCAAACGATAGGTCAGCTATTATTAAACATTTCAATCTTTTGAATGATTGCAATGAACAGAGTGCCCATCAGCTGGTCTCATGAGGGTTCGTCCAGTGTCGAAACGAACGGTACTCTCTCCAAAAACTGAACGGAAACCGATCAAGATCCAATATAAAACGAATACCCATCTTTAGCTATAAATACAATGATATCATTTATCTCAAGTAGTTTTGTGGGTAAAAAGAAAGAAAGTGCTATAAACGACTGCCCCATAAGTGATTATCTGCCACGTCATTCCCAATTTCTATGAGCGAATTCCTTATTTTTTGATCCATGCATTATTTCATGTTTGATCCAGGCATAATTCCAGATTGATGTAATACTTGATTAATGGTAAATTTTCTGATTTTTAATGTAAAAATAAATTTCTTGCATAATTTGTCTCAAGCTGTTCTGAAGACAACCCGTTTTTTCACTGTTCATCACAACCTTAGACACTTTACTCTGTTATAAAACTAAATAGAAATTGCATTTGGGGTATCTTTCCTTTTTCGTTCGTGCGCCAGCGTAATACCATTATTACTATAGAATTACAGATTTTTAAATGTGGTCTACCGATTTTATAGAATTTTGTGGATTCATTTTTCTTTGAACTAGAAAAAATCGACATAGTCCGTTTTTCCCTTGTACTTTTCAAACTCCATTATGCTTGATTTTTTCACACCTTAGTCGTTCTACTACTCTTAAATTTGGATGATAGTTGGAAGAAGACGATTTGATTACCCCATCAATATTAACATGATTGTATCATGAATAGCTACTGCGTATGCGCCAATGGGAAATCCTTGCAACGATCTTAATTTCCATAGTGTTCATCCGATTTTAATAAATTGTCAGTGAATGCACGGGTAAGGTTGTAGATGGTCCCGTACCTATTCCATTGTTCTCAATTCATCAGTTCATTCAGTTCAAACGTAAATAATATTGAGTAACATTTTTTCGTTTCTTAATTGAACAATTATGACGTTTCATGCTACTTCTTGATTTACTCTTTACCGCTATGGAATTTTTCAAGATCATTAAAACTTTTCAGTGATTCATACATTCATGATAGGTAAACGAGGATATGTTCCACACCCAACTTGGCAGCCATTTTTTTTTATTTTTTACACATTTTGTTGGCACTGCAATAATTAAATTTTTCATGGGAGAATGTCTTTGTAAGATTTTTCTGTGTTGAAATAAATTTTCCTTGAAATTAATTAAGTAAGTACGTTTAAACTCGCGTGCAGCGCACATTGCTATGAATTTCTAGGTCAAATACAAGTAAGTAAAAAAAGTAAAGTAAAGTAAACAACCATTTCAGGTTGGGGCTTTTCGTACGACTACTTCGGCCGTCGCGGACGTCAACAGCTGTCCTCCAAATGGAGGGTCAGAATTCGTTCTGATGATTTCACTTAAAGCTAATCATTGTATCGCCCCCTTGAATGGAGATGGGTTTGCCGTACAGAAGCGTAAAAATTACTTGGACATCTGACCCTTACCTGGGCTCAAATACAAGTGAAAGAAGCGAAAAATGTAATTGAAACAGCTTTTTTGGCTGAAGAAAACATGAATAAGAATGATTTTTATTTTTTATTGTAACGACGTTCGAACAACGGGGTCCTTCCTCCTATAGATTTCCGGCTTGATTATATTTCCCTTTATAGCTCCCTTTGTCGTGAAACCTTTTTTACGGCTGAAATGCGAAGAATGAAACAATGAGAGACGGCAGGATATAAAATACCTTTACAATACCCTTACAACGCTTCTGCATTACTATGTTTTAGTGTCTCTTCCATGATATGGCTTACTGAAGATCACGTATCAAACGAAATGTCGACCAGAAGGTGCCATCGGAAATAATTTTACTTTACGGCGGCACGCTACGTACGAAGTGGATTGTAAAATTTGCATTACCTATCGACGTATACGGCAAGGACTATATGGAAATACAGCAGGGTTATATTATTGGCAGAAAGAAAGATTTACATTTGAAGAGTACAGGGGAAGAAGGACTATCATGGTTTTTCCTAGTTTCGAGAAAAACGAATTTTAGTGCAAAAAAATTCAATAAAATGTATATATATATCCTGCCATAAAAAAATCTGAAATTTTGAAATCATAATTTCAACGTACAGGTAAAAGTAAAAAAAGTGCCAAATTACCTCACGAAGTTAATTTGATTGAAATATAATGGGGGAAAAAGCTGAACATCACAAAAAACAGCGAAGAACGGGATACCTAATTCGTTTGACAGCGAGTGATTTCCTCACTTTTAGGTTAATTTCTTGAAATTCCTCCTGGCTTTCTCAGTACAGAATATTTTTGAATAAATCAAATCCCTGGATTTTTTGGAAGAGATCGAAATTTTTCTCGTGTAGGAACTTGGGGGTTCCTATATTCTGAATAACGAAGTGGCTTCTTAGCCAGATCTTTTCTTGTTTTGGCGGATTCGGCTTCACAAACTTGCTAGTAAATTCTGCATTATAGCTCTAACGATAGTAAATTAGCCAATGGTAATCAACATGAAATTTTACTTCTCTCAGCCGCCTTGTCTGCATTGGAGCTTTAGGAATATACTTTGTGTCAAGAAAACCCGCTTAATCAAAATATCTGATTTTAATCAGGCCAATAAATTAATATATAACGCAGGACCAAACGATGAATATTGAATACAGACTGCAACAGATCGGAAAAGTGGAAGAATGTAAAACTCAGCTAACCTGCTGTGATTGAAAGGCTGGATAATAACTAACTAGGATGGGGGAAGTGGCAGCTCTAAGTTTGCCCGTTATTTCCCTGGACCGCTCCCATAAGTCCGTTCTTTCGCTGCATACAAAATACTCACCCGCTGTTTTGATGTGTTTAGACTCGTTTATTCCCTGTTTTGACCACACCACCGTGTTCGGCTACCCCCAATGCATTAGGTATTTTTTCTCAACTCACTTTTGACAAAAAATCGAGTTAGCCCATTCTTCCCTTGTACTCTTCATTTTGGATGAGAAAATAGATGAATAGGAAAGTTTAGTGTTTATAACATTAAATTATAATTTGCAATATTTTTAGCCATCAGCTGAAACCATTTTGAAAATCAGACTGATTTGTACGCAGCTACCTTTACTGATAAATAGCATCAACTATATGACTTAAAAGTTCCATTTCAATACTTTGCGTGAAAAATGTTCCTGTGATTCTTATTGGTGGAAAAAGTCCTCATTTTCAAAGAGACTTGTAGTGAAAATAGAATCTTCTCAGTTGGTTCGGGTCAAGCTACCCTCAACCTCAACAGAAGAGTTCTTCGTTCCTCAGTCTGCAATCGCGGGATGGAGAGAACAAATCTTGGACGCTTCGACCAGTGGAAAGCAAGTCGACCGAATCCATGGCATCCTGGAAATCGTTCGAATTAGGATAATGAGTTTTGAAGACATGATCAAGACGTTTGAAGCCGGAATGAAACAATTGGACCAAACTGCAGAAAGTCCCAGTGATGTGGCATGATCTTATGAACGAATTTACGTAAATTAACGTATTGTTATTGTTGATTTGTTTTAAAATTGGAATTTTTTTCAGTGCAAATTATTTTTGAATATTTGATTTTATGAAAAAAAAGTATTATAAATAATAATACAAGGAAAGAGATTTTGGATTTTTAGCATTTTTTTCAGGTTTTATCCATTTTTTTAGTGAATTTTAATTAAATTTGAGTAAAATTTGATAAACATGATTTGAACCATATTCTGCTTGAAAATGTGAATTTAACAATTTTTTGCCGTTTTTAGTGATTATTCAGATAATTTTTTGAAATGTGACCAATTTGATGTGCTCTAAAAATGCTGGCCAAGTTACTCATCCTTTTCATTTGGAAAACTTGATTTTTGGCGCAAGAATGGATTTTTCATTATTTACAAAACTCTCCTCAAAGGCGGAGGGGGAACATCATTAAATTGAAAAATTAATAAATAAATCAATAAAAGTGGAGAAGATGCCAAGGTTTACCAGAAGCCGTCTCTAGGGATAAGGGAATTCGCAGGATGAGTAGGAAGAATGGGATGAAAGGAAGTGCCCCTATAAAATGGCCACCAGCTTAACTAAGAACCCCTCAGGACGCGGGTGGTGATACCACGGAGTACTCCTGCAGAGATGCCCAACTCGAGTAACTCCGTGGCGCTTTTCCCGCTCCACACTCCGCGCCATGACACGGTTGCACCCATGGCCTTGATAATATTGGTCGCCACTCCTTTTAGCTAAGATATTGCTTACCGCAGGTCATTTTTAGCCCTCCAGGTCAACTCCAGGATTATGGCAGACCCATCGGGCTTGACGGCAACGATATCTGGCTTCTTGCCCCGGTCACTCGACGTGTGATATAGTCTCTCTTTCTCAACAGCTCAACCGCTGGATAACAAATCGCCTGCTATCTGCTAGGCAACCGCATCGTGACGTAGAATGCGGCCACCGTGAGTACGAGAACACTGCTGCACCACATGATACAGATTCTCATTTTTATCCCGACATGCACGGCAAAGGGTGTCCACTGTCCCGCGACTACTCCTCGAACACCTCACCGAAGTGGCCAATGTGGCCATCCGGATGGCATTAAAATGGCGGTAGTCGCGGGCCCCAATGCCCTCCTAAGCTCATTCCACCCACAGGGAAGAAATAGGGGATTCAGAGCACTGTCGGAGTTCTTTACCATCTACTGACTCATGCAGTGCAGCAGCGAACTCAGCAGATGAGCTGGGTTTGGGAGCAGTTGGTGTTGATTGGTCGCACCACAACTGCTGCTTGATAAAGTCATGGTACACACAGACACACACAAACTTTTTTTTTTTTTTTTTTTTTTTTTTTTTTTTTTTTTTTTTTTAAAGAAACCTCCCCTCAAAGACGGAGGGGGCACGCCATTAAATTGAAAAATAAACAAATAAAATAAAAAAGTGGGGAGGACGCCCAGGTTTACCCGACGCCGGCTCTAGGGATAAGGGAAGTTGCAGGACGAGGAGGAAGAATGGGATGAAAGGAAGTGCCCCTATAGAATGACCACCAGTTCAAGTAAGAACCCCTCAGGACGCGGGTGGTGATACCACGGAGTACTCCTGCAGAGATGCCCAACTCAAGTAACTCCGTGGCGCTTTTCCCGCACCACACCCCGCGCCATGACACGGTCGCGGCAATGACCTTGATGTTACTAGGTGCCACTCCTTTTAGCTCAGATATCGCTTGGCGCAGATCATTTCTATCATATTTACTTTTCTTAGCCCGCCAGGTCTGCTCCATGTCCACGCTGCCACTAACAACCTGGACATCCAGGATTATGGCAGACCCGTCGGGCTTGATCGCAACGATATCTGGCTTCTTGCTCCGGCCACTCGGCATGTGGTATAGTCTCTCCCTTTCGACATCCCAACCGCTAGATGACAAAGCACCTGCTATCTGCTTGGCAACCGCATCGTGACGTAAAATGCGGCCACCGTGAGTACGAGGACACTGCTGCACCACATGATAAAGATTCTCATTTTTACCCCGACAGGCACGGCAAAGGGTGTCTACTGTCCCGCGACTACTCCTCGAACACCTCACCGAGGTGGCTAACGTAGCCACCCGGACGGTGTGAAAATGGCGATAGTCGCGGGCCCCAATGCCCTCTGAAGCCCATTCCACCCACTGGGTAGAAATGGGGGGATTCAGAGCACTGTCGGAGTTCTTTACCATCTACTGACTCATGCAGTGCAGCAGCGAACTCAGCAGATGAGCTGGGTTTTGGAGCAGTTGGTGTTGCTCGATCGCACCACAAAAACTGCTGCCGGACAAAGTCCAGGTCAGCAGCAGTGCGGGCGACCTCCCAGCTTGAGCCTCTTAGGGCAACCAGGCGCTGGGGGCGTAATGATGGGATGCTGGCCGAAAGAGAGACAATACCAAGCCCACCGGCCTTGACTGGTGCGTGGATGTAAGCACTTAGGACACCAGGTGGAAAGCCTAGCCAAGAGCTCACAGCAGAGCGAACTTCACGATCTAACTCAAGCAGCCTCCCCGCAGTAAGCCTGCCAAAGACTAACCCATAGGTAAGCTTTGGCAGTAAGTACGTGCTAAGGAGGCGCAGCTTCTGCTGTGGCTTCAATGGAGCCTTGGTGACACGAGCTAATGCTCCACCAAGGTCCACACGGCTTGCGGCTATAGTGGCCACACCCATGAAGTCGACCCCAAGGTACCGCCAGACCTCCAACTCGGATCGGGCAGGGATGGAAGTTTGTCCTAAGACGAAACACACCCACCCACACTCCTAACACCCCTCATCCACTACCTTCACCTTATGCTGGCGACCTGACGGGACCAAGGAGACCGACCCACACTTAGCTGTGTTGACCACCAAACCACACCTGGCTAGCTGCTCAGCAAATGCGTTGAGGGAGATCTGCAAGCCCTCGCGGGTTTCTGCGAGTAGGATGACATCATCAGCAAAAGCTAATGCACCTACTCGCACCCCAGGGGCGAGATCAAACCCTATTTCAGCTGGCAGCTTACCCAAGGCCGTATCCACGACCAGGTTGAAGAGGAGTGGCGACAGAGGATCCCCCTGGCGTACCCCGCGCCCAATAACAACATCCCCTGACATCTCTCCTCGTGCCTCGAGGACCGTCACGCCTTCGTGGTACAGACAGGCAACATACTCAATTAAACGAGCAGGTGCCGCGACACCACGAAGACAATTGGTCAGCGCAAAGTGGCTAACTGTATCACACACACACACACACACACACACACACACACACACACACACACACACACACACACACACACACACATATATATATATATATATATATATATATATATATATATATATATATATATATATATATATATATATATATATGTATATATATATATATATAATTAATTTGAAGTATGTTGATCGTAGAGTATTAAAGTAGGGGTGGAATTGTTGAGGTTCGATCAGTAAAACCAAGTGGGTGCCAACGTTTCGAAGAATTTATTCCTCCATCTTCAGGGCCTTGTGAATGTAATTGAATATAGTTGAATGTAATTCAATATGCCCATTCGCATCATCTATATCACTTGTCCCCCCCTTTTTATCTGATCATATACACTTCCTCTATTGTGTAATTAATTTTGTAATTCAATATGTATATCACTTGTCCCCCCTTTTTGTCTAATTTTAAGGCCCTGAAGATGGAGGAATAAATTCTTCGAAACGTTGGCACCCACTCGGTTTTACTGATCGAACCTCAACAATTCCACCACTACTATATATATATATATATATATATATATATATATATATATATATATATATATATATATTTATATAAGAAAAAGCGTAGAAATTTTTCGAAAATTTTGATTTTGAATTTTTTGGAGCCATTACACTAATTCCATTTAATTAATTTCATCATAAAATTAATTAAGTTCATCTTCTTAGGTAAATTCGCTAAAACGTTCATGAATAATCTCAACATTCTGAAGAAGAAGGTGTTTAAGAATCAATTCAAAAGTATTTCAAAATCGCGCTAAACTTGATAGCTTGACTTGCTCTGAATGCGCTCAACCAAGGCGTCCAAGTTAGTTCGAGCGGAAAACCTCCCGCTCCGGCTCCTTCTCCCCTCTCAGCTGCTGCTCCCGACGTTCTCCTACCAATCTTTCATCTGCGAGATCTCCTCGGCTCCCAACTTGTGACACATTTGGGATGAAGGGATTTGCCCGGATTACAACTCCCCCGGTATTGATCACCGCGAGTTCCTGGAGTTGGAGGATCGATCAAAAGATACGCGCGCCCAACTTTTCGACGCTTTCGCGGGAGTGAATCTGATTCAGAGAAGTTATAGTCATGCAGCATGATCGTAGGAGCAAATTTTCGTAAATTATAGTATTGTTTATTTTATTTTTTATTTTTAAAGTGTATTTATTTACCAAAAGAAAAGAAACATTTTACATTACAATGGATTTGATAAGTAGTGAAATATAAACTTTAAAAATACAAAACACTAATCTCCATGGCTTTAAAGCCGTTAGTCACAAAAAACAGAGCTTGCACCGGTACGAAAGCAATAATTATTGTGGTGTATATACACAGGTATACCAATCATTTTACAATATTATAACTTTACGATGATTTAATAGAATTTACCTCTAATTATTTAGGTAGTAACTAGGTAAGAAGTTTGTTTTACCATACTGAGTATAATTTCTCACTTTGCTTACTGACAACTACCTAACTGTTTGAACATTTTAACTATTGACAATTTTTCATTCATCTTAATTCATTCCCTAGCATATATTAAATTATTTCTTATACATTGTCTCTATTAGCAGTATTTATGAAATAACAATAAATGATAGAGTTATCTTAACACGAGATAATATTTTGATGGATACGTTTTAACATTGTAAAATTCACATTACATTGTAGTTAGGTACTAAGTATATTATAGTGTATTACTAAGTATAGTGATATTATATATGTATTAGTGTTACATCATTATTTGGCCATTTTGGGTGCCACAAAAAGTTGAAACACCTTTACACTCATCCACTACATTTCACTAGTCGTAATTAAACTCGTTCAGCAGCATTTTCCTGTAGGGCCATGCTACTTTGAAGAAATTTATTACTCAGAATACTCACAACTTCATCAGTGTAAAGGAAGGAAATGCCTAGAAATTTCCTCCGGTAGAAGCTCAGCACCGCCCATCTTCCCAGGAAGTGCTCCGTCAACTCCACCTACCCTCTACACATGGAACAGGGTTGTACTGTATTTTGGTTCCAGGGTTGGACATTAAAATTAAGGAGTTCTCCTCTCAAGCGCATGATTATTTTAATGTCGGTAAATGATTATTCGTCGTTAGAGTACACAACATCTGTATTGAGATGTTGAGATGGGCCTGGCTGGACATTTCAATGCGTGTTTGCTTAGCTGTTAGTGCCATATTTTCCAGAACAGTGCTCGCCGTTCGACTCATAAATTATAGTATTATATTATGTTAGGCACATAAATATGAAATTTGAAGGCCTTGAGAGCTAAAAAATTGTTAACAACCAGTTTATGAAGAAAAAAAAAAGTTTCAAATAATATGATCATGTACCCCAATATTTTCGTGTTATGGCTTAATAATTTCCTGAGTCTAGATCTATTTCCGGGGGCCAGTATTGGGCATGATGTTATCGTCGAATACGAATTCGATTGAAATCGCGATATAATTATTCGTTGATTCTGAGTCAACTGGGATTATATTCGTATTCGTGTAAAAGTATTCGTCTGTCGGCGATTACACGAATACAACCCATAAAAATGGGTCAGGGCAATCAATTTCAATAGGGCGTTCCTCCTAATATACGCGAAGCCTTGCTAATATTACCTAGCTTCAGAGGGACGTCCTTAAAGCGAATTCAACGATTGGAGCCCAGCCTATTTGTCTCAAATCTATTTCAATAGGACTTCCTTCTGAAGCTAGGTAATATTAGCAATGCTTCGCCTATCATAGGAGGGACGCCCTATTGAAATTGATGACCGTGATGCATTTTTATGGGTTGTATTCGTGTAATACGATTAATCACGAATACAAATATAATCCCAGTGGACTCAGAATCAACGAATTATCACGATTACAATCGTATTCGTATTCGAAGATAAGATTATGCCCAACACTGCCAGTGACGACGGGTTACCACCTGAGATGGGGAGAAAAACCGGACAGATTTAGAAAGCATATTGAAAAACTCAGTAAAACTTACTCAGATAAATCCACGCACAGTTATTGATAAGTATATCCTGTATGAATTTCGTACGTTATAGAAACTCTCTCTACACTCCAATAAATGAAATTTTCTTCAATTTGAAGTGGTGTTTGTGATAAATTTTTGAATAAATTTTTGAGCACCGGTAATTTCAACCTAACTTTATTCATTCCTATACGATACTAGTGACGTATCACATACGTCTTGATCTATGGGCTTAGTTGAAATTGAACTGATATATCGTTCATTCTTTAGTGGTAAGTTTGGTCTTAGTGATTGCTACTTGTTGAGCGCCTACCAACCCAATTTCTATTCATCCTTTTTTTGGATGATCTTTCTTTTTACTGCCTACGTCATAATGAATTTTCTATCTGTGCCTTCTCTAGAAGATGTAAGAATATACAATATTATTACAGTATTATCCATTCAATTCTAATGGAGGCTTTGAGTCGGGGGTTCAAATCTACAACGACGTCTTGTGTACATTCCCGACCTCTATACCTTCCCGTTTGAATACAAAATAGACCCTTCGAAGGAAATGGAATTGCTTAGATCCATACCAAAGGGGCATGATTCCACCGGATGGAAACCCAATACTATTCGCGGCGTAAATGTTAACCTAGAATAAACAGTCAGAGCCAACTTGGAATACACTCAACTTCAGTGCTCAAAGCCACAAAAATAACGGATCGATTGAGTTGTGAATTAGGAGTAGCATCACTTTATACAAGTGTACTGTGACAAGCACTCAGGGTCTAATAGCATTGGTTTCACACGATTGAAATGGGTTATCAATATCAATTTGGTATTTACCAACGTATTCTATGTTGAAAATGATTGTTATAATTATTTTTTGTATACAGGGTGTCTCACGTTATATCCGGAAAAATTCACCCAAGTAATCTGCAACTATTTCAACCTTAACTCAATAAAACGGCCTTTAATTCCTTAATTACCTGAGAACATTCAAATTTTACTACACCGTTAGAAAAAGTGTTGAATTTACCATCTCTGTGATGTACGATAAGAGTTTTTCATGGTGGTTCAATAGGCGAAAAATCAATCTGAATAGTGAATTTTGTCAAATCTTCAGAATGACCACTTTTTTCTTACTCAGTAGGTCCAACGAAATTCTACACGTCAAATTCTGCCTGTAGTCCTAAAATTTGCGCCAGAATCTCAACTTTACAATGGTATAGTCGATTTTACTATTACTTTGCTAATTTTGGGAAAAAACTATGTTTTAATAATGAAAAACCTTGTTTTTACAATGAAATCGAGGGATTTCTTGAAAAATAACCTTCCATGAAAATACAAGTTTGGGGTGGGTTTTTAAACATTTTTTTCACGCTGAATCGACTGGTAACTTGGTTGATTTTTTACGCTGAATTTTATGTTTTTTAGGGATGCAACTAGTTAGTTAAAGTATAAACGGTTGTAACGGAGTTGGAGAGATCTGTGTGTGTTATCATTCGATACAGCGTGAAAAAGTTCGTTGAAACGGACCCCAAACTATTATTTTCTTAGGAAGTCATTTTTGACAAAAACCCTTGATTTCATGGAAAAACCCACGTTTTTTAGCAAACAGCCTTTCTCTCTCAATTAATAAGTAAAATAAAAATTAACAACACCGTTTGAAAGCTGTTAGAATGGAGCTTGTTTTAAGCTTCTGAGTCCCTCTGGAAAAGACCGTGTTTTATTCGGGAAAAATCACCAAATTTTTTGAAAAAAAAAAAAAAACAGATATTGACAAATTTTTATGTTTGAGGTGAAAGACTACTCTAGCGTTCAGTTTTTCTGAACTGCTAAAGAGCTCATCTAATGAGACATTTTACGCTATTTCCATCGGTATCCCTATTTTTTAATTTTTGATTGTAATTTAAGGGAATTATGGCCGTTTTAATGGTGTAAGGCCGGACATACGAAAAAAATCTTGAAAGTGAAATCACTCGGAAACGAAGCGTTTAATAAAAAATAGTCTTTGAAGCACTTTTTGTTGCAAATTAGTTGTAGAAACGACTCCCGAAATTTGGTGGATCATTTTTGGGACACCATGTATAGAAATAGCAGAAGTAATCATGATTCCCAAGCCAGGCAAACCGGCAAATGAGTTAAAGTCCTACAGGCCTATTTCACTCCTACCTTCGCTTTCAAAACTATTTGAAAAACTCCTTCATAAGAGACGACTAGTAGTTGTAGAGGAACGAAAACTTATTCCAAAGCACCAATTTGGCTTCAGAAAACAGCATTTCACCATAGACCAAGTCCACAGAATTACAAGTCTCATTGAAAAAGCATTCGAAGAGAAAAAAGTGTGCTCTGCAGCCTTTATGGATGTGTCACAGGCGTTTGATAAAGTGTGGCATGAAGGGCTTATTCACAAACTTCGCAAAGTTCTACCAGCATGTTATGCAGCAATTCTGGAGTCTTATCTGACCGACCGATACTTCCGAATCAAACAAGACGACGCTTTCTCGAAGCCTTTGAAGATTCATGCGGGAGTGCCACAAGGCAGTGTACTAGGCCCACTACTGTACCTGCTTTACACTCGCGATCTACCAGAAACTGAGGAAAATACAACTGCCACGTTTGAATCAGTTACAAAATTAAACCAGTCCATCCTCCGCATCCATGAATGGACAAAAAGATGGAGAATTAGATTGAATGAAGCGAAGTCTGTACATGTTGATTTCACAAATAAAAGGATCAACTACGTGCCAGCCTTCCTTGACAACAAGGCGATTCCCTATGCCAATGAAGCTAAATATCTTGGGATGACACTCGATGCCAAACTTAGGTGGAAATCACGTGTTAAAAAGAAAAAGTCTGAACTAGTTATTAAATTCAGGAAAATGTACTGGCTTATGGGAAGACACTCAAAACTGTCTATCCACAATAAGCTCATATTGTACAACCAAGTCCTCAAACCTGTTTGGACATATGGTGCGCAACTGTGGGGGTGCACTGCACAAAGTAACCGCAACATTATTCAGCGCTTTCAGAATAATGTTCTGCGCACCTGCGTTGATGCGTACAGATACTTCAGAAACGACAGATTACACTATGAGTTGAAAGTTGAATCTGTCAATGAGGTTATCCGCAAGCAAGCCGTCAATCACCTTTTGAGAGGCTCAGAGATCATGTTAACGAGGATGTCGTTCAGCTCCTTGACACCGAAGATCTACCTACTTAGAAGACTTAAAAGAACTAAACCGCATGAACTAAGTGAAATAAAATGAACGTCAAGACTAGTGACTCAATAATCAGAACAATAAGTCTAAAGTGAAGTATATTAGATCTTAAGAAAATGTATAATAATTTATCACATGAATATTGCTTATAAGTTGTTATTACTTGGCGCAATAAAACTTGTCAAAAAAAAATGTACCTATAGAAATAGTAGTTCATAACGTAAGTATGAATCAAACCCCTCATGGAGGTACCTTGTTTGATTGGCTTATTCCTTCTCACCAACAAATTGAATAATCAACTCAATCAATCCTTTTAGTAGAATATAGATTAGTTAATCAAATAGACTAATCACACTACGTGTGTACATTGATCACACCTCGTCTGTGATTGAAAGGCATGTACTTACTATGAATAGCCACACGCATCCTCTGAGCCTATACAAACTGAGAATAAAGAATAAGTAATGTATATTAATATGAGTAGAATGTACAAGATAAATATAATAATATATTTATATTAGTATGTACGATGCCTTCCTAATGATTGATGCTATGTTTGGTATTTTTAAAAATGAATCGTGTGATGTCGAACAGTGGAGTCTCATTATATGTATTTGCAGGGTTACTTAGATAAGTCGGTACAGGTCATTCACCTTTGGTTTATCAAAACCTAAATAAGTACATTCATCAGTTCCCCGAGATAGCTACTCGTGATTCTCTTGGAAAGACATTCAATCGAAATAATTCAAAATCGAAATGTCAATGCTCGATCCAATTGATAAATAAATAAATGAAAATAAACTAAAACATCGCTTTTATTTTAAACATTTCGCGTATTACAATGTGGTGCAAAAGTGGAGTTCATAGATATAAGGATGAGTCACTTCACTATGTTAGCGGACGGAGATAACACTAGTACCAACGAAGTTGATAACGGATTCTCGTAAACACGAGACATCAACAAGTGGTCCCGCAAGGCCGGATAGGACTGAACTGACGTACTCATATATGAAAATGGTGTTATAATCTGGTTACCTGAAGGGTTTTGTATCTAAATATGGATGACCCAGCTGTTGACTGAGAATACAAGAGGTGCAAAATATTATAGAATGGTTTGAATTTAGTGTAAGACGCCACTTTGGAGTTTTTACTCAGTTGTTTGTCAATTGGCTTTTATACTCACAAACGTGATGTAATTATAGTAGTGAGACATAATAGGAACAACTCGTATTGCTTCCGAGTCTACCTAAAGGTAGCGGAAACATTTTTTTTTCACATACGGGAGGAAAAAATTTTTGGTCTCCGAAATCAAAATTTCCACTGACGTTTCACGTTTGTGTATGTGTGTGTCCGCAAAGCCCATGTTTTTTTACATTTTATGTCTTTGCTATGGCACATAAACTAAAAAAAGTCACGGAAAATTGCTCACGAAAATATTTTGATGATTTCCGCTTTCAACCGAGTCGTTGCTAGGGAATTGGACTTCGCCATTTTTCATCCCACAAAGTTCGTAGACCATTCGTTCGAGAGCTCTCGATTTATCCAACCATATATTATGTTAACTAATGCGAAGTGTGTGGCCAACAAGCTGAGTTATGATCAAGGTTATTTGAATAATTGTGTACACTCAGGTGATCATTCTCAATAATTGATATTGTGAACATGATTGCCCCCGCTTGTTAATTTCTGATGATTTCATTGAGCTGGTGTTTCGATGATTTGATTCATAGCAGGTGATCCAAATATTGCGAGAACGGTTTGATTTGTGAAGCGGTGGTTAAATCATTTTAATAGGTAATTTCTATGCTTTACACTCTAGGAAGCTGTAATTTCGTATGTAGCCTCTTTAGGACATTTACTTGACGATGCCCAGGGTCCGGATCAGATAGTGGCTCTTTAATCTAATTTCTATGTTTTACACTCTAGGAAGCTGTAATTTCGTATGTAGCCTCTTTAGCACGTTTACGTGACGACGCTAAGTTTGGAAGAAAAACCGTAATTTACGGGGGGAAAACAAAAATAAATAAATAAAATAATAAAAACACATGAAAACTAAGGGCTTTCAAGAAGATAGCTAAGAGAAATTGTCGATCGAAGTTGAACCAAATAATATATTTTCGGCGCATGCGTTTACGTAATTTCTACCAAGCATCATTTTCTCACGCCCGATCTTGCTCAAATCTTGATGATATTTGGGGGATGACTATTTGATCATACCATATTAATTTCAACATGATTGTATCATTCATAGCTACTGCACATGCGCCTGTGTGAAATCCTTGTAACGACCTTAATTTCCACAGTTTTCATCCGATTTTCATGGAATGGTCAGAGAATGCGCGGGTCAGGTTGTCAATGGTCCTCTATCATTATCATTGTTGCCAAATCAATTCTTCATTATGCGCATGCGTAAACGTAAATTCCATTATGCTTCATTTTTCCACCCTCTATTCGTTCAATTTACACATGTACATATTCTATAATATTCGACACACACTCCTTAGAAATACGATAAAACTAATTTATCACAGTATGCTACAATCTGTACTTCAATATGGCATAATTGCTTGGGGTGGGACATTCTCAACCCATATAAATAAATTACATGTACGCCAGAAAATCATTGTAAAAATTTTGCTGTCTTTACCAATGAGGACTCCATCTGACAATGTATTTAATATCGCTAAGCTATTTACTATAAGGCAATTATATGTGAAAATTTACTTCTGCAATTCCATAAGGATCCACAAATAATAGGTTCACAACATAACTCAATGTATATAACAAGGTACATAGCCACAGGAAATGTAATTGCACCTAGACCGAGACTAACGTTGTCAACTCACAATCCAAAATTCATTATTTACATTATCCACAGAGCGCTAGAGGGCCATATGAAAAATGCTCAAAGATTCACTAGACAAAACTACAAGAAACATATTTTAACCTGGCTTGTAGAAAAGGGGGAAGCGGGATGTGACACTGTTTTAAGCAGTATTTATGTACAGTGATTATTTTAGAAAATATCTTCTCTTAAAATTATAAGAACATTATACGCATAACATTATATTTTTAAGTACCGTTTGTATCATAGAGTAGATAGATTGTAAGACATGAGCGAATCACCAAGACCTTTCCCAACAACACGGGCCAAGCTATCGTTGGGAAAGAAATCGAAAGTGAGTAGCTTAAGTTGTTTAATTTGTACCATATTTATAGAATACATTTGTATGATTAAATAAATGAATAAATAAAATAAATAAATAAAATTTTGCTTAAATTTGGATGATAGTTGGAAGATGATAACTTGATTACCTGATAGGTATCAATTTCATCACAATTGAATCATTAATAGCTACTGCTCAAGCGCCAATGTGAAATACTTGTAATGACCTTAATTTCCACAGTTTTCATACAATTTTGATGAAATTGTCAGCGAATGCACGGTTTATGTTGTAGATGATCCGATACCTATTTCATTGTATTCAACTAATCAGTTCATTCTGCGCTCGCACAAACTACCCATCTTTGGTGTATGACACTCGCACGACTTACCTTACCTTACACGGCTGATTTTCACCCACTTCTAATCGTCGTAGACCCCACTTCCTGCACCTTTTTTCAAAGCAGGCCGATAGATCGGTTTCTTCTCTCTCCGGTGTCTCCTGTATTTCACCCTAGGCGAACAAGAAGTATTGGATAATGCCTGTTACGACAAAAATATTTAATTTTTAAACATTTATTCCATACAAAACAAAACCAGAAATGAGCTGCCTTCAGAGCTGCCTCCAAAGTGTCTTGGGTATAATTTCTATAGGGACGGCCCCCGACTTTCTTTCGTTACTTTCATGGCATGCCTCTAACACATGGAAAACACTAAAACATGAGTAAGCTCAAAATGAGAAAAACACGTAAAAATGCGCTAAAACACAAAAAATCGGGTGGTCGGAAGTTGCATCAAAAAGTGGCGACTTTTAGTTTTTCGTTGCTGGAAAATTAACTAACAACTAAATAAAACATGTGATTTCTTAGTTAAATTCCTCATATCATTTTGAAGAAGAATGTGAACTTACCTTTTCGGAAAATCTAGCGGAAATATGTAGCTGCGGGCACACTATAAACACAACAGGAAAATGTGTCGAAATAGCTGATAACAAAAACATGAAGAAAACGATGATAAGCGACGTCAAGAAACTTATCTTCAGGTTTCATGTAAGTTTGAGTAATGTGCTAGGTACCTTTCGGGACCTTAATGAACTTCCTAATTTCATTTCTATGGCCGGTAGAGGGCTCTGCGCCTGCATTCGGGAACTTGGAAACTGCCAGACCAGGAGACTGTCCGAATTTCTGCCCCAAAACCGATTCGGGGAGTTCCCGTGAATGTCTCCGAAAGTAGGGCCAGGAATCTGTCAGAAAACAGAAAGCTGCAGAACTGTCCGAAAATATTCCGGCAGAATGGAAAATCCCCGTTTCGACTTCGAAAACTGTCCGAATGTCTGCTCAGGGCAATGAATGAATGTTATTAGGCTATTTTGAAGGAATATTTTTATCCATGACAGTCAATCAATCAGCCATTGCTGGCTATTTTAAGAATTACTTATCCATATTTTTATCCATGATAGTCAATGTATATTTATTTAGAACGTTTAAAACTTGCATATACCTACAAAAATGAGATATGGAATTTTTATCAATAAATCTTTATTGACGGCGAATATTTGAATTATTGGACCTAGGAAAAGATGGGTAAAAACCTAAGAATCCCTAGTCATATTATGGAGGGATAGAGGAGCCGACCTGCAAGACAAGCCCATGAGGTGTTTATGTTATAGTCAAAATTGGGGCTCGGATTCTAGCATATTTGATTTTTTTTCCTGAATAGTAAACATTGAAAGAAGCCTTTTGTTGGTAATTTCACCACTCTGGGACCAACAGAGTTTAAATTTATCGAACATAGAAATGCATAAAACCGCGGTTTTCAGAATAAATGCATATTCTAGTGGTTTTCGTCTAAATAGTTCGTTTTTCTTCAAATTTCGGGCCCCCGAATTCGGGCCCTGACTATTCATAAGGTTCGAAAACAGAAATTACTGAAAAACGTATATCTGGTGCCAATAATAGAACCTCAGGTTTTTGGGGGGATGCATCTTAGACACACGGCGAGAGAAAGTGAGCTGAGGGCGTCGGTTACGTTAGACACATGAGTTATCTTAGACACACGGATTGAAGAAAAATCAGATGGGCCCCGTCGCTACGCTCACATCTCAAACAAACTTAACATCCTATAGTCAGTCCATCAGCGAAGGTATAGATTAGATGGGAAAATAAAAAAAATATAAATAGTTGGTAAATTCGGTGGGTCCAACGCCAAACTCAATTTCTGGAACCTTGTGTGTCTAACGCAACTTGTGTGCCCTAGTCATAATACATATAATTTGAAGTATTTTTATGTCCCACTGGGACCCAGATAATGCAAATAATGTTACTGGCCTTCTGTTGTCTGGCAGTGAACTTGGGAGTTCCTCAGGAGCTAATTACTTACATTCGTATTTCTTTGATAAGGCCCAAGGTGGAACCTGGTAAAGGGATTACTTTCGGACAGTTTTCAGTTCGTACAGATTCGGGCAGTTCTCCCTCTTAGCAATCTGTGTTTCAAGTTTTCTGGCAGAATCCTCGTTCTACCTTTTCGGGGAGTTTGGAGGAACAGGTTTTCCGGGAGTTTTGAAACGAAATGCCGATCTCCCCGAATTTCCAGGAAGGGCGTTTCGGACAGTTTCCTGGTCTGGCAGTTTCCCCCCTACCCTGCATTCCTACGCTGGTCGGAAGTTGTACCACCTGGTAGGAAGTAACCCCGTATTACGGTACCTATTTCATTGTTTTCAACTCATCAGTTCATTCTGCGCTTGCGCAAACGTAAATTACATTGAGTATAATTTTTTCGTTTCTTAATTGACCAATTATGACATTTCACGCTACTTCTTGATTTACTCTTTTCCACTAAGGAATTTTTCAAGATCATTTAAAACTTTTTAATGATCTATTCATTCATGATGCTTAAACGAGGAAGCTATGTGCCACACCGAACTAAGCAGGCGTTTTTTTATTTTTATTTTTTCAACTTGTACTCGTTTTCAAACTAGAGTGATCAGCTGAGTATGGCCGAACAACTATTCAATAATGATTGGTTTTATTGTAAGACGTACTGCGCAGTTTAAGTAAAAGTTTTTGACAAGTTGAAGTTCAATAAAGTTCCAGTTTTTTAAAACTATTTCTATCAGTGTATGTAAATCAAAAGTGTTCAATAAAACGAGTTCCACTATCTGCTTTACAAGCAGATACCATGCTACATGGATACTATGTGGTTGAGTGGGGATTTCATAACGGTTTCCTCGAGAGTTGTAAACAAATCCTTTAACTTTAAACAAAGCCCAGGGCCGTATCCCGACTAATTCCAACAAAACAACGGTTTATTTATAGAAATGTTGAAAATAACTGTGGAGAGAAGCCACTACAATGAGTTGTTGTTAACAGTCGACTGTTGTCAAGAGGATGAAAATGTTTCCTATGGAGTGGAGTAAATTGATGCTATTGCTTTACGTTAAGAATATTGTAACCGGCTCATTAAAATTGTTTGTAGTCCAATCAACTTAGTTTAGGAATGAAGCCGAGATGATGTACTTAAGGAGGGGGAAATTGGTAGCTTGAGATGTGAACATTTATCACATAAATCAAGCGCTTTCCAACGAGTGGCGAACGATTTCTGTGCGATGAAAACTGCGGAAGTTCCATTCCCCTAGCAACGGCTGGGTTGTACGTGAAAAACACTGAAATTGTGACACAAATTTTGCGTGACGGAAATTTTTGGTTGACCCCCCAGAGCAAAGACATATTCATGTAAAAAGATAAAACCTGTCAATTGCGTCTAATGGGTACATAATTAGATACCTAATATACTTGACGAATTCAACACTGAAAGAAACAACAACAATGGAAGAAAAAGTAGAAACACGACTGAATTTTGTTTGAAACAAAATACAGTTGTTATTTAACTATTTATTTATTTTTAATTATTTTTTTATCACAGAAAGCACGTTTTGTGCCAACCTTGATAGGAATGTACAACCAAATTCTTCACAGGTTTATACTCCGTTCCTCACTACTTCACGACGTCAAGAGAATCGTTCCTCCCAGCGAGCACAAACCCCCGTTGACCTACATATTATTATGAACCATATGCGGCACAGTAAAGTTTGTACATCCCAACTCACCTGTATTTATGACTGTGCTGGGAGAAGTGTGGACAGTTTCGAGGCCATAACTTATTCCAATCTACCAGCACATCGCATTCAAAGCAGCTCGAAGTTAGATAGTTAAAATTTTATTCCTTCATTTTGCAGCTCCATGCTTCCTTGTTGTAATCTACCATGTTTTTAAGGCGACGATTTATTCATAACGGAAGAAGTGTCAACCATTATTGGATCCGTGGATTTCATTGGATGATTGATTTGTTAGGGCCGGTTCCACCAATGAAAGTTAACTCCCGAGTCTACGAGTCGTAGTAACACAGTAGCTAGATAACAACCGCGAGTCAGTGTTTTCACTATTCCAGCATCAATTTTTAATCCTAGATTAGCCGATCCGTGGATCAATTAGTTAGTATCCGAGTTACTGTCCTCAGACCAGAAATTAGTGAACAACAGCTGATAAAAGTGGAGATACAGTATTTTTTGACCGCCACACATCTCCATTCCGACATCAAAATGAAAGATGCCAAGTACAGTTAGGCGGGAAAAATTACTCTCTGCCGAAAATGGTTATGTTTTGATAGGTTATCGTCATCATTTCAGCTGATCACTTGACAACAACTTTAAAGTTTTTCTTGGTGAATTTTTTTCGTGTTGTACAAAACGTTTTCCTGTTGTACAGCCTGGTTACTTACTAAATCAATTTATTCGTATCTCGAGGATCATTTATAGGTACCTAAACTACATAAACACCTAAGCCACCTAAACAACTTAAACAACCTAAACCTCCTAAATTAGATAGGTATATCACCTGAACCACCTAAACCACTCAATCCATTTAAACCACCTAATCCACCTAAACCATCAAATTACCTAAACCACCTAAGCAATCTAAACCACCTAAACCAACCAAACCATCTAAACCACATAAAACAACTAGAAACCACCTAAATTACCTGAATCACCTAAACCACCCAAAACAACCTACTCCATCTAAAACACCTAAACCATCTAAAGTAACATTCAAAGTGGGTAAACAAAGCAAGTTGTAGAGCCGTCCATAAGAGCATACTGATTTCTTGTCTAATTTTTGAACTTATGTACTGCTGACGTTTCATACTTCTTTGGTATTAATGCGAAACGAGCTTGTGTACGGGAAATTTGAAATACGAGTATTACGTCTTATTGAAAACGATCCCATCACCTACAAACTCGTCAATGGAGGTGGGGGTTATGTGAGTGACAATTCTTTTTCTCTAGGGTCTTGTGGCCATTCTTGAAACAATGTTGAACTTAAATGTTTAAAATCATTAAATATTATTATTATATTTTTGATAATTTTAATGTGGATATTGAAGGTTCTGTACCGACAACTTAAGTATAATCATCCGTTAACCTTTTCATTCTTCGAGGGTCGGGTAGTTAGTAAATCAGCTTTGGTAATCAGATCGTCAAGTTTTGACGGACCAGTTAACGAACGACGGGTGTTAGTGAAAGAAAAATAGCTCTAACGTCTGATTAACCTCAAACATAATGCCGCCTTGACACTAATTCTTGATTAACTCAAACAGTGAAATTGGTCCTTAGGCATGTTCAATACCCGAAGTGATAAACTTACTTGAACTTAACTTGTTGATGAAGCAAATATTACTAATATCAAATGAACCCCCTTCCTCCGTCACCCTTCTAAATCCATAGATTAAGGAGAAGGATAACTATTGCCCTCTCGATCAGATGAAAGTTATTCAGTTAACCAATAAATTTATCCAGATTGGCAGTTAATGCCTAATAACTAACTACCTAATGCCTAAAGCCGATTTCACATGGAGCGGTATGTCCGGAGACGGAAAGACGGAACGCAATGTGATTGGCTGTTGGGACAACAGTTGAGGATGGTGGCTGCCATGTTGACGGTATGGGCGGTAGGAGGTCGGCGGTAGAAATTTGTATACCGTCGCCGCTTGCCGTCGCGCAAGCTCATTGGACAGGAATGTTGATAACCTCAAGTAGAGGTTTCAGATCAGAGAGGGTTTCAGTAGGAAAGTTATGATTCCGTTCACCAAGGTGCCGTTTCATGTGAACAACGTGCCGCATTCCGCCGCCCCCTCCACTTTTTCGGCCTTCCGTCTTTCCGGTTGTACGCCCATACCGCTCCATGTGAAACCGGCCTAATGGTCTGTGACTGCTTAATCAATGACAGAATGGATTCGTTCTAGGGGATCTTATTTTTCAACAACTGTATAGTGGAAGCTTTAAAACTAGGCGAGATATATTTTATCCCCATTTCATAGCCAAATATTAAAATAATCACCGTTTTGTTGGGTGCCACGTTGATTTTCCAAAACACAACGGAATACCTGTGTATCAAACCCGTTTCAAAATCATCGACCGAATAGAGTGGCGGAGGAGAGGGGCGATAGTGAACCTCTTCCTCGCTAGCTCAATAGCTGATCAGACTTACCTATCAGGAAGTTCCACAACTCAATCATTATCTAGTTTGACCCGGGGGCTGAACCTAAACTTAGCCCACTTCATCATCAAACTTCTCTTGAAACTCTACCGACAACTACGAAGTCATCCTCAGCGAACTACGGAAATATAGTTACCTGCAAACAACCTGCAGAGTGCACAAACTTGAAAACGAAGGTGTAAATAATCATTCATATTGAATACTATTCCATATTCCAATAATAAATTCGTTGAAGGCTAATAAGGCTGCTTTCACAAAAAAATGCATACTCGGTTTATCAGGATCCAAGTTCAGGGTTCCATGAATTGATCTCAGTTTGAATTCATTTCGGTTTCACCAAAGGTTTGTTCGAACAGACCATTCTGAACGCGGTTCTCAGAACGGCGTTCTGAACTTGTGGCACTCCAAATGTGCTTCGATAATTCAGAACGATGAGAGACCTTCATATAACCAATCATTCATAGTAAGTAAAAGAATATAAATTTATTTTAATATTGGTAATAAATTTTAAAGCAATGTGATTAATAATGAGAACAAAAAAACCGATAAAACCCGAAAAAGGAAAAAACAATGTGCGCGGAATCGAAGATAAATTCAGATGTGGCGGGGCTTATGCTGAAAACATTCTGAGCGTATGTCCATAACAAAACGTTCTGGAGAAAATCCGGAACCGGCAGAACGGAAGGTCTGTCGGAACGAACTTAAAGTTGAACAAAATTCCTAAGAACGTGTTGACATTTTCATGTCTTTGCTTTGGCACATAAACTGAAAAATCGTCACGAAAATTCGCTCACGCGATACCAATAAATAAAATAGACTCATGTGTTGCGTAGAGAACAATCAACTGTTTTTGACATTTTATGTCTTTGCTATAGCACATAAACTAAAAAAACGTCACGGAAATTGCTCACGAAAATATTCTGATGATTTCCGCTTACAACCAAGTCGTTGCTAGGGAAGTGTTACTTCGTTGTTTTTCATCCCACAAAATTCGTTGACCATTCGTTCGAAAGCTGTCGATTTATCCAATCATATTATGTTAACTACTGCGAAGTGCGTGGCCAACAAGCTGAGTTATGACCATGGTGAATAATTGTGTACACTCTGGTGATCATTCTCAGTAATTGATATTGTGAACATGATTGCAAACCGCTTGTTAATTTCTTATGATTTCATTGAGCTGGTGTTTTGATGATTTTATTCATAGCAGGTGATCTGATTATTGCGAGAACGGTTTGATTTGTGAAGCGGTGGTTAAATCATTTTAATAGGTAATTTCTATGCTTTACACTCTAGGAAGCTGTAATTTCGTATGTAGCCTCTTTAGGACATTTACTTGACGATGCTCAGGGTCCGGATCAGATGTGTGGCTCTTAAAGCTAATTTCTATGCTTTACACTCTAGTAAGCTGTAATTTCGTATGTAGCCTCTTTAGGACATTTACTTGACGATGCCCAGGGGTGGGCGGTTTCTCTTATGGCCCATTTAATTGATCTGTACGCCCCGCAGTGCAATGCACGGGTGAGATCTGCCTAGTAATAGAATAAATACAATAAGAAAACACACATGAAAATGTCCCAATGTGTTGCAGAGTCGTATGCTAGCATTTGAGTCCGTGCTTTTTACATTTCTAGAATTGACTGATTTTTTCAACTGAACTCGGATCTTGGAACACTATAGCTGAACCACAGCTGAACCAAGATCCCAGGTTGAATGTCCGGTGCTCCGGTGACATCGAGGAGAGATGCTACGAGTATATCTCGGGAGCGGCTAGGTCGGAATTTTTTCTCCCACTTTTTATTTATTTATTTTATTTATTTAATTAAACACGGGCATAGCCCAGTAGCATAATAGTAATAATATGGAAATCAGGAACGGTAATAGAGAATTTACGTAATAACAGCAATAAAAATAGAATATAAATTAATTCAACAATAGAAATAAACGGAATTATATAGGTGCCTAAAAAATAAAACTTTAAGTTATAACAATAGCCAATTCAAAGATAAACAATGTTAACAGGAATTGAGGCAACAAAAGATAAATATAAACACACCAAAGCACATCAAGTTCACCAGTAAACACCTCGAATTTTCGTCCTGAAGGGGCCCGCCGATAAACCAAACAGATCAATATCTTGTGAAGAGCCCGACAGCCTGTTGAAACTCTGCTGCATCCTTATGGTTGGGTTATTGCGGAGGTAATTCGTTGAGGAGGTACGCACGTAGAACGTCTGGGTGGACCTGGTGGCATAAGGAGGAGCATAAAGGTTCAAGCGGGAGAGAAGGGACGGACAATCAATACTACCGGACATCAATCCGTGGAGGAAAAAGACATCGGTCTCCTGTCGGCGACGTTCCAGGGAGGCTATGCCGCATTTCACCATTGCACTCCGACTACTGAAGACCTCCCAATCCTCTCCCCTCTTAAATGACCAGTATCGTAAGAACCGCTTCTGAACTCGTTCGAGAGACTCCTTGGCATTGTTATAAGTAGGTGACCACACCGGTGCACAGAACTCCATACAGGGCCGAATCAGAGACATGTAAAGGAGTCTCACAACTGAAGGATCGTTGAACTCTTTGGTGTTTCGCTTCAAGTAACCCAGAGCCCTCATTGCCCTGGAGCTAACCTCCTCAATATGATCAGTAAAGCTCAACTGGGAATCAAACAGGACACCCAGATCCTTAACCAAAGATTTACGCTGTAAGGATTTTCCTTCAAGTGAATAGTCATACTGAAGCTTGAGAGATCTTGAAAATGTAACGACAGAGCACTTATCCAGATTGAAAAATAGATGGTTTCCATCACACCAAGCATCAAGGGCGAATAATGAACGTTGAAGAGCGAGGCAGTCATCTAGGGACCTCACAATAGCATATTTCTTTAGGTCATCAGCAAACAACAGATGCTCCACACCGTCCCCAATGGCACCACCCACATCATCAATGAAGACCAGAAACATTAGGGGCCCCAAATGAGAACCCTGGGGGACTCCAGATGTGGCATTGAAATACTGTGACAGAGTGCCACGCAATCTGACCGCCAATCTCCGCTCTGCCAAGTAGCTCGCAAACCATGCCAACAGAGATCCAGTGAAACCAAACCTCTCCAGCTTTCTAACCAATATCCCCTGTGACACTCTATCAAAGGCCTTAGCAAAATCTGTATAAATACAGTCTACCTGGGCTCCGGAAGCAAATGCATCCATAACAGTGCTCTCGAAACTCAACAAATTTGTTGTGCATGATCGTCCGGGCATGAAACCATGCTGTTTTGGTGAAAGATAGGTCCTCAGGAATGGTGAGATCTGGTTCACGATAATCTTCTCAAGAACTTTAGGAATAGATCTCAGTGAACAGACAGGGCGGTAATGTTCTATCTTTGATTTATCTCCTGTTTTCGGAATGGGTGTAATAAAGCAGCACTTCCAACAATCAGGGACAGTGCCTAATTTCAACGATCTTTCAAAAAGCACAGAGATAGGTCCAGCCAGATTACTCGCACAGGCTTTCAACATTGCTGGGGGCACTCCATCAGGCCCCACACCCTTTGACGGATCCAAAGCCAGTAATTGGTCCATAACAAGCCTCTCATTAACAAAAATAGATCCCATAGCAAATGAAGACATTGAGGCCACCCTTTCATCGATATCGTGCACCGAGGATTCATCAAAAACACTGGAGAAGTGCTTACGAAACAAGTTTGCAACATCAAGAGGGGTGTCCGCTGTTTCCGAACCCAATGACAATACCGATGGCATACAAGAAGTGCCTCTTGTGTAATTCACAAAATTCCAAAAATTCTTAATATCGGTTTTGAGCATAGACTGAACTTCATTGATATACATTCTGTATGCAGCTCGGCATCCCTCCTTACACTCCCTACGAAGTTCGGAAAAAATATCATAATCCTTCTGTAAGAAGGTGTTTTTATATCGAGCATGTGCCGTATTTTTCAGTCTCACCAACACCTTGAGATCCCTGGTAAACCACTTAGGAAAATGCCGATCCACAGAGCCAACTCTTGGCACAAACAGCTCAATAGCACTCTCAAGAATTCTGTAAAATCTTCCCACAGCCTCTTCAAAAGGTTCAGAAGAGCAAAAGGACCAATCCTGGGCTAGCAGGAATGCATTCAACTGGTGGAAGTCAGCTTTTTTGAAGTTGAACAGGAATTTAGCGGGAGAGAAGAACTCTGAAATGTCATCCAGGGAAAAACAGCACTCAAACGGCGGGTGGTGAACATCAAGTGGCAGCAATGGGTCAGACGGTCGCATCACCAGGTTTTGCAAGTTAGACAAGCAAAGGTCCAGAGTGTTCCCAGCCGGATTCCGCTGAAAATTATACTGCTTCAAATCAAACTGATCAATTATTTCACGAACGATACTACCTTTCGAAGAGAGACCAGTACATCTCAATAAGTTACCAGACTCAGTATTCCATTGTAGTCCTGGCACATTAAAATCACCAGTAAGAAGCATTCGATAATCCGGGTAATCAATGCTTATTCTTTCAACCTCGGCACAATAGTTTTCAAAGTATACCTCTGAGCAATATTCAGGAAGGTAGACACAACCAACCACCAATCTGAGGTCTGGCAGGATAGTAAAGACTTGTTCGACATTGTCGAATTTTGGCATCCATCGTGAGGATTTTAAATGGGGAGATACGGCAATCATCACACCACCACCAATTGACTTCGAGGAGTTACTGGGAGACCTATCATTACGATAGATAGTGTAGTTGGATAAACCCAGCTCACCAGAATGCAAATCATCCCTCAGCCAAGTCTCAGTAAAACATAATATATCAAAATTTAACGCTGGAGCCAGGGAGCGAAGGGTTGATAATTTCGTATTTATGCCACGGACATTCTGATAGAATGCCGTGAATTTCATCAGTTTTTTGAAGTTTCATTCACTTATCATCTGTGTTGCCAGATCTACAGCATTTCCAGTACATCTACGGTATTTTGAACCCTACACAGTTTTTGTTACAGTTCTACGGTATTTTGCAAGTTTTCTACAGTTTTTTCGGAATAAAAAGGAAAAATTAAATACGTAATAAGTTAAAGTCATGCAGCATGATCGTATGAGCGATATTTCGTAAATTATCGTATTGTTTGATGTTAAATTGTTTTGAAATTTGAGCTATTTGAGTGCGAGGAAATGATTAACTATTAATTTTATGGCAAAAAACGTATTCTAAATAATAATCTCCTATTCATATAAAGGTTTCGAATTTTTAGCTTCTTTGGAGTTTTCGTCGATTTTTCAGCACGTTTTAGTAACTTTCAAGTACATTTTCTTGCATAATTTTGCACATAAATTTTTGAATGTTCTATTTTATATAAATAAACTTTATTTGAGCAACATTCTACAAAAAATATAAATTTAACGATTTTTAGCCGTTTTTAGCCATTTTTGGTGATTTTGTAGTACATTATTTGCAATTTGACCAACGCTAACAAAGTTCTGGCCAACGAACTCATCCTTTCGTTTAGAAAGCTAGATTTTTTGGCGCAAGAAATGAATTTTTTCAGGAAATTGGTAGCTTGAAATGTGAACATTTATCACATAAATCAAGCGCTTTCCAACGAGTGGCGAACGTTTTTTGTCAGATGAAAACTGCGGAAGTTTCATTCCCCTAACAACGGCTGGGTTGTACGTGAAAAACACTGAAATTGTGACACAATCTATAGCAACTACTCAACTACTCGGTTGTACGTGAAAATCATCTTTAATTTCGTTCCGGACGTTACATAAAAAATTATTGGGGGTCGGCCTAAAAATTGCATAGCAATTAATATATTAGTGAAAAAGCGTTACATTGTAGGATTCGTTTCAGAATGCCTCAAACGAGTTCTATCTGATTTGGGAAACTTTGAGTTTTTTCAATTGGAAAATTGAAGTTTGAGAGCCAACATTTTTTCAAAATACAAGAACGGTAAAAACTGCAATCTCTAAGATGAATTTTCAATCAGAAATTAACTCCAAAACCGACTCCTAAATTTTGGCGGACCTGTTTCGTATACAACACCCTGTTTACTAATTTCTCGAGTACTAGCGGAAAAGGGCTCGGGTTTCTGAAAGTTTGTTTAGATAAGGTAAAAGTTGAGGTAAGTTAGTAAAAATCAGACCAACTCTCTTGAGCAGTAACGAGAGGTTCGGGGAGTGTTCAGCATGTTTAGGTACCAACCATTGATTTAAATTCTCTCGTCGTCTTCGAAGGGCTGAGAAATTTCAAAGAAAAGTTTGTAATCTCGGTGCGAAAACTTCACTTGTATCCGCTAAAGCAGGATGGGCGTGAGCTGTTTGGTAATCGAAACACGATGGTGGTGAGCTCAGAGTGGAGAAAGACTCCCATTCGCGGGGAAGTACTTTCAACTCTTCCGCCGGAGGCTACCGCCCTGCCATCTTTTGGCAGCTAAGCGAACCCGTTCGCCTCCATCATAACGATCCCATTTCCTTCGCGCTAACCTACGTTACCGGCTGAAGACAACATGCCGCAGCCGTTATCAAACATCGATACTTAAGTACCTATAAACCGCATAGAGGTCAATAAAAGTGCTGACAACTGTTACAAAAGTTCATTATTTATGTTTTCTGTACCCCATCGGTGCAAATAACTATATAGGTCAGGGGTGCTCATACGGTCGATCGCGATCGACCAGTCGATCGCGAGTGCTTTTTGAGTAGATCTCTAGAAGAAAAAATGTTCTTAATAAGTAGGTAACTAAACTACAAAAATTTATTACGTAATAACACTGCTTGCGGCAAAAGGCGGCTTTATCAAAGGAACGCGCGGTACTTGTCAAAGAAAAGCCGCGTAGCATCATTTATGAGTTATCCTTTTTCAAGTAAAAACATTGAGGAATTAGCTACTGAAGTAGCAAGTCAGTTTAATATGAACTCATGTTCTGTTGAAAATGAGTTGGTGCAGATTATATCAGATATACATCTCAAAGCTACAGCATCTGATACAAATTTCTGGTGTTTTATATTTGAAGATAAATATCCGAATCTAAGGCAAATCGCCCTTCAACTGACGGCAATGTTTGGGTCAACTTACTTGTGCGAGTCTGCATTTTCTGAAATGAAGATAATTAAGTCAAAATATCGCAATCGACTAACTGACGATCATATGTCATCATGCTTGCGATTGGCACTCGGTGGTTACGCACCATCTTATGAAAAGTATGCTGAGGACATGCAGTGCCACGCTTCAACATCCAAAGTCACTCCTTAGTTGAGTTCAACACCATATGTAACTCTTTTGTTTTGTAACAACGAATAAACTCGCAATTTTGAATAACTAGGAGTTTTTTCATTGATATTGTAGAGAAGAACTTAAGTAAACCTAACCCAAACCTTGACTAAAATAATGTAAATTGTGCGGAAAGCTAATGACTATATATGCTACGGTACACCCTACCTAGGTAGGTAGGGTGTATCGTGTATGTACGACAACCCTGCATCACACATACTTGCAGCCTCTCAGAGTCGATCGTAAGTAGTCTAAAAATATTGAGGTAGATCGCCAGCAGTTCAAGTTTGAGCACCCCTTATAGGTGATATCCTCGAGACTTCGGTATTATAGCATCCTTACATCTAAGTCGAAGTTATTTCACCTTGTTGTCATGGTGACAAGTAAACTATGCGAAAATGCGCTATTTGTAGACATACTACGTAACATAGTCTTACCTAGTTCCTAGTCAATATTTTCACTATTTTAAGTATGCAAGGTAATAAATTGTACTTATGCAAATAACAACAAGTTATTATCGAGTGATGATCTCAAACGCTACGAACGCAAGAGATCCATATGAAATGTGTGTTCGGGAGTTGACATACAAGTGTCAGATATTAAAGGTCGGTTTCCGGTTAATTATTCTCAAAACCTAAGCGAATGAATTTCTTTAGTTTTCAGACACTAATTGACTACAATAGTATCTAGTCCAAATGAAAACTCGTTCTCAGTTAGATTGTAATCGTTCGCTACAACCAATAATCGCACTGGCAGGCACGATTATTGTAACTATTTGGTTGAATTGAGACTTTTTATTGCTACAATATTACTTTTGGAAAACAAAACTGTTGAAAATGGCTTTGTAACCACGAATTAGGTTGATGTGAGAAGGCAAAATTCTTGTGAGTAATAGGTTGGTTGAGTTGGGATTTACTGACGAAGCGCAGTCATGGCCGACTTAATCTACTCCAGAC
The DNA here is from genome assembly GCA_030762985.1 of Adelphocoris suturalis. Lineage (NCBI taxonomy): Eukaryota > Metazoa > Arthropoda > Insecta > Hemiptera > Miridae > Adelphocoris > Adelphocoris suturalis. Next base: position 125,422,015 of record CM061042.1, on the reverse strand, counting down.
GTGACGTTACGAGAATATGGACTATTGATTTATGTTCAAATCTCTAGTTAGGTACTGGATTGACATCAAAACTGTGATAGGTAGTAATTATGAATTCCTTTAGGTCACCATCATTATTGTACCCAAGTAGGTATTTTTCTCTAAGAAGAACAATTCCACAATCAATTTGAAAAATTCGAGCCATTCGCAAAAAAATTAGGAAACTTGTTTTACTTCCCATTACCTACCTACCAACATTCGAACTTATTTAGTCAACTTAGCACGCGTCTTAGACTACATTTAAATAAATCCCAAAGCCCAAATTGCCCCTGCTACGACGATCAGCTAAAATAATTATTTAGAAGTTTCGATTATTTGTATAGACCAGTGATAACATTGATGTCCCATTAAAAAAAAAAAAAAAGGAAAAAAAAGCATCTCTACCTTAGCGGTAAAAGTGCAATAAAACTGTGTAACTTCAACTTTCATTGCGAATCAGTTGTAGTTCGAATGGGAATTTTAGCTGCTTCTTCGCTGATGCAACAATGGCCTAAAGATGGCTCAGCGATTTACATTCATGTTGCAGGCGCCTCTTATTTTCTACATACATATTAATTTGTGCAGTATGTCATTTCTTAGTTACGTCCCATAATGATCTTACTGGAATCCGGATATTTAGCCATTTATAGTGTATCCGTATCAAAGGAAAACGCTGAGTACGGTCAATGACAATATTCCAGTTGTTACTGCTTGTTTTCTTAAAGTAAGGCAATTCACAGTCGTGTTTTATGAATCTTTAGCTCGTATACCTACATGTTTTCTGTAATTGCTCAGTTAGCTACATCTCTTATTTACCTAACCGAAATTAGGATATTAGACATTTAGTAGGTACGAGTACATCGGAATCGAATGAAAATTCTGGGGTCCTGCACGATCAGATTCAAAATTCCACAGTTATTGCTGTTCGTTTTTATTTTGAGGTCGGGTCAGCAACGCTACAAGCATTTCATGATGAAATCCATGCACAGCATTCCAGCAAACTGATGATAAAATAATATGCTTCCTTGCCCTCTCGCCTAGTGCAGACGCATTTCAAGTTGCATCATTGTTCGCTTCGGTCTTACTCAGTTCACTAAATAACGAAAATACCGGTTGCTTAGTAGAAATCAATATTCTAACCGCCTTTATGAGGACCCAAAAATCTAGTGAGGAATTCCCAACTACCATGATTTTTTATCATGATTTTTTTCATTCTCCTCCCATATATTTATCTGACATCCGTCACCTGGGAATCCAGTATCTTGCCCTTTGGGAGCTAGTATGGTTTCCAAGTTCAAAGTCACCAGGAATTTCCTTCAGAAGTCTGGAATTCCTATTACATGACGCATATTCGCTAACTGATTAAGAAATTAGCTTTCGAAAATGGCATATCGTAAGACTGAGGCACTTGAGAAGTTCTGTAATAGGGGTATGCGGAGAGTTGTAAATTCTAGCCGATCAGAGCAACGCGGGTTGCAAAGTGGTCTAGTAACCTTGAATAAGGTCATCACGAGCCATTACTACTTTCCATCTTTGCTGGCTCTAGTGAATTTCAGGGTGCCATGAAATTTTACCACAAGCCACTAGGGTCCTTTTGGTTTATTATTTTCAACAATGGACCTTTGTAATCGATCGAGAACAGTTTTTACCCCCAGCCCCTGCCTCAAATTGTTTGTATACGTTTCAAGATACGTAGATTATTTCCGTAACTACTGGACTGAACTTGATGAAATAAGGCTCAAGAATCATCATAAGAGTATCAATTTTTCTCAACTCTAAATGGTAGTATTTAAGGGTTAAAAGATTGAAATCGTATCTCTAAAACTATCGAATCACAAGGGTATTTTTAGTTCGATAAGAGGTGCAATAAATCATAAGACCATCAGGGTTGCAATACGTCCATCCGTTCGTTTTACATAAGGCGATTAAGAAAGGAAGCTAACCTACCAATATTCATCCGTATAATATATCTGTGGTAGAGTGTCATTATCACGGTGGGTGGATGGGGTTCGAATCCCCATGTAGTCAACTAATTTTTTATTGCTTCAGTTTTGGTTTACCTGTAATGTAGGTTTTTTGTATTTATTTTATTTTTAGTTATTAATTTATTTTTTTCGATAGGTTACCTTCATCGCCCAGTAATATTTCGATAATGCACAATAGGTAAGTTTCTATGGCTCAGTGATATTTTTGGAATGGATACCTAATACCGAAATAATGAATCTTTGTCTGATAATTTGCAGTTTTTTCCCTCTTGATAGGGCTCTCTTGCTAGGATGGAGAGGTCTGCTCACAGTGCTCTCGCTTCCTGGCCATCAACACCTACAAATCAGACCAACTTTGGGAAATCTTGAGGACTTTAGTGATCAGATTTTCAGGGAGGGGTTTATTCTTATCAACTGTTCCACTTTGCATTATTTCTTCGCCTATTTTTAGTGTATTATTCTTCGTTCACTGTACTTTAAATTGGCTTGCGAGTATCATGTATAGCCTAATCACGTTTAATCCGAACTAATAAATCCCCTTATTATTATTTTGAAACTTTGTTACACCAACAAGCCTCACTAATACCATCACAATACACTAATATTCCACGATGATACCACACTGTATCCCTCTAAATCCTCAAATCACAACGTTAACCCTTTTTTGAACTGAGAATGAAATTGTTTTCACGCCTTTGATTATAACACACACTTAAGAGGTAAAAGTTTTGTTTATAACTTGGACTAAACCTAATTTTGATCAAAAACTTAACTTTTGCAATCAAAGAAATTCTACCGTGGGGCATTGGTAGTAATTAAATGCACGAATAGGGTAAATTTAATGTACGATGAACATTTCGTACGAAAAAAAGAGTGCACAATGGTTGTTCCACACTGGTTGTTTGGTTTTATCCTATTTTTAGTTTTAAAAATTAGTAATGGATGCCGTGTCCTTAATCAGATTCTTTTCCTTCCCGTTTGGCAATTTTGTTTTCTGTTATTTTAATTTTTAGTAAAGTCGGTGGATTATTTTTCCTAGCTTTGGGATTACTCACAAAAATACTGTATCATAGCAATGTAAGTTTATTGTCATTGTTGTGATTGTTAAGCTTCTGGTTAGCTTCGTTTGGTTTACTTGTTTTACATGGTAGGACTATATAGGTATTCGTGCGGGTAGCCATTAGTTCGTACAGAATACTGGTTTGAGGGTGGAAGGATCACGGCTTCTTCCTTTTTATGTGTTTATTGTTACCACAACTAGTTTCGCCCTTGCTTAGGCCTCATCAGGTGCTACAATATGAACAGAGTTTCCTTAAAATATTGGTAGATACAGAGATGATAATGTACTATTTGCTATCTACAAGGTACAGGTACTTACTATAGGGGGACAGATCCATACGGGTGTATTTCGTCATGTTGTTACAGAAGTTATAATTTCAGTCTCAGAATTTCGTCCGCTGGTTTGAAGGGGTCTAGAATTATGATCAGATAGTTGATATATATTTGTATGCTAGGTATGATAAGTGATATGATAGATAAAATACTAGTGTATGAATGGGGCTTACCAATTTAGGGGGAATAAGGTCGAGATCTAGCTCTCCCACATATGTAGGTACTTTCTAAAACGATCTAATTAACTGAGTGCACAGAACAGAATATAATATATATACGAAATCAGTGGATTTTTCTGTGGGGACTATTATGAATTTCACTATCATACTGATAATATACTTTTGGTTTTTATCAATTAGAGCCATGTGCTGCGTGGATCTACTTTCCATACCGAAACGTGTTCCATGCAAGGAACTAGGTATATGTATTGAATATAATTATGCTAATAGGTAGGGGGTAGCCACGCCCCTTACAGGCGCTATGTTAATCAGCATGACAAAAATGTACAAAATAAAAAAGATAAAACAGCATTAGACCAGCATATGCTGAGATTGAACCACCAACCGGACTTTGATAATGTCAACTCAATTATCAAACACCCAATAACATCTAATAGGAAAACGCTTGAAAACATACATATTATTAAAAATAAAGATAGATTAATGAACAACAGAACCGAAATTAATTACCTAGGTGAACAATTCTTCCCCCTCCTAGCATAGTATAGAACATATTAGAACCTAAATAAGTATAGAACAAGAACACATTATAGTTATCAACAATAATAGTAAATCTAATAAATAATAGTACCAATATAGCTATAAATACACCCATAGATAATATAGCGCCTGTAAGGGGCGTGGCTACCCCCTACCTATTAGCATAATTATATTCAATACATATACCTAGTTCCTTGCATGGAACACGTTTCGGTATGGAAAGTAGATCCACGCAGCACATGGCTCTAATTGATAAAAACCAAAAGTATATTATCAGTATGATAGTGAAATGCATAATAGTCCCCACAAAAAAATCCACTGATTTCGTATATATATTATATTCTGTTCTGTGCACTCAGTTAATTAGATCGTCTTAGAAAGTACCTACATATGTGGGAGAGCTAGATCGCGACCTTATTCCCCCTAAATTGGTAAGCCCCATTCATACACTAGTATTTTATCTATCATATCACTTAGCATACCTAGCATACAAATATATATCAACTATCTGATCATAATTCTAGACCCCTTCAAACCAGCGGACGAAATTCTGAGACTGAAATTATAACTTCTGTAACAACATGACGAAATACACCCGTATGGATCTGTCCCCCTATAGTAAGTACCTGTACCTTGTAGATAGCAAATAGTACATTATCATCTCTGTATCTATCAATATTTTAAGGAAACTCTGTTCATATTGTAGCACCTGATGAGGCCTAAGCAAGGGCGAAACTAGTTGTGGTAACAATAAACACATAAAAAGGAAGAAGCCGTGATCCTTCCACCCTCAAACCAGTATTCTGTATGGTAGGACTAGCTATGCCCTTCTTCTTAGCTGTTCTATATTTTCTGTTTCGTTTTTCTTATTGTTTTAGGAGATTTGCCCAATTGCAATTTTCGCTCTGGGTTCTAGCCATCTAATGAGTTTTGTAGTACCTATTATGTGCTCCCTCCTGTTCTGACGCTGCCCTCTTTGAGGGCAAAGCTTCTCAGTAAGTTCTTGGTTTGTTTTATCAACTTTAACTTTTAGCATTAGCTTAGTTACTACGTAACGCCATGTATTTGCCATCCGCGGTAATACACCAGGTTAATTGTGGTTGTAGTCTGTTTGATGATGGTCACGGAGTGACCGAAACGTCAGGGGCCTATTTCATAAAGCAACAAGTGATAAGTCACAAGCCGGTTTTAAGTGCAAGTTGTAAAAAATGAGTATGCAAGCGTTTCATAAAGGTACAAGTGTAGACTTGTAATGAACTGTGAAAATTAAAAAGTGTACAGGCGAATTTGGACAAGCTACAAGTGTTTCCCCATTATTTTAAACAAGTCATTGTCTTACAGTGGTAAAAATTGACCAATTGTTAACCTACGTCCATTCACTTGTAAACTTGTTATTTTCCAGCATAGTGAGTTGACCATTTTTCGGTGTTTAATATGTGGGAATCATCTTCTGCTGAAGGATACAGACAAGAAAGAAGCCATCAGCGTAGAAGACGCCAACGATTTTTTCGGTCACGAATAAACGCTAGTAGGTATTTGCGAGTTTAACGAGATTTAGGATGTCTTTCAAGACCCTTGAATGATTCAAATGCTGCTAGACCCTGTGCAATTTTTCCTGATCGGGCACTGAGGATCTCCCTATTTTCGAAATTACACATGACATTCCTAACCCAGCAGTGTTAAGACTTGATGAATTGATTAATCATTTCCGCTGAATGAAGGGGGGAAAATCCGATTATCAGAATAAGTTGAAATCAAATTTACACTTTTTCTACTTTTCAGTTTATGATTTGTCTGTCTTCCAATCATTACACTTAGTCATGTACGATAAACATCCTATCGTGTACTTAGAACCGTTTTTACATTATGATTCGCTGACAAACTTCGATTTCAGCATCCCGCCTGACGTTGTTCATTTCGTTTGTCACCACACGCCATTTTTCTTTTTGCTCGTTTGAGTCATCAGCACTTGCACGAATCATGACAACTTCACACGTACACTACAGTATCGTTACTATAGAAGTATCGTACACTACAGAATCGTGCTATGAAATTTCCTATAATTGAAATAGCTTGCCATTATTATGCTATATCATTTTTCCCAGTCAGATTAGTACTTTTCCCAACCAAATAAACGTAGGTTTAAAAACATTATTAGCGCAAAAGTAGGGTTTACGACTGGCGCAATCGTAGTGGTAGGGCTGACGCAAACGTAGATGAATTTTTCGGCTTACTTTCACCCTTCAGGCTCAATTGTACCGTCCCTAACATCAAATTCGTTTGTGAAAAATATTCAATCTTTCGGCTGATCCATCAATTCAAGGTAAGTTAGAAACATGTCACACAGAAAAAAGCTCTGAGCATGAAAGGAATCCGGAATGAGAAACTTTGATTTAAATCTAAAAGGAAGAAGTTTGGAGGGGAAAAACTTCTGGTCGGATTTGTGGGAGAGTTGGGCCACGAAGTATCCACAACTTTGGGGAATCAGCTTAATGCATTGTCCTAGGCGAACATTGTTCCTTCTTGGAGCCTACCGAGAATTCAAAGCAGGCGTTATTATACTGCTCCCGAATAATAAATAAAAGATATTGCTACTTGTAAGATATCGATTACTCATGCCCGTAGGTAGGGTGGGGGCACGCTGTGTAACTGAGCTTTAGCTTCAGTGCTATAACTTGAACAAAGTTGTCATAAGAATCAATTAAAAAAAAAATTGAATTAAAACACAGAGTCTTCCCATGACTTAAGATGGTGTGAAATGGATTTAAACGCGATCTGTTTCTCCTTCAATAGTAAAGTGTTACTCGAAAGCGTAAAACCATCTCGCACTCCACAGAGGGACGTGGAGCAAACGAACTCTTACTTTACACTTTGCTACAAAGGGACGCACAGTGTTTCGATCCTGAGGGTTTTGGTGGAAAAAATCCGAAACCACGTGAATCGATAGTATCACGAGACGTTCGTGAAAAATCAATTAGGGACACGAGACTCTAAACCTTGACCAACTAATCTAAATTCTTACTAAGAGATTGACTACTTCATGTTATGTATTTTTGAGATGCGAGCGTAGTGAGCATCCAGACCACTAATCTAAGCAGAAAACTGATCTGTGTAAAATCTCATGGCGACTAGAGCTCGGGGAACGCCACGCAGTGGGTAGTCGAACTAAAGAGCAAGACAGGATCTAAAGTCTCGTGTCGCAACTTGATTGTTCGCGATAGTACCTAATAAATATTACGGTTTCATTACCCTAACTAATGACGGAAACTAATAGAAATAAAATAAATTGAGAAGAAAAAAATCATTTTGATGCCTAATCGTTTCATAGAAGAGATAATAATAGAGGAAAGTACCCTAAACCGGACCCCTCCCCCTAAAGTGGACCCCTGGTCTTCTGACACTGCATTTTCCTGAACTCTATCCTATTCAACTGTAAACAGTAGATTAGGCATCTACCACTATGTAGTGGAGCGCACACATCGCCCACTTCACCTGTTGCTGATCAGTTCACCATTACATGTTTTGATAGTGAAAAAAGTTTTCGAGCAGTGCTACAGTTTTCGTTATTTTTCCTAGATATTTTCACGGAAGCCTTTATATCTATAAATATTCTTAAATGGCAAGGTTTAAGTTTATTGTTTATCATCAAAACCATTCATTTTGATATTTGGTTCAAAATTAATCGGGTTAACAAACTGAGGGCTTTAGTCGCTTAAACCGGACCCCCTCTTGTTGCCTAACCCGGACCCTGTTTAAAATACATTCTGTATCATTTTCTGAGATTGAAATCTTCATCTTATTGTATTATATTGTATTGCGATTGTTAAATTATAATTATGTTTGAAACTAGAATAAGTATTCTGTGATTTAATACCATTTTAAAATTTTTTTATTGTTATTTTGACAAGGGGTCCGGTTTTGGCAACTATATCACAAATTGAGAAAGTGGAAGGTTTATTAAAATAATTTTTTTTGTACTAATTTTGGATTAGATTTTTTTAAAGTAAAAGTTAAATGATGCTCAACATTACAAAGTAAATATTAGATGATTTTAAAACGTAATTTATTGCCATTTTCTATTTTTTTAAATTCAAAAACAAAACAGGGGTCCGGTTTTGGGCACTCTCCTCTAATAATAGGTAATGGATGGTAATTTTGCATTAATTTTGTGTGAACCCGCGAAATATTCAATTCCATGTTATATTTAGAAACTAGGAAGGTATAAATCACCGTATTTTACTCGGCATTCAAGTTTCACCTCCATTTTTAAATAAAAACTCACTCTTTCAAATTATGAAAATTGCCAACAAAAATTTAAGAATATCATTATTTGCAGAGGTTTGCGGGATAATTGGGTTAAAAATTCTAATTCTGTATTAAATTCTGTTAAGATTGCTTCGACTTTCAAGGCTTGACAAACCGGTAGGCACTCATGTTTTTTTACATTAACAACCTATACCACTGGTTTTCAATATCCATTTTCTGATATAAGAAGAGATAGAAATTGAAAGTTAATATTAAAAATTTGAGAATATTTCCTTCGGAAGAATTATTTCATCTCAACCCAAGATGATCAGAAGAAGCGGAAACATTTAATACTGCATTTCAGAGGAATAAGGTTTTCGGGATTTCAGAAGGAATTCCTGAAACCCCCAGAAAGAATAAGGTTTTTTTTATTTTTATTTCATAAGGAATAATTCAGAGGTATTCTATTTGGTGCGTTCAAGTGTGGGCACAGAGTTACACAGAGAAGGTTATTCCAAGTAAATATAATCGATTTGAAACCTTTACCTACCACCACGGATGCTGGAGACGTTTTTTTCAAATACCTTGACTTTGACTTTTTTCTACCTGAAACAGATTAGTCCAAATACTGTGGGATGTAGATGTAGATGTAGATGTAGAGAAAAACTCTCAGGGCGGGGGTTTTGAGCCCCCAGCACGGAAGCCTGTTGGCTTATTGTACTTTCCTGAGAGTTTTTTGTTTAATCAAAGAGACTCAGCCCCCTGATGAGGGGTGGTAGGCTCTTGATTAATTGTTCGCTCGGAATGGAGCTCATCGGGGTTTGGGCCCCAAAGAGCTCAATTCTGCGATGGGTGAGTGCAGGGCACTCGAAGATTATGTGGGATGCCGTTTCGTCAGTCTCCTCACATAATCTGCAGAGGGTTGAGTTTTGTGTGACCCCTATGCGATGTAGGTGAAATCGTAGGGGTGCAAAACCGGTTATGAGGCTAACCAGTGTTTTTAGTTCCCTACGGTTTTTCCTAAGTAGCCCCTCAGTAATTTTGGTGTTGAGTTCAGCCACCATGAGTTTACTGTGGGTGTGTCCTTCAATATTGACCCATCTCTTAGCGGTTTGTTGGTTGACCCACGTGTTGATGGTTTTTCTGAAGGTGGTTTTTGGTAAACCGACTGCTGGCTCAGGCCCTACGAATGGGGTTTGAGAGCCCCTTCTCGCGAGCTCGTCAGCCTTTTCGTTGCCAATAATGCCTCTATGCCCCGGCACCCACTCCAGGCGAACCCGGTTGTGTTTGGCTAGGTTGTTGAGGGTTTGCATGCAGCACCATACCACTCGGGACGAGATGGTTGGAGCCGTTAGTGCTTTTATCGACGCTTGACTGTCAGAGAGGATGCGGACGTGGGCATTTTTATGCCCCCTCCTAAGGCTCTCCGCAGCTGCTGCCTCGATTGCCACAATTTCTGCCTGGAATACAGAGGTGTGTTGCCCGAGTGGAAACGAAGTGTTCCACCTGGGTTTGGCCCCATGTATTCCTGCGCCAGTTCCTGCTTCCATTTTTGACCCATCTGTGAACCAGATGATGTCATTGGAGCAGCATTTGTTCTCCCATAGCCCCTCTCTTGTAATGATTGATGTGTAGAGATGGGGCTGGGAGAGAGTTTTGGGCATGATATCGGCCACCATGTCGAGTAGTGGTTCTTGTATCAGTTCCAATATGTTGGTATGACCTCGGTGAGGAGTTATCCGCCAAGAGCCATTCCATTTCAGCCTCAAGGAGGCCATCATGGCCTCACCTTTTATGAAGATATCCACTGGGGGTAGACCCAGTAGAACCTCCATGGTTGCTGTGGGTGTACCATGCATCGCTCCAGTGATGGCTAGACAGGCCAGTCGCTGGATGCTGGTGAGAGTTTGCCGAGCTCCCACCTGACCTGCCTTGTGCCACCATACAACGCAACAGTACGTTATTATGGGTCTAACAATGGCGGTGTAAATCCACAGGACCATCCGCGGTTGTAGCCCCCATACTTTCCCACATGTACGCTTAGCGCACATGAGGGCTCCTTTGCATCTGTTTGCAATGTATCCTAGGTGTTTATTCCAGGTGAGTTTTGTATCCAGGTATACACCCAGATATTTGACCTCACGTTGGAAGGGCACCCTTGAATTAAAGAGAAGAGGTTCTGAGAGGCCCCTCAAATTTCTTTTCCTGGTGAAGGTTACAAGTGTGGTTTTGCTGGGGTTTACATTTAGGCCCTCAGTGCCACACCAGTCTTCCACCACTTTCAGAACTGACTGAGCCAGATCTGAGACTACTCCAACGAATGGTCCCCTAATCAGGATGACCACATCGTCGGCATAGCCTTGAGCATAAAAGCCGAGTGTGTTGAGTCGTTCAAGTAAAGAGTCCACAACAAGGTTCCACAACAGTGGGGATAGTACCCCCCCCCCCCCCCCTGCGGGCAGCCCCTCGCCACAGACACCTCCACTGATTCCCCAAGGAGCTCAGCATTTACTGTTCTACTCGTAAGCATAGTTTTTATCCACCTACATATGGTGTTGTTTATGTTATGCCTTTGAGTAGCCCTTATAATGGAGGTTACTGAGGTTGCATCAAATGCCCCCTCTATGTCCAAAAATATTCCTATTGCAAATTCCTTGTCAGCCAGCACAGTTTCCACCCTGGTGACTAGGTGGTGCAATGCGGCTTCACAGGATTTGCCTTGTTGATAGGCAAATTGGTTGGGGTGAATGGGCCTCTCTGTTAAGGAGGTTTCCCTCAAGTGTCTATCTACAAGTTTTTCCAACGCCTTCAAATTGAAGGATGTCAGACAGATGGGTCTAAATGCTTTTGCCTGGTTGTACCAAGGTTTCCCTGGCTTTGGCAAGAATATGACCCTTGCTTGACACCATCTTCTGGGGATCGTGCCTGTTGCCAGGCTCGCCCTAAAGAGAGCACCTAGTATCCTAACGACATTGTCCCCCCCTTCTTGTAGAAGTTTTGGGATGATGCCGTCCGGGCCAGGTGATTTATAGGGGTCAAATGAGTTGATGGCCCACATCACTCGCTCTTTGGTGACTACACTCTTTGCCACTTCCCAGTCTAAGGGAGAGGATTTCCCGCCGTTAGTGCGGGCTGGTGGGTCAGAGTCTGTACCTGGAGCATTTGTTACTAAGCAGCCAGGGAAGTGGGTCTCCAGCATGAGTGCCAGGGTGTCCCCAGCTGTTGAGGTATATTCTCCATTTGGTTTCACGAGTGTTCCAATTGGATTGATAGGATCTTTAGCAAGGATTCGCTGGAGTCTGGCACATTCAGAGGCACTTTCTACCTCTTCACAGAACCTCCTCCATGCTTCCCTTTTTGCTATTCTGATAAGTTTCCTATATTCAGCTAATTTGGTCTTATAATCATCCCAATAGCCGGTCTTTTTGGCTCTGTTATACAGTTTGCCAGTTTCACGTTTGACAGCTTTTAGTTCCGTATTCCACCAGGAAACCTGGATTGGCGAGGGCCCAGTTGTTGTCAGGGTGTGATTGTTGTATGAGGCGAGTAGCCCGCTTTCCAGCTCTACCGCCAGGGCCTCGATATCATTGTTATTGTGTATTTTGGTCCGAATTTCTCTCAACCTGCCCTCTACTTCCTCCTTGTAGTTCTTCCAGTTCGTTTTCCTAGGATCTCTATGTACTTGTCGTGTTTTACCCAAACCTTGGATTACCACGACAATGTACCTGTGATCGGAAAAGGAGGGGATGTCGGATACGAACCATTTTTCAATTCTTCTTTCGAGCAGAGGGGTTGTGATGGTAATATCGAGAACTTCTTTCCTGGATGAGGTTACAAATGTTGGTTTGTTTCCCCGGTTTGCCAAATATAAATCATTGGCTACCAGGTAGTCAAATAACAGGTCCCCTCGTGTGTTGATGTCAGTGCTTCCCCACGCACTATGGTGGGCGTTGGCATCTGCACCCAAAAGGAGCTGCATGTTGTCATTGCGGCATTTTTCAATAAGGTTAGCCACTTCTTCTGGTGGAGGTCCTCTTGAAGTATCTGCATCTCCTGGGAAGTACGCTGAGGCAGTGACTATATGCTCCCTATGGTTGCCTTCCGCGAGGATGATTTTCACTGCAACTAAATCCCTGAAACAGAACTCAGACATGGTTAGTGAATTTATATCATTTTTGATAAATATGCAGGAGCGTACATTTTCAGCGCAGTTGCGCTTGTAAATGAGCTTTCCTCCTGCGTTATTGAGGCCAGCAACTCTGCCCCGGGAAACCCAGGGTTCCTGGATGAGTGCTACGTCATATTTGCCAGCTGCAAGCAGTTGGCATAAGTTTGCTGTAGCCACCTTGTTGTGCTGCAGATTAATTTGAATAATCTGCAGCATTTATTTAGGTGGCGAAAGATGCCTGACGGTAACCCTACGGAACTGGAAGAAGGGTTGGAAGTTGTGCCCCCGCAGCCAGCCCATAGAGTCCCCATCAATGCTGAGGACCAGATCGAGTCCATCTCCCTCCACTCGACTGGTCAACAGGTGCCACTCCTTTGTTGAGAGACCAGGGTTCTGGATCTCAAACAAAGGAATGAGTTTTCTGGCATCGGATGCGTCGAGAAACGCAGTGGGGATCCAGACCCCAACCTTTTCTCGACCCTCCACCAGATCTTTTGCACGGCCGACCCGGAGGAGAGCTCCATCCCAGGGACACAGCCCCCCAACCAGCCCCACCAGCCAGTCTTTCGACCGGTCGTTGGCACTGGTCAGGTGGACCACACCATTGCTGGCGTAGCCCTTTGTGAACTGCGGCCCCAGACCCGGAGGCTCCCCGAGTGTGGCCTGTGCAATTGCAGAAAGGACCAAATTTGCCTCCACGTCGGATAGTCTTTCCACGGGGTGGTTACCATGTACTACGACCATCTTGGTGGCGGTGAGCGCACCACTATACCCACCCAGCCTCCTGCAAGAGCTGGAGGTGTTGGGTGGAGCAAGGGCAGCCCCCCGTGGCTTCTTTGGATTCTGCGTTGTAGCCGAAGGTGCGGTTGTGTGAGGGGTACGTTGCCGCTTGCGCGGCGTTTCCGCCCCAGCCCCATCCTGTCCTGTAGCCAGGCGGTTGCCGAGCCCAGGGTTAGTGGGGCCACCATGTCCAGGGGGTTTGTCAACACACGTATGTGTATCTGCCCCTCCAGAGCTGGTGGATCCGCCCCGAGCTACAGCCACCCCGGCCACAGGTACGTAAGGCTTACGTTTCTCAGGTTTGCGGGGGTTGATGGGTTCCCCCCGCTCGCGAGCCTTCAGCCTAGCCGCTTTTCTCCTCTGTGCACCACTGAGTCTGCGGCTAGGCTGCGTGGTGCTAGTGGTTTGCCCTTTCGGGCTGCCACCATCACCGCTGTGACAATCCATTGGTGCCGGGGTTTGGGCAGCCCCAGCATCATTGATTGTCATTTCTGTCAGTGATGAGGAAAGGGTGTCTCCGCCCATCTCATCACTGTCAGAAGGGTTTTTTTGTATGGTTTCTGGGTGGTTCATTTTGTTCCCACGAGAAGCTAGGGATATAAGCGTCCACCCGCGCAGAGCCCCGCATGCGCGGGTAAGCCTAATTACACCCAGGGGGTCGGCCGGTACCCTGGGGCAGCCGTTTGAGATGCACATTACCCTCTGCATCATGCAGACCCTAGGCACGGCGTGCACACCTTGTCTTGAGGGGGGGTGTCCGTTCTTAGTAACCAGTGCAATAGCTCACACTGCCCAGTATACTCCTAGGAGATACTATCGTGCAATGGACAGTGCGAGCCGTGGCTAAGCCCTCCCACCACGTCAAGGTGACGGACATTGGGGGGAAATACTGTGGGACGTTATGGGCCAGTTTCACCAAAGTTTTTAATCAATATTTACGTATTAAACCGAAGATGTCCGCTGTTAACAACGATATTCGGTTTCACCAACTCAGATTCAGAAAAATCAATGATCAAATGCGCTATATCGACGATCAAAACCAACCAGCCGGGTGGTTAGCGTTCAAATGAACGATTTACTAGGTAGGTAGTTCTTTTCGACATCATTGTTTACATGACCGAAATCCTTTTGACATTGAAAATGTCTTAGTCGACGGGTTAACCGGAAATTTTGTTACACAAAGAAAAAACGTCACGCTTTTTTCTTTTAATTTTCACGTACAACCAAGCCGTTGCTGAAGAAATGAAATTTCTATAGTTTTCACCGGACAAAAATCGTTCTCTACTCGTTGGAAAGTTCTCGATTAATCACGGATTTCTTCCGTACTTGTTCTTCTATTCATGTCGTAGTTTAATATTTATTTATGTTATAAATGGATATAGTAAACAATGCCGCTTGTTTTGTTCTCACTTGGTTGAGAAGTTAATCTTGGTTATAGTTATTGTAGACGCGCACCATAACAGAAAATTGCCTACCAGTGAATTCATATTCGTGGAAAAATTGTGCATCGTCGAGACTGGCTTACAGCAAATTCAGTAATTGTGTGTCAATAATTATTTTATATTTTCTAATTGTTATTTTATTTATATCAATAAAAAACATTTAAATTACTGAGACATTTTCAATGCTCAAAGCTCTTCTCTCATAGGAGAGAAAGTACGAGTGGCCTGCCGCGTTTTTTTGCTACGTTTTCCCCTATGTTTTGCTACATTTTCCTAGTTATTTTCTACGCTTTGCTACATGCTCGAAAATTAGCCAAAAAGGATTGATTAGAGCATTTTTTTTAGGACGAATTTGACAAGGATGATGAAGGCTTAACTTTACTATTCAACGTCCTCGTTGGATTAGAAAGAATACAGGGGATGTCAATCTCAATGAAATCGATTTTATGAGGAGGTACCTACCTACCAACTTTCAAAAACTATTTGTCAGACCTTGAACAAATTGATGGTAGCATCGAATACACAAGTCACGGGTAACGATATAGTTACATACATAGAATGTACAAATACAGTTGTAAAATAGTGTTATAAAATAGCTCATTACTCACAATAATTAAAATTACACTATGTACCTATCTAGATGGTGCCAAAGGCTGTTGACATTGAAGTGATGGGAGATACGAACATAAAAATACCTAGTTATGCAACTTGAACATAATATTACAAGACAATTATAACCTGTTTCTTGCGCTTTTTGAGGTGAAATAACTTTGGAATCTCGGATTCTGCTGTGGCTACAGTTATAAAATCCATCGAATACTGCTTTTTAGGAGACCGACTCTCGAAATTTCCAATGAAAACGAAGCATAATTGCGTTTGGTAGGAGTATTCCAGTGGTTTGGAATTTCGCGGTTTTTACTTCAAACTCAAATCTAGAATCGTTGAAGAAACCGTTATATTATCATCGGTGCAGTAGTTTCGAAATTATTATACGCCCCTACGAGTTTGTAAAACATTATGCTATCAGAGTGGATTAAGAAATATGGAAGCATTGAAGATTTCAGGTTGGTAACAGCTGTTCCCACACGATTATCTCGTTATTGCCCTCATTTTGCGGGTAAAAGCCACCTTGATATCGTCTTAATCAACGTTTAAACTTTAAATCGACGTTTCGCGGAAACGCTGTAAACAGGTGTTTACGTATAACTGATGTTTACAGATTACGTTGGTGAAACCCGTTTGTTTTAAATCAACTTTCCAAACTCTGGTTCCATAAAAAAAATGATCTACATTAACCACGGTTAGGGATTGTTGGTGAAAGCAGCCCTAAGTAGTGAGAGAAATTGAGGAGGAGTCTTTTAAACTGTACTTTACGTTGTTGTATTGAATATAATATCATCAATGTCTTCGAAAACTTTACCAAAGTT
Source organism: Adelphocoris suturalis (assembly GCA_030762985.1). Taxonomy (NCBI): domain Eukaryota; kingdom Metazoa; phylum Arthropoda; class Insecta; order Hemiptera; family Miridae; genus Adelphocoris; species Adelphocoris suturalis. Next base: position 125,405,839 of record CM061042.1, on the reverse strand, counting down.
GTGAAAGTAGTTGGAGAATATTTGAAGAGTGTACGGTTTAATTTGAGAAACAGAGGAATTTTATAAATACAGTTGTTTTTAATAATGGCTAACAGAATTTTAGAGGAATCGTTCTTCACACGGAAATACACTTTCGTCGCACAGAAAGAATTCCTTTCATGGAAGTTAACCGCCGTGTAATTAGATTACCTCAAATCACTGAATCCGCGGAAATATTGAATCGTTGACTAAGCGAGATTATTGTTTACACTTTCCAGGGTTTACTCAGAAAGTTACTCGTCCTGCTGCGGGCAAGGAAAGTATTTTGTTCACGACCCTCCGAAAACTTTTTCACTCAAAGTCGAACCGCTCAAACAAGATGGGATTTTGAGGGTCTGTCAAAAACAGTTCAGTTGAGCCGGATAAAAGTTGCTTATATAAAGTTCAAGAAGGATGAATTTTAATTAGCTCAACTTCGGCATTTAGTGTTGTGATTGTGACCCATATAGCCCCTTCTACAATGGTAGGATGTCAATTTTTGGCGGAAGGTCGAGAAACTTTCCGTTTCGGGCATTCCGTGGGAAATTCGGACACCCAAGGCTTTAACCCTCCATTCACTTGGTGGGGTCCATGCTAACCCCGGTGGAACTATTTTCTTTCTGTACACTCTCCATCTCTACCAGGAGCCTCATAGCCTTGAGTACCTTACTACTCAAGAAGAAGGAATTTCAATTACTTCGACTTCGGCATTTAGTGTTTTGATTCTGACCCAATATTCTAGGGTGTCAATTTTTGACGGAAGCTAGGGAAACTTTCTGTTTTGGACATTTCGTAGGGAATTCGGACACCCAAGGCTATAACCCTCCGATCACTAGGTGGGGTTCAATCTAACCCAAGTGGAACTATTTGCTTTCTGTACACAGCCCACCCCTATCAGGATCGTCATAGGCTTGAGTACCTTCCTACCTAGGGTACTTCAAGCATTGGCAAGAGGACGTCTTGCTGTGAGATATGAAGCTAAGTTGCTGTGAATTGCTTGTTGTTAAACTTGGTACAGTTTTGGGCGTGACAAGATTTACCACAGACAGAAAGACACGGCCCCAAAATTGATCAGCAAGCTCTGCTACGCAAAAAGCAAGTGAAAATTTTGATTTTGGAGGACAACAATCTTTTCGACTTCTATCACGAACACGAAGCTTCCCAACCTTCGGCAGTGAAGAAGCAAAATTAGATATTTAAGTCTAGTGGTTCCTGGTAAATTCAACGAAATGTCGAACCTCCACTAACTTCACCGTTTCACGATTATATTTTTGTCCCTTTTACGTCATGACCCTGCTCTTGGCCAATGAAAAACATCCTCAACCTCTGAAAAACATATGAGCAACATTTGAGAGTTGAGTCGGAAACTTTCAAACTCCTCCACTTTCTCACAGAATAAGCCGAAAATGTGAGTTTCCCGAAATGCTGAGGCAAATAATAACGAGGCCATTGAAAAGCTGTACCATTCATCGGTTCCGGAAAAGGCTTTGCTAACGAAAAACTTGATCACGCGGTTGAAAATAGAGCAATGAAGGTGGATTATTGCGAAAGGAAACCCCTCTTACAAGCGTTTTGTGAAAATACTCCATTTCCCCTTCCCTACCGGCTCATTCCCTTTTATTTTTTCCTCTCACAACCTCCCCCGCCGACCTCGCCTGGAAATATCTCCCCTCATTTACTTTGCCTCATAAAAACATCGGCTCGGCATTTAGAAGGGGAAATATACGGCAAATATAAGTACTTAAGGATTCTCTTGGTGTAGGGGTATGGCCTCCATCCCCTTACTCTATTACTCGTCTTATAAAGTAGTTCTGGCTGCGTGGCGGTAATGAGTTTCGTGGCGGTTCTTCAAATTAAACTGGGCCCACAACCACCACCTCCTTATAGAAGGCCGGAGTATACGAGTGACGTCACATCCGAAGGCCTCCGGTATGACGAAATTCATGTGTTTATTTAATTTTAATTTTAAAGGCACCCGGTAACCCCCATTCAAGATAGGCGATTTTGCAATTTTCATGTATCTTTTTCCAGGTTGTTGTTTGTTCAATTTCGTTCAATTTTTTACTGCATGTACTACTGGTTGTGTTATTCAAATAAGTCGGATAGTTTTCTGATAGGATCATTAAAAATATTTTTTACATGCGATCCAAAAATAGTCCTTTTTGACCCCCGATTTTTTGTCATTCAGAAATTCGTACTAACCAAGCCAAGTCAGATTTCATCAATCTATCAGACTCATCTGAAGCCATTTTGTAAATCTATAAGACAAAATTTGGATCATGTTGCTACGATGAACCGTTCCCGAGAAAAGTGTACATGAAGTTGAAAAAATGCAATTGTTCAGGAGAGCAGATTTTCTGAAAACTTCACCTCCACGCATCTCTTCGCATTGCCCGCATGATTCACTAGCACAGAATGTAAAAAGAAACAACAGAAGAGGAAGAAGATGGATGGATGGAGGAAGATGGATGTTCTGACAACATCCTCATGTCTCGACAACAAAAATTGAGAAAAGTCAAGTCAAGTCTTTGTTTACATCGGTGTTTTCTCCGCTACGTGTGTGCTTGCGATTCTTTACTTCTTTTCTTGCTCGTTTCACAACTTTTGTGATAAGCTCTCGTCGGAATGGGCAGATCTCAACGAGTTTTTCGTAAGCAGAAGAGAAATCCTCCTAAGAGATGGGTTCAACATTTACTGTCGGAACCTGACCCTCAGCCTTCAACTAGCCGCTTCCTACCCTTCCTCAGCCGGAATGCACTAGTCGCTGAATTCACTAATTTATTTCATACGCTTTAGATTCTAATTAATTACTTTTGGTTATACCATCTTGTTCAGTGGATTGTCTAGTTTTTTTTAAAGACAATAACAAAAAATTACCTAGAAAAATGTTTTTTTTTTTTTGCCTACCGGGTGCCCTTAATAATACGGCCATGCTCTATACAACATGTGAAAAAACCAATTATATGTACAAATTTAGTAGGTAGGTACTACTAAAGGAAAATTGAGTTCATGAAATTATATATTACATGCTGAAGTATACTAGAGAAAAGTAAAATTATAACGTCCAGGAATAAATGAATTAAGCTAAATGAACACTAAGCACTTTCTTTTTAACAGAAGACGGAGAATCTTGGAAGATGTCTACTTGTTCATAACACTTAAGTATCATATGATTCATCAGTTGGGGCAATATGCAGAGCGGGTGGTGATACATGTAATTTGTTGAGGAAAACGGGATCCAAAATAAATTCTCCGATCGCAGTCCAGGGCGTGGAATCAAATAAATTACTTAATACAGTAGTGTAGGTGAGTTCACCAGCCCCACCACTAGCTTGTGGAAAAAGGAGACATCTGCCACAGAACGGCTACGCGTAGGACTCGGAATACCAACCCAAGGTATCAAAATCATCAGAGTCCTAGGGAATATGGATCTGATATGCGACATATCGCAAAAACCTTCTCTGAACTCTGTTGATCTGTCCAATTTGGTACTTGTAGTGTGGGGACCAGACCACGGATGCATAATCCAGGATTGGAACCACGAGGGCCCTGTAAAGCGCGGTCAGAGCTGGTACATGGTTGAATTCTCGTGTTCCATTTTATGAAGCCCAATACTCCCATTGCTCGGCCTGTAATTGCAAAGATGTCGTCGGTAAACGACAGCTGGTCGTCAAGAACCACGCGTATAGAAAAACAATGGATACAATGTACTTAGATGTCCAATGGATACGCAAAGTACTTAGATACTTCGTGAAAAAGGAGCTGACGTTACCGCACACCACTAATTGTATTTATAATGAATTAAATTTCTCAAATGTATATCAGTTTACTCAGCGATCACACCTGGATTACATGAGCGGGGTCTTAAAAACAGTCTGTATCTAGACTGACTAATTTCCTGGCCAATGAAATAGATTGAAATAATGTTCGTCGTATTGTAGGTGGCGTAAGCTTGTGCGGAGGTTCCTGGGTAGGGATGTTGGCGATGCTGATTTTGGCTGCTTCAAAAAACTTAAGAATGAACTCCTAGAGAAGTCGCGGAGTGTTTTTGCTCAAAAAGTTTGAGACTAATCAAAAGATTCTCAACACCACCTTTTGTATGCTAAAATTAACCATGCCAGTAAAAGTTATGTAAATATACATAATGGCTAGCTGATTTCGGATATCATGAAGGCAAGGTTTGAGCTGTTTGAGCTGAAAAATATACCTAGCAGTACAATTGTGTACTGTGCAAGCTTTCTGTCCCTGAAGACTCCGTACATTTAGCGATCTGTCCGGTTCTAGCAGAGTGTTGTAGGAGGTTTTTAGGAGATACAGCCCTCGATATCGACCAACTATTGTAGATTCTAAACGGAGAGAACTGGTTGGGGCTGCATCTATATGTTATTAATGCTTTGCGTTACAGAAGAGAATTGAGAGGCCGTTTCAACTATATCTATTCGTTATTCACATAATCTATAATCCTTATTATGTGTTATTCATTCTGGCATATACCATATTATTCATGTATAAAAAAGTAAATGTTTTGAAATTATTAGAACAACTATCGAACGGTCATTCGTTCGATTTTTAGCCGTTTTTTGCTATTTGTAGTGATTTTTTCAGCACTTTTAAGAAATGTTACCAATTTAATGTGCTAAAAAAATGCTGGCCAACAAACTTGTCCTTTCGCTTAAGAAGCTTGATTTTTTGGGGCAAGATCGGAAGTTTTATCTCAATCCTAAGGAGAGTTAATGAAGAAATCTTTCAAAAATTTTGATTTTTAAATTTTCTGAGCCATTGCACTAGCTTCGTTTTCTACAAAAATTCGCTAAAAATAGGGGTTCCGATTCGAAAGACTAGGATTAGGAGTCTTAGCACTTGACAATCAAAATTCGATTTCACGATTCAGTGACGCATTTGAAAAATAAATAGGAGTTGCTACTCAATTTTTTTATTTTTTATATCTTCAGAAAAAAAAATATATATATATATATCTATTGATAAAGATAATCACAATGAAAGAAATAATAAACAAAATGACAATCATACATGTCCTTCGTCCAACTATCAAGGTTTATGATAATATATTCATAAATCTGTGATGAATCCCTGGAAACAGAAGAGAAATAGTTTATAATTTGGGTACCACGATAATGATCGAACTTTTTGCGAAGCAACCGTCCATCATCCAGGGCTCATTACGCGAAGGTCGAGGGCGAAATATAACTTACGGTCCCTTGCATTTTGGCTGTTTAACGATACCCGCGGTGCCCTACTGTCTTTGGGCAAATGGTTCTTTGGAAACTCCGTTGGAGGATGCTCTCGGCGTCCATGATTAATGGCTTCGAAACAAACCATCTGTGGCAAAAGTATGCTGGAAAAACTGATAAGGGCTATGGCGATGGAATATTAAAGGAATTTATTAGATGTCAGGTAGGAATTTTATGGACGCTCGACTTCAACCCCCTTTGTGAGGGAGCGGCCGACGGAAGCTTGGCGAAATTTTCAAAGGCTTCAGGTAATTTGGGGGCGACCCGCGGTCCTAATTTCACACCAGTTCGGTAGAGGACAACACTCAGTAAATATAAAAACGTCTGCCAAGTTGGGTGCGGCACATAGCTCCCTCGTTTACCATAGCTCCATGAATGTATAGATCATTGAAAAGTTTTAAATGATCTTGAGAAATTTCATAGAGGAAAAGAGTAAATCAAGAAGTAGCGTAAAATGTCATAATTCGTCAATTAAGAAACGAAAAAATCATACTCAAAGTAATTTACGTGCAAGCACAGAATGAACTGATGTGTTGAAAACAATGAAATAGGTGCGGGACCATGTACGAGTACAATCTAAACCGCGCATTCGCTGATAATTTCATCAAAATCGGATGAAAATTGTGGAAATAAAGGTCATTACAAGTATTTAATATTGGCGCATGCGCAGTAGCTATTAATGATACAGTCGTGTTGAAATTTATATGAAGTAATCAAGTCATCTTTTTCCAACTATCATCCAAATTTAAGCGAAATCGAACGACTAGAGTGTGAAAAAATAGAGCATAATGGAATTTACGTTTGCGCATGCGCAGAATGAAATATTGATTTGGCAACAATGAAAATGATAGGGGACCATCTACAACCTAACCTGCGCATTTTATGACAATTTAATCGAAATCGGATAAAAACAGTGTAAATTAAGGTCGTTTCAAGTATTTCACATAGGCGCATGCGCAGTAACTATTAATGATACTACCATGTTGAAATTCATATGGAATGATCAAATCATCATTTCCCAACTATCGTCCATGTTTGAGCGAGATCGGGGGCTTAATTAGTTAATTTTTAATTAGTTAACTTAATTAAGTTAATCCACCATGTGGGCTAAACAGTGGTCACCACTGTACCCCTCATTTTTTCCCTTCTTAGTTGCCAGTGGAGTCCATGATGGCGCTCCTTTTTAGTCAAGAATGGCAACATTCCCCCCCTTAGAATCGTGCCTCCTCCAATGTCCCTTCAGACACCTTGTGCAATGCCTCTAATGACCCTTTTGGTTGAGATGCGGCATAAACCTTAATTTAAAAAAAATAATAAATACAAAAATAAAAAGCCAATTTCCGCACATTCAAACATTAATTATAGCCCTAATTTGCATTTTAGAATGTATCCACATGTATTAGATACTATTAAATTCTGCATTCAATCATTTTGACTCGTACCTTGTTCTTCATCTAATCCTATGCGCCCATGTTACAATATATAATGAGGAAATTACTCTGCCCACCCAACTTGGTAGACGTTTTTCATAATGAATCCTAGTAATCAAAAAAGAAATAATTTCTTCTCTGGGATCATGATCAATCAAATCCAAAGCGTGCACTGATGCTTGACATTTTGGACATTACATATTAAGTGTTTTTTGTTAGTTTTTATAAGGTTCCATTTTAACGGATCAAAGGAGACCATCCAGTTCATCCGTTCGCTCTCAATAAAGGAAGGAAAAACAGCGTCAACACGCCTGGTATTAAAAACAGATGTTTTATGCGTGACGTGAGCACAGTTAAAACCTCTTTCCGAACATCGATGAAAACCCCTCAGAGCAAAGACCATGTCAAATTTCTCCCTTGATGGGAAATTGACCCCCAGCCAAAAGACATATCCATGTCAAAACTTGACCCCCAGCCAAAAGACATATCCATGTCGAATTTCTCCCTTGATGGGAAAAACAAAAGATCATGGATATGTCTGGTACCTACTACTTACCAGTTGGTACCTACTACTCAATTGTATACCAACCATGTAGTGCCTTCTTTTCACAAGATTATTCCATTATGGTTACAAAACAATATTAGTTTTTAACTTAGAGTAATAAATCACTATTCTTTGACACTACAATGGCTTAGAGGTCATGAAATGTCGTGGTAAAATTAGAGCATTCCAAAAAGTGGCGAACGATTTTCCTACTATGAAAACTATGGGAGTTACTCTTCCCTAGTAACGCCTTGGTTGTACGTGAAAATCAATAGAAAATGTGCCGGTCGGGAAAAAAAGTGTCGGTCGGGAAAAAAAAGTGTCGGTCGGGAAAAAAAAGTGTCGCGAAAAATTCCTTGACCCCCAGCCAAAAGACATATCCATGTCAAAACAGTAGTTTTATCATCCTTCATTTCATTTGACGTTATGGACTTCAACTAAGTCCATTATCAATTTAACACTATCGTTTTCCGTCCCTCATAAATTTTTCGCCACTCGTTGAAGAAATCATCTTTATCATCTGATATTGAAGATGTCGATTGTGTAGGAATTCAATTTTGGGTTTGTGCAGCCAGAATTCCATGGCAAATTTTCATCCCAAAATTCTGATAGCCCAGGAAACATCCCCTTAAATGTAATTACATTACATTAGCAACAATCGAGAACATGGAACTACTCCTATCCATCACAACCTAGAGGTATTCATAGTAGGTAATTTCAAGAATTTACTTAAAACCAGACAAAACACATCAACGTTTGACGCTATATCATTTTCCCCAGGAATAGTTAAATTTTATCTGAAAGGAATTGTTATTATAGGGAGGAAGTGCTTTGGGACTATAACTCACAGCGCATAAAACCTCTGAGGGTTTATCGGGATTCATTAATGCCAAGAGAAACTAAGGACCGTCAACGTGGATGGGGAAACTCTGATGAAATTGAAAATCTTGACAGCGTCCCCCAGAAACTTGGAATCCTTCTGTAATCCACCTTAATTAATTATTCGCTGAAGTATCGGAGGGACTCTGCCAATTCACTTAGCGGTATATTACAGGGAGAAACAATATGAGACGTTTCCTCGGGAGGTGCCTCGCGGTAAAATGAATAACGTCGGGATGACATGAGAACAGGCGGTACGGCGACCTGCCTTCCATCTCGTGCTCAGTCGAGGATGGCAGTTGTCGCTTGTGGATTTCAATCTCGCGAATCCACGTGGAGGCGGTAATTATAGTGTCACTGTATATGTAACTGTATGTGTGACTGTATATGTGACTGTAAGTGATTCATATAACTGCGAATGTGGTGTCCTCTCCAGTTGTTATTTCGAACTGTTGTAACAAACGAATCTTCTCCATCAAACCTCTTGCGTTTCAATGCTCTTGCGTGCAATGCGTTTCTACCATTATTATTGCAGTAAGCCGTGTTTTAGTGAATTTTCGTAAAAAATGAAGCTATTGAAATGGCTCCAAAAAGTTTAAAATCAAAATTTTCGAAACATTTCTCCATTGAAATCCGTTTTGAGACATTATGAAACGAATCCTAGAGTTTTAACACTTATATATATGTATATATATGTATATATATATATATATATATATATATATATATATATATATATAATTTGGGAATCGTATAGAAAACCTCTAACATAGTTTGACGCTGACTATTCTCCCCTAAGTTTTCCATTCAAACTCCACACCTGCATTTTAGGTTGGTTGGCAGGACTGTTCTCCTCCAACACGTACTACCTTCTTTTTCGAAAGCGAGTTGTGTGCACTTATACGTTCAGTTGAATAAACATCTTCCCTCAGTTTAACCATACCGTTTGTGTTCATTGAAAACCCACTACTGACTAGAGTGATCTCGATATAAATACATACATATATATATATATATATATATATATATATATATATATATATATATATATATATATATATATATATATATATTAATTTGAGTTGTTACAGAAGGTTGGAAAAGATAGCTATCTTTTCCAACCTTCTGTAACAACTCAAATTAATATTACACGCGAGTGTTTTCATCTTTCATCAAAACTATATATATATATATATATATATATATATATATATATATATATATAGTGTGTGTGTGTGTGTGTTGTCATTCCAGACGATAACTCTCCTTAGGATTGAGATAAAAATTCCGTTCTTGCGCCAAAAATCAAGCTTTCCAAACGAAAGTATGAGTTCGTTGTTCAACACTTTTCAAGCACATAAAAAAAGGTGCTTTTCTGTTACACCCCCGCCCCATGTTTCTAGGCATATTTACGTAGAATTGGTGATAATTTCAAGCTGTGGGAAGAAATTATATTATTTAAAAAAAAGTGCTCAAAAAATCATTAAAAATGACTAAAACGGTCAAAAATCGTTAAATTTTAGAATTTCAGTCAAAAGGAGTTCATCAACAATGAACTAGAACATAAAAAACTTTATTCACAAATATGCTGAAAAAGTAATCAAACTTCATTAATATTTGCTGGAAAATCTATTTAAAAATTGAAAAATTACATCCAAAATCTGTTTTGAATCGGAGAATATGATTTGGAACGAGTTTATTTGCCATAAAATATTTATGATTTACAATTTCTTTGCACTCAAATATCTCAAATTTCAAAACAAAGTAACATAATATGACACGATAACCTACGAAAATTCGCTCAAACGATCATGCTACATGACTGGAACTTTTCTGTTCTGGTGATTATGGTTTGAAAACTTTATTAAAAACGCTGCAAATTATTACACAAAGGTTTATTATTTCTGTGGTCGACAACCCTTCTACGTAGACCATTGGTCTTTAATTATTTAATCCCGTACTTATAGGTAATATATGATCAGAACATGGCACATCGTGCCTCCCAAAAGGGTTCACACCTATTCAGTTCTAAGATCCCGCCATTTTACTCTTCAAAGTAAATAAAAACGAACCGTTGCAATAGCATCATCAGTTCCAGGCCATAACCGTTATTAATTGGATGATGCAGTTTCTGTCAATGAAAAAGTCAAGTGATCTGTAAGCCTGCTGGAATGAGCGAACGCCATACTAACGTATTATATTTATTCAATTTAATTTTCCGAGAAATACGTTATAGGTGATTTCTGTGGAATATAATATAAATAAGGTTCTTTAATCAACTGAACGGTCAAACCAACTGTGAGATCCGCAGATCGGCAATTGAGGACAGGTATTCCTGCTATTTCATTATCCCCAGACATTATCCAGCTCCCTTGATTAGTAATGTTAATTATCCGATGGGACACGTAAGCACAGCTGTTGCAGCGACGCAGAACAGCGATAGTTCACGAATCACTCTGGCCAGAACACCATGTATTAGTCTGCCAGAAGCGCCCTAAATAGTGTTGTGTCTATACAAATTGTACTCAAATTGTAAATTGCAATCAAACAAATTGTACCATTGATTCCTTACATTAAATCATAATCTTGAACGTTATTACAAAACGCAGGAACAACTCCTAGAACTCCACTAAAGAATATAGAACACTCTAACAAACCCCGATAAATCCGCAACACCAGTAGACATTTCCATATTTTGCGCAACACCCACCATCATCTTTCCTGGTGCTGCCGATTTATCGGCGAGCTGAAGTAGGTTTTTTTTAAAGTTATAAACAATCTAGTTTGTCGAGATGTTTTTTTTTGTGTTGAACATCTTATCATGAGAGTTGGAAGAAAGAACACAAACAGCGTTTTTAGCGAATTTTCGCGGAAAATGAATTATTAAAATGGCTTGGAAAATTTTCAAATAAAAATTGTTCTTCATTGAAATCCGTTTTGAGGCAGCCTGAAACAAATCTTAGAGTTTAACGCTTTTTCATATATATATATATATATATATATATATATATATATATATATATATATATATGATATATTTAGTTATGTATTTATTTATCTATTTATTTATATATGTGTCATTCCAGACGATAACTCTCCTTAGGATTGAGATATAAATTCCGCTCTTGCACCAATAAATCAAGCTCTCCAAACGAAAGGATCAGTTTGTTGGCCAGCACTTTTTAAGCACATTAAATTAATCAAATTTCAAAAAAATTACTTATAAAAATCATTAAAAATGGCTAAAAACGGTTAAACATTGTTAAATTGATATTGTTTGGTAGAATATAATATGTACAAGATTATCTTGAAAAATGTACTTAAAATTCATCAAAATTTGCTAAAAAATCGATAAAAACAGCACACAAAAAACGGCAAATAAAATATAGATTTATATACCTATATTAAATAGGTTTATATACTCGTAGGTACCTATTATAAATTTTTATAATAAAAACTTTTAGGATCCACAACATTTCCGAGGCGTTGGTATCTAGTACCATGCATATAGGGATTCTGTTTGATTATGTATGGATTTTTATTAAAATGGAGGAGAATATTCTTGATTAGAAGTTTGTCTAGGGAAGAAATACAACATTATGTGAAAAGCTCGGCAGAGAGATGATTCTGAGGCTTAAGAAATATTATTTTGATGATAGCTTTTCCGTTCCTGTTATGCATGCATTAGTTACCAATGAGTTTTTAATTCAGATCGTCTGCTTGATGTATATATAACATACGTAAAAGTAAGTATAGAACAGGGGGTGTGAAATTACAATAAATGTCTTGAAAAACGGAGTGCTTCATTCGAAGGGTATTCGGTATCGGTATTCACGAAAATTCAAATAACCTAAATACGTTGTAATGAAACATACATTCAACCTATAAAACGCTTATGATTGGTTCAGTAATTTTCGCTATTATTTCCGTATCCTGCTAAGCTTCATGTATCACTAATAAATACATACAGATTGATCGATTTTATTGGAAAGTTACTAAGCGAAAAATAGGTAGGTCGTTGAAATTTAGATTTATGAGAAGAGGGCCTTGTTTTTGAAAGAAAGTATGATTTGAATCCTATTAGTCCTAATAAATGAATGATTCCAATGGCACGACGCCGCCGTGTTCCCTGGCGTAGACGCATCCAAGCCCACTAACTACGACCGACGATGCTTAAATCACTTAACTGAGACAAGAACTGGTTTGTCCAACGTGGTATGAATGTATCGGATGGAATGATATGTAGGGTTCGAGGAGAGAGAGGTTGTTACTTTACTACCGATTTTAACATAAGTAAAAATGATAATACACCACCCATCCAAGTGTTACGAATGAAAACGACTCTCAACAGATATATCTGTAGGTAAGTTATGTCGCCAGTAAAATCAAATCCTTAAATCATGCAAAAGTACATACCTACTGAATAGTTAACCAAAATATCATGTGCAACTCACCACAGTTTCATGCATTTAGCACTGCCGAATCAGATAATATTGATATTACATTGTGTATGTTCTTATTGCGACAAAACAGGAAAAAAAATTATGGTAAATAAGAAAAAATTAGTGATAGTCACTCACGTTTGCAGAGAAATTCATAATGATACATCAGATCGTACCTGAAATGAAAAATTTCAAATAAATGTACAATAACAACAAAGTTCAAAATGACGATAGGTTCTCCATGATGTGTGGAGAGTCTCCACAACATCGGTTAAGGACCTGTTCAATGGCTAAAAATCGTTAAATGTATACTTTTAAGCAGAATATTGCTCGTAGTTTATGAACTATAAAATAGAACATTCAAAAATTGATATACGAAATCGTGCTGGAAAATGTGCTTAAATTTCATTAAAATGTTTTACAAAAAATCGGTAAAAACGGGAGAAAACAAGTTAAAAATTCAAAATCTCTTTTCAAATAGCAGATTATTATTTAGAACTAGTTGTAGCCATTAAATTGGTATTTAACTATTTCTTTTCATTCAAAGTCCTCAATTTTCAAAACAATGCTACGAATATAGTAACTGCGATAATTTAGGAAAATTCGTCCATACGATCATGCTACAGGACTGGAACTTTTTTCAATTATTTTTCTTTCACAGCATTCTAACCAACCATATGGCATCAGGAGCAAGGGCGTACGCAGGGGTGGGGCAACTGGGGCAGTTGCCCCAGTAGACTACCTACTCCGCAATTATCTCGTCACACAAATTGATACGCAATTTCTTCTACAATGAACAACTGGGGTTAGTTCCTACCTACACTTCTTGCAATACCTACTCTTTTATTACTTTAGATAGGTACTTTGTGTACCTAGGTACCTATCCTATGAGCGCAAAAACGATAGTAGCTGAGATTAAAAACTTCACGGTGAACTACCATGGCTGGCCATAACAATGGTGCACAGACAATCATGCGTGAGCATTTAAAAAAAGCAGTTTTTGTCCACTGCACAAGCCACAGATTGAACTTAGTCGTTAATGATCTCAATCAGGTCCCTGAAATTCGCAACACAGTTTCAGTTATCAAGGAAATAATCAATTTCTTTCGAGATTCGGCTCTAAGACCAAGATATGCTCCAAAAATCGCTGGATTTTGTGAAACACGTATTTCACAGAAATACTTATCTATAAGGATTTTCAGAGAACAATACGTGGCGCTTATTGAAGGCCTGGAAACACTATCTAGAGAGGGCAATGCTGCAACAAGAAAAGTTGCTTTTCCACTCCATTGCGCTGCAACAAAATTACAATTTATTATTTGTCTGGAAATCATCGCCAAGTATTCCGCCATTTTGAAACCTTTGGTTAATAACCTACAATCGAAGAAGTAGGATTTGGCTCTCAGACTCATCAGAGAGCACCGTGAAAGCTCTGATATATTGATTTTGGACATTCTCGCGGCTTCTGACTCTCTTCCCGAATGTGTGGGGGAAGAAATCTGGCGGCACAGAATAGTAAACGTCAACAACATCGTTCCAATCGAAAACGTCAATCATCGAAAATGTTGGAAATGTCAAAGGAAGAACTCAAACTGCAACTGACCCACTTTTGTAAGTTTTATGGTCTGGATACCCTCATTGAAACCGAGGCTGAGCAATGGCATATGTACATTTTAGATGAAAAAGGGTCTTACTACAGAAAAATTGAATGAATTGGATCTGATAGATGTACTACAAGAGACCAAGGGGTTTCAGCCCCAAGTGAAATCGGCGCTTAACGTTCTTCTCGCACAGCCGTTCACAACGTGTACGATTGAAAGGTCATTCAGCTCGTTGAGAAGGGTTAAAACATGGATGAGGTCAACCATGCCAGAATCCCGTGTCAACGGACTATGCTTATTGAATGTACACAAAAAGTTGGTCCTCAAGAAGAAAAATCAATTTGTTGATGAAGTTTTGAAACTTTTTTGTGAAAACCCCAGGTATTTGATGTTGCAGTAACAATAATTTTCAAGTTGTTCTTAGTTCATTACATTTTATATAAATTATAACTTTGCATTTACCCTCATTTTGTTCATGATTATTTTTGCCTACATCGGTCTTATAAAATTATCGTTGGCCCCAGTAGAGCGAAAAGTCTGCGTACGCCCTTGATCAGGAGGTCTTCATAACATTTTCATCTGTTCGCTACACTCAATATTTTACTCTGATTAAATAGACCAATAGACGGAAAATATCAGAACAGTAGAATTATGATTTATGGAACAATAAGCTCACATAATGCCGGTAGCGTGAAGTATTTGAGTATTAACAACTTGCGGAAAATTCGTTGGATGACCGGGCAGAATATAAAACCAAAGAAAATGCTCGATATAGGATTCACAAGAATCATAGGATGCCTTACACTTCCTGGAAGAATGTTCAATTCTAGCAGAAAGAAGAATGTATTGGTTCGGAAGAGTAAATTAACAAGTCAGACATGTTGCAATATTTTGGAAGACGGAGAAAAGTAATGCGTGTGGGCTACTGTATTTAATTATTGAAGTGTGAACCAAGAAATCAATGTGAAGAAGGAAACGGTAATAAGATTCCAGTTATTAGGTGCGCGGATCTTTATTTTTGTTATTATTTGGATTTTTTTTTTTTTTTGAGATTGGGAATCAAAATTGTCATTTATCAATTTGTAACTCACCTGAGATAGTTGTACTTTGGTAGACACTTTGTTGACAACACTTATTATAATTTGTAGGGGCTGTGATAATTATTTATATGAAATACGTGAAAATTATGTATATGATTATACGTCGAAAATTGTGATAATTATATATATGAAATATACATAAAATAATAGGTTACAAATGATTATTATTATCATTATTTTTATTATTATTTTATTTTATTTTGTGTGTGTGAGTATGTATGTGTGTGATGTTATGTTCAAATGTCTGTAAAACGAAAGCATCAACTGTAAATTTAAAATTACCAACCAAGTAGACGGCTATTGCCATACTTAATTATGGTATTATAATTGTAGACTGCCATATGCAAAACATCTAAATGCCATTTATAAAATTGTCCAGCAGACCCAAAGAACTGTTCATAGCCGAGTAAAAGAATGAATGAAATGTATTTTGTAGTTTTTCATGTCTGTTGTACATTTCATTAGGTATTTTTCAATTAGTAAATAAATCAACAACTAAAATTAATTGTCCTATTTTTAGCGAATCTCAACCAAAACAGCCTTAGTGCCTTGCATAACTCATTTTGGTAACCAGGAAGGTCAAATTTTAGTTTATTGAATACATTTCAGCCTGTGTTCTGATACTTATGTCACAACATGTTGCAGAAAAGGGTTGAATATAAAGTAGGTAGGTAATTAAAACTTTTATTGCACCAAATGTATTTAAAAGAAGTAATTAAAATGTAAGGAAAGCATATTATTAGGTACCTATAATATATGAAAATCTAATGGTGTCTATGGTTGTGTTACTCAATCACGTAAAAAATACTGGACTCATTGAACTGAAATCGTACATGGATATTCATCGGGTCCCTGGTTAAAGCAAATACTATAATATTACAATCCTTCAGACTTACTCCTTCATAACTCGGCTTTCCCGGTAAGAACGTAAACAACTTTGTAATTAAAGAAAAAGCCGACATGCGTCGAACTTACGTCAAATTAGGATGGGGCGGGTTCACGGGTAAAGAACTTTCGAAAAATAATTCGACGATACTAAAACTGTTTTGGTGGATTGAGCCGAGCAGTTTTTATTCGTAAGATACCCGTTCAAAAACTGATGTTCAAAACGCCTTATTTACTGCAGCAATGTTGGTCGGGAAATAGTTTTAACGTAACTGAGGTTATAATGAGTTGGTTATATAGAGGGGACGTTTAGTTGGAAAGTTAATTTGGTACAACTTGAAAATTGATTGCTAAAATTAGAGTTGAAGCCACTTGGGAATGGTGGGTAAAAATTACAAGGTACCTACCAGCAGATTTGGGTCCGCACTGTAAACGATTCCCACTCTAAACGATTCGCTCATTGCGGCCTACCACTAAATGCACCAAAGAAGCTCATTCTATCCCAACGACCTCATCAACATGATACCGAATCAACGTCCACTCCCTCGCCTCGAACGTCGTTTGAAGAGAAAACACCATGGTGACTTTGCGAATGGTTTCAACTAAACATCAACAACTCAACATCTAAACAGTTCCGATCCACGTACTTTCACAACTTTGACATTCTCATAGTTCCTCAACACTTCATTTCCACTATTCCGAAATTCAGACTTTACGAGGATAAGACATTGGACTTATACCTAGGTTCCTAACTACATGTGAATCACGCTCAGCATGCTATTAGACCTATTGTATGTTCACACAATGAGAGTGCTTAGCACAATGTTGTTTCTTAATAAACGTCATAAAAAATAAAAAAATAAAGATTTGGGTCCATGCAATGCACACCCGTGCAATGCATGGAACCACATCTTAGACCACCAGCCAAATGAATAAATCTAAATCTAATAAAAATAAAAATCTTGATTTTTTGGGGATAACCTTGGAATCATGATTTCAACGCCCTTCATCTTCCCGGCAGTCCATTTTTTTTAGAGGAAGGGTAGTGGACTGAAGATCCGCTGTCTTTTGCAATGTTCATCCAGTCGTAAAAACTGTTTACCGCCTTTAGCACAAACATGGCCGAAATTCCCTGTTTTTTACTTCACTCCCCCACGTTATCTGACCAGAAGATTGTTTTTGTTTTGGGCGATTTAAGATTTGCCGTATTAGTTGTTATGAGTACAGGTGCTGATTTCGTTACAGCCCCGAATTCCCTCTGTCTCGTCCTAAAAAAATAAGAAGTCTTCACCGCTATCGTCGATATGAATCCCAAGGTTGATACAAGTCAGTTGTCTGCTACAATACATTTGGGATGTGGGCAAAGTTAACTTAAGCAGAATGAAGGGAATCTTATTTTCCACTTGTTTTACTATCAGTCCGATCCTGTGTAAACTATATCAGTTGATTCAATATTGAGAAAATAGAAATTTTTACCGTTTGCACGGAAAAAACTGATGCATAGATATGTCTTTCGTAGGACCCATTATGGTACTTAACTTGTAGGTAAGATAAGACACAGTAGGTAAAATCACTTAAATTAAACCACTATCTGCTTTAAAAGCAGATACCATGTTACATGGATATGTCTTTGACTGGGGATTTCTTAACGGTTGTCCTCGAGAGCTGTAAACAAATCCTTTAACTTTAAACAAATCCCTGGGCCGCATGGCCGCATCCCGACTAATTCTAACAAAACAACAGTTTACTTATAGAAATGTTGAAAATAACAGCGGAGAGAAGCCACTACAATGAGTTGTTTTTAACAGTCGACTGATGTCAAGAAGATGAAAATGTTTCTTATGGAGTGCAGTAAATGATGCTATTGCTTTACGTTAAGAATATTGTAACCGGCTTATTAAAGTTGTTTATAGTCCAATCAACTTAGTTTAGGAATGTAGCCAGGTACGTAAGGAGGGGAAAATTGGTAGCTTGAGATGTGAACATTTATCACATAAATCAAGCGCTTTCTAACGAGTGGCGAACGATTTTTGTGCGATGAAAACTGCGGAAGTTCCATTCCCCTAGCAACGGCTGGGTTGTACACGAAAAACACTGAAATTGTGACACAAATTTTGCATCACGGAAATTTTTGGTTGACCCCCCAGAGCAAAGACATATCCATGTTGAAATTCGGATTGTTTTGTTGTTGTTTCGTTAATTGCTAAGAAATTGTGACTTCCTTATTTTGTGGATAGAGTAGCGTGATTAGTAACGTGATGAAAGAAGGTAAAAACCTAGTTACCCATTACATTTCATCATGCTTAGTTTGTCATGACCCCCAGCCAAAAGACATAAATATCTATGTCAAAAACATCATCGGGGGATCACGGAGGAAGCATAGCAACGTTGTGCAACAAAATGGGCACTTTGTGTTGTTTGGTTTGACATTGATAAACGAACCGCTCGGAGCTCTACTTTCTTTCAGAAACTTCTTATGGCACATCAGGTCCGAATTCGTTAAAAAACGTATTTCTCAAAAAATGACACTTAGGTTGTTTTGCATATGACAGTCTTCAATTGCCAACTGTTATTTATTATTCATCATAAATAAATCACGTTTTTCATGCATTCATTCATTCAACTCCGGTAGCCTGATATAACCATATTAGCCAGCAAGTTGGCTCCACCATTCCTTTGTTAATTTAGTTATGGGATAGCCACCCCTTATCATCCAGCGTGTAATAATTTGCGTTGTTGAGACCACCCGCGAATGACCTAACCTCACCTAAGCAGTGAATCCCCTATTTAAACTCATGAGCTGTTGAGTGGCATTACACGACGCGGTTCGCTGTCCCAAGCATTATTGGATTATCATACCGCTCATTTCATAAGCTCGCTCCCATAAACCCTCGCAAAAACGTGAAATGCGGCGTACCGTTGGTTTAACTTCATTTATTTCAGGAGAAGTTTAATCGTAATTTAATTAGGGTTTTTAGGCCTCGCCCAGCGATGTTTCACTAAAGACCGCCCCATCCATCAAGGAACCGGAGCTCTGAGTGAGGAATCGCCCCGAAGATAGCGATAGCAGCCGGAATCATTACTCCCCACGGTATTATCGTGGATGTCAGCGAGGTTTTCTGTCGTTAAACTATGAGGGTTTTTCTCTGGAAAAAAGAACCCACCACAAAGGGCAGACTCTAGCTCGAATTAAGGGGAAGCTGGATAAAAGCTTTCCATCTCATCGTCCTAATCTAAGTAGATCCAGGCGTAACGATATACTCGTACATAACTGAAGTAATTTTCGGATCGCAGGAGCCTTTACCAAACAAAGTTATCATTGTACGACTCCACAGCAGAAGAAGATTACGTTTTGTTTTGTGTTAGTCAAGTTTTAAACGTTAAGGTGTTATATTTTACTGTAGCTGTTGTTGAGGAGCTGTATTGTATTATATTTCAAATTCTGTAGGCAGTCTTTTTTTTTAATTCTAAGTATACCTAAAGTAGTGGAAGCATTGTTTTCACTTTTAGAGTAAAGAAAAATTTATTTTCTCTAAACTCAAAAAAATTCCACTCGCATTTCCCGTTTTAGACCATTCTGAACAACTTAGGTTCTGCGTCTGTCAAGTCAGTGTGAGTGTCTGTATGTGTGTGTCTGTCGTGTCCGCAAATTTTCGTAAATAGCTCAATTTCCACAGTTTTCATCCGGCTTTGATAAAATTTTCAGAGATTGTGCGGGCGAGGGTCTAAATGGTCTCCTACCAATTTCATCATTGCCAAATCAACACCCCTAATAGTCGTCCGATCTCGCTAAAATTGGAAAAATAGTTGGAAGAAGACAATTCGAGTATTCCATATCAGTTTCAAGATTATCGAAACATTAGTAACTCCTGCATATGCACAAACGTTAAATCCTTAAAACAAGCTAAATATTCATAGTTGTTCTTCGATTTTGATGAAATGTTCAGGGAATGTGCGGGTTAGGCAGCAGATGTTCCCCTATTCATTTCATTTTTGCCAGATCAATACTTCACTCTGCGCAAGCGCAAACATTATACCACATTTTTTTACTTCTTTGCCCGTTCTCGCTCAAACTTGGTGGATAGTTGGGAAAAGACAATTGAATCATTCCATATGAATTTAAACATGATTCTATCAGTAGTAGATGTTGCGCATGCGCGAATTGAAATCTTTGTGACAAGATTAATTTCCACAGTTTTTATCTGAGTTCGACGAAATTTCCAAGGAATGTGTGGGTCAAGCTGTAATTTTTCCTCCGTCAGTTTCATCGTTCTCAAATCGATGCTTTACTCTGCGCTTGTGCATACGTAAATTCCATCTAGCTTATTTTTCTCACGCCCTAGTCGTTTGAACTCGGTCAAATTTGGATGATAATTGGGTTCGATCATCACAAATGAATCGACCTAAATTTCCGCATTTTTCATCCGATTTTGATGAATTGTCCGGGAATGTGTGGGTTAGGCTGAATATGGTCCTATACCAATTTCATTGTTCTCAAATCATTACTTGATAAAGTTTGTTAACTATATAATAGAACATTTGAAAATTTATGTCCAAAATTATGGTGAAAAATGAAAACCCAAAATCTCTATTTGAATAGTAGATTATTATTTAGAACGAGTTATTCGCCATTAAATTGGTAATAAACATTTTCTTTTTACTCAAAGTACTCACTTTTGAAAACAATGTAACATAATAATAGTACAATAATTTACGAAAATTCACTCATATGATCATGCTGCATGACTGGAACTTTTTTTTATTGTAGTTCCATAATTCTTCCTATCTTTCACCCACACTTCTTTCCCCTCCTTCAACTCGACCAAGGTTTTGACTCTGTTGCTTGTTGAAATGTGCCCTTTGTTTCATATTACGTTCTTCATCCTTTGCTTTGAACATTTCCAATTATGGCCATCGGGGAATCAGCTGGCCCGTTTTTATCGGAAGGGTGCCTCTCAGTTTCCGATTCATTAGCAATTCTGCAGGGGACATTCCGTGTTCCAAGGGTGTCCTGTACTCCAATAGAACTAGTTCCAAATCGCCTTTTGGAACCAAGCCTTGGGCAATTTTCACCATTACTTCCGCGAATTCGTTGTTTCGGGGATACCGTGGGCTGCTCCAGATCATCCTCATTCCCATCTGTTCTGCACATTGCTTAATCTCAAAGCGGTGATTAATTTTATCCATACAACATCCGCTTCAAGACGAACTTCCGCACACTGTATTTCGTGGTGTACGCCCCACCCTTCCACTGGCCAAATTACTCCACTAGTAGAAACATTATATATGTACAAATTAATATTGGGGCGTGAACATGGCTGGATGTTTTTGTGTGAATGGAGATCAAAAATTAACATAATGACGGGTAATCGTTCATTTAAGTAAAATTTAAGGGATCTCAACGATATCTCCCATTCATACTTGAATAATTAAGGTCTTTATGAAGTACATTGACTTTCAGGCCAGGATAATTGAACATAGAATATAGGTACTGATTCACCCTAACGGGGAAAACAAATTGTTGATTAACAATTAAATAAGTAATATTATTAGTTAACAAATCAGCGAAGAAATTGATGTTATAAAACATTAATCAAGGCTTGATGGACACAAAGGTTTCTATTACAAACATATTCAATCAAATTGATGGTTCGAACCATTTTCTCTCCCCGTTATATAACTTGCATGGACCGTGAACGGAAAAACGACCCTCAAAGGCAAACGAGGGAGTAATCATGGACTCTCATCAAAAGTGAATTTACTCGCGATAAAAGATTAAATATCCCATGTGTTACACGAGAACCTACCGGTACTAATTTGTTTCCATCGCCAATTTCAAGGGGCGTTTTATACGAACCCAATCGTTGAAAAGGGTTGAATTCGAACTCCCCTAATGGAGCGCTTAATGCCTAACACTTACAACGATGGAAATGACCGATTCATCTTAATTAGGTCGGCCGCTCAGTGGGGCAGGAGGGTACACCTTATTGAAAACGCGTGGGAGGGAATCACCTTCAAGTATTGATGAAGGCAGTTGAACCCTTTGATGGTGAAACCACTTGAAAGCGCTGGGCTTTAACGACCTGAGGTTGTTGATCGGGAGTCCGCAAGTTGGTTTGTGACCAGGAAGAGAAGATTGGCTAAGGGGCCATGTCTGAATGTAATTCCAAAGTAAATAGTAACAAACGAGGCAACATGCTGAAATCCATTGTCATGTACTGAACCCGGTCCAGGATATTGATTGGTTTGCTTGTGATAATGACAGACTCGGAACAATTGATTAATTCTCTTGGGACATCATCCTACAGAAAGGCTAAGTAAGTAGGTCATTCACTACGTAGTATAAGCTTATGCCATATTTTAGACATGTTTCATGTCTTTAGGATGGCCCATGTTTTGGATTTTTGGCAGGACAGCCAGCATTGCCATCTCACGGTCATCCATTACCGTACCAGTCCCTTCCAAATTACCGTACATTCTCGTACATCAATCCTTAAACTTACCGTACCTTCACCGTACGCAAATTTCTACAAACTTTTGATGTTCATCAAATAAATTTAGCAAAAATAACAAAACTTAGTAGGTTTTTAACCAACTGGCAAACCCGAAATTACTTCAATAAAAACTTGAAAAGTTTTTAGAAAAATTCATCTTTGTTTGATTTTCCAAGCTAGGGAGTTACTTTACTGGTTGTCCAGGCTTTTATTGTAAATCGGTGAAATGGGAAGTAGACACAGATGTCATTGTCGTGTACCTAGTATATATCAAATTTTCGTCGGAAATAAACTCAATTTTTTTTGACCGGTCCATCTCTTTGGTAAACGAAAAGCACGATTTTTCAATTTATAGAAAAGATAAATATAGCGATATAACTATCCATAGTACTTCAAATCACCCTTTAGTACATAAGCATGCAGCCTTCCATAGTACGATCAACCGAGCACTATCTATTCCAACGAGTAGACAAAATTTATTATTATAAACACAATATTTATAAACGAGTGAAAAATCTATTATCAAAAGCATAGCGACTAGTAACGGATATGGAGGAGATCTCGTTGATACGAATAGTAATCATTATAGAAAACAGAAAATACCGCATCAACATCTTTATTTTCAAGAAAGATTTCAGCATCCTCTACACATTTATGAGTGAGCATTTTGAGATTTTCACAGTCCAAAGTTATTCTTGTTGCACTTCACACTTTATAAGAAGTTCCTTAAGTTGAGTCATTCAATTAAATCTTATAGAATTATCATTGGACTTTTCCATTTTTTCAAGAGCGTGCAAACATCTCTTAAGGTATCTATGATTTTCCATTTGTGTAAGTTTTAGTAACCATTCGAGACTGTTTTTTAAAATGGGTACCAACAAATTTGACACACCCGCTTCTAATCAGACAGGAATTCTCAGTACTAAACTAGCTTTTCTTCTAATTCTGACAAAGAATCATTCGAAATATCAAACCATTCTTTCATCTTCATATTTGCTAATTTTCCTAATTATTTATATACCGTCAACTCATACAACTTTATGCACCCCGTTCAACATTGTGCCAATCTCGTTTTTTGAACCTTATGCTCTCTAACGGTAACAAACTTGAAGTTATTAGTTCGAGAAAATTCCCACGAGTAGCGGGATGGTAGAAGAGGATGCCGACGCTTCCACAAGTCATCCCTGTGGATTTCAGTGCCGGCAAGGTAGCTCTTTCTCTAGTCAACTAAAAGGGAATTGTTCAGTTTGTGCTGGGAGTCTCCTTTGGATGAGTATGCTGCGGATTTCTAAATAGTCTGGTAAGTTCATATTTCTATCCCTATACTGTCAGCTACCAATTACAGTATTTGCTGTTATCAAAAGTTTATTTGTTTCTATGATATGACCAGATATGTTAGAAACGGGAACTTAGGGGTACAACTTTGTGCCACCGTTTTTTAATTATTTCTGCAATAAAATTTAAGGCTTTCTCGTTGTATTTTTACAGAAAATGGGTGCTCAGAATCGGAGAAAGGTGGCTGGACGAGTTGAAGATTTGTTGGGATATTTTTGTATGAATTGTTAAGATTTTATACTTAATAAAAAACGAACAGAAAGTTGCCTTGCATTGATTTTTATATTCATCTTGTTTAAAAAATCGAAAAAACACTAAAAATTCCGAGGGCAAATTTTTTGTTGTATTACGTTGCAAAGGTAACATGCTGATTAACAAGATTCAGACCACCACAATGAGCCACATTAGGTTTTTAATTTCATTATAGACTAAAAAAGATGGTGGCTCAAAGTTGCACCTTCCTGGGGTAATGAATGTGCCACGAATAAATAGTTCCCCTTCTATTCGCTGAACAGATGGAATTTTTTCCTTAGCGACATTTGATCACTGAGATGTGTAAGTATCTTGGGTAAACATTTCAACTAGATACGACGACAAATAAAGTTCTGACACTCAAAAAACCAAAAAAGTGGCACAAAGTTTTAGTTTTACAATTTATAAATTTATATATAAATTATATTGGGATACCAATTATTAAGGAGTGACCTCGCTCCAGAATTACTGCTGCAGATAAAACGTAGCCCCAGAACCCATCGGAAGCACCTAGAGAAGCTGTGGGGGAGGCAAAGAACGGACCTAAGCGGGAACGCGTTCTCTCTCAGTTCAGGAAGTGGAAAACCGTGCAAGGCCTCGCTCCAATGGGGCGCACTTTCAACATGAGCTAATAATGCACGAACTTTCAACGACTTAGCGGCCCCACAAACCGACACAGAACACTGCTCACTTTGTTGTGGTCGCTTCCCGTGGTACAAAGAGATGATGGCTAGAAGATTGGAGAACCTCAACATACTTCTACGTGGAAACAACGGAAGATAATATTATTGGAATGCAAGGTGTGGGAAACGATCGTGCTGCCACCTTCGCATAGGTAGGTACACTAAACAGCTTCAATGTTATACTTCTAGGTGTCTTGAGGTGAAGGATGTCAGTATTTCAACGCGGATTAAATATCCGCAGTATCCAATATATTTAATCACTAGCCGGTTCACCCGTACGTTGCACAGGTTGACTTGAATATACGCAATCCCAGTTTGTTCAGTGATGACAGATACCCCATCTCCCCTTCCCCTAAAACACTCCCTTCAATGGGTTAACTTTGAAAAAATTCAAGTAGTGTTCCTTCATCATGCTTCACACCCATTAATAGTTCAATTCCTTCTCCAGTTTTAGTTATTTAATTACTGTTGTGAAGTTACCTGTTTAATGTATTGACGCGTTTGAACCTTATGTTTTTGTGATTCGAGCATAGAGAGTTTTTGTACTTCTCGTATTCATTTTCTCGTATACGAAAATGGCCTTTCCGAAACGAGAAGAAGTTTTTTGTAACGTGGAAACGCTTTTCGGAACGGGAAGAGTCAGCTTTACTCGTGCTCAGCTTTTTAGGAATTGTAATAACGAAACGAAAACTTGACCTTCTTCTAGGATAACACTCTAGAATAACTTAGCAATTATCATGCAGTTGGCATGGATACACATACACACCCGACAAAATCGGCTGAATTTTCCCCGTGCCGTCTTTTGTTGTTGGTTTAACCTTTGCATTTGTCTTTCTTTCGTGTTTTTTTTCCCGCACCTCAACCAGAACAGTCATTAGCGGCATTTTGTTCTTGATTTTGACGTTTTATCGAAGACTTCAGCTTTTTCATTCTGAAGATTTCGTTTTAAGGTTGATTTTACGCGTTTTAAAGATTCGTGTTCTTCACGGCTGAATCGTTTTCATATGATGTAGAGGTAAGTGGTCGTTGTTTCTTAATTCATGTTATATTTTGGAAATAGTCTACTGTGACAATTGAGTTTTGAGCAGTAATTCACTACAAGAGTCACGTTAACGTCGCTGTAAGAATTTTCTTCCTCTCGGGCTTACGAAAACGCTACGAGAAAAAAGGTTAGCATTCATTGTGCTCGCTCTAACAGCTTGTTTTCGTGCTTACGAGAAATACCAATACGAGAAATACAAAAACTCTCTAATATGGTTTTTTTTTTACAAACGGAATTACGCATTCTTTTTCATCCTCAGAGTTAACAAGTAGCCTGTGATTTAAGTTAGAATACTCCAAACATATTCGACAACTCAGATGCACAGTTGGTTTAGAGACGTTCGAAACGCTTTAACTCCCCCACCCCTCCCCCTCCATTGTGGATCAGATTTGAAAATTTTGAAAAAGGTAGTCTTTGACTTGAATTAGAGTAATCCTAACATATTCGACAATCAAATCCCCAGTTTTTTCAGGGATGACAAAGATACCCCATTCCCCCCCTCCTCCCCTAAAACACCCCCTATGGGGCAAATTTGAAAAATTTCATGTAGCCTTTGATTTAAGTTAGAATAATCCAAACATATTCGACCAATCAGATCCCAGTTCTTTCAATGGTGTTCAATACACCCCATTTCACCCCCTCCCCCTCTCCTAAAACACCCCTCTGGCTCAAATATTAAAAACTTCAAATAGCCTATAATTTCAGTTGGACTGATACAGACATTTCCGAATACTCACATAAGTTGTCCAATGACCCCTGTAACCGTGAAAAGCGGTCAAACATACGGACAGACAGGATTACTTACGATTTTATTAAAATAGATTTATTTATAAATTATAAGTTGTACAATTAACGAGATTCATTATGATATCGAATTAACAACAGTACCGGGTGACCGAGCTTTGCTCGGTTGAAGCACAATATTAATTTGATAATTTAATTAAGTACATCACAAAAATATATTTATTATATACACAATATGTCACATGAAGAAATGGAAGGTTCCTCTACAAGTCTTCATCTTAAATTTCATTTGGCAAAAACAACCAAGGCGGAACTGGGAAATGCCGAATGAAGCCTACCAGGACCCGAGGGAAAACCAATCCCTTCTACGTGGATCATCTCGGATTATATTTCAATTAACAAGTGGAATTATGAACAAACATATTCTTTATGGACTTGATAAATTCAAATATTCAAAATTAACTACACAACTTCAGTACAAGAACTTTATACGTGAATTATCATAATGATCACAGATTTTTTGTGATCAGTGCACTCAGATTTGGTTTCTGGTCTAATTAACATTTGACCGCTTGTGTTTAGTTCACTTCTAATGTAGGTTTGAAAGGGAGTTCGAGTGTTTGCCTTTAGCATGGAATATGCTTTAGCCATTGCCTAACAGGCCAAAAGTGTCACGTTTTACGTCACGAAAAACTGTCACACAAATTTCTCATGAGTGTCACGTACAATCAAGCCGTTGGTAAGAAATGTAACTTCCGCAGTTATCATCGCTCCGAAATCGTTCACCATTCGTTGGAAAGCTCTCATTTTGCTGAACATTAATAAGATTTATGTCGTAGTTTATATTTATTTACAAGATATTAATCCAATAATGCGGTGTTATAAATGGTTAGTAAACAATATTCTTATGTAGCTTGTAAGACTTGTTTTGCTGTCACAAGGTTGAGGTGGTATTCTTGGTTCACCGTTCGTAGGAAAGCTCTCATTTTACTGAACATTAGTAAGATATTTATGTCGTAGTTTTATATTTATTTAAAAGATATTAATCCAATAATGCGACGTTATAAATGTTTAGTAAACAATATTCTTGTGTCGCTTGTAAGCCTTGTTTTGCGGTCACAAGGTTCAGGTGGTATTCTTGGTTCACCATTCGTTGGAAATCTCTCGTTTTACTGAACATTAGTAACTTAACATTGTACCACTGTACTTCACTAGGAGCTGAGTTATGAGCATTATAGTCCATTGCAAGAAAAATTCAACCCCGAATCAGTGGGAATCAGGTTCTCTAGGTGCTTCCGATAAGTTCGTGTTGAAAAAGCATGTTCCATGTTTTAGCATTTTAGCGGCAGGCTCAAAGTGGAAAGAAACAAGGGAGGGGGGGGGGGGTCCACTTTTTTTAAAATGTTTTCAAAGATTTTATAAAATTTTATTTTTTCAAATTCGGCTATGTTTGAGCTGCTGATATTGTCTTTAGCTAGTACTCTCAAGAATCAAAGTCGGTACATCATGCTTATAGAAAATGTAATGTTTATTCCGAAAATGGGGTCAAAAGTTAGAATTAAACGAAGTTAAGTGGAGAAATTTGAGTTTAATAAGAAAAGCATATTGTTTTTCCAAAGAAGCTAAGCCGCAAATCCTTACAATTTCATAAAAATTACTCCATGAGACTCGCAGCTTTGCTGTGTCAATTGATATTTGCTTAGCGCTTTGATTACTACAAACGCAATATTTATTTATTTTTTTATTTTTTTTATTTATTTGAATACTGGGCAAGCCCAATTAACAACAGCTTAACTACATATGAGCGGTTCAAAATTTACATGTCATAATAACAAAGAAGAAAAAAAAATGTAATCAGCAAGAGAGATTTAGTGTCTAATATCAAAACAATACCGGGGACTTAATAATAAGTGACTTGAGAGAACTTAAGGAGTTCGTGAAAAAATCAAAATCAGGACGGATGTTCAGAAAGAGATTCGCAGAGTGAGGGATGCGGTGTACATTTCTCGGCAACATATACACATCTACTCCCCGAGTCTGAACAAAATCAGACCAATAGATTTATTTATTTATTTTTCAAATAATTTACGGCTAGAGCCAATTACAAAAAATGCATTAAGTTTTTAAATAATAGAGATTTGAGATAAGACATAATTTAGGATTAAAAGAGAAACAAAGATAATATGGTACATGAAAATAGTATAAACACAATATTATAAATGACAGACGTGGAATATTTAACATTGGATTTAAGAGAGTAAATTGTTGTGTGGCACATGAGTTTAAGTTTAGAGCAGAAAAGATGATATATGTTATTTCAAATAAGACATGGAGACGTTGAAAAAGTCGACTTCGTGACAAGAGCTTAGAAAAACATTGGTTTCACGAGGTAGGAGACAGAGGGGACGATTATATAAATAATTTACGGCGGAAAATGGGACAGAAAACTGGAGCGTGTGGCATATTGTGGCACATTAATATTAACAAGGGCTAATAAAGAAGGGCAGTTTAAGCTGTTGAGTAGAATCTTGTGGAGGAATACGATGTCAGCCACAACTCGTCTGTCCTCCAGAGGAGAAACATTGTATTCCAAGCCTAACCTGAAAAAATCGAGGTTTTCGGGAAGTATACACAGCTTGTACACCAGATTGTACACAGCTTGTACACCAGATTCCTCAAAAAGTGCCCGAGGCAGTCGGACGAAAAGTGCCAACCTGCAATGGTTGTTTACTTCACTTTACTTACTTACTACCTCAAGAAGAGCAGCTGACCCCTTTCCAATTGCGTTTTGTATACACAATAGTGAGGAGACCACATAACTGAGCCATGCTCGAGAATAGGTAAAACAAGGACTTTGTATAACAGAACTTTGGGGTTAGAAAAATCACGGGTGTTACGTTTGAGATACCCCAACGCACAGAAAGCCCTAGATGTGATGGAATTAATATGTTCTTAAAAGTTCAATTGCGAATCAAGAATAACCCCAAGATCCCGGATAACGGAGCTGAAGCTGATGGCCATCAATTGTATAGGTGAGGTGGGTGGAGTTTGTTTCTCCATGACTGGGTGTAAACGATTTAGGAAGATTAAGCACCAGTTCCAGTCTTGGTTAAAAGTTTTTTTATTGGCGACGTTTCGGTCTTTGACTGTAGGCTCCATTCATGCAAAATTATATGCTCAGAGACTACACAGGTATATATAATAGGAATCACATCTGTTGGGTGGGTATCACAGGAGTTAGGAATTAGGAATCACATCTGTTGGGTAGGTATCACAGATGTGATTCCTATTATATATACCTGTGTAGTCTCTGTGCATATAATTTGGCATGAATAGGGCCTAAAGTCAGAGGTCGAAACGTCGCCAAAAAAAAAAAAAAAAAAAAAAAAACTTTTAACCAAGACTGGAATTGGAGCTTATTCTTCCAAAATCAATTTTATAAGCAAACGTGATGAAATTTTGAGACCTGTAAAATGAGGTCACAGAACATTTAGATGGGTTTGGGGCTAAGCTGTTCAACGAACACCACTCCATCAGGTTATCAAGGCAACAACAAACCATCCTCCTCCGATCGAACCAGGCAAAAAATCTTCAGATCGTCAGCAAACAAGAGGAATCTTACGTTAGAGAACAAAGAACCCACGCTGGTAATCATCAGGAGGAACAGTAGAGGCCCAACATGGGAACCCTGGGGGACCTCGGATGATGCCAGATACGATCTGGAGACAGCACCCTTTAATCTCACCGATCTACGATGTAACTCGCCAGCCAATCATGAAGCGTTCCAAAAAACGTCATGGCCTGCCAGAGAGAAAGATATGGGCATGTGAAAGTTTGTCGAATGCCTTGGCGAAATCAGTGCTGACAAGGTCGACTTGACACCCCTGTTCAAAACTGGAAAATATGAAATCAGTAAATTCGACAAAATTAGTGACCGTTGAACGACCTCCCATGACAATATCATTCTGGCAAAATGAGTTGTGATTTGGTGAAAAACCAGTTTTTCAAGGATCTTTGGGATAGTAGAAATGGAGCAAATCGCTCGAAAATTATTTATTAATGTCCTATCTCCCGATTTGTGTATAGGCGTAACAAACGACTGATTCGAAACCGCAGGAAAGGTTCCCATAGTGAATGAACGGTTAAAAAGAACCATTAGGGGTGAGCTCAGGCTTCCATGGTACTCACCCAAAAGCAAGGGTGGAACACCATCTGGTCCCATTCACTTTCGTGGATCAAGCGAACGTAATTCACTGATGACATCCTCTTGCGACAATGATACAGCGGAGCATATGATGGCGGAGAGAGAGAAGGAGGGTCAAATACAGAAGAAAACACACTCGCAAATAGATTCGAAATTTCAGCAGAAGAATCAGCCTGATTGGCATCTAGTTACATAGTATTGGAGATTTGGTTGGAACCTTCAGTGTAATTCAAATGATTCCAAAAAACCTTGATATTTGAAGAGAGAAAGTTCTGAGTATCATCGAGGTATTTAGCATAATCCGATCTAGATATGGAGTTACAATGCCGTCTGAATTCAGAAAGTATTTCATAACCGTCCATTGTACTGGATCTTTACTAACAAGCATGGGCTAATAATGTTTTCCTATCGAGAGTAATTAATTCAGGGGAAAACCACTTGGGAAATGGGTGAGCGAGGGGCATAATTTTAGGAACAAATACTTAAATAGCCTTATTTACAATAGAATAAAAACAAAGTGCAGCCTCTTCCAACGGCAAACTAATTAGGGTTCAAAAATCTTGATAAGAAATGGTTCATAGCTTTGTAATCACCTTTTGAAAAATTATACTTAAACATCATTAGCACAAATTTGGATATCTTATGAGTAGCCCATCAGTAAGTTTCAGCAAACTCTGAAACACAAAACGCAAGTGGAAATTTTGATTTTGAAGGACAATCGTTTTTTCGACTACTTCCACGAACACAAAGCTTCCCTACCTTCGGTAGTGAGAAAGCAAATCCCACGGCAATCGAAGTTGCTTCCTGTAAGGTTATTTACGATTCAATATGCGTAGAATCCAAATATGCGTAGAACTCAAAGGTTTATTATTTCTGTGTTAGTTAGCGCTTGTACGCAAATCACTGGTCTACAATATTAAACCCCGTAAAAAGATATATTATCGAAACTCAGAGCTTCGCGCCTCGCAATTCGGTTCACCCCTCTACTATGCCAGGATCCCACAATGTTATGAGTTATGACTAGAGATGGGCCGATTAACCGGTTTCAAGGATCGGATCTAACTGTTCCGATCCAGGGCGGGATCGGGTATTTTGTCCGTAACGACCCGGTATCGACGCCGAGTCAGGTTTTCCCCCCAATGGTATCGTGCTGCGGGGCACTTTGGTTCGTTACAAACAAGAAGGAGAAATTACGTTGGTGGGAGATCAAATAGAAAATTCAAAAACTTCAATAAAATTAACAGGTGTATAAATAAAGTGTACATAAATTTTATCATTCCAGACTAATAACATTCCTTAGCCTTGAAATAGATATTTCGTTCTTGCACTAAAAAATCAATATTATAAAAGAAAGGATAAGTTCGTTTTCCAGCACTTTTTGAGCACATAAAATTGGAAAATTTTCAAAAAATATGTACATAACAAAATCACTAATGACGGCTAAATGTCGTTACATTTCAATTATTTAGTACAATTTCAGCCAAAAATGCTTGTAAACAACAAAACAGAATATTAAAAAAAATATGCATAAAATTATGCTGAATGATGTACTTGAATTTCATAATTATTTGCTAAAAATCTATAGAACTGCAGAAAAGCTAAAAATATAAAATTTATTTTGAATCGCTGACTACTGTTTAGAACAAGTCGTTTTTCCATAAAATTGGTAGTTCACATTTTTTTAGCACTCAATGTGCCCATAATGTAACGTTATAATATAAGATAATTCAGGAAAAAATTCTCTCATCCGATCATGCTGCAGGACTTGAACTTGTTTTCAATTATTGCCTCGACTAAATGAGGCAGATTCCAGGTCCATTAACTCCTACTTTACTCGTGGACAGATCCAAATCATCTGTGCCATCGTGGTGATTTTGTCCGTGTGGAAGTACAAATGGGAGCAGGTTCCGATCCGTTCCGATCCCTGCATCATTACTTCCGGAACGGTCCACCCCTACTTATGACGTCATCCACCGTCATATTGGGGGATTGTGTAGCCTGTATACTAATTTGAAACTATGTTTGTTCCTCATACATTCTAGATTACAATTACCTCATGCATTTCAGTTGGTCGATTAGAGAAGAAATCAGTCTCAGGGAACCCACAGCTGATAAGTGGTCCTTCAAATTTTGTGACATTGCTTCAAAGGAGTCCCAAAGGCGCTAAATGAACTTCAAATTTCAACAACATAGTCTGATAAAAAATTACATTAGTCTGAGGTCTCTCGGCTGATCTGTTCAACCTAATTGAGTGTTTCAAACGCTCTCCATTTCAAATGTCATCACCATAGCTTGATTAGGACAGAAATTAGCTTCAGAACTCAGCTACAATGAGTGTTAGCCACTGTGGGAACCACGATATATTGTTCAGAATTACAGATAATAAAGCAACTCGCGCAGAG
The DNA here is from genome assembly GCA_030762985.1 of Adelphocoris suturalis. Classification (NCBI taxonomy): domain Eukaryota; kingdom Metazoa; phylum Arthropoda; class Insecta; order Hemiptera; family Miridae; genus Adelphocoris; species Adelphocoris suturalis. The sequence continues at coordinate 125,372,532 of CM061042.1, read as the reverse complement.
CTCACCAAACAACGGGGAAAACCCGAGGACGGGTTAAGTGGCCCCTCTCAAGCCGTTCCCCCGAAAGGGGGACATGGGAGAGGGGCATCTCAACCATTATAAATAAGCCGCGGCTGAGGGCCATAGGCATTCGGTGAGGTGCAGTTCTGGCGAGTACTCTCTCTACAAAACCCTTGAGTAATTATTTCAGTCAAACCTTTCCACTGTACTAGACGGTATAAATTTGGTCAGTTTGACTCCCCAATCGTTCCCTGAGCCAATTTGTGATAGCTGACGGCTTGATCCATCCAGGTACCATTTATCATCAAATTGCCTCCACTGTATCTTGCCTGTTCGAACGGTGACAGCGGAGCTCGCGAGCTCTGGTACCATCCTAGAACAGTCCTTTCCCTTCAAATTATAGTGGATGACGGCCAGAGCCGGTCCGAGTCATTTTTGTTACCCATGCGGAAGGGCTGGTTGCCCCCCCCCCCCCCCCCCTATTATATTGGAAGCCAAAACAAGGCAAACTTTTTACGATTCGTATTTTTAAGAGATAGAAATGAAATCCAAAAATACAAGCGACTTATTATGTTTAGTGCATCACATGAGACCGAGACGAGACCGCCGCCTGAAAAAACGAGACGAGACCGAGACCGATTTCGAGTTTCGAACAAGAGTTTCGGATCTCGAAAAAGATTCCTTCGCTATTTGCTAATTATGTATGAACATTTCCAGTAAATATTTCGATTGTTAAATGATCTTGAGGTCACATGTTTCTAAGAGTTGAGCATATAGTGAATGACACATTGTGACAGAGGAGTGGCCAAATAAAATGAGCTTGCGGTTTTTTACAGTAGTGAGGGTAAAGGAAAGTACCAGGCAACATATACATAAATAAATTCAATTCCTTCAATAATTAACACAAAAAACAAACCGATTTATTCAATACTATAATAAATTAGTTCAATAAATTTAAAAATGTATTTTTCTGACTTTCAACTTCGCAAAATCTTTTAAAATTGAATCGGTGTCCAAGCTATTTAGTACCTCATTTTCTATGGATAAGGTCGCCAGTCCATTAAGCCGTTCTTGAGAAATGGTTGATCTCAAGTAAGTTTTTATAATTTTGAGTTTTGAAAAACTTCTCTCCCCGCTAGCTACTGATATTGGCAGTGTGAGGAGTATTCTCAAAACTACGAGTATAAACGTGTTGGGAAAACTGTCAATAAGAGAGTTAGATGTGATGAAATTTAAACTAGTTTCTGGGCAGCTTTTCTCAAGTAACATGGACGCAAGGATAGGGATCGTTCTTACCAGTTCTTCCCTATCAAAATCACAGTCATCTCCATGAGTTAGAACAGACTCAAGCTTTTTGCAGTGCTGCTGAACAACCGCTTTTTCCACATTTTCCAGCTCTTTTATGTTGTATAAAAATTGAAAATTCTTGCTGTGACTTTCCATCTGGCTGAATCTGTCACTTATGGAGTTTATTGCGGTATCAAGAACTGGATAAAAGAAGTTCACCCGGAAGGAATCTTCACGAATTGTACAGTTTCATCTTTACCCTCGTGAGAAAATTGCCTCTTCTTTTTTCTTGGTCTCACATCATTTTCCTGAGGAAATTCCGGTTTGATTTCTAGTTTCTCAGCCAATTCTTTCGCATCTACAATAATACTTTTCAGACCCTTCTCCGATCTCAATTTTTCCAAGAGTTCTTTTACACTTTCAACTAATTTCAAAGCACCTTGGAGATTAATTAATTTTTTAACTTGGGGCGCCTTTCCAAAAGGGGGCGTCCCCGGCAGGGGGCGCCCCCTCCTGACCGGCGCCCCAAGCGGCTGCTTGGTTCGCATGCGCCTAGGACCGGCTCTGATGACGGCAGGATATTTTCCTGGTACCATCTACGACCGATTTGAAGACTCTAACCTCAAATTTATCCCTACAGATTTAAATGGTGATTCCGGAGCTCACGAGCTTTGGGTACACCCTTGAACAAGGAGGATTCCTAATTTACTTATTGATGGATGGTGATGGCAGACGCAAAGGTGCAATATGCTACCAAGCACGTTCCTCTGTACCGGAAAGCCTATTACGCATCGTCTGGACAAAGCAGCTACCTCAAAGAATCAGAGAACTCCTAGCAGCTCATACTGACACACACCTCGACTCTCTGGCCACTATAGCTGACCAAATATACGAACAAACTCCGCCAAATATTGAGTCAACCGACAGTCCTGTAGTCCTAGTGCAAAATCAGCTAGAGAAATTACAACGGCAGATGGAAGACCTCGTAAAAATGGTGATAGCGGAGCTCACGAGCTTTTGGAAACCCCTTGAACAACTAGAAATTCCTAATTGACTTACCTACCTACGGATGGTGATGGCAGACACTAATGTGCTCTAGGGATGACTCTAGCTTCCTTCCTTCCGAACTGAATCAATTTAAATATAATTTAACAAGTACCTCCAATTTCGGAGGAAACTATATAACTTAGGACTAGGTTCCCATAATTTAGTTCCCCACACCCGCGTTTTCATTTTATATTTTTAAATGAAAATAGATTTAATTCCAAGAAATTTGACACCATCCGTAGGTACTCTCCTAAGATGGACAGTTTCCATTCTATGAGTTTTCAAAAATTGCTGCACTAGTGACGTCGCATTTGAGAGGGGTCGAAACTTTGAAAAATCATGGAGAGAAAATTGCTCGTAGTAGGAAAGTATGGTTGATGCCAAAAATCACATGATGGAATATCCTTTCATTTAAAAGTAGGTAAAGTACCCTTTTCACACCCGTGGGTATGTATCGCTCATTTCTATTATCCTTGAAAAGTAAAAGTTAAGGGCTTAAATATTTAAAAAATCTTTATATCAAAAACTTTTGAAGCTAGAATAAATGGTGAGTGTCATTTATAGATATAATCCCTAAAAGTCGAATGAAACTATCCGGATCACTGTAGCTTCCTGCGTTCACTCTCCTTAAGCCCTGGAACATCAACACGAGAGTCAATCTCAACTGGTGAAATATAGTGAAAATCGCCCTAAAGTCTACGATGATCATAACAACTGATATAATTCCAATTCAATTCTCAATTCATGGAATCGAGTTTATTATAACTTTCGGCAAATATAGACGGACTTGTGAAGCGTAGTTAAGTTATTTATTTCGCCTCAAAAATTTTTACATGGCAGGTGTAGGAGTTTTATTCAATTTAATTAATTTCTCTTCGGCAGGCGTCTACGGCTGTGCTGTTATATTTAGAAAATACCTACACTTCATTTAATAGAGAAGTTTTCTGCGTAGAAGGTTTATCCAATACAGAAACAATAAACCGTTATGTAATAATGGGTAGAGTAAATTCATTATTACATAGCAAACTACCTAAGGTAAAACCCCCAATGACGGACAGGTACCCAATGATGGACAGTCGCCTCTATTTTATTGAATAATAAGACTTCTATTTTTCCTATGCGGTTCCCGCGTGTTTTGAGCCTACTGCAGTATAATTCCAACATGTGATCGGAAGGCCAGCTGTTAATAAGCCGAACAAAAGCGTCGCGTTACTCGGTGAATTGAACAGGTGATTTTATAGTTCTTGAGGCGACTGTTCTTACTTCTTAGCAGTTCGAATTCGAACTACGAAGATGCCTTCAAGATTAAGATATGTAGGTACATGTTATTTTTCATTACTTTCCGTAATAGTGGTGTTCATTGTATTCTTGAACATTTGTAGAACGAGTTTATAGTGCAATTTTTCAAGAAACGTCAAGTTTTGCGGGAATAAAAGGGTGTCCACTATTGGGTTAATGAATTTGCAGTATACCCCAATCCCGGACACCCCTGTCCGCCTTTGGACCAAATATGATTTTTTTGTTAGGAAGATTTTTTAACGTAAATCAGCTTATTCTGGGCTGTGTGAAAGGGAGGAATTCGTCTCAATAAGTTATAATTTATGTCGGTCCAAAGTTGGACAGGGGTGTCCGGGACTGGAGTTTATGGATGTCCGCAATTGGGGAGGGGTGCCCGGGATTGGATTTGGTTGATGTTCACGATTGGTCCCTCGAAAAAATAGAGCCAACGAGTGGGTATTTTCGCTTGTATTGGGCAATTTAATCTAATATCTTTTTACCAACCTAATTTAAAATCAGAATGTGTCGTTATTCACATTGGGACATTATTCACGTGGTCGAATTTCAAATCTGCCCCATACGGAGTGGTTTAGGAGAGGAGGGGGCAATGGGGTATCTTTGTCATTACTGAACAAACTGGGGATTTGATTGTCGAGTATGTTCGGATTACTCCAATTCAAGTAAAAGACTACTTTTTTCAAATTTTTCAACTCTGACCCTCAATGGAGGGGGAGGGGGTGGGGGAGTTAATGCGTTTCGAACGTCAATGAACGAATTGGGGATCTGAGTAGTCGAATATGTTTGGAGTATCGTAACTTAAATCACAGGCTACTTGAAAATTTTCAAAACTAACCCATAGAAGGGGGTATTTTAGGGGAAGAGGGGGGGGGGGGAGAAATAGGGTATCTTTGTCACCACTGAAGGAATTGGGGATTTGATTGTCGAGTATGTTCGGATTACTCCAATTCAAGTAAAAGACTACTTTTTTCAAATTTTTCAACTCTGACCCTCAATGGTGGGGGAGGGGGTGGGGGAGTTAATGCGTTTCGAACGTCACTGAACCAACTGGGGATCTGAGTGGGCTACTCTTTCAGAATTACTTTAACTTGGATCACAGGCTATTTGATAATGTTCAAGTCAACCAGTGCAACACAAGGGTAAACCAGCTAGTTTATAATACATTACGAACTAGGCTGTGGTATGAAATCTAGTAAAATTGTGAAAGCTAAACTAGAATGTAAGAAATTATATCAATAAATCATTGTTTTTGTTACTAGAATGTGAGTACCTACTTGATGTACCCATTAACCCCCTGTAAAGTGCTTATTTTCGTTCTTGTAGAACTGAAATATGTAATAATTAAGTAATACTTGCACCTGTCCGCCTTAGGATTTTAAACATCCTCATTGGGAGCTCAATGATTTTTGCCATGTCCGCAATTGGTACACATATCTCTTATCGAAAATTCTCAATTATTCGATATTGTAAAAACGTTTATTGAATTTCCAGCTATTTAGGAGAAAGATATGTAATTTGTGGTCCCAATCACACCCTAAGAAGTTGAAAATGGAACTAACTTAATAAAATAAGGAAGAAAGAAGTTGGAATTTAGGCTTAGCGTGTCCGCCATTGGGGGTTTTACCTTATATATTTCATTTTATTAATGTTTTTGAAGAATAAATTGAATTGATAACATTGATAGGCAATCAACTGCTTAATCTGGTCAGGATTTATTTCAAGCAGTGCCTGTTCCATGTTCAAACACCATTGAACCCTAAAAAGTACAAATCGGACGAATGGACCCTATTACCTACTGTACTTTCAATTAAACCCTAATATTCTTGGAAAGTATCCGCTTCTTTTTTCCACCTTCACCGTAACATATTCGTCGGTACGTAATTTTTAAAATATATTCCCAGGTATAGGAGAATAAAAACAAATTCTATATTCCTGTTTGTCCCTTCGACTGTGAATTCTGCTCTAAAAGAGGCGGAGATCAGAAAAATGAATGGCAACCCATCGAGAGTTCATTAGATTTCCTTTGCGAGCTTAACGTTAAAAGGAACCTGAGGACCGGATGGTGCTGGTTTTCCTTTTCGATGGTTTTGAGGGTGGTCGATCGATAAACCGAAAAGTTCGGGACCCATAGAACCCACATTATAACGGAGGTTATTAATCCACATCGCGAACAAAGTGCACTACGTGAATATTACAGGGACAGTCGCAGATCATTATTAGTTAATCACTCACAGTACTCACTGAAAGCATTGTCGCCAACGTCAAATTTAATGGACAGGCGTGTAGGTAAGACAAAAAGTAGGCAAAAAGTCAGACAGAAAGATGAAGATTTAACACCTCTTAGCCTAAACTAATTTAACACCTGACCTTTGAGCCTAATTTGTTTCTTAATTGAGTTGTGATGCTGAAACCTGAACCGTCGCTGCTTTGAATATCTAAAATACAATTAAAATGTATGGAGGAACTCTGATCGGCTTCGGGACCTCTAAGGCTCATTTCTTTCCCAATCAACTTTGTCGAATTATTTTAGGGCACTTGCCCCCCCCCCCCCCCCCCCCCATAACGGAATTTGTCACCCATTATCTCGGCGATTTTTTAAATGATAGATCTTGTAAAGATCTAAAGATCTGCGGAATCAGAATGAAAAAATATTGATTAGCCACATCACAATGTCGAAGCCGATTTCGGAAATATTGGTGGTATTTGAGGTAACTTCGGTTATCTATCCCGTCTTATTTGAATAAACTATTCCCGTAGATTCATTCAATAGGTTGAGAGGTAAATTTCTTAGAAAAGAAGAATGAATTTGGTTCAGTAAATCCCGAGATAATGGGTCCGAAGCACAAAAAATGCTTTTTTTCAGGAAAGCCATAAAACGAAAAAGTAACGATATTCGCGCTTCCGCGACGTTTGGGAGAACTAATATGACTTGAATATGTGTGAATGAGTTAGTACCCTTTGTAACCAACCAACCAAAATGATGAGATGATAAACGAGACGTTCGCGATCAATCAATTTGAGACAGGAGACTCTATAGATCCTGACCAACTAATCTAAATTCTTACTGAGGGATTGACTACTTGATGTAATGTATTTTTGAGATGCGAGCGTAGCGAGCATCTAGACCACTAATCTAAGCAGAAAACTGATCTGTGTAAAATCTCATGGTGACTGGAGCGCTGGGAATGCCACGCAGTGGTTAGTCGAACTAAAGAGCAAGTAAGGGTGTAGAGTTTCGTGTCTCAAATTGATTGTTCGCGAACGTCTCGTAGATGATAACAATGATGAAATGTTATAATATTTTCGTGTTTTATTACTATTTTTATGTTTTTTAAAATGTTTTATTAATATTCTTCTAGCCTGTATAGGTTTTTAGTGTTATACGGTTTAGTGTTATGTGTAGGTTTACCTACATGGTTTTAGTGTTATACGCAATGACAAGTAGTAAAAGGATATTCTAGAAGGTCATCCATATCGCGAATTCCTCCAAGACGTTGCGTGAAGATGATTCTCCGTCCGAAATTAGCCACTTACCAACCAACTTAAGTCCTTCACCCGGCTCGAATCCCTTGGCTTCCTATGATCCTTCCGTTCCTGGAACATCTTTCTCTGAAACCCCTCTTTTGCCAAGTACTTTTCCAGCGACTCAAGCAGGTTATCATCTTCCAAGAAGAAATTAGGAGAGTTGGAACATTACAACAATTTGTAAGTAGGTACCAGTAATTTGGATATTATTGACTTTTCCAAGCTGTTTGAATTTGAAGAAGCAGGGGCGGCGGACTATGAGGCGGGCAATTTCTAAGTTATTTCGTGAGACACTTTAATTTTGTAAATATTATGTGCAATATATTATCTTGTTCAGGAATGAGTCCAGTTTAAGACAAAAAAAAAGAAAAAAGGTTGAATAATTTTTGTTGGGGTACCAAGTGCCTTTAAGGTGACACAGGGATGATTAGTTGGGAGGTTACACGGACAGTTTATTTCAATCATCAACTCAGTAGAGTCACTTAGAAAAAGTTCCATTTCAAATTTTTCCAAACTCATTTATCAAATTTAATTCTCGTTGGTGGTAGCAGATATTCCTATTTAGAGATGGATTGTGCAGTTTTGGAGCGGAATCTCGCCCGTTTACTCGCACTAAAAAAATCGAGTGATGGATCATTACAGAGTTCTTGGTTACTAAGCTGTTCTAATACGGTGAACGTGAATCTAGGGAAAATCAAAATTTCGCGAAAACGATGGCGGTTACCACGGTGCAAGCTCGGTGATTCTCGCGTCTTCACAAGTCGTCTCTTGTCAAATGCTTTGTAACCTGACGCTGATTCCGACATCTTGTATTTATTCGACTCTGTTTTCCTTCACCCTGATCCCAGTTTCCATCATCCATCATCGTGTTGTTTTATTTTGTTTTCATTGCATAGTGATATTTTTAAAGTGAACCTTTGTAATCAGCCAAGAAATTATTTTATCCTCTCTCTCAAAATTTGTTTGTTACGTTTCAAGATACGTAGATTTCAAAAATCGAATCAGTCCGTCGTCCGTTCGTCCGACGTTTTATTCGAGCTATGAAATTCAGCGAGAAGTATTAGAATTCGTAGGCTTATAATTATATTATCACGCTAGTTTATTCTGCAGAGAAGAGCCCGACGATGCGTTCCAGGTTTATCTTGAAAACACATCCGTCAGGAACATTGGCAATCGTTCAAGTAAGTTTCGCTCAACTTTGTTAATAGTAATATTGGTGTATAGAGGTTGGTATAAGAGATTTTATGCACTTTGTGGGGAAACTCAGTAAAATACTCGTAATACATGTTGGTATCTTAGTTTTTTGATGTTTGCACATTGAAAAAGGTAGATATGATTGGAATGAAAAGATTTTATCCGTTTTTCGGCAACCCTTTATCCTCCGTTTCGTTAACTAAGTGGTTTTTGGACACTCGATAATTTGACTGCTTCGAGTGAAAATAAGATGAATATTAATAAAGTTAGTATATTTTGATATAATTATACATTTAATTCACATTTTAAATAAAACGGAAGTTTGTGAAAAACGTTGTCTATTTCCACGAAAAATAAAGAGTTACATTGTTAAATCGATTTCGACGGTTAGGCCATCATCAGTAACAAACAATAACCAGTTATTGTTTGTTACTGATGATGGCCTAACCGTCGAAATCGATTTAACATTGTAAATCTTTATTTTTCGTGGAAATAGACAACGTTTTTCACCAACTTCCGTTTTGTAATGGGTTTCTACAACTTAATCGCGAGTGATTTAGTTCGTCACATTTTAAATAATATTATTAATATTTTTAGTATAAAAATATGAACTGAACACGCTTATCACAGAAACCCTCCTCGGGTTTATATATTTACGGGCGTAGTGTTGAAGACGTGCTATCGAGGACGTACTAAGACTCGATCTTGTGTTGTCAATCAAGCGGTCTCCTCTCCTATTCACGTCGTGCGATTGTAGTAATTTGACAGCTGTCGATTGTTATCAGATCAGCTGATTATGGTTCACGTGCACCGCGTGATCTGTAACTGCAGTAACCAGGAACTCTATTTTTCATGAAAGTTCATGTAGGATTCGAATCTGCTCTAAAAAATAGGGGTTCTCCATCTAAAAATAAAAGAAAGTTTACGTCATTTTCACCACTTCCGGTGCAGGTGGCTCGCGCTGAAGTATTTTTCTTGAAATGTACTAAAAATTTATGAAGAATGGCGTTGGTCCCAATTTATTACGCTGAATCCCAGGGAAATGAAGGGGGGTGTAACCTTTCGTGAGACCACTGAATACTGCCAATGATAGAATCCGAATTAAATATGGGGAGGCCACTGTAAGCCGCTGAGCTCATACAAGTCTTTGCGGAGAGAAGCTTTGAGTTCTTTTTTTTCCAACGTTCCATCAATAGTGTTCCTCCCACAGCCGAAAATACCACTTGTACAAACAACCACATCCGATAAAAGGCTGAATGTACCGTCGGAAAATCGCCGCAACAAAGCTTGTGAAGGGACCGGGAGGAGGTCCAATAATTCGATTATCCGGGCAAAGCGCGTGTTTTTTCTAGTTGGTCTGGAGATAGACCGAACTCCGGCAACAGAGATTCAGGACAAATGTAGAAAATAAAAACAAATGTACGCGATCATGCAGCAAGAATATTAGACCGAATTTTCAATGAAAAATTTGTGGATAGCAATAAATTAGGCACTTAAATTTTGATCATTGAGACTAACCATGTCCAGAATTAAACTGAGGAGACAGCCGTGTGACGAGATCGCTTAGAAAATACTAGAACACGCAGCCAAACTCGAAAATTTGGTCAATTATGGATACTTTTCACCTAAAAATCGGATTTTCTCACATTATGAATCTTAGAGATCTGGGAGTGATCGCAATCGACTCAGCACTGAAAAATACTTTGACAGAATTTATTTATGTGCCCAATGCAATATGCGGGAAAAGGAAGACACCCTGCACTTCCTTGCAAAATGCCCAATACTAGGATACCTCAGAAGGGGCTACCTTAGCAAAGTAACGCTAACTAGGCAAGAGCTCATCGAAATTCTAAATGGGAAGGACTGGGAGAATCTTTAGAAATTCACAAAGGCCAAAGGACTTATAGAAGTTCATTGATTACAGAATTCAATCATAATTAGAAAAATTAGAACACAACAGATTACATATATATATATATATATAATATGAGTGAAGTATAACACAGATAATAATAATAATAATAATGAACTAATAATAGGAAACAATGAAAAGAAAACATGTACCTACTCATAACAGGAAAATAAGTTAAGAGGATTATGTACAAATGAACAAACAATAATAGGTGTCTGTACCCCCAAAAAAATTACATATGGTAAAGGTGGCAATTGTAACAATTAAGAGAACAAATAACTAATAACTGATAACAAATATATTAACAATAATTTATAATAAATAGGTTAACAATAATTTATAATAAATATATTAACAAAACAATTCGGGCGAACTCCGGCTGACGGTAAAAATACCAATAGCCGTTCATGTTTCATTCATTAAGGTTGCATTCAAAATTTATATAAAATAAAAGCATGTTTTCATTCATCCATTCATTCCATGTCCTGAATCAAATTGAGGGGACAGCCGTGTGACGAGATCGCTAAAAAAATTCTAGAACACGCAGCCGAACTCGAAAATTTGGTCAATTATGGGAACTTTTCACCTAAAACTCAGTTTTTCTCACATTATGAATCTTAGAGATCTGGGAGTGGTCGCAATCGACTCAGCACTGAAAAATACTTCGACTGTGACACCCAAAATGGCCTTTTGTCAAAAACCGATTCGTTAGCATTTTTTGGATCATTAAATAGTAAATTTGAACCTGGAATTAAAAGCTGGCCAACGAACTCAACCTGTCTTTTGCCAAGACGGATTTTTCTGCATTGGAACGAATATTTTACGCCGTTGTGGTTCACTATTTCCAATAATAAGCCTATGTGATCGTATAGCAAAAAATTTTTATAACCCAAACTTTGTCACTTTACGTTTCAAGGTGCGTAGAATCCAAATTTGAAATGTCCGTCCGCCGTTCGCCGTCCGCCGTCCGGGCCATAGAAGGCCTAAGAATTGACTTAAAAAACCCGTTCTTTCGCACATAGACTCCATTTGGGGTCTAGTTGGTCCTAACGTTTAACCATCCCGATCCCTTTACTCGCATAGATGATATGGGCCAAAAACGGGCGAAAAAGTTTCTTTTTCGAGGCTTTGAGTGTTAGAATGACGTGTTAAAACTCCAACCTGCTCAACCACAACATCGCAAGCTAATATTCCACGGTTAGGCTAACAATGGGCAGTAGGACTTCGCAACAGAATACATCAGGACCAGATCATGCACGACCACAACTGCATGACCTAATAATTATTATTCTCATGTTAGGACAAAATTCACTCATCTCAAAATGCACAACTTTCAAATGAATGTTGATGGAAAAATATGAGTGATATGATAGTGTAAGCGTGATAGGGCGGTGGACCTCCGGTTGTGAGGTAGTACCGGTAGAGACCTAGGGAGTACCTCCAGGGTGGCGTGGAAAACTTCTTACACTTGTATTGCTTTCGAATTTCATGTTCCTTCGAGGCATGAATATACGTTTTTTCTAGGTCATATTTGTGTGTAAATACCAATGCTTTGCCTACGCATATTTAATAACAAATCCTCTCGACTTTTCGTACATACTTAGATAATGATATTGTTAAGGCAATAACTATTTGAATAGATAGGAGCTCAAATGGAGAAATATAAACATACGTATATAATTATAGAAGTATAGGTTGTGGCAACTCGAAATAGGACAAGCCGAGGAGTCTGGACGGGCCTTATGACTTACGCAAGCCAACTAAAACTACGATCATACTCAATTGAAAAAATAATAAACCTTTGTGAAATAATTTTCAGCGTTTTTAGAGTGAGTTTCGTCTAGGAATACGCCCTATAAATGCAAAATATATAGCAGGGGACCCTTACGAATCCGTTTCATATATCAAAGAACACAGTCCAAGATTTTAACGTCGTATCAATATATGTATCCCCAGACGATAACTCCCATTAAAAACCTCGACCTGAATCTACCGAAAAACGAAAACTTTCAGGTAGAGAAATTATTTTCGTTAGTACTTTCCTATCATTCATCAAAACACTTGAAACAACTGATTCTCGTGCCATTCAGTCCTAATTTACATGTTTATAACCTTTCGATGGTAGGCCAAATTTTCCGTCCAATGAATAAGGATGCGTTTGCGGATGCGTCGTAGGTTTTGTGCGACGAAAACTTTCTAATAACATAAGGCGTTTTGCACGAGATCCCGTTTAATATAGAGGTCTCTTAATAAGCTTTTTAAATGGGCTTTCGCCTATATCGCGAGAGCGTTTTAAATGTGGGTTCAGAAAAAACAGGAGGACATTACTACATAAATGAAGTAGGTGCCACTTTCTTTCCTTGACATGGGTATTTTTCATAGCCAGAAGTCAGGTAAATAAATTTGTAACAGAACGAAAGGTGTTACAAGACACAATACAAACATCGCTGGTTGCTCAGTTGTGTTAATTTTCGTATTAGGAAACTAGAAAGTTTTTGTACTTCTCGTATTCATGTTCTCGTATACGAAAATGGCCTCTTCGAAACAAGAAGAAAAAAAAGCCTGACTTTGGCCGCTTTCGTGCTATCTTTCGTTGTTGGTTTAACCTTTGCATTTGTTTTTACAGTTATCGTTTGGAATAGAATCACCAAACTTTAGTGTTCGTTTCATTTCAGTATGCTTCAAAACAGATTTCAATTAAAATCATTTTCCAAAGTTTTTCATTTTTTATTTTCCAAAGGTAGTTGAGAGTATTTTTAGTTGGCTGTGTGTGTGTGCGCGCGCGCGCGTGTGTGTGTGATAAAACTAACTTATAATAGTGTTAATTGGAGACATTCATACCGCAATCGAAAGTAAGATCAGGGAGTTGTATCGAAGCAAAATATCCAAAAATATGAGCTGCATTCCTTATTTGTTCAAACATATCAGCGGTGGGTATTTTAAGGGCATTAGGTGGAACGCCGAACTATGAATATATTGATAAATAGTCAGTATGACTAGTGTAGTTGGCCATAGCGAGAGAAAGATAAGTGACTGATCCTGTTCAGCATATACGAAAAAATAAGTCTTGAATGGAAGAGGGCGAAAGCAAATAAAATTATAACAAAAGTGTATACAGTTAAAAATCATCTATTAAAAAAAAAAAAAGTTCAACAAGTATAAGGAAGGGAACAAAAGATTGGAGAGAGGGATGCTAAAGAAGTGCAAGAAAAGGTAATTAGAATCCTTAAAGGTACTAATTGGACATGGCTGGGAAGGGAGGATTATAGGAAATACTGAGGACTAAAGAAACGAGAGAGAAGTTTGCACTGCAGTGCTGGAGGGACGTGATTGAAAAGGTTCAACGGAACTAAATAGAAACACGGAAAAGGACGAAAGCAGTGTTTTGTTTACCCGGACGTTTCGCTTCAAGCGTTTTCAACAGATTGATGCACTTGCATCTCGATACAACCCTGAACTCCTCCAGTAGTGGTAATGGAAACGGGCACTTCATGAATTTCTCGAAAAGAAGGATTTCTTAGCGGTTGGGTAGCCGAGTAACAAGGAACAGGGAGTGTAAGGGGGATGGGAAAAGTAACAATTGAGGAAAAATCAAATTAAACTTCCCGCAGATACAGTGTGACATGAATATGAATACGTCCTTTGGCACTGTTATTATTAACATAATTGACATTGGAAGTATAGGACCTTTTCATGAAAGAGCTTGTCATTTCAATCGTTTCTTAGTGTCCCATTGTGTTTCCCTAACAAATTTAAACTTCCTACGGTAAATGGGAGAAATTTAACTCACTCATCGAGGAATATCCGATCATTTCAACCGTCTCTTGATGCTCCAATAGAGGTCGAAATCAAGTTTACAAAATAAATTTAGAAGAATCACCTGAATGTAAACATTTAATCACATAACGACGCCCACTTCTCAGATTGTTGGCCACGCACTGCGCAGTGTGCGTGAAGCAGATAAATTTCAGAGATCTAGGATGTACATGAGGGAAGTTACCTTCATTGCTCGCACATCGAATCTGATTTTCTCGTGATCAGAGTTACCAAGAGGCTATGTATCAAATTTCAGGGTAGTTCAGGGCAGCAGAAGAACAGTAACGCCCATTGCTCACTCAGTTGATCTGATCACTTCCAGTGGTCCCAAGAGGCGATATACCAAATTTCAGCACTCTAGGCTGTGCAGGAGATGTTAGTTAATAGCTCACCAAGCTGAACTAACTTCCTTGCAAACACTTACAGTGGTTCCTAAGACGCTATGTACCGAATTTCAGGGCAGTTCAGGGCAGCAGAAGAACAGTAACGATCATTGCTCACTCAGCTGATGTGATCACTTCCAGTGGTCCCAAGAGGCGATCTACCCAATTTTAGCACTCTAGGCTCTACAGGAGATAAGTTATCTTTATTGCTCACCAAGCTGATCTGTCGTCCTTGCAATCACATCCAGCTGTCCCTAAGTGGCTGTGCTCCAATTTTCACTTCTCTTGAATGAAGGTACAGAAGATAAGTTAGCTATATCGCTTGATTCATCGCCCACTCGGCTGATCTGATCACTTCCAGTGCTCTCGAGAAGCTGTTATCCAGATTTATAGGCTTTAGGATGTTCATGAGAGAAGTAAGTGTCATCGCTCAAGCAGCTATCTGACGTCCTCTCAATCAGTTTTAATGGCCTCCAAGATGATGTGTACCGAATTTCAACACTCCAGGCTGTACAGGAGATAAGTTACCTTTATAGCTCACCATGCTGATTTAACTTCCTTGCAATAATTTCCAGCCATTCCTAAAAGGCTGTGTACCAAATTTCACAGCTCTAGGATTTAGGTACATGAGAGAAGTTACCTTTATCGATCACACACTTCTTCGAAATCACTCCAACATGGCCCCAAGAGACTGCATATCAGATTTCAGGACTCTGATAGTGTGTCGAACTTTGGTCCGATGAGAAATGATGATTTATGACGGATTTACCTACCGCAATTTTAGTGCCACTTTACATATTTTGGACCTTGCTTATTGTAGTCTGTTAACTACAACATTAATGATATAGTAGTATCCAACTAAAAAGGGTTAGGTAAACGTCAGTGGCATTAACAGGTAAGTAATAAATTAAGTAGGTCAAGTGTGTAATAGCTCTAAGCTTTGAGTTAGTTAGATAGTATTTTAATCATGAAACTTAGGAAGAGTAAACTGACAGGGCTTTGCTTATTCGATTCAGTTTCTTCACGAGAGTATACGTGTTACAAAGTTTCTTACATTTCATTTGATCCGGAACTCGTTCCGCAGTCTAAACAATAAACAAGGAGAATCTCGGAAGACCGGCACGAAAGATGACTCTGAAGGGCATTTAATTAATGGGGAGAGAGATTCCGAAGTCGAAAGTTGCTCCTCTCAGCTCCTACAGGAACTCGAGGAATATCGAGAGGCAGGTTCACGCTAACAACGCCTACAACCTACTTGGCGTCGTCACAACTCGGCTAACCCCGGTTTTGCAATTCGCAGCTCTCCCGTACTTGTGCCGTGCCTCGGTTACCCCTTACAACCCGCCCAGCATGCTTTCCAGTTGTCACAGTCATCACCTGTCTTGCCTGGAGCGAACCCCAGTGAGCTGACAGGGTGACTTTTGCGCTTGACAAACGTCCGTGCCAACCGACGCTTTAGTGGTGAATTACGACTCTAGAGTTTGATCCCACTTTCTCAGCAACGGGTCTGATCCCACTCTAATCAGCATGTCTTGTATGTCTGTGAATTATTACCAGAAGTTCTTTATTCTACTCATAAACGACCATATACATTGTTATGAAATGAACCGGTGTAAAATGGAGTCGAAGAATAAGGAAGTTTGTTTTCCTGGTGGGTTTCTTGTGTAAGCAGGGTTAACAAAGCATTAACTTTTTTAAAGCATTCATTAGCAAAATATTTATTTAGTATTCTATATGTGAAATATTAGAAACAAAATATACTTTTTGACATTAGAGAGTTCCTAGTTACCACGGTGTCTTAATACGGTGGACGTGAATCTACGGAGAACCAAAATTTTGCTAACAACGCTGGTTACTACGGTGTTTCATGTGTCTTCACACGTCGTCTCTTATCAATTTTGTAACCTGAAGCTGATTCCGAGATTCCGACATCTTGTATTTCTCCGACTCTGTTTTCCTTCATCCAGATCTCACATTCCATAATTTATTATCATGTGGTTTATTGTTCTGTTTTCGATTCGTAGTGTTCTTTGCAAAGTGAACCTTTGTTATCGGATAAGCAATTTTTTTTAATCTCTCTCCCAAAATTTTTTGGTTGCGTTTTAAGATACATGGATTTCAAAAATCGAATCAGTCCGTTGTCCGTCCTTTTTTGTCCGTTCCGTTTTATTTGTGCAATGAAAATCAGCGTGAAGTATTAGACTTCGTAAGCTTATATATCACGCTAGTTGATTGAGCAAAGACGAGCTCGACGTGTTCCAGGTTTACCTTGAAGACACATCCGTCCGACTTGTCTTGGCGATCGTTCGAGTAAGTTCTAGCTCAACTATGTTAGTAGTAATATTGGTGTATGTAGATATAAAGGTCGGTATCAATATACAGATTATATGCATTTTGTGTAGAAACTCACTAAAATAATACATGTTCGTATCTTAAAAGTTTAATGTTTGTATCATGAAAAAGGTAGATATGATTGGAATAAAATTATTTCATCCGTTTTTCGGCAAACCTTTATCCTCCGATTTGTTGACTAGTTGTTTTTTGGCACTCGATAAATGGACTGCTTCGAGTGAGAATAGGATGTATATAAATAAATTTAGTATATTTTAATATAATTATATACCTATTTAATTTATATTTTAAATAATATATTTAATTTATTAATTCAGTATACATTTTAATATGAAAGATATGAACTGAATACGCTTATCACTGAAACCTTCCTCGGGTTTATACATTTACGGGCGAAGTGTCGAAGACGTGGTAACGAGGACGTAGTAAGACTCGATCTTGCGTTGCCAATCAAGCGGTCTCCTACTCACGTCGTCCACTTCTACTAATTCGTCAGCTGTCAGTTGTTTCCAGAGCTGATCATGGCTCACGGGCACCGTGTAAACTAAAAACGTGGTAACCAGGAACTCTCTATTTTATGTCTTTACTATGGCACATAAACTAAAAAAACGTCACGGAAAATCGCTCACGAAAATATTTTGATGATTTCCGCTTACAACCGAGTCGTTGCTAGCGAAATGGTACTACTTCGTTTTTCATCCCACAAAATTCGTTGACCATTCGTTCGAAAGCTCTCGATTTATCCAACCATATTATGTTAACTACTGCGAAGTGCGTGGCCAACAAGCTGAGTTATGAGAGTTATGATGAGGTACACAAATAATTGTGTACACTCAGGTGATCATTCTCAATAATTGATATTGTGAACATGATTGCCACCGCTTGTTAATTTCTGATGTTTTCATTGAGCTGGTGTTTCGATGATTTGATTCATAGCAGGTGATCCGAATATTGCGAAAACGGTTTGATTTGTGAAGCGGTGGTTAAATCATTTTAATAGGTAATTTCTATACTTTACTCTCTAGGAAGCTGTAATTTCGTATGTAGCCTCTTTAGCACATTTACGTGACGATGCCCAGGGTCCGGATAAGCTGTGTGGCTCTTAGAGCTTGCATACGAGTCTGCAACACATACTTGTCTTCAACTAAAGACATAAAATGTCCCAATGTGTTGCAGACTCGTATGCAAGCGTTTCATTAGCATTTATAATCACTCTTGAATTGTAAACGAATTCTTTAATCAAAATTTTGAAAAGGAAATCCGTTTTGAGGCATTTTCATAAGCTCAACTTGAAGAACAAAACAATGTTATCAATTTCTGATCTCAAAAATTTAAGGAAATTTCCCGGAGATCAGGAATTGCATGTAAACTAATACCATATAAACGTTACACCAAGGATCAATAAACCAAAGAAAAATCCAATGTATACGTAGAGGAAATATCAAAAAGAAAGAAAAAGTTCTATAAAGTAAAACAGGAAAGCATATCAATGGAACCTAGTTCCGAATAATAATCTGCTATTCAAACAACGATTTTGTACTTCATGTCCTTTTTCAGTTTTTATTAATATTTTAGCACAGTGATAAAATTTAGGTACATTCTCAGCGTAATTTTGTGATTTAATTTTTAATGCTCAAGATCATATCTGAAACTTACCAACGAACTGCGATATTATGAACAAAATCCACAGGGTTTGAGACCCTGGGGTTGATCCCAGGGTTTGAAACCCAAGCTTGAAAACATTTAAAGGATCGACCAAAGACGATAAGGTTGTATTCGATAATCATCAGAAACGCTTGCATACGAGTCTGCAACACATTGGGACATTTTATGTCTTTAGTAGCAGACTCGTATGTGTTGCAGACTCGTATGAAAACTCTAAGAGCCACTCATCTTATCTGGACCCTGGGCATCGTCAAATAAATGTCCTAAAGAGGCTACATACGAAATTACAGCTTCCTAGAGTGTAAAGTATAGAAATTACCTATTAAAATGATTCAACCACCACTTCACAAATCAAACCGTTTTCGCAATATTCGGATCACCTGCTATGAATCAAATCATCGAAACACCAGCTCAATGAAATCATCAGAAATTAACAAGCGGTTGCAATCATGTTCACAGTATCAATTATTGAAAATGATCACCTGTGTGTAAACAATTATTCATATAACCATGGTCATAACTCAGCTCGCTGGCCACGCACTTCGCAGTAGTTAACATAATATGGTTGGATAAATCGAGAGCTTTCGAACGAATGGTCAACGGATTTCGTGGGATGAAAAACGACGAAGTACCATTTCCCTAGCAACGACTCGGTTGTAAGCGGAAATCATCAGAAATTTTTCATAACGCTTTCTTCGTCACACTTTTTGAGTTATGTGCCATAGTAAAGACATAAAATGTCAAAAAAATTCAGTACCTAATGGAACACCAATAGAGGAATCGTTAAAATGCTGCAGCATAAGAGTCCTAAGAGTCTATCTAAAGGAAGCTTTGTTTTCACTTACAGGAGAAAAAAAATGTTTGGTCTCTAAAATCAAAATTTCCACTCGCATTCTACGTTTTTGACCATTTTGAACAACTTTGGTTCCGTGTCTTTGTGTGTGTGTGTGTTTCCTATCAGTTCCATCGTTCTTGACTCAATACCTCACTCTGCGCATGCGCAAAAGCAAAGTCTACCAAGCATCATTTTTTCAAGCCTTTGTTGTCCGATCTCGCTCAAATTTGGATGATTGTTGGGGGATGACGATTTGATCATTCCGTATCAATTTCAACATGATTGTATCATTAATAGCCACTGCGCATGCGCCTATGTGAAATTCTTGTAACGACCCGTTAATTTCCACTGTTTTCATCCGATTTTGATGAAATTGTCAGAGAATGCGCGGGTTACTTCGTCGATGGTCCCCCTATCAGTTTCATGGTTACCAAATCAATACTTCATTCTGCTTAAATACTTAAACTTAAATTCCAACATTTTCCATCTTTTCACTCTCTAGAAAATGTTGATTTTGGAGACCAAACAATTTTTTTTTCTCGAAAGTGAAAACGATGCTACCGATACCTTTAGATAGACTCGAAAGCAATAAATTGATAAAATACAAACAGCCTTCTTACAACACCATCTGACTTCCTGGTGGATATAATTATTAGGTTAAATTAAGACTAATAATGGCAGATAATAATAAATTGTTATTTCTTTTTCTCTTATTTTAATTCTCACCAAAATTATATACAATCCATTCTAGGGGACGTCCCTGTAATGCATGCATTAGTTAACAATATGTTTTCTTTTGCGACGAGGACATTTGAGCACAGATTTTTTAACCACTGTGTGGCGTCATATTCTAGTGTGTAACAGCTATCGAAAACTGTTACGGTGATTCGTTCAATGGAACGGCGTGCCCGTTGGTACCCCCAACGTGCACCGGTCCGCTTGCTCTTAATCGATGTTCAACCTTCAGAACGATGAGTCTACCTCTCTCTTACATTTTGCGTTAATAGCAATAATATTCTATAAACTCCCATTGTTTATACTAATACCTACTCCATTGCTATCCCGTCTCTCTCTCTCTCTCTCTCTCTCTCTCTCTCTCTCTCTCTCTCTCTCTCTCTCTCTCTCTCTCTCTCTCTCTCTCTCTCTCTCTCTCTCTCTCTCTCTCTCTCCTGCGGTATTTTTTCATCTTTAAGAGAACTGAATATAAGAAACTAATCAACCGACAAGCTAGATAGAAAAAAACTCCCTGATTACCTTTCTTATGGAGCGACATAAAGAGAAGCGTAATGAATTATCCAAGTGATTAAAATCTTGTTCTAATTATTTCACCTAAGTCTCAAAATTACATCGAAAAATTGATATATACAATAGATATCCAAGAATTTTGATCACGACAATAGGAAGATTGTCACAGGTTGCTTATTCAAAGGGTGTTTCTATATGAAGAGATGCTCTGAATAGACGTATTCGTTTATAATTTCGGCCACGAGATGTATCGCCTCTTTGTCTAGACTGAAACAAAACTCCTGAGTGTCACACTAACTTCCACGCTTGACAAACATCAAAGCCGACCGACGTTGAAATGTGAAGGCCTCAGCTTGAGCCGTTTTCTCGACAACGAGAAGGTATCTAATAAGCAACTTATTGGTGCGTGAATTTACAACCTCAAGTCCTTGATTCAGGGTATAACTAAGGAGCTAACCGAGATACATCGAAACCACAAAATAATGAAGAAGGCAAAAATCCACCAGTTTAAAGCCAGTTTCGATATTTTTACCTCGAGGTGAAGCACACCTTCCATTCGCACAAGATAATCCCTACAAATCCAGGGTTGTACCTATGTTCTATGACCCGGTATCTACACAAAATCCAATAAAATTGAAAATTCACCCTTAATGGGAGAAACACAAGGTCATGGATATGTCTAGGTATCTTATTTTTCTAATTACCAACGGAGGAAATCAGAGGCCTACGCATCGTCAAGTACCTATTGCTCCAAGTACCTACTACACAATAGTATACCTACCATGAGTTGCCTTCTTTTCGCGTTTAGTTCATTATGGTTACTTAGCAATATTAGTTTATAACTTAGCGTAATAAATCAGCTTTCCTTGACAGTTCAAAGGTTTAGAGATCATGAGATGTGATAAAATGAAAGCATTCCAAAAAGTGGCGAACGATTTTCCTGCTATGAAAACTAAGGGAGTTACACTTCCCTAGTAACGCATTGGTTGTACATGAAAATCAATAAAACTCGGCGGCTTCGCCCCCCTGGGCCCCCCCCCCCCCCCCCCCCCCGGATGTTATTACTTTGAGCCTGACTGCTAAAATGTAAAAAACATGGAATCATGTTTTAGCTCCTCGCAATCATGTTCACAATATCAATAATTGAGAATGATCACCTGTGTGTAAACAATTATTCATATAACCATGCTCATAACTCAGCTTGTTGGCCACGCACTTCGCAGTAGTTAATATAGTATGGTTGGATAAATCGAGAGCTTTCGAACGAATGGTCAACGAATTTTGTGGGATGAAAAACGACGAAGTATCATATCCCTAGCAACGACTCGGTTGTAAGCGGAAATCATCACAATTATTGGCGCTACTTTCATGTCACTTTATAGTCTCACTTTTCGGCGGGGAATCCATCGCTAAAACATGATTCCATGTTAAAATCAATATTTTCGCCGTGACGTGGAAAATGGATACGTCCTGTTAATCATTGTTAAATGATCTGACTGTAAAACCACAGGTGTACCGTCCGTTTTTTGACATTTTCATGTCTTTCATATGGCACATAACAAAAAAATCGTCACGAAAAAAATTGTCCCAAGTGGCCACAACGATGATTATGACCATCAGAAATGACGTTGACCATTCATAGGTAAACACATGAAAATGTCCCAATGCGTTGCAGACTCGTATGCAAGCGTTCATTATTCCTTAATTTTGATTAGCCTAAAACTTAGCATCAAGTACCCCAGAAACGCTCCCCAAGTTTCACTTTGGTATCTTAAAAATTGTGGTATAAACTTGGGAGGGGGGAGTTATTTTTGGGACACCCTGTATATTTGCGATTTGAACACATTACAACCTCCTAATATTAATTTATAGTAATGGTGAGTATCTAAAAATTGTTTAAACTGAGAATATAATTTATATTACATGATGAAAGTTTCTAAAACTAATTAGATTAAGAGACAAATATATCGTATGTATCACATTTTTGTAAATGTTTCTTTAAAATAATGAACTTATAGTATTTTAATGTCTATAGCCAATTTCATAAGCTTAGGGAACATGAGATGTTGTGATAAAATGAGAGCATTCCAAAAGTGGCGAACGATTTTCCTGCTATGAAAACTGAGGAAGTTACACTTCGCTATCTATGCATTGGTTGTTCGTGAAAATAAATAGAAAATAAAGCTTCCTGTACACTTTTTTCGGCTAAAAAAAAGTTACCAAATTTGTTCAAATACCCCGAGCTAAAAGACATACGTCAAAATTCATCAAATTATATAGGTACATCATATAATCATCACATCATATCGGTAAATCATATTTATCTGGTGTTGATCCTGAACATATGTCGCCGTCCACAAGCATGCGTAATTACAACAGTTCTCGAATTATTCTCCCAAAATCCAATTCCGAGTTTTGTAAAAGAAATTCATACGTCACAGCCCTCCGACTGTTATTCCAAAAAAGTTTCAATATTTTTTCATTGAATAAAATATCCAATTTCAAGAAGTCACTGAATAGTATACTATAATTTGTTTTCCAATGTATGATATAAATTTTAGCGCATTTTCTTTTAAGAAAGGAAAAATGAGCTATTGTTTTCACTTTGTCCGTTTATTGTATGTTCTCATAGTTTTAAATGCCACTTCCAGACGTCGGATTTTGATGAACTTGGTATGGGTGTAATTCTTACATGGCCAGGATAAGCCTGGTCCTCCACTGGAAGCGTATTCAAGCGACTTAGCGACAAGGCGACTTCCGCGAGGCGACTGGTACGCGACTGAGCTCCTCCATTGGAGGCGACTTAGTCGCGCGAAGTCTGCGGTGGTGTGTAGTAGACATTTATTTTGTGGTACAATGGACCACATAGATTGTTATTATTTGCTGGATAATACTCTCGTAAATTTCCTTCGGATGAGAAGGAAACGACGAATGTTCTGGATGAACCCAATATTGACAAGGAGGCAAAGTTTGGGTGAATTCAACCACCTCCACGACGCGCTGAAGGGAGATTCAGAGAAGTTTCGAAATTATAGGACGCACCTACAAACGTACGATTACAGCTTGAATGCTATACAAGCTTCGATCACCAAATCGTCCAACTTCATTACGTTTTTACTTGTAATTATTGTTGTTAATCATAATAAGGGAATGGAATGAAAGTACAGAAACAAAAAATTCAGCGTAACCCATAAAAAAAGGACGTTTTTGATAGTAAGTGTTAATTTAACCAAGGTAATGTAATTGAGGCGCAAAAGTGAAAAGTTCAACGTAACTCCTCTGTAAAATTAACATAATAGTCGGATGTTGAGGTTCGCCGTTCACAGTCGAAGGGTGCGCCGAGAAAACATGGAAGGGGGAAGCCAGGTCGCTCGAAGACAAGCGACCGATCCCATCCAGATGGTATCAGCCGCTCGCCGCCTCAAAATGCGCGAGTTGTGTCCCTAATGTAGCTTGCAGTGAAGGACCTCTAATACTTTTCAAGCTTATGGGATTAGTCGCTCACATACGGACGAATACGCTTAGTCGCATAGTCGCTTCCAGTGGAGGACCACCCTAAAGATGTGTCGGGGGCCGCTGACGCATGAGAGGTCATTGATCAGTGGAGTGAACCCCAAAGTCATTTTGTCTCCTATTCGACGCAGGAAGCTGAAATTTGAGAAGGAGGCTCAAGGGAGAATGCTGAAGACGACTGTGACTTCATCGATCAGATGAGCGAGCTCTTAAGCCAATTTGTCTACTATTCAACGCAGGAAGCAGAAATTTGAGAGGGAGGCTCAAGGAAAAATGCTGAAGACGCAAGAAAGATCACCGATCAGCTGAGCGAGCTCCATTTTAGCGAATTTTTGAAGAAAATTGCTCTCGCCTCAAAATTTGTAGAATGTGAATTTTTGAAAACATTTTATGCAGAAATCCGTTTCAGGCTATTCTGAATCATATTCTGAAGTTTAACGCATTTTTTTTTTTTTTTTTTAGGTATGTATGTATGTATGTATATATGTATGTATGTATGTGTCATTCCAGACGATAACTGTCTGTAGAATTGTGCTCGAAACTTCAAACAAATTTTAAAATGTTAAGGACACAAAACGAAAGTTCAAGTTCGTTGGCCAGCATGATCGGATTACATCTTCGGGTTGAAATTTTCAAAAATGTAGTCAAAAATTTCAACATAGCCTGTTTTTTGCGGTTTGTTGTGCGAAATAATTTTTTCAGCATACTAACATGTGGTATATTCGGAATCAGCGTAAAATTTCCTATAAGAATATGTATCAAGTTTTCAAAAATTTCAAAGTTGAAAAATCAGTCAAAAATCGAAATAATGCCGTTCGCTAGTTGTAAAAATCGGTAATATTTGCATGAAACATTGTCCAAATTCAGATTGAACTACTCTTATGGAAGTATCCCTGTATAACCAATCCTAGAACCATGCCGTTTAAAACGTAGGTAGTAGGTGCTTGTTAAAAAAAAAAAAAAAAAAAAAAATTAAAAAACCTAATACGATAATTTACAAAAATTCGCTCATACGATCATGCTGCATGACTGGAACTTTTGTCTCCTATTCAACGCAGGAAGCGTCATTTCACGCAAATCTTTCGCGCAGAATGCGCTATCATGTGACTCTCTTTGTGAGTACCAATCTACTTGTTTCACTTTATTCTTTGTTCTGAAAAGAAAGTACATTACTATTTCATTAGTATTTATATAGTTTGCGCCGAATGGTGAATAGAACTCTTTTATTTTTTGATGTATTGATTGAACTCCTCCGAAGAGCACAAGTTCTATAAACTTAGTCCTCGGTGGGCAAAGGTCATGATAAGTAGTCATCATTCATCTGTTTTGTATGATTTGATTTTTATGTACTTCAGTTTTTCTTCTATTTTCTCTCACTTTGTCAATAAATCCTTGAATCCTTGACTTTGTCTAACTAACCTCTTCTGACTTCATTCCGTCTGTCAGTTCATGTCTTCAATAAAACTTGGGAGGGTCAGGGGTTGCAAGTGCGAACCTGTTTTTCATAAATCTGAGTTTGTGATGCTACTATTTCCCTCAAACTACAAGTTGAATAATGTCTTATGAATAATGAGTTTTATTTCACGCCCCAGACCTTTCTACTTCGAAAAACGTGTGGATACAATGAATCATTTAGTGACTCATTAAGAATTGGGAAAAATCTAGAAGCGTTCAAACCCTGTTGGGGGGCAAGAGAGTTTTCAACTTTCTACTCAAAAAATAATAAAAATAAAATGAACCCATTTAGATAGATTTTAGGTATAATTTAAAATGAATTGTTGATGAAAAATAAAACGCTGAAACGCCACAAAACAGGTCATTTTTAGCAATTCAACGTGAATTCCTGAGTTGATAAAATATTCAATAAACTCATCCAGTTGTTGGAAGCTTGATTGCATCCTACCTCAGTTACAGGTTTCAAACTGCTGTGAGTGGTGACAAGCGTTCTAATTCTCTTCCTATTGTTTCTGGTGTTCCCCAGGGGGTTGTGCTGGGACCGATTCTATTTTCACTCTTCATCAATGATTTGCCTAATGTCCTCAAATTCTGTAATTATCACCTTTTTGCCGACGATTTTCAAATTTACCTGGCCAGTGATCTTGGGGAAGCCATGATATAATCCATCAGCTTACTTAATAGTAATCTAGTGTCGTTATCTAGGTGGGCAATCAAAAATGGCATACTTATTAATCCTTGCAAATCTCAAGTTATTGTGTTGTACAAACAAGATTTACCTACTAATTGTCTGCCCTCCATCTTAGTTGAAGGGATGGTGGTGCCTTACTCACCACATGTAAGAAATCTGGGACTTTGTTTTGACCACGTCTTGGGACTACCATGTGGTTCAGGTGTGCAAGAGAGTTTATGGATCTCTCCACAGTCTCCGACGTTTATCTAAATTTACTCTTAATAACTTCAAAATACGACTAGCCATTGCTTTAGTAACTCCTCACTTCTTTTATTGTTGCTCAGTTTACTCCTATGCTATTTCCGCTTCTTTGAAATCGAGACTCGTGGTTGCCTATAATGCTTGCTTGAGATATGCATATAATGTTAATGTACGTCAATCTGTATCCCATCTCACCCTTCTTTGCCTTCCCCTGGAGGATTATTTCATTTTCAGGCATTTAAAATTAATTGCAGAAATAATTAATAGTTCAATGCCAATGTATTTGTCCAATTTAGTTAATAGAGCCTCTTCTTTTAGATCCCACTCTCTCTCTCTCTCTGTCATCGGGCATACCAGTCGAACTATGTCCAAGTCCTTTGGGGTGGCAGGAGCAAGGATCTGGAATTCTCTTCCCTTCTCTGTGCGTGCGTCCCCCTCCATTGGTCGATTCTTGAAGGCTACTGTTCAGTATCTAGACATCCGATAGTAGCCAGCATTTAGTGCACTCCTCTTCGTTCTCCTCTCCCCCTTCTTCTTTTGGTGATGCAGAATATCTTTAAACTTTCCTTTATCTTTTAATTATTATTTCCTTTATTTACCTAAATATTTTCAATTTGTACTTGATGTTTTTCTTTTCTATGCCACCTCATGTCTAATTTTGTCTTTTGTCTCTGTTGTTCATGTGTGCTCACATAAACATATTGTTTCCTGCACAATAAATTATTTGAATTGAATTGAAGTTGTTGTCTGTCTTCTGATTCGCTGTCGGTTGGGGAATGAGGTTTGCGTGAGAGAGAATTTGAAGAGTTTTGCAGAATCAGAAAGGACTGAGGTTTGCGAGAAGCGTGCGGTTGTGCGTGGGGGGTTGAGGGAGAGGTCCTGAATGGAAAGTAGGCCTCAAGACCATGATTTTTTCATATTTCCTGGTAATTTCATGCGGTTTTTAATGAAACGCACTTGCCCCACTGTAAAAAAAGAGGGGCAAGAACGTTTTATTGATTAACTGCAGCAATTTTTGTAGCCTTGAAGTTATCAAGTGCGCAGTTCATACAGAGACAAAAGTTTGAAAGATAAACAGTGGAATAAACAGGGAAGGAAGGGTTTTTAGACAAGAACCATTGAAAACTGAACCTCCCTTAGATTCACACTCTGATATCGGAAGGAGGCTTTGCGGAAAATGGTTCCAATTTCGCTTATTTGTTCACTGAGGAGGTTAAAATTAAGATAAACTATAACTTTTCAAGTACTTTGGTCCGTCCGCATTTGATTAACGAGATATACAAGGTAAATGCATTTTGCGTTCGTATTTGTGCTTAAGAAGAGCGCGTAACTACCTGCTACAGTTCGTCCCATCATTTCGAAATTAATTCCATTGGTTCCGAGTCAACAAAGCGGACAACTTCGGCCCTCCAATAACATAATTGTACTGTCACAATCAGGATTGTGATGACACAGTGCGACCTTATTTCCCGCTTCCCGTCCGTTAGGGGAAATATTAGTTTACGAAGAACATTCAGTCGAGTCTACGTTCCCATCGCCAACGTTTACTCACTCTCCCGGCTGTTCGTGGTGGTATCAACAGTATATAGTGTATTCGTACTGAAATGAATGACGATATGTATTGGTAATATATACATATATTCATGTGTTTACATAAAATCGTCATCGTGACATATCGTCATTGAAGTTCTAACATCGCATGGCTAAAATCCGCTAAAAATCGGTAAATTGATATTTTTAGCAGAATATTGCTCAAATCAAGTTGACTAACTGTAAAATAGAACATTTAAAAATGTATATACCAAACAATGCTGAAAAATGTACTTAATTTCATTAAAATTTGCTAACAAATCGATAAAAACTGGAAAAAAACTAAAAATCAAAATCTCTTTTTGAATGACAGATTTTTATTTAGAATACGTTAACAATTTCTTGGCACCCAAAAAGCTCAAATTTCAAAACAACGCAACATTATACAATAAGATAAATTACGAAAATTCGCTCATAAGATCATACTGCATGACTGGAACTTTTTTTCCCCTTTAATCTTTAACGCTGAGTACGACTAGCAATATCAAACTCCGACTTCAGCCGAAACAGAATTAAATAACAGCATTTTCCTTAAAATAAGGAAAATCACACTTCCCTTTAATTATTCCTCACAATTTTTGAAATATGAAAGTCAAACTTGGTTTTTCGAGTGCGTAATACTAAATTTTAGGGAAATATACATAAATAAATGAAAATATCCGAAATAAGGAACGTTTAGGTGTGTTATTTAATTTTATTAATTTTTCTTCAGTAGGCGTCTACACCTATGCAGACACATTAGATACCTACCTAATGATTCGTTTGATAATATAGACAGGTGTTCTGCGTAGAAGAGCTATACAATACAGAAATAATAAACCTCTGTGTAATAATTTGCAGCGTTTTTTGCAATAAATTTTTGTTAGGTGTATTGTTGAAAGTGTTCTGTTAGGTTGACGTTGAAGCACCGCAGAAAGTAATTGAAAAAAAGTGGCGAACGATCTTTCCTGATCGATGATGATGTAAAAATAACTATTGTTGATTTTTTATAAATAAAGCATGTTTATCTATCTATCTATCCACCAATACGTTTCTAACCTTACTAGGTAAGCTCAGAAGCTTCTTGCTTTGTTTTCGCATCTTCAGAAAAAGCGTGGGGATGGGAACACATTGTAACAAGTGTAACAATCGTAACACATTGATAGTATGTGAAAATCAATAGAAATAGAAAAACCTATATGAGTTAAAATATGGGGTGGGAAAGCCCGTTTTTGGCCCATTTGTGGTTCATAGCATTGATGCTTGAAGCGATCGGGCATTGCAGTTTTGGATTCCACGGACCAAGAAACGTTAAGTGACAAATTTTGAGAGAAGATAAATTTTTGTTTTCCTATAAGATTACAAAGGTTTATTATTGGAAATAATAAACCAACAAGTCTTTCGTTAGTTTAGTTGATAGGATCAAATTGAATGAGGTCAAGTCAGTGCACGTTGATTTTACCAACCGGAAGATTAACTATATCCCTACTTTCCTCAACAACGTGGCAATTCCCTCCGCGAATGAAGCCAAATACCTGGGCATGACGCTAGACGCCAAGCTCAG
The DNA here is from genome assembly GCA_030762985.1 of Adelphocoris suturalis. Taxonomy (NCBI): domain Eukaryota; kingdom Metazoa; phylum Arthropoda; class Insecta; order Hemiptera; family Miridae; genus Adelphocoris; species Adelphocoris suturalis. The sequence continues at coordinate 125,342,940 of CM061042.1, read as the reverse complement.
GTGGAAGGAACATGTCAAAAAGAAGAGGACTGAGCTCGCATTGAAACTTAGAAGGATGTACTGGCTAATCGGCCGACGATCCACAATGACCATTGGTAACAAGCTGCTTCTTTACAAGTACTCAAGCCAGTTTGGATGTATGGAGCGCAGTTGTGGGGCTGCACAGCTCCAACCAATAGACAGATCATTCAACTTTTCCAGAATTCTGTACCACGATGTATCACTAATGCGCCGTGGTGCTTCCGAAATGAGAAACTCCACAGTGAACTTCAAGTTGACAGTGTGGATGAGGTGATCAAAAAGCAAGCAACGGCTCATCTTGCCAGACTAAAAGTTCACGTGAATGGGGAAGCAGTCAAGATCCTGGATGTGCAAGATCTAACTCGACGCCTTAAGCGTTTGAAACCGCATGAGCTTGTGTAGGAAGTGAATGTGATATGTTAGAGAGACGAGGGACAAAGATATGCATCTTTTTTTTTCAACTAGAAACTTTATTGTGGTTGGCCACTATTAACCCAACGTCGACCACATGGGGTCCAAGTGGGCCCCATGAGCACCTTTCCCCCCCTCCCTTATAGCCACTTTGCCCCTCACTGCCTGCTCCTTGAGTAGCTTCCTACTCAGTACTGCTCCAGAGGTTGGCGAGGTAGCAATGGTCGTCCAGGAGAGTGTACCTTTTGAATTCATTTCTGTTTGATGAAAATCGTTGTTGGGGTCTGAGTGGACCCCACGTGGACTTCCGTGAAAAAAAAATTTCGGCACATTCACACAAATGTTTTGTCTTAATTTTCAATCGTTTGAGCATACATACGTAGGGGTTACTTAGTTTTCCTCTTTGTACTGTTGTTGTCTGGAAGTTGGTATAATCCTTGGAACTGAATGTACCACTAACCCAGCCCTGCTCCGCCCCCCGCCAAGTAAATGAGATGCCACATGTGCGACAGATCGAAGGATAGGAAATCCAGTAACACATGCGCTAAGTGCTACCGTCCGATATGCAAAGAACATGAAAAACTAAGCCGATCATGTTTGATGTGTAATGAAGAAGATTCGCAAAATGAATCTGAAGAAGACTGATCTGTGATGGAAGTTTTTATAACGTATTTTATGATTTGTTTCTATTTTCAAACTTTATATGTACCATTCAGGTTCTCTAAGACCGACTTTTGTTAGTCTGATTTGTCTATGTCTGGTTTGCCTAAGTTTGATTTTAGTGTGTAAATTCAAGTCTGACTTTAGTATGATAATTATGTAGTGTTAGTGGTTTTTGTTCCTCTGAAAGGGCAATTTTCGAAAAAGTTCTATGTTGGCTGAAGTTCCTTATTTTATTGAAAAATAATAGGCCTACTCAGAGTTTATATGCCTAAAAATTTGACTTAAGTTTTTATTCCGTTCTGATATAAATAAAAAACTTGAACGTTTTGCTTTTTATTCCTTTCCCCTGCGTTTTTGGTTTTCTGAGATGAGGAAATTCTATGGCCCATGTAATTTCAGAGCTACAAGCTGCAACTTTGCTACCTTAGACACGATATTAGGAGAGTATCCTCGTAGGCACCTCAAAATTGATTGCATGATGTTTTGATGCTAGTCCCATGCAACAATAGGGCGGCACAGCCAGAAATGTGAGTGGGGTCCTGGTGGACCCCACGTGGGTGACTATTATTCTAGCTCCCACGTGGTCGACGCAGGGTTAAGTGTGCTTATAAATGCGGTATACGTAAAGATTAGAACACGGCACACGTAGCATTAGTACCCCTCTCTGGAGGGCTAAATGCACAATAAATAGGTAATTTTTTTACAATGATATATTCTAGACAATAAATAAATTAGAATAAGCAAAATTCAATCAGTTCAACAGTAAGTTCAACAAAGTAGAAACGGTGGTAACTGAATTAACCAGATTATATAAGTAGATAAGTTTTGAAAATAAGAAGTTGAACATTTAGGTTGAGGGTCAGGGTGGTGCAGTAGTGAGGAGATCGCTATGCCATTTTTGTTTCAGCCTGCGCTGGTCTCTTGGTGTACGATGAGGTTCCAACATTGTGCGAACGATTGGGTTACGATGATTGTTCATGCGGTTTGCGAATTTGTTGTACGCCTCAGAGATAACTTCGGTAACTTGGGGTATGTTCAAATCTGCATGCAATGTAGCGATTCGGACAAACCAAGGAGCTCCTGTTATAATGCGCAGCGTCCGATTTTGGAGCGTTTGTATTTTTTGAATTTGCGTGTTGGCAGCTGAGCTCCAAATTTCGCACGTATATTTCCAGATGGGACGCAGTAACGAGAGGTAGAGCAATCTCTTGAGGTGGAGTGGGATGACTTCACTTGCCAACAGATACTTTAATTTTTTGATCTTTCCACGAATCGTCGCTACAAGTGCAGTGATGTGAAGATTCCAGTGTAGTTTGCTGTCCAAGGTGAGTCCAAGATATCCGACTGCGTCACATCTGCTCACTGATTCATCATTGAGTAGCAAATCTGGCACAATGATGTTACGTCTGTAGGTAAAGCAGACCAGAGAGGTTTTTTTCGCATTGAGCTGGATCTTCCATTTTCTTGTCCATTGGCATATGACATCAATGTACTCCTGGAGAATCCCATGAGCTTGCTCAGTGTCCTTCCAAACCGGAACGGCTTGGTCGTCAGCAAAGTGGGCTGTTAGCACTGATGAACAGCGTGGGTAGTCATGTGCATAGTATATGAACAGCAGTGGGCCTAAGATGCTTCCCTGCGGAACCCCTGCCAAGATATTGTGGGTTTTGGAAATAGCTGAACGACATTTAACAGCGTAGGTCCTGTTAGAAAGGTAGGATTGCAATATTCTGTAGTAGGTATCTGGTTATGCATCTTAGGTCCTGAATAGTGTATTGTAGTAAAATAAGTCGGATTTATATTGTTAATGAGATTACTCGGTGCAATAAAAGCTTTTAAAAAAAAAGTTTAGTTGATTCCCAAGTGGAAATTACAATACTCGAACGGGGTCTAGAAACTGTGAGGTCATTTTCCTGTTAGCCAATCACAGTGCTTTCTTACAGCCTTCCCCACATAAATTTAGTTGTTTTCCTGGGAGGCTATGTAGGACAACATGAAGGGAAGCAACAGTTTGTTGAGGCTAAAGTACAGGACTGGATTCGACAAATGGAAAAACTGTCAGAGGCAGGAATGCAACAACCACAGTCCGCTCACGCAGTTTTCTGTAGGTCGGCACAGTTTAGATGGCAGTACCTACAACGCGTCCTTGCAAGTAGCGAAGAGGATTACTACCCCTTGAGGTCAGTCATAAGAAGCAAGTTTATCCTAGCCATAGTGGGGGGTAACGTCTCAGAAGATGAACTTGAAATTTTTTCACTTCCTGTAAACAAAGGTGGCATAGCGGTAAAAGATCCAACAGTAGGTGTGATGATGACCCAAGAGGTATCCAAAGAAGGGTCAAGAGAGCTTGTTTCAGCATTCTTAAAAAAAAGGGACTTTGATGTCCATGAACACAGGAGGAATGTGGCAGAAGCGAAGCGAGCAGCACGGGGACGGAGATCTGAAATAGAGGACAGAAAATTGAAAAACGCGTTAGAAAGGCTGCCAGAGGATCGCAGAAGGGCAGTAAATCGTTCTGTGTTTCATACCTCAGGATCCAAGTCCTCAGGTTGGTTGTCGGTAGTCCCCCTAAGAAAACACAACTTTGACCTCAGCCCGTCAGAATTTCGTGATGCACTGGCAGTACGGTACAAAAGAAAAGCCAACGACTTGCCTCTTGCGTGTGATGGTTGTGGAACCAGGCCATTCACCTTACATGCCCTTAGCTGCAAAATGGGCGGGTTGGTTACACGAAGACATAATGAGGTTAGAGATCTGTTGGGGGAGGCCATGATGCTTGCATGGGGAAACTGTACTAAGGAACCAATACTAACCGTAATGAGTGACCAAACTCCAGGTCTAAGAGGCGATTTGGCGTGCAGGGGGGTGTGGGAACCTCAAAGGGAGGCGTTATTCGATGTACGTGTCACTGACACCGACGCTCCCTCTTATGGTTCCCGACCTGTTGCCGCAATATTCTCGTCAGCAGAAGAAGAAAAAAAACGAAAATATATGGTCGCATGTGAGGCCCGACGAGCAACATTTACGCCTCTCATCTGTTCTGTAGATGGTCATTTTGCACCCCAGATGTCGAATTTTCTAAAAGTCATGGCAGAAAAGCTAAGTGACAAATGGGGAAGACCTCAAGGAGTAGTGCGAGGGTGGCTGAGGGCCAGAGTGGCCTTTGCTATCCTAAGGGCCTCAAGTATGTGTCTCCGAGGAGCAAGAAAGAGGTGGCGGAGCTGCGATGAGTTGATCGGGTTTCAGGATGGAGCAGCAGCAAGAGTAAATTGAGAAGACGTTTCACCAAAACCCCACACCTTCAGGTTCGACGATAAAATGGGACCAGTTTAAAGGCAAAATTCTGAAAGTCACATATCTTAAACACTTCCAAAGATAAGCATCCTTCTTCTGAATAATAAAAGTATATAAATATCTATATATATATATATATATATATATATATATATATATATATATATATATATATATAGTTGTGGTGTTTCATCATACATTTGTGAATTGGAGGTGGTCTCTAATACAGTGATAGAGGTTTCAAACTAAATTTCAGAATGTTGTAAGTTATCCATTTCCCGTATATCCTCAATCAACTAGAGTGCGACTAGATTATCCAACCTTGTTTTCCATCAAAACCTAATTTTCTGTTTCTGAAGAGCAAAAATATTCAGGTTGGTGGAAATTGTGTTTGAATTTCTTATCCAGAGGGTAACCGTTTAGTTATGAATACATGCATTGAGCGTGAGCATATTCATTTGAAACAGGGTTTTGTAATTCTGAAGTCTATTTCTGCCGACTATAACAAGAAGCATGTTTCTGAAATGAGAGCCAAGGTGACTGGTCCACTGCGCAAATGGAAATGTCACTTTGAAATCTCCGTTTGCAAATGACCTCCCTCCCCCTCCTCCTCGCAACGCCAAAGGCCCCGAGAATCCACTGTTTATGTTTTCAGCCTAATTACGTGGTCTCGGAACAGCTGGAGAGTTTCCCGCTCAGCATTACCTATTTACGACTACAGACGCTGCAATTCTGTTTGCCCGGGACTGCTGAAAGGTTTCCTGTGTTATTGTCCGTCGGTGCAGCACGTCTCATTAACGGGAGAGCTTTTTATGACGTGAAGTTGCCATATCCGAGCGGATGAGTGAAATCCTGGCAGTACAACACGGGGATTGAGCGTTGTCGTCATTACCAACTGGGAGGTGTCACTGTAGGATCGAGGGCGATGAAATAACGATAGAAACTTCCTCATACGAAGCTTCATTACGTATTCTCCTTGTTAATAGATAATCAGGTTCACTCTGGATTATATTCATCGACAACCGAAAAGTGTGAATGTATGCAGGATTTTAGTGATTTATACCGCACTTCAATAAAAAAAGTCGTTAGCGCTATTGTTCAAGCTGTCTAATGGGATGCAGCACGATGTCTTAACCTCTCCCCAGTCCTGGATTTAAAGGGCCCGCTCGGACAAAGACAGCTCTCCTGTTCTGAATCACGTAAAAATATCCAGTATTTCTCTATATGCAACCATTTTTCTAAACAGTTTTGTTACAAAAATGAGGTTGAAAAATTCAACTTAATCAAATCAAACTTAATTCAAATAATTCAACTTCAAACACGGAGAATCCATCACAAGTTCAATTATTTCTTCGTCCGTGAAAGCAAGACGATTCCTTCGAGACATTTCACAGAAAATAACACGAATGGAATAATACAAGACAATCTTGTATGAAAGGGCAAGCGGTACTGGAGCTTCTGGGAGGAGAACGGTAAACCCTCCCTCCCCCCGCCCAGTAATGTCGAATGTTCATTGTAAACATAGTCTATAGTCTTCCAACTACCGCTTGAGTCCGAAAAACCATGAATGGAGTGACGTCATAACAAAACGAAAAGCAAACTGTATATATACGGACCTAAAAGGTTAAACCTTAATTTCAAATAACTTTCAGGCATCTATCCGATTGGAAATTTAATGCACTTTTTAACGGTATTCTCAAATTTGAATTTACATAGCAAATTAAGGGAGTTATGAACAATAAAGTGATGTAACTTTGAAATCACAAAAAATAAAAAATTTGAAAAACGCGTTTTTAAAGCTGGCTAAAAAACTTGTTATGGGACAAAAGTTGTTGCTTTTTTTTTTTTTTAATTTTTTTTTTTATTTATTTTTTTTTTTTTAACACAGAATGTGTTTTAGCCATGGACTAACTAGGCAAAACAGCTAACGAAATCTGAAACGAAATGTGGGACGAATTCTGTGATGACAACATTCTGAAGATTTCCGCTTACAACCGAGTCGTTGCTAGGGAAATGGTACTTCGTCGTTTTTCATCCCCCGAAATTCGTTGACCATTCGTTCGAAAGCTCTCGATTTATCCAACCATATTATGCTAACTACTGCGAAGTGCGTGGCCAACAAGCTGAGTTATGAGCATGGTTATTTGAATAATTGTATACACTCAGGTGATCATTCTTAATAATTGATATTGTGAACATGATTGCAACCGCTTGTTAATTTCTGATGATTTCCTTGAGCTGGTTTTCGATGATTTGATTTATAGCAGGTGATCCGAATATTGCGAGAACGGATTGATTTGTGAAGCGGTGGTTAAATAAGCTAAGGATCGTGTAACCTGGTGTAACCTATGTAACCGAAGCTGAAATTTGGGCGGTAGGCTCAAGGGAGAATGCTGAAGACGCCTGGGTGATCACTGATCAGCTGAGTGAGCTCCTAAGCCATTTTATTTTTTCTTTTTTTTATTGGCTCCTGCAGTGTGGCGGACCTAGTTTGTGTACACGTTAAGGCCCCTCTACACAATGTCCGATACTACGCATACGTAGACCAACTTGCCCACTGCTAGATGACCTTGCAAAAACCGACGATGTCTAGTGCGTGCGGAGCCGTGCGGGCAATTGCCTCCTTCGCAGTTTTTTTCGAAAGATCAATGGAGACCATACTAGGCCACGATCTGCGCGCGCACGTTATCGTGCTCGAATGTCCACAGAACGGGCCAGTCAATCAGTCGCCCTACAGTCCTCTCTTGCCGTTATCTGTCTGTTGTTGTTTTGAATCTTGTGCCATGTTTGCCATGTAAATTATTTGCGTTCATACTTTTGTGTTACATTACATATCATACATTGCATTACATCAAGAGGCCCGTGGTCCCCTTTCATCGGCCGGTCACCGTTGTTGTACGGTGGCCAGTTTGTGGACGTGTGTTGGTGGCCGGTGCTGGCTCTGGTTTTTGTAGCCATCAAGCTCGGCCATCGTCCTTCATGCGCCAGCACCCACACTTCGCCATAAAACTGGCCCAGAACATACCATTGTGTAGAGGAGCCTTAACTCTGACAGACTGGCAAAAAAGCCCATAAGTTGTACTATGTTTATACTTGATTCGTACTTATTATTTATTGAAACTATAATGATGATGTAGAAATAACTATTGTTGAATTTTTATAAATAAAGCATGTTTATCTATCTATCTATCCACCAATACGTTTCTAACCTTACTAGGTAAGCTCAGAAGCTTCTCGCTTTGTTTTCGCATCTTCAGCAAAAGCGTGGGCAGGGTAATACATTGCATGGAGAAGGCTGTAATGGAATAAAATTAGGGATGGTCCAGGGAAGTGTAAGGCGAGAGGGCGAGTTCCAGTTGATGTATGACCCTCTTGAAGGAGAGGCCTTCTTCCTTAGTAAACCTCACCCCCTTCTTCGGCCCAACTACACTGTCTTAAGTATTTCGAAGCTTTGGCACACAATCTCCAGCCGATTCGCTTCATGAATCAAGTATTGATTTGATCTTATGTTACAACAATGCTCCGCTACAGATTCACAAGTACAAGGGTTTACGAAAAGGTTTTGGGGGCAAGTTGTCGTTTCTATTCGTGTTCGTGTGTTTTATTGTTTTGGGTAACTGTGGCTACTACAGGAATGATATTTGAGCATTCAACCTCAATATAGACTGATAATGCTAGTTAGGGGCCAAATCCTAAAGGCAATCGGGGACCAATTAAAGCTAGCATGTTCGGTTGTCCCAGATAAACGGAAATTGTTTAGTCAACCCAAAATGGATAAATGATAACTCGAAGGACCACTCCAAATATTTAGATAGAGGAAATTGGAGACTCCCAATTAGATAGTTGAAAGATAATTGATGCAACCTAGTTAAATGATAAGGTGGGTGCCGCAATACATGAACTGGTACATAAATGAGTGAAAAATTCAAAGACTATAATGGTTATATTTATAGTATATAGATGGGAGAAAGTAACATTGGACTCACCAGGACTTAAGTAGTAAGGTATGATCCTGATATGCCATGTGGCACTGAATATACTGTCCCAAAGTATTGAGATTGTACCATCAATCCAAGAAGACTCCACTGCGATGTCGCTGATGACGAGGATCAGGTCTGGATCAGTAATTGATGAGTTTGGCGATTCTTCTCCAATGATTTCTTGAGGACGGGTGCAACAGGTTGAAGGACTGTACAGATTTCAATGCCGGCCGGCAAACCACCAATTCCTGCGTGAATACGGAACACCGATCGCGACTGTGCACTTCCCGACGATAGTAGAGAGTATATGTATCTCAAAGAATCCAGCACTTATAAATGGAAGGTGGTTTAAAACGTATAAGTCATAAAATTGCGGACTTGCGAGGTAGCTGATAGCAGGGAGAACAGAACGGGACCAAAGCATCGAATCGAATATGGAATGGCGAGCAGACGACGGCATCAACGGATGACCACAACTGCCACTAGCGTCCCGGCAGATTCACTGCACTTCACTTCAACTTTTCCACTCACAAAAAATGTACAAATAAATTTATAATTTTGTAAATACAAATAATTGAATTATGAGAACATTTATAACTTAATGACAGGTTGGTCATACATGGAACAAAAGCTCAGAATGCATGGGGATCCATGATGATGCAATAAATTAACTCCATAATGAAGTAACCTTAAAAAAAATGTTACAAGAAACGCGCGTGTGTGAGTAAAAGAGTAAACATAGAAACAACAGAGTGAAAACGGCGTGTCCATAGACATACATTCAAACATGAATAATATAACCGATTTAGCCAACATAAAACATCGTTTACAAAAATTATTAGTATAATATCAGAAAACATTTATACCTGCTCAACTTAGCCAAATTAAATTTTGGGGCAAGTTGTCGTTTCTATTCGTGTTCGTGTGTTTTATTGTTTTGGGTAATTTTGGCTACTACAGGAATGATATTTGAGCGTTCAACCTCAATATAGACATTCATTCAAACATGAATATTATAACCGATTTAGCCAACATAAAACATCGTTTACAAAAATTATTAGTATAACATCAGAAATCATTTATACCTGCTCAACTTAGCCAAATTAAGCTTAAATTCCTCCATTCGTGGTCAAAAAGTGGTATGTACATTTTGCTATGATAGAGATGCCATGTCTGTTGTAACGAATGTAGGATGGTCACATGCAAACAATCCGCCACTCACTCGGTGGTAGGTAAGGTGATCACACAAGACAGTCAAGGTGATAACAGGACAGTCCTGTTAGCGAATTTTTGAAGAAAATTAAGCTATTGCTCTCGCCTCAAAATTTTTAAAATGAGAATTTTTGAAAAAAATTTATGCAGAAATCCGTTTCAGGCTATTCTGAATCATATTCTGAAGTTTAACGCATTTTTTATGTATGTATGTATGTATGTATGAATGTATGAATGTATATATGTATGTATGTATGTGTCATTCCAGACGATAACTGTCCGTAGAATTGTGCTAGAAACTTCAAACAAATTTTAAAATGTTAAGGACACAAAACGAAAGTTCAAGTTCGTTGGCCAGCATGATCGGATTACATCTTCGGGTTGAAATTTTCAAAAATGTAGTCAAAATTTTTAAAATAGCCTGTTTTTTGCGATTTGAAATTTTTGCGATTCGACTGAAATGTCGAAGATTTCTTCGAAAATTCGCTCATGGGGTCATGCTGCATGACTGGACTTTTTCGCGTGGAATGTCCTGTTGTCTTGCTAGAGCTGCTTCTGTACTATTCTGAGCAACTACCAGCTTGTTCTTTTTTCTATAATACTGTGTAAGTGGGAGATTTTGTTGAAAACGGGAAACTTGATGTTTACAAAGGAGAATGGAGCGCTTATCACCCGGAGAGTTGATACTACCGCCTACTAGAGTTTCTTGATGTGACGCCGATGGTGTGACTAAGTAAAGGATGTTTGGAAAGAAAGTTTGGATAAATCACAAATTCATAACTCATATTGTAGCGCTTGTATATAACTATCGTATATGTAGCGTCCTTTTTTAGGGGTTTTGAAATCAGATCTCCTTAGTACAAGGTCAACACAATAGACGTAATTCAAAATATAAACAATCAGGAATCTGTTATTTGATGTGTTCAGAGTCTGAAAATTTTGAATGAATAAATTAAGAATAAATTATGTACTACCTAAATGAATTGTGTTGTACCTACTCCATTTTTTCCAATACTAGATACTTATTACATTCAATGTACATTCAATGGTAGAAAAACGTTCATCACGAATATTTTTTCCACGAATAATATAATTAGGGTGAATAGTTTTTCTAGTTTTTATGTACATATATACATTACAATTCTAAACTTCTTAAGTAGTAGTGAAGTATGACCTAGAGTACATGAATAGTATTAGAAATAATAAGAATAAATGTTGGCCAGTAGGTACTCCACCACCTCCAGAAATATTAAAAATTATTTGGAAACAATGAAACTGATAGGAGACCATTCACATTCTAATTCGCTGATTTCCTGAGATTTTCATCAAAATCGGACGAAAACGGTGAAAATTAAGCTTGTTACAAGGATTTGTGGACACACGACAGACATACAGACAGACACGGAATGAAAGTTGTTCAGAATGGTCTAAAATGTAAAATGATGTAAAATGCAATTGAAAATTTTGATATTGGAGACAAAAAAGGTTTCATCTTCCTAAACTGAAAACAACGCTTCCGCTACCCATAGGTACACTCAGAAACATTAAATATGACGGAAAAACCTGAACATTCCGTAGGACGAAACAAACCCAAGAACCTTCCTAGAACGGGTTAAGTGAATTAAATAGGTTTGATGTGTTGCATACTGTATAGTATAAATAGCAAAAACCCAGCTAGCGATTGGCATAGGAAGAATTGGGAACATTAAAATTCATGAATAAGATTCTGATGCCTGAATCAACATACCCATCAACAGCTCTCCTTATCAGTTTAATAATCCAAACTAAATTGCTGAAAGCTTGAGCTAGTAAGTATCAGCAATATGAAAGTTGCATTTATACAACATACTATTGACACAACATCGCATCGACACAACATCCCATATTTTATGTCTTTCCAAGAAATTGAGTTAAAAGAACCAAATATTTCTAGGTACTGGAGAACCTTAATTGTTATAAGTTTAATTTAAGTCAATTAATTAAGTAAATCAGACTTACATAAAATGAAATTGGATAATAAAAATCGTGATTTGAACCATGTTTCAAGAACGAAAAGTAACTGGGTGGAAACTTCTGAGAACTACTGATTGGCCAGTTCCTGAGTATCTTCAAAGCTCAGGACATTTTCGATGAGTTCTGGCTAGTGGGTTGATGAGAAAAGAGTTTCCTTGAATCTTACAGAAAGGATTTCAGCGACCGCATCGTCATTTTTGATTATTGAGTTCTAGTTTAGTTGTTGTTCATGTTTCCTCTCAGTTTCAATATAGGTATATTAGCGTCGGAGGTATTTTAATTTGCACATTTTCAGTACTTGACCAATGTAAATATAAAAGAAATTTTTTCGTAAACAGTACAACTATTGTTTACTAACTTATAAAGGGTGAACCGCCTATTGATTTGAAGAAAAAAAATGTTTGCGAAAAACTGCACGGAAAATGGGATAAATTGCCGCCAAATCCATATTTCTATCTCAATTCCGTTCTTGAGTTATAATTTTTTTATGTATTTTTTTTTTTTTTTTTTTCGGAAAAACAATTTTCTTTGTAACTCAAATTTCTCCACTTAACTTTGTTTAACTTAACTTCACTTCACTTCACTTCTTAACTTAACTTTTGACCATATTTTCGGAATAAACATTATATTTTCTATAAGCATGGTGTACCTACTTTGATTCTTCAGAGTACTAGCTAAAGACCATTAAAGCCGCTCAAACATAGCCGAATTTAAAGAAAACATAAGATTTCAGAAAATCTTTGAAAACTTAAAAAAAACGGCCCTTTGAGCCTCGCCCAATAGGAAAGAAGCATCGCATGCCGGCTAACCATAGGTTTTTCAAAAACCCCATGGTAGTGCACATGGGTTGGGTTATTCACAATACATAAATCAATCAACGATTTTGACTCACCTTGGTAATGAGTGAGGCCTGACTGCAAGACTCTTAGAATAAATTATGAAAGCATATCAAGTAATTTTGAAGAATTTCTACTCGGTTTCAATAAGTTAGTACTGAAATCCCCAGTAATGATAACATGTTGATACTTACTGATCAGGAGGTGGGGATGCATTTTCTTTGCGTTTCAGAGGATGTCGAACACGTTTACAATAGCCATTCATTTTCAGATATCTTTATATATGGGTCATTTCACGCGAACGGCCAAACTTTTTTTTCGATATTTTTTAGAAGTCCTGATTTTCTAGTATGCTGTACCCATTGGTAATACAAGCTTGGAGCCAAATTTTCAGACCCCTTCTTCGTCCAGCCTTCTCTCTACAACTGTCCGAAGTTTTGGGATGTGCGCCAAACACTAACTTTCGTTTTAGTTGCTTAACCGTTATTGTGCCCAAAAAAAATAAGTAAGGTGGCCAATTCTTATGGGAAACCGTCTGCTCTTTCTGGTAGTCATGTCTAAATGTACAAAAAACGTAAAATTCTCCTTGAAAACTCAAAATAAAAACTTCTTTTTCACATTTCATCAATTTCGCGATTTTTGAAGAAAACAATTTTTGATCTTAAATCATACCTACCAGTATGTAGAATACGAGATTAAGAGGACGTAACGGGCTGACAAACGGTTTGGCGCCAGCAGTACTTAATGTACGGGCTGTAGTGCCAAAATAAAAGAAAAATTGAATTTTTATTGCTCACAATCAATCATTGTCATGTTGAATCACGTTGAATTGATTTTTTGCCCACTACTCCGAAACCGCTGGTCCGATTTGGACCAAATTTTGATATGTTGTATTACCAAGTCGGAACTTGTTCCTTGCAGACATGGGTGAGGATCAGCTGACTACGAGCCGTAATATCAATCATAATGATGACAAAATTGTGCTCCAATCTCTTTTATTCACCGTAGGATGTCGAACTTTGGAAAACAAGAGACGAGCAACATGAGAGGCGCCATCCTGATCAGCTGAGTTAGCTAAAATATCTCCAGTTCACCGTAGGACGTTGAAAATTGATAGGGAGCCTCTCTAGGATAACAAGTTACAAATTACCTTACAGACTCCATCCTGATCAGATGAGTGTGCTAAAAGTTATGACGCCTGTCTGATTTCAGAGAAATTTCATAGTTTTTTTTTTTTTTCGTTTTCCCAACTGCAGTAACCCTGCAGTGGGGGAGTTTATTCTTGCATGCACCTCATTTAAGAACAACATGCTTTAACAATTAGATATAGGTTCAGATACAATATTCAGATACAGTCATATTCTTACAAAGTCCTAGTAAAATGTATTCACCTATTCATTTCACTTTAATAGTTTCATTCTTTACTTCTTTTTCGCTTAATCAGTTCGATAAATTACAGTTTTTTTTTTGTTTTTTTTTTCCGATGCACTACCCGAGTAAGTCAAAATCCATATCATTCACAAACTGCACCAATTCACTCGTATGTTTCTCAATCAAGACACTAAAGTCTGTGGGCCAACTGTCTCCAGATAGGACAACTATTCGCTCAAGCCTACTCCGAGGCTGCTCAAAATACTCACAGGTAAACAGAATATGTGTCCAATTCTGAACTCCTCCTCTTGGGCAACCACAATCCGGATCTGGTGTTAGGTTGAATCTATGTGGATATGATCTATCTCGACCATGGCAGGACAATAACTGGGTCATCCTCCAGCCTGTTGGGTATTCCAAATTTCATAGTGAGCGATTCTAGGACATCAAGGGACGAATGAAATGATGGGCTCCACCCAGAGCTCCAGCTGATTGGTTCGAAGGTTGGTTCCCCTTACCTAAACTACGTGAGTGTTCTTCAAATGCTTTTTTCGAGTTATTCAATTTTTAAGATTTTTTTCGTGTTTTTGACCTTAAGCCACTAGAAATGGCCATAACTACGTTAATTTTTGGAGCAAACAATAAATTTATAACGAGAAAGGACTTTTTTTGCCCCAATTAGCAATGTATATGTAAAATTGACTATACCGTTCCAAAGCTGACAGTTTGATGAAGTTTTTCTGGTAACTGGAATATCCATGCCATCTAGCGGGTTAAACATTACGCGGTTTTTCATTTGTCACAATTTTTTCACTTTGGGGTAAATTCCTGACTATGTTACGTGCATAATCTAGCACGGTATATTGGCAATCCGAAAGGGGATTTAACGTTCTTTCTAACGGTATCCTCAAATATACTTTGAAAATTAAAGTAGTTATCGGCATTTTAGTGACTTATTGGCGAAAGCACGAAAAAAAAATCTTATGAATTGAATAACTCGGAAACAAAGAGTTAAAAAAGAAAAAAAAAAAAATGCAAGATTTCGCCACACTGGACCCCCGGTAACTTTCCGCATTGAGCTTTCGGCTAAAACACTAAAACATGGAACATACTTTCTTCCCACTTATTCGGGAATGTAAATAAATTTAAAACTACTACAGTAAATTAAAAGTGGATTAAATTAAACTAAATTAATTAAATTAAATTAAAAGTAAAAGTGGACATTACTTTCCACTCTGTTGAGATGTTGGGAAAGTAAAAATGGACATTACCTTCCACTATGTTGGGATGTTGGGAAAGTAAAAAATCCCGCGCTACTTTCGTTCCACGGTTTCGTCACGTTTTTGCCCAGTTAGGTGATGACTAATGCATGTTCCATGCTAAAATCTCTATGAGGAACTTTCGATCAGAAATGAGTTGTAAAATCGACGCCTAGGAGGTCCTGGAACAAGAGTGTAAATACCCTTTATAATTCCTGCGCGAGCTGCCTTGGTTATCATTCGTTCTCAAAATGTCCTGCTTTTCATTTCAAGCGCCATACCAAATCTAGCCTTCGTGATACTTCATTGGGCGTATTGCTCTGGGGTATGATCATACACAACTCACGGGACTTCGCGCTCCTGGGTGTGTTCCTTGTCATCTCTGGAACCTCACGCACTGGGATGATTTCCTAAAGCAACTCACAGGACTTTACATTCCGGGGTGAATATTTTCCTCCTCTTCTTTTCACATCTGTTCTCAAATTTTAGAGTAAATACTAGTCAAGGAGTCGAAAATTCGGACTCGCAACACAACAACTGCAAAACACAACATACACTATAACTGTTAGACAAGAATGGTTCAAGACATGAGGGCCGTCGGACCTAACTGGGTATTTAGTATCTAAACTTCACTTGAGTTACACTTCACAGTTAAACTTCACTTACCCAACAATAATAAAACACCCCCCACATTGCAACATTTTCGAAAGCTCAGAAAAGACCTTATGATGGATTAAAAATCTAAAAGAAACAGTGCAACATACAGAAGTGACGCAGGATATTGCCCTTCTGGTAAGCAATAGTTCAGTCAAAATAAGCCGGCCAAATTAAAACGAAAGGCCAACCTGAAAGGTTAAAGGAAAACCTTTCTTGTTTAACTTGGGGGACCAGTTCGCGATAAAAATACATCTGTCCAACGAACCTTATTCATACCGTGTTAAGAGAGTAATAAATTGAGGCGAGTAGTTTCAAAACCGGCTCAATCCATACTTGAAAATTTTTCAGGAAACACAAAAAACGTTTCCCTGTACAGCACTCCATTTTAACCACGTTAGTTCCATTTCATTGCTTAAACTGGAGGCCCTAGAGTGTTTTATCACAAATTTTGACTTTGAAAATGGTCTGGGTTTCTCAAAATTCAAAATCAAAGTTTGGATTGAGCCGTTTTTGATGAAATTCGGGCAGTTTGACTTAGCTCTATTGCCATATTCTTAAGATTATCCTCTAAAATTCTATTATTCATGTGGGAAATCACATTTTTTCGGTATTCATGTGGTAAGAAGCTTGTAGGTTACAAAAAAGACGACTGCATAGCAACAGCCTATGTAGAAACCAGGCTTGAGGAAACATTTGAGAACTTCTTCATTTCACAAAAACCCGAAAAATGATAGAATGTTGAGTAATTTGATATTTAACAGTAAAGAGGGAAAAACAGCGTTCATAGCGGGAAAATGGGTGAAACTGTGTACACGAGAGCAAAAACGACCAACGCCGAAGGCAGGCGCGCTCCTAGCAGCTCAACTGAAAAGCATGGATTGAGCCAGTTTTGACGCGAAACCACCACTTCAGTGGGGTTTTTCTATTGGATTGAACCGGATTTGGTCCGTAAGACTTCACAGGATGATTGAGTGCATCGTGAGATTGAAAAAATTGGAAAAAAGTGTATTTCGAGAAAATGTGGATTGAGCCGGTTTTGAAACTACTCGCCTCAATTAATGTTGTCAGACAATTACGATTTGCCTTATTCTTAAAGATGAAAAACAAACCTACGGTTCTCCACTGCAAAACTTCCAGTATATTTTTAAAACGCTGCAAATTATTTCACAAAGGTTTATTATTTTTTCAATTGAGTATGATCGTAGTTTTAGTTGGCTAGCGTACGTCATAAGGCCCGTCCAGACTCCTCGGCGTGTCCTACTTCGAGTTGCCACAACCTATAGGTACTTCTATAATTATATACGCATGTTTATATTTCTCGATTTGAGCTCCTATCTATTCAAATAGTTATTGCCTTGATAATATCATTATCTAAGTACGTACGAAAAGTCGAAAGGATATGTTATTAAATATGCGTAGGAAAAGCTTTGGTATTAACACAAAAATATGACCTTGAAAAAAACATATTCATGCCTCGAAGGAATGCCGGCGCCGGCGCCTCCTCTCACTCCACCCCCCCCCCCCCTCCGTTCACCCCCCCCCCCCTCTCCACACCCACCGTGACCCCTGCCAAGCGTGCCAGGCGTGCGCGCGTCGAAAAAGACAGTTTTTCGCCCGTTTTTGGCCCATAGCATCTATGCGAGTAAAGCGATCGGGATGGTTAAACGTTAGGACCAACTAGACCCCAAATGGAGTCTATGTGCGAAAGAACGGGGTTTTTAAGTCAATTCTTAGGCCTTTTATGGCCCGGACGGCGGACGGCGAACGGCGGACGGTCATTTCAAATTTGGATTCTACGCACCTTGAAACGTAAAGTGACAAAGTTTGAGGGGGGGTTATAAAAATTTTTTGCTACACGATCACATAGGCTTATTATTGAAAATAATATATATTTTATTAATAATTTATAAAAATCATCAACCAAAATTGCAAAAAGTGAAAAATTTTCGATGTTGGTTTTGATTTTGGATTTCTGTTTACTTAACTGAACTTAGTAATTCTCACTTCAAGTACTGTTGCTGTTAGTCTTATAGCGAATTTCCGTAGAAAATGAAACTATTGCAAAGGCTCGGAAGATTATAAAATAATAATTTTCAAGAATTTTTTAAATTGAAATCCGTTTTGAGGCATTCTGAAACGAACCCTAGAATTTAACGCTTTTTCATATATATATATATATATATCATTCTGGACGATAACTTAGGATTGAGTTAAAAATTCCGTTCTTGCGCCAAAAAATCAAGCTTTTCAAACGAAAGCATGAGTTTGTTGGCCAGCATTTTTTGGGCACATTAATCAGTTAAATTTTAAAAAGTGATGAAAAAATCACTGAAAAGAGCATAAAACGGCTGAAAATCATTAAATTTATTTGGCAGAATATTGCTCAAATAAAGTTTATCAACTATAAAATAGAACATTACAAAATTTATGTGCAAAATTATGCTGGAAAATGTACTTACATTTCATTAAAACGTGCTAAAAAATTGACTAAAACTCCAGAAATGTTAAAAATCTAAAACCTCTTTTTGAATAGCAGAGTATTATTTAAAACGATTTTTCTGCCATAGAATTGGTAACTAGCAATTTATTTTCCCTCAAAGTCCTCAATTTTCAAAACAATGTAACATAATCTAGTACGATAATTTACGAAAATTCGCTCATACGATCATGCTGCATGAACGTTTTTAGATTGCTAAGACTTGCACAAAACTAACGTTTATTCTGAATTACCTATTGCTCATCTTTATACCAGCTGGCTCTACACATTATAACTATAATAATATTACGGATATTGTATCCAGATTTCATCCTCTTGCCACGACGGTTTTGCATCTGCTGCTTCACCGTAGGCTCCTAGGCACATTTAATAGATTCACGCCAGCATATCCCTCGTCTCGGGGGCTCAATATCGCTGACATAAAGTCGGGAAGCCTCTTCGTCCCTCTTCCTCGTGAGCGAAGGTGGGTTTATTGGGTCCGAGATAAGATTACCGCTCCTTACGACTCAATAGAACCTCCCACCTTTTCAGATCGCCCGCCGAGTCGGTCTTTTTCAAGCCTATTTATCCTACGCTAGTCGTTTTCCCTACAAATCTCTTTTTCCTATTCTTTGGGGGGCTGAAGAGGTGCTTCCGCCGCTAAGGTTTCATTCTCCCATCCATACAATGCGGAAGTCGGCATTCTTTCCTACGAGCGTGGGACCCCTTCCAGTTACGTTACCTCATTAGGTCTATTACACTCGGTAAACTGCCACGAATATTCATATTTTAGGGGGGGGGGATTTTTGGAGTAGGTACTGGTTTTTCTTGTTTTCCCACAGCTCCGTTTTCTGGACACGTCGGGTTTCTGAAACGACCGATTCAACGACCAATTATACGACTTCGTCATATACCACTCGCCCAACTACTCAAGGGGTGACTACGCGAAGCTCCCCTTCAAAAGTGAAAGTCATTTGCGCTGTACTCGGTGCTCCCCGGCAAGTTCTAGCAGGCATGTACGCGAAGCGTCCCGTGCCGAGAGAATGGAGCTTCGTTTTCAGTGCGCGTTCTAACAGTTCTCGAACTCATCAGAACTGGGACGGAAAATCCCGGGGAGTTCCGGAACTTGTGGAACCGCGTTCTGCACTGCGAACGATTTCAGAACTTGGAAGTGGAATAACCTGTGTTGTTTGTAACCTCATTCAACTCGTGTTACCTTCCAGTGCTCCCTTATCGAATATTTTAGTATATAATTCTTGATGCCTATATTACTAAACTATAGCAATTAATAAAAAACCGCCAATAAAAAAAATATATATACTTACATTTCATTATTATTTGCTGAAAATCGATAAAAGCTCCCCAAAAAAGCTAAAATTTCCAAATCTTTTTTGAGTCGCAGATTATTATTTAGAACGAATTTTGTTGCCATAAAGTTGGTTATTACGATTTCAAAGTGTTATAATTTCAAAACTATGTACCTAACGTAATATAGATACTAAGATAATTTACGAGAATTCGCTCTTACGATCATGCTGCATGACTGGAAATTTTTGTTTGCCATACCGTGCCATAAGGACCGAAGTGGTAATGGTAGAGGGTGCTGGCCTGAAAACGGTGGGCTAACTTATTCGGAAATGGTAAACGAACTCTTCGTCGTCAAACCTTGGCACAATTTTCTCAAAAAAATCTGAGTTTCTTGGATGTAGACGAGATCCAACTATAACTTCGATCTCGTCCTCATCGTCTACAAACCACGGAAAACCATCGTCGAAATTATCACTAGGTATCTGAACTTGACGAGCTAGTTGACATTTCGAATTATTCAGAATAGTTTGCTAACGTATAGAGACTAGTTATAATCAATGAAGCTGAAATTAAGTTATTATGATCGATGAAGCGAAATAAAGCGAGCGAAATAAAACGAGAATAAAGTTGTTTAATGAATAAAGTCGATGAAGAAGAAAGTTGTTTATTTCACGAGATCCGAAAAATAGTGAAATGCGCATGCGTTAACTACGTCCTTGCGTTCGAGTTCTCACAGTTCCGAAAAAAAACGGGAACTGTCAGAACCGTTCGGAACTGGGTTCCGAAGACACTGCGTACGCAGAACTCGGCGTTCTTGGCGTCCCGGAACTGGGCGTTGTGGCACTGCGAACGACAAAACTCTACTGCGCTTGCCCAGAACCGTTCCGAACTCCCAGAACGCGCACTGAGAACGAAGCTTGGGTTTACGTACGTCCTTCCCCTTCCCCTCTCGAGGCGTTTCGAGCCTTATCAGTGATTTGAACGGACCGGCTCTCAGTGATCATCGAACAACATGAACGTATCCTCGTTTGTATCATCCGGTACTCGTCGCGGTCGTGGTGGATAGTTTTAAATGTTATTTCCAAAAACCGTTGGCAAATGAAATGAGTAGGTGGGTGTGTAGTCTGAGGAAGTAAGTGCGCAGTAAAGACAATGGGAAGGCAAATTGTGGATGTGGTTGGCAGTCACGACCACGACCATCCCCCAGCTGTAGAAATCGACGTTGCAAAAAGAGTGCTCCAAAATAGTATGAATCGGAAGGCTATGGAAGACATCTCATCCCGACCATCAAAGATTAGTTCAATAACTTAGCTTCGATAAAAAAAAAAAAAATCAATGAAAAATTGGAACGAAATAGTGAAATCGTAAATAGACTGCATGCACTTATGAAGTTATTTCATGATTTTAAGCGAATCAAATTCGTAGTTAGGCACACAAACTGCTCACATTTCAACTCAATTTAACACAAACTTAATACGATAGTTTTGGAAAATTCTGTTCATTCCAGGTAGTTAGAGCTGCAATTGATGAGGCCCCTTCTCCTGACATCATTCAGTTCCACGATGTTATGAACTTGAGACGTATCGCTTATTGGGCCAAAAGACGAAAATTAGGATCGCGACTTAATCAAAATAGACGTGATGTATTCGAAGCCCTGCGAATGTTGGACACCACAACATCGAAAGGAGAGGATTTTCTACTCCACATAGATGAAATTCTTTCATGTAAAAACCAGCCAAGATTCGGTGTTTGACGACTGACCAGTTCGATGTTTATTTACAAGTAATTTCACTTGGAGACGACGATCACGATATTATTCTGTGATAAATTAACTTTGTTTTAATATATATACTATAATTATTCGTCATGCTGTTTTGTTCACCAAGCTCCCTTATGATCTACCCAGATCTACCGTGCAGTTTATTTTATGTTTCATCAAATTATTATTATTATTATTATTATTCATTAATATTTTTCATTTTGACATTTGTATTGCCAAAAGTCTAAGTTACTGGATTAGGTGACTTTCGTATATAGGTGACGGGGAGCTTTGCGTACATGAAGAGAAAGGAGGCGCGGAGCTTCGCGTACATGAAGAGAAAGGAGGCGGGGAGCTTCGCGTACATGAGGAGAAAGTAAGCGGGGAGCTTCACGTATAAAAACTCGTCGATGGGGAGCTTCGGGTATGCGCCCTACTCAAGCCACCATACCAGTCCCTCCCACCCGCTTATGGTCCACATCACGTCATGTTTATTATGGTTTCCCCTACATTCTTAGAGTTTTACCCAATTATCTCCAGAACCCGGGAGAGCACTCTCGCTTA
Organism: Adelphocoris suturalis; assembly: GCA_030762985.1. Lineage (NCBI taxonomy): Eukaryota > Metazoa > Arthropoda > Insecta > Hemiptera > Miridae > Adelphocoris > Adelphocoris suturalis. The sequence continues at coordinate 125,321,116 of CM061042.1, read as the reverse complement.
AACTATAAGAAATAAATTTATCTTGGCTCATCTCATTGGGGCCAGACACTTGCAAAAACATTATGAGCAGTATCTATACATAGAGGAGTAATTTAGGTTTTGTAAGTTTTACGATCTGTATTTTTATGCAATGTATTGTTATTGAATTTATTGTGTGAATTTGAATTATTTGCGTGTTCACGTGTTGGATTGTGTTTTTACTACTTAAACTGTCTACTCCCACACACCGCACAGAGTCTGTCTCTTGGTGTTGGGGTAATTCCGTACACCCTCCACTTATTGAAGGCATTTATTTTGTACACGCCACAATGTGTTCATTCAATTCTCGTGAAACTATGCTCACAAGATAGCTTTCAGTGCCCCAATCAAAAAACTCCTTGGGCTAAAAGAAAAAAAAAAAACGGATTTTGAGTTATAACCAGTTTAAGCGCTAAACATTGTACACAAAATACCCCCTCCTTCTTTTTTCTCAATTTTTGGGATATCGGAGTGAAACTTGGAGGGCAATTTTTGGTGCCTAATTCAAACTAAAAAAAAAAAAAAAAAAAAAAAAAAAAAAAAAAAAAAAAAAAAAAAAAAAAAAAAAAAAAGCTGCCATACTGGGAGAGGGGCTGGGAGAGGGGGTGTTGTAATTTGGCCTTTTTTTCAATTTTGAAGCGAAGCTTTTATACGGACGCTAGGAACGCTCGTCGCTCGGGTAGTCTCCCCATGAAAATCGTCATGGCCGAAGTGTCAGTCATAATCCGAACTGTCCCGAACGATCCCGATTCTACCCGAGGCCTCTCCGAGCTTTCTTTCTCTACTCTACGACGCCAATCATCACTTTCATAGATTATAACAATGAGAATAATGGTGTAGAAATTACTGAATGTACTTCTGATCTTGATGATCAGGCAGATAATTCTGGACCTTGGTGCAACACCATACTATGTCAATTTTTAGCGAAAATTGGTTTATGCCTTCGAATGAAACGTCCAAGTGTCATCTTTCAGTACCGCAAACAATCAATGTCGCATTGTTACTAGGTAACAAGAAAACTTGAATGGCCAATACTAAGTCAGTCGCCACATGTGAAAAATATTACTGCAACAAGGTACTATATAGAGATAGGATTTTGTTGCACCAGTAATATTGGTCGTCGGGGTGATAAATATGTGTTCAACGTCAGTTCAACAAGATACCAACTCGACATAGTATTTCGTAGCACCCATAATTGGGTGCGTCAGTGGCCTATTTTTAGTGTAAAGTAGTACTATGTCACTCCAGTTAACCATTGGTGGATATTATAGCTGTGTTAACAAAATACGATACAGCCAATTATTACTGTATTCATTTTTCACGTCCGACCGACATTTTTCACTTATCCTGCGTGTTCGCTTTCCAGTTTATCTACCTTTTACTGTTAATAGCTAGCTGCACATTCTTACATTAATTTTGAGAATTTTGAAAATTTTGAGATTTTTTTTTTTTTTTTTTGATAAAGTCAATGTTGTTGCTATAGCCAATAGTTCCTGCTATAGGTTTCGACGAGATTTTATACAAAACAATAGTTTTTCAAATGTTTCAGTTGTATACTAAGTCAGATATCCCTCAGTGTGCAGAGAGCAACAAAATACTAGGTATGTCAAGTTTTCCCGGGAAAATTATGGTCAGAAAATAATGAGAAAAATTTCTTAGGAACAGGGATTAATGGTAATTTATTTGCAGTAATTACTTTTTCTGTAGAACTTTGGACAGCCACACACACACACACATTTTTGACCAAAACTTCAAACACGATTTTCTCAGAATGGCATTTTTTGACATAGTACAGTGTTGCACCCAGGTACAGAATTAAGCTTTGTAATTGATTTGGAACTTGTATGTTACCTATATATTGTAGGTATGTGAGAACTTGTATGCAATAAAACTGATTTTGCAAAAATTGAAGGATGCAAATTGTAAAAATTATATGAAATTAATTCCAATTAGAAGAGATTGTTTATGAGTATGAAAATACTCATAATTTTATTCTACGCTTTATGATATAAAGCTTCGCTTCCTTTGGGCATCTCTAGACGGCCCCATTTATTTTTTTGGCCGAGTGACATCTCATTTTAAAGATTATTAGCGCTGAACGAGATGTTGATGCCAGTATGGATGTTATTCCGTTCACAGTTAAACCCTGAACTACCTGCTATTATTACATCTCAAGGCCACCATGAATACCAGGCCAAATCCCTTACCTTCTATAGAACAGCCGTACATAATATATACCTTCTTTGGGATGGCCTACTGGTTCTTTGAGGTTCAACTACTCACTAGTACCAAGTCTCTCTGATTCCATACGATATTACTGAACCGAACAACCCATGATATGCTTTGAGGAGTACACGCTGAGAAACATTTGAAGCAGGACGTCTTAGTAGAAAAAGGATCGTTGAAATCTTTGAGTAAACACAATACAAATGTGCATTCCAACGCAAATGTGAGTCTTGAGATTATAATATAATAGAGATTTTTTGCTGGTCGATATCTCAATCTGGCTCGGAAGAAATTGAATTAGTGCGTGAGATCGTACCGCTTCATTGCATTTCTTATGGGATGGTCGGCAATTCTGGGTCATTCGGTTTCGACTAGTTTCCCACTCCATGAGGGAACTCATCAAAAAGTCTCTAGATCAGATTTTTTATGACCTTGCTTTCGATGAGTTTCTAGGGACTCGAACATACTTCCCACAAGGAGCGTCGTTCTCGTCGTTCACTCTAGGCTTCATAGGCTTTCAGGTAACTCTAGTTATTCAACTAACCGTTCTTGACCAATAACCGGTTATTCTAATCTGTTACCTACGTTACTCAACGCCCATCATTAGTCTAAACCATACCAACGACCATCGCGTTTAACTATATAACAGACTGTTTGGATTCATTTCCGTTGGTAAATATCAACTCCAACATTGCAATGAGCTGTCGGTGAACTCGGTCTAAGTGGAAGTGCCCCGTTGGGATCTGTTTATAAATAATGGACGCTAATCCTGTAGTAGCTTTTTCCCGTTTTTATAGCACCGAATATCGTTGCTCGCTGGTCCCAGTGGTTTAAGCTAATAAATTTGCAACTATTGCGGCGAGATAGAGGTCAAACAACTCACGCCATCATCGATCCCATCGCTGAATTATCCCAACTCTTCGAGGGAGCCGCGTACTGAAAAAGTTCCAATCATGACCATGTGAGGGAATGTTCATAATTTGTTTCGAGTTATATTTATGTTCAATCTTATACCAAATTTTGGAAGAAAATGAAGCTATTGCAATGGCTTGAAAAATATTAAAATCAAAATTTTTGAAAGATTTCTGTATTGAAATCCGTTTTGTGGCAAACTGAAATGATTCCAGAAGTTTGCAATCATTCATATATATATTGGTGATGGAGATGACTTGTCCAATATATTAACATGGGTTGATGGGTTTTGTGATTGACCAAAACTAGTCTGGAGGTAGTTATTTTTTATTTACTGCGACGTTTCGGTCAGGATCTGACACTAATCATGCAGATTTAGTTGTACAGGTGTTGCTTAGGTTTGAAAACAAATAGTGATCCCTGAGGTGGTACAATTTATATAATATTAGTGCTACTAGAAGTAGTGATCGCAACAACACTTTTATACAATGAGAAGAAATACTTCAGCAACAATGAAACTTATAGGGCGCCATCTACAACCTAACCCACACATTCTCCGACAATTTAATCCACTTTGGATGGAAACAGTGGAAATAAAGGTCATTACACCTTCACATTTCACCCAGGCACATGCGCAATAGCTATTAATGATATAATCATGTTGAAATTGATATGAGATGATCGTATCGTGATCCGCCAACTATCATCCTAATTTGAGCGAGACCATACGACTAGGGCGTGAGAAAATTATGCTTGGAAGGATTTACGTTTGCGCATGCGCAGAGTGAGGTATTGAGACAAGAATGATAAAACTTATTAGGGAATCGGCTACCCCCAGCCGGTACATTCCCTGAAAATTGCTTCCAAATTTCATGAAAACTGTGTAAAATAAGACTGTTGCAACGATTTGCGGACACACGACAGACACACACTCACACAGCCACACACACAGACAGACAGTCACGGAACCAAAGTTAGGTAGACTCGGAAGCAATTAGTTCGTGTTGTCAATTATTGTTTTTCCTTGAAAATTGTTTCACTAAATATGAGTAAATGAATATATATATCCACCAAAAATCAAGCTTTCCATATGAAAGGTTGAGTTCGTTGGCCAGCACTCTTTGAGCAAAATTAATTGGTCAAATTTCAAGAAATGTAATTTAAAAAAATCACCAAAATTACTTTAAACTGCCAACAATTGTTAAACTTATAATACTTCAGAATTTCTGTCAAAACAAAATTATCAACTATTAATTATCTATGACATTAAAAAATTATGCTGAAAAATGTACTTAAATTCCATTTATTATTGCTGAAAAATCTACAAAAACTGCAAAAAAATCTAAAAATCTAAAAAAAAAATTTGAATTGCTGAATTTTATTTACTTAGTATGAATTATTTGGCCGTAAAATTAAAATTTGGCGGTGGTTCCAATGAATTTTTCGATGATAAATACGCAGTAAGTAACTATAATTACGTAATTAAAACATTTTATTAGGTATAAAGGTTTCAAAACTTTGAACTCGTCAATTCTCGGTAACAGTTTGGGCGGTACGATTGAGACTTAGCGTGCAAAAAAACATTGAAAACGGGCTCCCAAGTGAAGTACTTACGTTTTTACGGAGTCTTCGCAAATATTGTCGTCTAACAACGACTCGTAACGATTTCGGGTTAAAATAAGTAAAATATGGTCATTTTATAACATAAAAAAGGTAAATCGAATTTGAATTTATAGTTAGGCATAACACGGACTTATACAATTACTACGATAAACAGTGCGAACGAGCTGACTTAGAATTGGCGTGGTGATTAGCCATTTCATAGAAACAATCGATCTCCATTAAGAAAAACGCTGCGAATTATTACACAATGGTTTATTATTTCTGTGATAGATAGCACGCAGATCATTGGTCTATAATTATTAAACCTCGTACGTAATACATGATCACAACATGGCGAAGGGTTCACACTTTTACAGTTCCAAGACCCCACAATTTTACGCTTCACAGAAAAGATGTTTTGAAAAACGGGAAAAAGGAAACTTGAAGTAATTCACGTTAGCTCATGTGCAGAATGGAGCAATGATTTGAGAAAAATTATATTGGTAGGGTACAATCTACAGCATAACCCACAAATTCCCAGAAAATGTAATCGAAATCTGATGAATACATTCATGTTTGTAATATAATGTAAAGATAAGTCTCTCAAGTGTATTAAGAACAACTTTGTCATACCGATTTCATAAATTTCTCTCTGCCATTCGGATGTTGGACCACCATATTCCAATTCATTAGATGAAATAATTAATTTTTTTCCCCCCAAATTCACTCACAAACATCACTAACGAAAAATCCACAAACCCTTTCTCTGGCCCTTAGTTCAGAAGTTGTCAACACAAGTTTCAGTTCGAGCAGCATGACCATAAGTTCGAATTTTCGTAATTTATCGAATTATATTATTTATGCTGAACATTTTTGAGGTTTGAGAACTTTGTGTGTACAGAAACTAAGAATTTTATAGCAAAAACTGTACTTGAACATTATTCTGCTACGAAAACGAATGATGGAATTTTTACCATTCACTTGTATTATTTAGTCGTTTACCAACAGTAATTTACCACGCAGTTTTAAAATCAATTTTCAGTACATTTTTATGAAATTTTAGGTACAGAAAAATATTCACCCATTGTGTAATAGTTTTACAGTGTTATTCATCCTTCTATTCGAATACTAACATATCCTCTTGGCTGGAAAATACCAGTCCTCAATGTTTCATACATCGAAAAGACCCCATTTCTGAGAATGTTTATTTAGCTTTAAGCTTTGATGTTGTTGGTCTCTGTAGTGGATATCCAATCCACGAAACGTATACGATTTCCGAAACTGTGTTATTACAGCAATTCATATTATAGTGGATTGTATAATATGATCAAGCGGATTGAGGAGAGGGGGGACCATCTGTTTACTCTCATGTAAAGTACCTACTTATTTGTGATTTTTATCAATATTATTATTAATAGGTTTATTATTTTCAATAATGAACCTTTGTAATCGAACAAGAAAATATTTTAAAATATTACTGTGGAAAATAAGCTTGTTACTAGGATTCGCGGACACACGACAGACACACACAGACAGACACAAACACGCACAGACAGAGAGACACAAACACAGACAGAGAGACAAGGAACCAAAGTTGTTCAGAATGATTTAAAACGTAAAATGCGAGTGGAAATTTTGATTTTTAAGACCAACAATTTTTTTTCTCCCAAAAGTGAAAACAATGTAAAAATATCCAGAGAGTTTTCCAGACGATTTCATCATTCCATGTCAATTTCAACATGACTGTACCATTACTAGCAACTGCGCATGTGCCTATGTGAAAACCTTGAAAAGAACTTATGTTTAGGCAAATTGAAAGTAGGTAGATAAGATCAGTTGTCTTGTCTATTTGTTTTTTTGTTTTTTTTTTTCTATTTTTATCCTCCATTTTTTACGTGGCATCTCCCGACCTGTCGCCGACGATCCTCAGAGTCCAGAATTCAACTTTTTATCAGCGCCGCCTTGTTGGATGTCTTTCTGCCCCGAAGTCTTCAGTCTTCGCCGGGCGCCCGCCAAGCGATTATTTGTCTTTGCAAAACTATTCTCATTACCGAATCAGTGGCTCCATATCCCTGATTTTGGATTGCTGTTTCACTTCAGCTATAGTGAATCAGCTCTGGTAACAGATTTTTCTGTACCAGAAACTTCTCGTTGAAGCACGGTATTCCATTGTTGGAATTATTTCGTTAACATCAGGACGGTTCAGCTCGCCAGAAAACGCTGCGACCGTCGCGTTGGAAGGGGCCATTTCAAGCGGGGCGGATAACTGAAGACCACAAGGAGCACCGTCAAAGATGTAACCACTGGACAGTCAAGGTCGGGTCTATCCATATTTTATTTCATATATTTTATTTTATACATGAAGGACATTCAATCAGAATATATTTATTTTAATATCGATTTTGCCCAAGGAGATCCTTACCTACCACGTGTAATTTCTTTTATAGAATTATATTTTTTTGTTCATTATTTGATTCTTCTGGTTTATTATTTTTTTTAATCAATCACCTTCCCGTATTTCTCTAATTCATTTTGTTAGGTATTTTATTTATTGAATTACCTAAACACTTATTTTATATGTTTAACAAAACACCTTAATTTCCACTGTTTTCATCCTATTTCGATGAAATTGTCAGAGAATGCGCGGGTCAGTTTGTAAATGGTCCCCAATCAGTTTCATTTTTGCCAAATCAATACTTCATTCTGCGCATGCGAAAACGTAAATTCCATTATGCTCCATTTTTTCACACTCTAGTCGTTTGGTTTCACTTAAATTTGGATGAAAGTTGGAAGAAGATGACTTGATTACCTCGTATCTATTTCAACACGATTGTATCATTAATAGCTACTGCGCATGCGCCATTGTAAAATACTTGTAATGACCTTAATTTCCAAAGTTTTCATCCGATTTTGATGAAATTGTCAGCGAATGCGCGGTTTCAACATGGAATCATGTTTTAGCGATGGATCCCCCGCCGAAAAGTGAGACTATAAAGTGAGATGAAAGTAGCGCCAATAATTGTGATGATTTCCGCTTACAACCGAGTCGTTGCTAGGGATATGATACTTCGTCGTTTTTCATCCCACAAAATTCGTTGACCATTCGTTCGAAAGCTCTCGATTTATCCAACCATACTATATTAACAACTGCGAAGTGCGTGGCCAACAAGCTGAGTTATGAGCATGGTTATATGAATAATTGTTTACACACAGGTGATCATTCTCAATTATTGATATTGTGAACATGATTGCAACCGCTTGCTAATTTCTGATGATTTCATTGAGCTGGTGTTTCGATTATGTGATTCATAGTAGGTGATCCGAATATTGCGAGAACGGTTTGATTTGTGAAGCGGTGGTTAAATCATTTTAATAGGTAATTTCTATACTTTACACTATAGGAAGCTGTAATTTCGTATGTAGCCTCTTTAGCCTCTTTCTATAATAAAGTGAATGTTTACTCGCGAGTTTCTATTAGGAGATCATCATCTCACAAGAGCTCAATTGTCGTGATCATTTCTATAATAAAGTGAATGTTTACTCGCGAGTTTCTATTAGGAGATCATCATCTCACAAGAGCTCAATCGTCGTGATCATTTCTATAATAAGGTGAGAGCGAGGAGCTAAAACATGATTCCATGTTTTTTACATTTTAGCAGTCAGGCTCAAAGTAATAACATCCGGGGGGGAATTTTGACATTTACACGCTACTTCTTGGTTCACTATTGTCCACTCTGGAATTTTTCAAGATCATTTAAAACTTTTCAATGATCTATGCATTCATGATAGGTAAGGGAGGAGGTGCCGGTTCAATACGCGCCTCATAGAGCCCGATCGCCTCACGCTCAAACTGTGTGCGCCCCACAGTAGCCTCACTCTTTCCTGTCCAAAGGTAAACACCGTGTTGACAAATACTTCGCCAGTTAGTACAATCGATGAGTGTCGAAGGAGTTTCTTTATCGCAAATACAAAGGGCCACGAACTATCTACATCAACATGATTTCCATTCCTATAGGAGTGATCAGGTATCTTCTGAATTCAACCGGTCCGCTATGCTGCTCCGTGACTTTTACGAACGTATAGGGAAAAAAGATGTTTGTGCGATTATTTTTTTGACGTGAACACGATATTTTTTATTCAGAACCGGAAGGACCTTGACGGAGTCGCGAAAACGTGAGAGGAATGGAGAGTACCGTCGAATACTGAAGTGCACTGTCAGAACATGCCGAACGACCCGGTCAGTGCGCCGTGGTAATAAGTTTTTCCACTATACAGACACGAGCAATACAGTAAATTTTAGACTCAAGGTATGTGAAATTCTCGAAATCGTGCTGTTTTTCATCCTCGATATTCCAATCACCACCGCCGTTAGTCTGACTGGGAGGGGAAAGTGAACTCTCACTGACTGGTATAATATGTGCCGCGAGGTTTGCACCAGCATCGTGCAAAGGAGGTGTATCGGTCCTAATCCCGTTCCACAAATCGACGAAGCAGCTTCTGATTATTTTGACATCTAGGTAAGCCCCATGCACATTTTCCTTTTTTTTTCCTTTTTTGAGGGGCGTGTACTGAACCAGAAACACGACTGTGGGGCGCGTATTGAACCGGCACACAGTGGAGCGAGTGATAGGGTAGGTCGGACATTCAATAATATCTCCGTTTCTACTTGTCCTAGAATATTGCATCAGGTATCATTTTAAAGCAAATCGAATACTCTACTGAACCACCTGATCAGCAATTTTTAAAGTTATTTCGCCAACAGCGATATAACGTGTAGAACAGCGTTTAAATGAATTGCAATTTTTAAACACATAATAACAAATTTTAGTTTTATAAATTTTTATTTTTACTTTCCTTACCCCTAAGGGTAAGGGAAGTATTGTAATTTGCCAAAAAATCGAAATTCGAATTTTTATCAAATCTTTATGTTTTGAGGTCTCCTGAGTCGAAAGCAACCATTTTTGCAAATCGGTGTGTGTGTGTGTGTGTGTGTGTGTGTGTGTGTGTGTGTACCCACATTTTTTTTAAATAAATTAAAGTTCAAAAACGCAAAACTAAAAATATAAACAAAAATAAATCTAAAAGTAAAAAAAAATCGATGTATTTTTTTTTTTTTTTTTTTTTTTATTTATTTAACACATTTATTTGTTGTACATAATACATATTTATACAATATTTGCTACAAATATTTGTATATAAATAAAATACACTTTGGGAAAAATAATATTTATTAACTAACTTAAATAACAAGTATTTAATTTAATAATGAAATGTTCAACCATTTTCCTCAAAAATGGTTCCAAAGATCTATTTGCATCATTCCATTTAAGTTGAAAATGATAGCACCATTTCCTTAATTTCTACCGCAAACCGTTTTTCGCACTGTTAGTAATCGCAAAACCAAGTAAGTGTTCATTTTTCCAAAGCCACGTCAAAATCCTTAAAATTGATATTGTTAGATCTAAAAAATTGAAATAGATCGTCATTTGTTTTAATTTCCATTGTGTCGAAGCGAGAGACAACATCAGACTGATTCCTTGTTTACCTTTAAAGAGGAGAATCAAATAATAAACAGAAGCAACGACTAATCTGATTACAAAATGTCAACAAAGGCGCGTAGGTATTAACTTTAAAAACAAAATATCTATTGAATAGGCAAGTTTAGGCAAGATCTGACAACGTTGTAAATAAGACAATAATTATACTTCTGAAAACGTGCCAAATGGTATTTTTTTCCGGCAAGTACCGGCGATTTGCGAATTAATTAAATAGAATTATTTTCTGTTCGATGTCAAAAAAAAAAAAAGTTAGGGGAATTTATAAAAACCTTTTGTGCCAGTTTTAGATTTATTATAATACCCTTATTGTGTACTAAGAGCAGCAATAATTTATAAAATGAAATGAGAGTTCACGGCCAATTTAATAAGCCAAGGTTTTTTTAGACATAGCAATTATAACCAGGCTTTATGTGAAAACCAATGAAATAATATGGCTAAAAATCAATCGGCTCGATTGAAAAGCGTTTATTTGGTACTAACAAAACAATCAAAATCCCAAATCAAAAGTTTTATTTTTTCCCCCAATGTCCAACATTACTGTAGGATCGCCCCTGTGTGCGGCACCAGCGAGGAAGCTATGTGCCACACCCAACTTGGATGACGCTTTTCGACTCGAATCAAGAACATAAAGCTTCCCTACCTTCGGTAGTGAGGAAGCAGAAATAACTATGGAAATTCACCAGTGTTCCAATTCTCTTATATTCCCATTTGGAGAGCTTGTTCATCTCCTTCAACTGTCTCTCGAAACGGAGTTTTTTGTTCTGAGTCTCGAAAGGCCGTCTTGTGAGGTTTCTCCGAAAAAATAAATTCGGAGGTCGTCGCGCGCCGGGTCCTCCGAAAGAGGCGTATAAAAAGGAGACAAGATGATATTATTCCCTAGAGGGAGCCAAGCAGAGCTCGCCCTCCCTCGTACATCTATGGCAGAGCATGACCCACTTTATCACAGTATCGATAGACTGTTTACAATCGGGACCCGACCTTCAAAAACACGGGTCCTTCTCATGGGTCAATAACATATTTCCCTCCCGATGTATTCACTTTGTCAAAGGATGGGGGATCCTTCCTTCCGCGGCACCGGTCGCCTCTAACGAGCTCGTTATAAACGGAGTGTGTAACAAATCGGTACCGATTTCGTTTAGGGAAATGATCAATCTTCGGAATTCCTTCCTAGGGCAGAAAATTGTTGTAAGCTTATAAGGTACAGAGTTAGTTGAGATAGTTGAGCAGTAGAGCAATGCAAATGTAGCCAGTTGTTCGACCTATATTTACTTGAATCAGAAATAAGGGAACGTGAACGCTCGTAAACTCTTGGCCCTTCCAAGTCTATGAAACTACCAGTACTTACGTTTCTTCTCTGTATGCGTTCAGTGTGATGATATTTATTTGTTAAATGAGTCAATAAAGAGTTTTCGGCGACTTCAACTTAACGTCACCCGTTAGTTACCGTAGTCTTGAGGGAACAAATGAAGATGCTAACTCAAATGGAACCGGGAGAACGGTTGCCTTAATTTTGATGTCACGTTAACGGTAGTTGGGCAACGCGAATTGTCCCCCCAGCTGTTGTCCACTGGTTGACTAATCATTTTCTTCATTTCGATATGAAACGCCGATTTTCAATCCTGAATTCGAATTTCATGTTAGTTTCAGTGCAAATACGGACTGATATCTCAATTTTAGTTTTCAAATCGTAAACTGGGGTTTTATCGCAAATAGTAAGCCTCAAGTGTGGAACACTACGGTTTAGTTGCACTTATAGGTCATTAGAAGTTTCCTTCGAGATATTGGTACAACCACAGATTTTGAGGCATTGATTTTATTCATTTTTTTCCTTTTATCCTAGTCTACTGCTTCAAAAGCCGGATAGATAGAGAGATAGAGGGGTGCTAAGGGTGGTGACTGGAGAGGAACTGACGGAGAAATGGGAAGGAGAGCAAGGGAAAGAGAGAGAGAGAGATTGTTTGGAAATTTTCAGTCGTGCTGGCGAATAAGAGAATCTGCATATAAAAAGTGTTTGGGAGCAGGAGAGGGCAGGCAATTGAATTAACCAGAAATCAAAACGATTTTATTCACATTTTTAGTCCGCTGGGACGGGGCATCCCCAAGAAAGGATGAAACCGAAGAGTTAGCTTTTTCAAGTATATCCACTCTTTTTCCCTTCTAAATTTTCATATTTTGTAGTAGTCGACCGCGGTAGAATTCAATTCGATTTGAATAAAACCTAGAACATGTTGTTTCTTAATCCATTCTTGTTTCAATCTATGAGTAGGTAATAGTTACTGTTTGTAACTGACAAAGACCTAACAGTTAAAAAGGTCCAGTCATGTAGCATAGCAGTATGAGCAAATTTTCGTAAATAATCGTTAATCCACAGTCAATAAACTTTATTTGAGCCATATTCTGCTAAAAATATAGAGTTAACGATTTTCAGCCATTTTTAGCCTTATTTGTGACCATACAATGGAGAAGAGAACTTAACTTGCCTAAGGTCAAATCCGAGTTTCAAAATCACTTTCAATACAAAATCTTTTTTTGGATTTTTTTCAGTCATTTTCCTATAAAAATTTATGATTTTTCAAAGTTTGAAAAAAAGCGGGCAAGAACATTACAAATCTTCAGCACGTTTAAGCAGATTTTCAGCATACTTGAAAACTCCATTTTTTCGGGATGATATTTTAAATACAATGAAAACCAGTCATGCAGCATGATCGTATGGGCGAATTTTCTTATATTATCGTACTATAATATGTACTTTTGTTTTGAAATTTGAGCGCTTTGAGTGCAAAGGAACTGCTAACCTCAAATTTTGAGGCAAATAAACTCGTTCTAAATCATATTCTACGATTGAAAATAGAGTTTGGATGTTTAGCAATTTTTCAATGAAAGTTAAGTACGTTTTTCACAATAATTTTGTGAATACATTTGTATTGTGTATTGATAAACTTTTTTTGTCTGAGATTCTGATAAAAATATAAATTCAACGATTTTTGGCCGTTTTTAGTGATTTTTAGTGATTTTTGAGCACTTTTTTTGTGCCAATTTAATGGGCTGAAAAAGTGCTGGCCAACGAACTCATCCTTTCGTTTAGAAGCTTGATTTTTCGGCTCAAGAACGGAAAAGCTCGGAGTTATCGTCTGGAATAAATAACACATAAATACACATAAATAAATAAATTTATATATATATATATATCTTTTGGCACAGATGTGCAGTGAAAATTGAAACACAAATACAGAATGAAACTTACACTTCGCATAGAGGTCATCAGGTCATCACTCTACTCTTCATGTTGAAAAAGGCAATCGCCGAAATATCAATAATAATTGTGTAAGTTTCATTCTGTATTTGTGTTTCAATTTTCACTGCACATCTGTGCCAAAAGATATACTGTTCTTATAGAACTGTTTCAAATCAACCATAAGTATATATATATATATATATATATATATATATATATATATATATATATATATATATATATACCTATATATACATTATGAAAAAGCTTTAATCTCTAGGATTCGTTTCAGAATGTCTCAGAACGGATTTCAAAGAGAACATTTTTCAAAAATTTTGATTTTAACATTTTTGGAGCCATTGCAATAGCTTCATTTTATACAAAAATTTAAGTTTCGATGAATATTGGGGAAAGAGAGATAGTTTTGGGACCCAAAAAAATGTTACAAACAAATTCAATTTTTTGACCCAATCTTCATTTTAGCGAATTTATTCAGAAAGGTCTAAAACGTAAAATGCGACTGGAAATTTTGGAGACCAAATCCATCAATAATTTATTGAAATTGACGAAACATCTTCAATAGAAAAACTGGAATTACTAATTTGAGAGCACTTGAAACATACTTCGAAGCAATTTTTTTATTCGATTATTCGATAGAAGGGACAAAAAATTACTCTAAAAACTGAACCAGGTAAGCTTGGAATTTTAAAAATTGCTAGAGAAGTTTGCCTTTGTGAAATGATATATAACACCTCGTTAACACCTAAGCGTTTTGTTATTATTTAGAGAAAACTTTTGACTTAAACAGAACCTGTTGTGGCGATACCTAGTACCTAGCCCCGAAACAACAGTAACGATGGGGACAGGTAGTCAAGGCTGAAAAAAAAGAAGATCGCGGAAAAAACTGTTGTCTTGGGAAAAAGTAGAAAAGAGGAGGTTTTTGGGAAGATTGGGAATTTTTACGAGAAGATTAAGAAGAATCGCCTGAGGGAGTCTGCACGTAAACACGTGAAAACCGTTGCCGCATTCCTTGAAGTTGAAGATTTTAAGCAGTTAGTTAAGCTCGTCATTCAAACTTTGGTAGTTTTCTCCCCCAAATCTACAATTCGAAGGTCGCTAACATATCCGGGTAAGGTCGCTCAATTAACTACAAAGGCAGGTGACGACGAAGAGGGCCTAGGAGGAAGAAGACCAGAGAATCATTTTGAGGGTACGCTATTTAAATATTACCTAGGATCGTTAAATTGGCGCCCAACGTAAAAATATACTTAATCAATATCCTGATATCTTTTTGAGGAGAAACGTCACATCCAATGACTCGAAGTAAGACTAGAGGAATACGAGCCCAGGAAAGCATGGCACACCACTCAGGTCCACGTCAAACACCTAAACAGGGTATGTGTTGTCAAACACCTACACACATTCAAAATCAAATTGAAAGCAATTCGGAAAAATTCCACTCTCTAAAAAATGATAATGTTCCAGACACGTCATCAGTTACTAGCAGTTACGTACCACTAACATCGAATTATGTTTCCTTTGATATTTTTAACAATGCAATCGCAACAATTACTTCCACATTAGAAAAATCAGTAAATAAATATGAATTACAATATCAACATTTGTGTGATAAGATTGAGAGCATTGAATTAGTACTCATAAACAAGAAAAGTAATATAGGAACGGTTGGAGAGGAAGAACATAATGATAAAGAAAAACAAATTGAATTCCGCGTAAACAACCTGGCCAGTAATCAAGATTTTTTTAACAACTATTGAAAACACAATCCAAAACATCAAGATATTACAAGAAACATCTGAATTCAAGTTCAACCGAATAAAGGAGAAAATTACAGCTGTCGAAGTCATTCTCGATGAAAATAATGTTAGTGTAATAGGGCGACATTCAAACACAGACGGGAATTACAAAGATACCTTGAGATATGTTAGGGAGAACGTAACGTTTAGTAATAGTACTTTTGATATGGCTCCCCAGTTCATTTCTAATGTTCCGAGTCTTCATGATCGGAATGATTTTGGAAGAATTGTGGGATACAGCCTCAAAGGTGAGGTTTTCGATTGGTGGGAGGTCATAAAAACTCAATGCACTAATTATTTTGAGATCAAACGAATGTTCCTTGAACGGTTTTGGGGAGAAACACGCCGGCAACGATTAGGCATAAACCTTAAGACTGGATTTTACAACAGAATTTTTGGCTCGAAAGAAAAATACTTATATATATATATATATATATATATATATATATATATATATATTCATTTTTGGTTTATTATTTCCAATAATATTGGTTTATTATTTCCAATAATAAGCCTATGTGATCGTGTAGCAAAAAATTTTTATAACCCCCCCCCCCCCCCCCCTCAAACTTTGTCACTTTACGTTTCAAGGTGCGTAGAACCCAAATTTGAAATGTCCGTCCGCCGTCCGCCGTTCGCCGTTCGCCGTCCGCCGTCCGGGCCATAAAAGGCCTAAGAATTTACTTTAAAAACCCGTTCTTTCGCACATAGACTCTATTTGGGGTCTAGTTGGTACTAACATTTAATCATCCCGATCGCTTTTCTCGCATAGATGCTATGGGCCAAAAACGGGCGAAAAAGTGTCTTTTTCGACGCACTCACGCCTGGCACGCTTGGCAGGGGGTCACGGTGGGTGGTGAGGGGGGTGTGCGGGGGGGGGGGGGGGGTGGAGTGAGAGGAGGCGCCGGCGCCGCGGCACCTTGTGGTGGGTACGGCGCCGGCGTTCCTTCGAGGCATGAATACGTTTTTTTCAAGGTCATATTTGTGTGTTAATACCAAATCTTTTCCTACGCATATTTAATAACATATACTCTCGACTTTTCGTACGTACTTAGATAATGATATTATTAAGGCAATAACTATTTGAATAGATAGGAGCTCAAATCGAGAAATATAAACATGCGTATATAATTATAGAAGTATAGGTTGTGGCAATTCGAAGTAGGACACGCCGAGGAGTCTGGACGGGCCTTATGACGTACGCAAGCCAACTAAAACTACGATCATACTCAATTGAAAAAATAATAAACCTTTGTGAAATAATTTGCAGCGTTTTTCTTATGGTGTAAATTGACTTCATATAAAATTATTGATGTTGGGTGATGATATATAACACCTCGTTAATACCTAAGCGTTTTGTTATTATTTAGAGAAAACTTTTGACTTAACCAGAACCTGTATTTAATGCATAAACAAACAATTTATGGGTGGTGTCTGAGTCGTGCAGTTTCTCTTGAAATTTTCACAACACGCAATGATTCTCTCCCTCTTGAGATACATCGCCCTGCCGCGGTAAACGATAAGGGGTATTGAAAACATGACAACCTGTTCCTCTCTAACTCATCAACACTTTTAAAGTGGCTTATCATCGCTGTTATCAGCTAACGCTCCCTCACGCTCTGCGAAAATCACAGCGGGAACACACCTTCATTTTTAATATTATTCTAGAAGGCGTGTCCATAAAATGTTATGCGCTAGGAAAGGTTTTTTTTTTTTTTTTTTTTAAATTTACATTTAGGTATTTTATTTAAAAAACATATTAGTAAGCAATGCATGCGTTACAGGGACGTCTCTATGAATGAACAATAAATCATTTTGGTGAGGGTTAAAATAAGATAAAAACCAAAAGTACTTGTTGAAATTTTTATCGAATTTTACACTTTAACTAACTAGTTTTAACCTCAAAAACGCTTAAAATTGAGCAAAACAAACTAACTGAAAATTCTTTAATTAAAGTGTAAAACTTAGTTTTAACTAGGTTGGGGAGATCTGCAAGTTTCTCGACTCGATTCAGCGTTAAAAAATACGTAGAAACTAACCCCAAACTCGTATTTTCGTAGAGGGTTATTTTTCACAAAAATCCTCGATTTCATTGAGAAACCCATGTTTTTCACATTAAAACATAATTTTCTCCCTTAATTAGCAAATTAAAAGCACAATTCGCTATACCGTTAAAGCTGAGATTCTGAGAAAGTTTTCCCCGTGTAGTGCTTTTCCAAAATAGTCTGCATTAAGAGCAAAACGACGTGTGTGCGTATGCGTGTATATGTGTGCCCCGTAGTTACTTCGAGTTGAGTATCTCAGTGGGAGTGCTCCGTGGTACCACCACCCATATCCTGAGGGGTTCTTACTTGAACTGGTGGTCGTTTTACACGGGCAGTTCCCTTCATCCCACTCTCCCTACTCTTCATCAGCTTCCTTGATCCCAAGGGCCGGCGCGGTGTCGGCTAAACCTGGGCGTCCTCCCCACTTCTTTATTTTATTTGTTTATTTTTCAATTTAATGGCGTGCCCCCTCATAAGGGGAGTTTTGTTAGAAAAAAAAAAAGTGTGTGTGTGTGTGTGTGACAAATTTTGTCGACGCTGACCAGGCCACAATTCTCAACCGATTTTTGAGACTCTTTTTTTTTTATCCCAATTTTGGTCTAGTTGTACAACATACCCCGGAAATTTTGAATTCCGTAATGGAAGAAAGAGAATGGAAGGGGTAAACAAAAAACGGTTTTTTTTTTTTTTTTTTTTGACAAATTTTGTTGACGCTTTCCAAGCTACAATTCTCAACAATTTTCGTAATTATTATTTGGTTTGATTTCAATTTTTGTGTAGTTGTGCAGCAAACCTTGGGAATTTTGGATTTGTTGTCGTGGGTAGAGGGAATAATTAAGGGTTACTTCAAGCGCTGTCCAAGCTACAAATCTCGACCGATTTTCGTGATTCTTATTTGGTTAGATTCCAATTTTAGCATGGAACATGCTTTAGCCTTGGACTAACTAGCCGAAAAAGGTCACGCGGAATGGGTGACGCGGATGGGTGACGAAATTTTCTTATGATTTTCACGTACAACCGAGCCGTTGGTAGGGAAATGGAACTTCCGCAATTTTAATCGCACAGAAATCGTTCACCATTCGTTGGAAAGCTCCTGATTTATGTCGCATTTTTATATCAGAGTGTTATATCAATGTGTTAGGCGTTTATCCAATAATGCGATGGTTATATGAATAATAGTTTACACACAGGTGATCATTCTCAATTATTGATATTGTGAACATGATTGCAACCGCTTGTTAATAATATTACCACTTGTTAATAATCGATATATATATATATATATATATAGCTTGATATCGTCTAAATCAACGTTAAAACTTTAGATCGACTTTTACCAGAAACGCTGTAAATCGATGTTTACTGATAACAGTGTAACCATTGATTAGGTTGGTAAAACTCGTTTGTTTTAAATCAACGTTCGAAACTCTGTATTTGTATAACAATGATCTACTTTAACCATGGTTAGGGATTGTTGGTAAGCCCTTATATGTCATTCCTGAACGACATTTCCATTAAGGCCCGAAAATATGGTCATATGGTGGTATGGGCATTGGTTAGGTCTTATATGCGAATCGCTAGGAGACAATAAATATCCGCTGTAGTTATGGATTTATGCCAAAATATGTTGTTCGAGGAATAGATAAAACTTCGATTAAGAAAATACCATGACGTATGGCGCTGAAGAATTTTAGCGGCCAATGATCATATTGGTAATCAGCTGCAATCGTGGATATAATGAATGTCCAATTAGCTATTAATTCGTTTTGATAATTACAATTTGTAACATTCTTTAAAAAAAGTTCCAGTCATGCAGCATGATCGTACCAGCGAGTTTTCCTAAATTACCAATCATATTACAACATGTTAAATTGTATCGATGTATGAGCAATTTGAGTAGAAAGAAATTGTAAACCACCAACTATATGGCAAGAAACTAAATAAAATTCAGTGATTCAAAAAAGATTTTAGATTTTTAGATTTTTCAGCAAATATTAATGTAATTTAAGTATATTTTTCAGCATAATTTTTTGCTAAAATTCTTTATTGTCCTATTTAATTGTTGATACATTTTTTAAACTAAAATTCTGTTTAAAATGATAAATTTAACAATTTTTGGGAGGTTTTTTGCCATTTTCAATGATTTTTTGAGCAGAGTTTTGAAATTTGACCAATTTAATGTGCTCAAAATGTGCTGGCCAACGAATTGATCCTTTCGTTTGGAAAGCTTGATTTTTCGGCGCAAGAGCGGAATTTTTATCCCAATCCTAAAGAGAGTTATCGTCTGGTAATTAATATATATATATATATATATATATATACATCGCCGAAACGGCGAAATATTCTTTCATTTTTGTAAGTCATATTTATGTGTTTCCTGTATTTCCCAACCGTCTGTACTTAATACCTCAAATTAATATTATACGCAAGTGTTTTCATCCTTCATCAAAACAATATATATATATATATATATATATATATATATATATATATATATATATATATATATATATATATATATACATATATGAAAAAGCATTAAACTCTCGGATTCGTTTCGGAATGTATGAAAACGGGTTTCAATGAAGAAAATTTTCAGACATTTTTATTTTAAAATTCGCTAAAACGATTTTTATTCATTTTTCCACGAAAATTCGCTAAAAAGATTTTCTTGTGAATAAATGTTGTTCAATTACATTTGAGAAATTGAAGATCTACTTTCTCTTGTCTGTGTAAATGGGTGATTGGGTAATTAGATGATTTGGATAATTAAAAAATCAATTTTAATTTTCTGTACCTTGTGAATCTTTTTCAGACTGCGACATCTCCTTCTGGGTCGTCAGGCTGGTCGGCGTCTGCTGGTCCATAGCTGATGGGGGCGGTAAGTAGACTGAAGGCTCGCCGAACGCCGCCCCCTGCCCCCGACGCCGCCCCCTCTGCCCCCCGACGCCGCCTCCGATCCCATACCCTCCCGTCCCCGTCCCTTTCCGTCACCCGTCCCCACACCTTCCCGCCCCCAGTCCGTTCGAAAACCCTTCAAAACCGCCTCCCGCTCTCACCTACAACCTTTCAACACCGCGTAGTAGGTATACAATAATAACGCCCACCCCCCCTGGCAGCCCGTCCTGCCCGCTATCTCTACGGCCTTCCCATCCACCGTTGTGTGATAAACTGCAAACGCGCCCAACCGACCGGATCTCGCCACGGATGATCGCGTTGCGGATGAGCGCCTGTTTCGCTTCCTCAGTTCCATTTTATTTGTGAATATTTATACTTATTTAATGTTCCCAGAATCAAAAAACAGTATATCTCTACTTGCCATTCAATTGCACCAATTCCAGAACAATACAGGATACCTACCATTCTCTCAAAATAATCCAGTCAACAGTAAGGGGTCCGATCATGAATTTATTTATTCATTTATTTATTTTATTCATACATAATATGGTTTATTCATTTTATAATATGGTACAAATTGAACAACTTAAGCTACTCACTTTCGATTTCTTTCCCAACGATAGGCTTGGCCCGTGTTGTTGGGGAAGGTCTTGGTGATTCGCTCATGTCTTACAATCTATCTACTCTATGATACAAACGGTACTTAAAAATATAATGTTATGCGTTTAATGTTCTTATAATTTTAAGAGAAGATATTTTCTAAAATAATCACTGTACATAAATACTGCTTAAAACAGTTTCACATCCCGCTTCCCCCTTTTCTACAAGCCAGGTTAAAATATGTTTCTTGTAGTTTTGTCTAGTGAATCTTTGAGCATTTTTCATATGGCCCTCTAGCGCTCTGTGGATAATGTAAATAATGAATTTTGGATTGTGAGTTGACAACGTTAGTCTCGGTCTAGGTGCAATTACATTTCCTGCGGCTACGTACCTTGTTATATACAATGGGTT
The DNA here is from genome assembly GCA_030762985.1 of Adelphocoris suturalis. Classification (NCBI taxonomy): domain Eukaryota; kingdom Metazoa; phylum Arthropoda; class Insecta; order Hemiptera; family Miridae; genus Adelphocoris; species Adelphocoris suturalis. The sequence goes on along the minus strand of CM061042.1, from coordinate 125,299,794 downwards.
ACGTTGTGAACCTATTATTTGTGGATCCTTATGGAATTGCAGAAGTAAATTTTTAACATATAATTGCCTTATAGTAAATAGCTTAGCGATATTAAATACATTGTCAGATGGAGTCCCCATTGGTAAAGACAGCATAATTTTTACAATGATTTTCTGGCGTACATGTAATTTATTTATATGGGTTGAGAATGTCCCACCCCAAGCAATTATGCCATGTTGAAGTACAGATTGTAGCATACTGTAATAAATTAGTTTTATCGTATTTCTAGGGGTGTGTGTCGAATATTATAGAATATGTACATGTATTTATTAATTTTATTGTGAGTATAGTCAATATGGGGTTTCCAATTTAGCTCTTCGTCCAAGACTAACCCAAGATACTTATGCTCAGCTACACGTTCTATTTTCCCACAGGAACAGCTATTATTTGATCTACATGTATGTAGTATGATGCTTAAATTTTTATCGTAAACATATGATTTCATTCCTCCATAAATAATTAATTTTGACTTTTTAGAGTTCAATGTAAGATAGTTTTCACAGAACCATCGTTCAATCACATTGATTGCTAGGTTTGCCTTGCTATATACATTCTCCCACGTGTCACCTTCAACTAACACGGCAGTGTCATCCGCAAATAAATACATTTTGGTATTGGGTAGTTCTAGAGAGGCCACTTCGTTTATATACACCAAAAACAATAGTGGACCCAATGTACTTCCTTGAACTACACCAAAATCGTTAATGCTTTCTTCACTAGAGCACTCGCCGATTGCCACTCGTTGGGTTCGGTTTCTCAAGTAGCTCTTAAACCATTCTAAGCTGGGGCCTATGATTCCTAATTTAACTAACTTGCACATAAGTTGTTCTCTATCAATTGCATCGAATGCTTTAGCGATATCGAGTATTATGAGAGCACCTTTCTTGTTCTTGTCACTAATGTCGTAAAGGTCCGTGGTTAATGCAAATACCGCATCATTTACCCCTTTATTTTTGCGGAAACCAAATTGGTTCATGCTTATTGAACTGTTTTCTTCAAGATATGAGTACAGCAGATTTTTCACGAATTTCTCCAGTATTTTGGACAGCGTGCTTAACATAGAGATTGGTCTATAATTTCCGAGTTCACCCACCTTTGAAAATTGGGATGACCTTTGCAGCTTTGAAAGCTTCAGGGAATGTTGCTGTTGTGAGGCTAAGATTGTATATGTGAAGAAGAGGTTTTTTCAGACTCGTTATATGGTTTTTTATAAGATGTACCTGGATGCCGTCTATACCTGGTGACGAGGATCCTTTCATAGTTTGTAGTAGTTTGTCGAGATCTGTCTCCGTCATCATTCTAAGAGAAAAGATTGTGTCCGCCACCTCATTTGAAGGCGGAGTATCTGGAGGTTTCTGAATATTTGAGAATTTCGCCGCGAGCTTTTCTCCTACGATAGAAGTAATGTATGACACTTGAAAAATATTTCTGAAAACATTTAAAGCATGGACTATTACTCAGCTGCTCGGAGTCTGTAGAGAGCGGTGACATTTGAAGTACTCATATCTGAGCATATTGTGAGGCCTAACATTTGTAGAGGGTTATCAGTAAATGAGTCAGTAAATCGGTCTCTCTCTTCAGAGATTACTGGATACTGGATGAGAGGGGAGAGCGAAATGAGAGAGGGTGTGGGAGACTGTTTGACTGTTTGACTGTTTTATTTATAAATCTGATACAATTAGGACCTTCAGGTCCTCTCTTACATCATACCAGAAAAAAATTAATATATAAATTCAAACAAATTATCTGAGAGAGAGAGAGAGGGATAGAGAGAGGAGAGATGGAAGAGAGAGCGGAGAGAGAGAAAAAAGAGAAAGAGGGGGGAGAGAGAGAGCGAGAGGAAATTCATGTTATTTTAATTTTTTACAATGTATGCCATCTCTTTGATTTTCCTTATAGCGAATTTTTGAAGAAAATTAATATTGCTCTCGTCTCAAAATTTGTAGAATGTGAATTTAAAAAAAAATTCATGCAGAAATCCGTTTCGGGCTATTCTGAATTATATTCTGAAATTTAACGCATTTTTTTATGTATGTATGTTGTGTCATTCCAGACGATAACTGTCCGTAGAATTGTGCTAGAAACTTCAAACAAATTTTAAAATATTAAGGACACAAAACGAAAGTTCAAGTTCGTTGGCCAGCATGATCGGATTACATCTTCGGGTTGAAATTTTCAAAAATGTAGTAAACAATTTCAAAATGACCTGTTTTTTGCGATTTGTTGTGCGAAATAATTTTTTCAGTATACTAACATGTGGTATATTCGGAATCAGCGTAAAATTTCCTATAAGAATATGTATCAAGTTTTCAAAAATTTCAAAGTTGAAAAATCAGTCAAAAATCGAAATAATGCCGTTCGCTAGTTGTAAAAATCGGTAATATTTGCATGAAACATTGTCCAAATTCAGATTGAACTACTCTTATGGAAGTATCCCTGTATAACCAATCCTAGAACCATGCTGTTTAAAACGTAGGTAGTAGGTGCTTGTTAAAAAAAAAAAAAAAAAAAAAAAAAAATGTAATCACAATTGATGAGTTTACTCTGTGAAATATTCCGTCCTCCGATTCTCTCGGTCGCTCTCTTTAATGTTTTACGCTCAACTGTTTTAGGACTTGATGTAGCTTTAATACTGACTGCGGCTTAGAAAATATCAGCCATGAAATTATGAAGAAGTTCTATTTATGTACGTACTAGCACGCAGACCCAAGGCCTCGCTCCGCTCGGCCGTCAATAGCGACTGAAATGTCGATGATTTCTTCAAAAATTCGCTCATGTGGTCATGCTGCATGACTGGACTTTTTTCATAATTGGGCTCAATGCAGCATGTCCCAATTGCCAACTTCAGGTGTGATTTTGGTGACAGCTATGTGTTTTGCAAATGCAGTGTTGTACCTCTCTCTTTCAGGGTTGGTTCAGTTCATGCTGAAGACTTTCCAGCTATCATTATTGTAGCCTTTTATACTTCAGTATATATTAGTTATATTATGTATACAGACATAATATTAGTATACACTATATATTAGTATACACCACATGTATACACTACTTACATATTAGTATATTATGGAGAAAGAAAACAACCAGGTTTTGAACGAATAAAAGGCCACGATAGTGATAGTTAGAAAGTCTTCAACATGAACAGCCCCAACCCTGAAAGAGAGAGGTACGCCACTACATTTGCAAAACACATAGCTGTCACCAAACACACGCCTGAAGTGGGCAATTGGGACATATGCTGCATTGAGCCCAGTTATGAAAAAAGGAAATTCAAAGATGTTTGGGCCGGTGGGGTGACTATTATATTCCACTAAAGAACAAATTGATGATAGGTGTGGATATATGCACCAATTACCGGGAGCCTAAGTTGATGATATTAATATATAAGTACCTACCTAATGGATAGTGATAAATAACCTTCTCGAAGGACCACTCCCAATTTAGGAGAAAATTAATGTGTCTATAGGTATGTAGGCAATAAAATTCAAGAGGTACGTTTGGAAACACCGTACACCACGGCTTCCAAGCTATATTTGTCGAGTAATGCTCTTTCAACAATTAATAAGCCTACCTAGTGAGTGGCCACCCAGACTGATATTCAGTATGTACCTACGTTGATATCTAATACAATAATGATTCGGTATTGTATCTATGATCAGTAAAAGTCTTTAAATTGGTAGTTAGGTCTGACGACGTGGCAGGTAGAGATGTGGTAATGGGTGGCTCCACAAAGCAGTAGTTGATATAGTGCTGGTAGCAATAATATGCGATTACTTAGATAAGCTGTCAAGTTTACCTCTATCCATCAAGTACTCTAGAGATATACTTGAGATGTGTGGTGCCTTCCTCCCCAAAGGTGCCGGAGAGGGTGTACGTGGCGCAGAACACAAAGAATGGTCACCTCCAGGCGCCAGCAGCTCCTTCAGAAAATGCGATCGCTCGTTCCAATAAACTTCTCAAGTCCTAAGATCGTGAGAAATTCGGGTCGAACTAATGGGAAGCGTCACAAGGAAACTGGGTTCTAATATGTTTGAATACTGTTTGAAACCACAAGAGGTAAAATGAAAAGAAAAAGGGAGGGCGCAAGACGGTGTACGGGTTGGTAGCATAGAACAATGAATTTTTCCAGGTGACCGGCTGATGGGAAGATGGCTGAGAGTGACGTCACAGGGAAGCCGGAGCACAACAATCACAACTCACTTGCACTGAATCGCACTTAATTTGCTCAACAAAAAAAAAAAAAAAAAAACAAGTTCTAATAATTAGATAATTTTAACAAATACAAAGAGCTGATAAAATAAATAGAAATGTAATAAATAACAAAAAAAAAAAAAAAAAAAAAAACACGTAAAGAAGAGATGGGCTATGCCGATCCAGATGGATCACTCGACACAACCCAGCGCACCCGTCCCCGGCACGCCGTGGATAGAAAAAATAATGTTTGAATGAGAAGGTAATGATAAGAATGGTTTAACGGTGTTTAGAGATAAGAATATTGTGCTTTTTTTGAATATTGTGCTATGGAGTGAAAAAATGAAAATCCCAGGTAAGTCGAAAATAAAGAGCGGCGTGAACAAAAGAGATGGCATACATTGTGAAAAATAAAAATAACAAGAAATTTCAAAAAGATGTGAAAGGGTTATCAACTACCTATCACAAGTTGATAACACAAGAATAATTGTAATAATCAACCCCTCCCAATTATCACCCTAACATCTCATTCATGGCAGTTATAGCAAATAATATCTTACGATATAATAATATCATAAATACAATTTTCAACGATTAACTAGGACTTTAAAAAATCTGCACTAAATTTTGCTGAAAAGAGTACTTGAATTTCATTACTACTTGCTAAAAAATCTAAAAATCCAAAATCTTTTTGAATCACTGAATTTTATTTAGTTTTTCGCTATATAATTGTTTTTTTAAACAATTTTTTTTGTACTCAAATTGCTTAAATTTCAATGCAATTTAACGTATTACAATACGATAAGTAATTTACGAAAATTCGCTCATAAGATCATGCTGCATGACTGGAACTTTTTAACCTAGAACTACGGTTAGTAGTCATTCGGATGCGATAGTACATGGATAGTTCTCACATCCTGTTTCTTCACTGCCGCCCCCTAATTTTTACCTGGAACATTTTAGGTTCCTGGGTATTCTCTTGGTGTTAAAAACTTATTGCCCATTTATTGGGAAGAGTTCAGCTTCTCCATTCCTTCGCCTCTGTCACACGATAGCAGAGCGTGGTTTCGAACGGAATTTTTAATATCACCACTTACCTAACATTTAACTATTTACCCCATCCCTGCCAATTACGAGCCATTTCCACCGCTTATAACTCCCGACAAACACACCTCAAATTGTGGTGGATACATCGTATACTTGGATAGCAACTGCCACACGGCGGTGCCGAATAGCCAATTTTTGGACAAAACCTCGAACCGATCGAATACGTCTCTTTATCGCTGCAAAATATTACGCAAAGGTTTATCATTTCCTTATTAGATAGCCCCGTGATAACCATTACGTATCCCAAAACCACTGAAGAAAGGGGCAATATTACAGAGAACTCTATGTGCCTAAAGCACATACTTATGTGTTTCCCAAGACCCCTGGATTGCATTATATGTACATTAAACTGACCCTGATTAAGAGTCCGCATCACAATGGCTATATTACGTGCATCCAGCATGTGTCTCAGAAGCACAAGAAGGAGATGGAGAAGTGCGGAGCTTGGGTTTGGAGACGGAGCAGCACTTCAGTAAGGCTTATAAGAGACCAAACAATGAACGATGAAGAGATCGAAAAGGACTGGAGAAACAATTTAGCCAACTAAAGAATTCTTAGAAGTAATTCCTCTATGTTCCAATAAATTAATTGTTATATAAAACTGGCCCTGATATTTATATAATATAGTTCCAATTGTCCATTTTATTCTTTCTAGTGCTGACTTCTAAGTGCCCAACACACATTTTTATGTGTTACCCAAGATCCCTGAATTGCATCTGTGTACATTATTCTGACTCCCTCATTTATATGTAGCCTGATGAAGAGCAGAGGTTCCTTTTAGCGAATTTTCGTAGAAAATGAAGCTATTGCAATGGCTCCAAAAAATTTAAAATTACAATTTTCAAAAACATTTCCATCGGAATCCGTTTTGAGGCATTGTGAAACGAATCCTAGGGTTTAAAGCTTTTTATATACATTGTGGTGATACTTTCTCGGGGGTCCGAATTACTGAAATCTACAATATATACATGTATGTATATGTGTGTATATATACTCGGCGCTTCGCGCCTCGCCGGGGTGCTTCGCCCCCCTGGACCCCCCTAATCTATACTCGGCGCTCCCCGCCTGGCCGGATCTTTTCTCTTTTCTACTGCGTAGAAAACGAGGATAATTTGCTATGCAATTCTTAGCCTGAAAAAATTTAGACATAAAAAAATGTCCAATTCTGGCTGGGATTCGAACCCACGATGCGAAAAAAATGGATATAAAAAAATTTGGATTTGGATATAAAAAATTGTCAAGCCTGGCTGGGATTCGAATCCACGAACTCGCGCTTCGCGTCACGGACGTTACAAAAAAAAATTGGGACGTTACAAAAAAAATTATTGGGGGTCGGCCTGAGAATTGCATAGCAATTTATATATATATATATATATATATATATATATATATATATATATATATATATATATATACTCGGCGCTTCGTGCCTCGCCGGGGGGGCTCACCGCTTCGCGCCACGCCGGATCTTTTCTCTTTTCTACTGCGTAGAAAACGAGGATAATTTGCTATGCAATTCTTAGCCTGAATCAACTTAGTTTTGGAATGTAGCCAGGTACGTAAGGAGAGGGAAATTGGTAGCTTGAAATGTGAACATTTATCACATAAATCAAGCGCTTTCCAACGAGTGGCGAACGATTTTTGTGCGATGAAAACTGCGGAAGTTTCATTCCCCTAACAACGGCTGGGTTGTACGTGAAAAACACTGAAATTGTGACACAATCTATAGCAACTACTCAACTACTTGAAAATCATGAAATCGTGAAAATTTCACGTACGTGAAAATCATCGTTAATTTCGTCACGGACGTTATATAAAAAATTGTTGGGGATCGGCCTATGAATTGCATAGCAATTAATATTAATTGCTATGCAATTCTTAGGCCGACCCCCAATAATTTTTTTTGTAACGTCCCAATTTTTTTTGAAACGTCCGTGACGCGAAGCGCGAGTTTGTGGGTCGAATCCCAGCCGGGCTTGAAAATTTTTTTATATCCAAATTTTTTTATATCCATTTTTTTCGCATCGTGGGTTCGAATCCCAGCCAGAATTGGACATTTTTTTATGTCTAAATTTTTTCAGGCTAAGAATTGCATAGCAAATTATCCTCGTTTTCTACGCAGTAGAAAAGAGAAAAGATCCGGCGAGGCGCGAAGCGCCGATTATAGATAAGGGAGTAGTATATATGTATATATACGTATATATATGTATATATGTCCTGACCATAACCCTCCCTAGGATTGAGATAAAAATTACGTTCTTGCGCCAAAAAATCAAGCTTTCCAAACAAAAGGAGGTATTTGTGTTGGTAGCCATCATTTCTCACGGGAGTACTGGTATGAGGGTGGAAGTTAGGCGGCTTCTTCCTTTAGATATTTTATATTCTTTCTTTATAACTAGTTCCACCTATAAGAGGCCTCCTCAGGTGCTACAAGGTTAAACAATATGGTTTTTTATGGTTGATATACAGAGGGTTGATCATATTATACTAATTTACTAACTAGATGGTAGAAGCATACTTACTATTTGGGTAGAACATGATCCATACAACGATGTATTTCGTCAAATTTTGCAGAAGATTTAATCTAATCGGCTAGAGTTCTTCCATATGGGGCCTGAGAGAAGTCTGGAATGATGAATATTAAGTTTAAATAGAAAGTTATGGGATGGGGTGTAGTGAGCTTCATATATATGTGACACAGAGGTGGAGAGTCTCACCAATCTTGGGGAGATTCGTAAAACCTTGCATAGCAGTTAATTTCCCTGTAATGTATAGGTACTCCCGTGAAACAAAAGGATGATTTGTTGGCCAACTATTTTTGAGCACATTTAATTGGTCAAATTTCAAAAAACTGAACTCAGAAAATATCAAAACAAGGCTTAAAACGGTTTAAAATCGATAAATTTGTATTTTTTATGCAGAATTTTAGTCAATTATAGTTAATCAACAACAAATATGAATACTATTGAAGCTCTATTAAATTTATGAAGAAAAAAAAAAGTTCCAGTCATCCAGATCTGTGACCCAGAGAAGTGACCAGTCTCGACTTGATGCTGTAACTAATTCATAATACTTCAAAGCGATAAAAACCACAACCAAAGTGGTACATTTTTCCAACGAGTTATTCACGTCGAATGAGCCAATAAAAGTTTCACCGAACCAATCGATACCGCCGACGCACCACACGGAAATAGAAGGGTAATTTCATCGACGATTCCCCACACGAAAAATAACGATGTCCCCACGTGCGTTTCGAGGAACAGACGTTGCCGAAGTCCGCCGATTCCGGTCTTCTGGTCGCTGGATTATTAATTTACGAGGGCCTTTGATTAATTGCCCAACGCTCTCGGAATACAATACTTAGACGGGAAGGAGAATCCATCAAAATATCGATCGAGACTCAGAAATGCGGTTTCCTTCCCTGGGCCAGTGATAAATTGCGTGTGAGAGAGTAGAAATTGATGTTGGCGTTCAACTGTTGGCGTTCAAGTAACATAAAATAGCAATTAGGATGAAAAAATTGGATGATAAATTATAGCACTTCTTATGATTTGTCGGCTGTTTTTGTTTTTGGTATTTGTTCGAATCGAGCTTTTTTTAACCCTGGAATGCCCCGTGGGGTTTGTCAAACCCCAATCGCAATTTAAAATCAGTTTATCACGTTGAATCCCGTACACCTTCCAACAAGACAAAGGAAATCAAGGTAGTAAAATAAAAAATGTAGAAATAAGGGAAATAAAATAAAATGAATAAATGGCAGAATACGCAGTGGAAATAAATAAAGGAAAAATCAGAACCTCGTATAAAAGAAGGGGAAATGAACCTAAAATAGAAAATAGGGAAACGAACCAAAATGCAAAAAGATATAAAATTAAATTAACTTAAATTTACGCAACTAACCTGGTACCTCACAACAGGTGGAAGACTCAGGTGGCTAACTCACAAGGAACTAATCACTTGAATTAAATATGAAAAAGGGAAAATAAAGATAGCACGTGGCTGAACTAAATTGAAATGAAAAAGATGGTGAAATGGCTGACTAGGCACAGATCGGGAAAATATTATAATAGAAATTAATTGGGTGACGAACAGGAAGCTAATTGCTACAGAGAGAGAGAGTGGCGACTGGTCCCTTGAAGAGGGAGGGGATTCGACTGCAGTTTAGCCAACTATAGGGGAGTAGAAATCATATTGGCGGCACTGTGTAAAGAGAAAGAGAAGAGAAGATTTGAGGAGGAGGCATGGAGCCTGGAACAGGAGATCCATGACAAGGCTTCAGCCTTTTTCCAGTTTAGTACGTTCAAGACTTCTGTGTAGTGTAGTACTTTCTTGTGCCTGGGGTTTGACAAACCCCACCGGGGAGTTAACCGCTAGTGATTTTCTCTATAGCAAGTGTTATTTTTGTGGGCATTCCCACAGTTTTGTTATTGGCTCATCGTTAGAAATGGCTGAAAAACGCAAGTTTTCGGATCCTGAAGACATTAGATCCATTTTGGAACAGTTGGAGGAAGAAGATGTATATTTTGGCGGAGAAAATTCAAACACGGGAGATAATGTCGAGTTACAAGAAGTTGCCTCCAATGAAGAAGCGTCAAAAGTGACAGTATTGGAGAAACTAGTTCGATGTTCCTTCTGTGAACATCATAGATCTTCAAAGTGTTAAGAATGTTGATCCAATGTTACCTTTTCATTCCAGTTCTTGGGTTTTGTAAGTGGTATCAAACTAATCTCAGAAAATTGTTTTGTTTTATTTATTTACATTTTATTTTTGTTTTAAAATGAAAATGTGCTAATTTTATATTGAAATTTCGTTACAATGAGGAACCTTTCTCCGATTTTTTTTTTTTCTTTTTTTTTTTAGGTTTGCCTTACTATTAGTTTTTTCTTCCTGAGCTTAGGTACCTACTTCATGTTTCTTTACACTCTTGATATCCGAATAAATAGTTAAGTGTTGGAAATTTAGCCGGGACATTCCAGGGTTAAAGGTTTAAGCCGCACTTCAACCACAAGGGTCATTAGCGGCATTGAACAAGGTGTCTGAAGGGACACTGGAAGTGGTACGATTCTAAGGGGAGCTATGTTGTCATCCTTGACTAAAAAGGACCCCTACTGGCAACTCGGAGGGGGAAAAATGAGGGGTACAGTGATGACCACTGTTTAGCCCCCAAAGTGGTTTTAAAAAAATCTCCAAAAATAAAGTAATACAACTAAGACTAGATGTAAAATAGGCTAATAACTTTATACATGCTACTATATACATTCAGCAATGTGAAATAAAACTACGACTAGATGTATATTAATATACTAGAGGCATGTTAGGGCTTGAAAAGCCCTAATCTAGTCCGTATAACAGTAGTACCTAACAGGAACTCAGCACATTATAGTAACGATATAAGTCCTACCTATTTGCGGCGTTATGTGACCTGGTGGAAAGCTAAGGCGATGTTATAAATGATTAAAAAAGAGGAAATACCGATCAAAATGTAAGTAATGTAATAAAATAAATATCACCAGTTGAGGTGGTCCTCGCCACTATGAGACTAAACAAAAAGTTGAATCGGGGAATTCAGAATTTGGGCATGGTGAGATGATGGTGTAATTCTATCTCGAGTCTTCTTAGTTTGTGAATTGGAATTATATATAAAGACACCGTTCGGAATTATATATAAAGTCCGTTAAGTTCTTCAGTTTCAATTTCTTCGTTCAGATGTAACTCTCCTAGGTGTTAGTAACTGCACTACGTTTCTTACTTACCGTGAATTAATGGCAACTGTTGTTACCGCCACAGCCTAATAAACCACTCTCGTTGATAAGGACCGCCTAGAACACGATCAAGGCGGGTATAGAGACGAACGGCGACACTTTTGCAACAAACTTGGGGTCGTGCTGATTCGAATGAGCAGTCTAACACTAAAATCGGACCGCGAAGTTCTTCACAATTTCAAAGACCGTTCGGAATTATATATAAAGATCACAGATCAGGTATCGCAGTTCGTAGTAGAGCTCAGTGTCCGGATAAAACTTGAACCCACTGAGGGGGCTGATGCTGGACTCGGAGGTCCACAAGGGCTGGGCAAGCCCTCCAGAAAGTGGCGGATGGACAGATCCCCCCCCCCACACACACACACAACATCTCGAGCTTCTGCACTAAGCAGGTGTCCGTGAGTAAGATGGGTATGGCCAGTGGCAACCCGAATGACCACTATCCGATCCCTCCTTGGGAGATTTGAACCGATCTTGTTTGAAACTTTATTTTCTCCATGATCAGCTTCCTGTTACCAGAATTGTTTATTGTTTAAGGGGTTTCCTGTACAATGTACAAATCAGATCTACAGATCACCCCCACACCTTCCACACACAACATCTCAAGCTTCTGCACTAAGCAGGTGTCTGTAAGACGGGTATGGCCAGTGGCAACCCAGTTGACCACTATTCGATCCCTCCTTGGAAGATTCGAATCGATCTTGTTTGCAACTTTATTTTCTCAATGATCAGCTTCATGTTATAAGAATCAGAATTGTTTATTGTTTAAGGGGTTTCCTGTACAATATACAAATGAAATGAAATGCACACTACAATAAAGTATAAACAGAAGGTAGTCTTTTGATTTTTATGACAAAAGAAATAAATGAAACAAGATAAATCAAAATTACCACCCGAACCACAAAAATTAATAGGTAGGTAACAACTTAGGTAACATTTCTAGTTGAATGCACAGTCAAGAACGTCCTTGGTTACGAAAAAAGTTTGCTTCGGTGACGGTATAAATATGAGTCCAGAACAATTTGTTCGTGCAGGTAAAAGCCTTCATTCCCTCAAAATATCACCTCATTCTTTCCTTGAATGAGCTACTTTGTAACCTGAGTTATGAATAAGGGCTCATAACGTATGTAAGCCCTCAGCGCGACGTAAACGTTCCTGTTGTGGGCCTTAGTAATAAATTTCTGTTATTGCGTCTCTTTTCTTTCTTAAACAGGGATGTAAATTTCATTCTTTGTCCCATGTTTTGGCTGTAGGTTTACAGACGCTTGCTACTGCATCAGTGGAAACTGAGTTAGTCCCTTTTAGTCCCTTAGCGAATTTTTGAAGAACATGAAGCTATTGCAATGGCTCAAAAAACTTTCGAATCAAACTTTCTGAAAAATTTCTTCGTTGAAATCCGTTTTCTGATATTCTGAAACAAATCCTAGAGTTCAACGCTTTTTCATTTTTATATATATATATATATATATGGGTGTGTGTGTGTGTGTGTGTGTCATTCCAGACGATGAATCTCCTTAGGATCAGACTTGGGCAAAATCAAATCGACGATTACGATTAAGATTATATCGAAATCGTGTACTCGATTAAACGGTTAAAATTTTTAATAAAATTCAAAAGAGTGATTAAGAATTTGATCGAAATCGCCTCCGCAAATACGATTAAAATCTTAATCCCGAGGATGATAACGATTAAAATCTTAATCACCAACATGATTACGATTAAAATCGTAATTTTAATCACGAATAATATAATAATCGTTAGAATTGAGATAACAATTCCGTTCTTGCGCAAAAAAATCAAGCTTTCCAAACGAAAGGATGGGTTTGTTGGCCAACACTTTTTGAGCACATTAAAGTGGTCGAATTTCAAAAAGTGTGCCAAAAAATCACTAAAAATGTCCAAAAATCGTTTACATTAAGTATATTTTTCTCAGAATATTGCTCAAATAAAGTTTTTAAAGTATAAAGTAGAACATTTAAAAATGTATCTATAAAATAATGCTGAAAAATGTACTTAAATTCCATTAAAATTTGCTTCAAAAATCGATTAAAAAAATGCATAAAAGCTTAAAAAATAAAATCACTTTTCTTTGCATTCAAAAATCTCAAATTCCAAAAAAAATTTAACGTAATATAGTACGATAATTTGTTCACTTGGTCGTGATGCATGTTTCAAGCATTAGCATTATTGAGCATTAGCATTATCTGTTTTTTCAGAACTGAAAGGGACATTATTACCGAGATTTTTTAGTATCTTTCAGTCAAACCATCGTTTGGCTTGATGAAACTCACATAGCTTATACAAGCTCTCCAATAATTACCAGTACGTATACCAGGGTTCGTGTAATAAGAATGTGAAATTGTTGTGCCCGACCTCTGTACATGAGTGGTTTTTCAAAACGGAACACTCAAACGAAAACGAACCTGAAGGGTGAGCCAGGGTTACAGAGGGGCTTGGGTCCACTGGAAAGGATAGCCTACAAAGTGGGAAGACTATTATAAAAGCACTCGCTCTGGCCGTTAAGCTTCATTCTCGCTCTCAAACTTCAACCAACAAATATACCTTCTCTCGTTCGATCCTCACCCTTCAGTTTGCACTGAGCTTACTCCACTCTCGGCGCTATATATCCGACTATTATATTCTTCAGTTTATCATTTCTCCTTAGATCTTTTATATTCTTTCATCATCTGCTATGGCCTTAAGAGATCCGGCCCTTGGTAAGGCTACGGGCATACACGGTCTGGCTAGTAATTAGCGCAATGGTAACACCAGCGATCAGTTCGTGCAATGTTACCCATCGGAAAGTATAACAATGGTATCACCTGCTATTATGTCCAGCTATTAGTGCCACGGTATGACCCACTAATTAGGTACTAGTAGAGATCCATCCAAACAAGGTCCATTTTTGAGTTTTATTAGTTCGAAGATTCATCACTCTCTCACATTGGCATAAGAGTAAAATCTAAGCCAATTAAAATTTCATCATCGCACGTAGCCCTGACAAAGTTGTAGCGGGAAAACACGTATTACAATAAATCACATGACAATCTTTAATTGCGTTACAACCACAAACATAGAAATTGTTGTTGAACTGCTTGAAAATATATATTATTTACTAGGAAACCTGTATTACATGTATATGTATTAAACTCACTAACTCGATATTATAGTTATATAATATTACAGCTACCATTCGGGTAATTGTACCGAGGCGAGCGACATTCTCCAGATCTGTTCTTTGTGGAAATTTATGAATTGTGTAGAAAGTTATTCAATTTATTTTAATATCTATGGTTTACATGTAGATATATAGATTAGTGAACTGTGGCGGTAGTACTACCAAAACCGTACCTTGTACTGCAAATTTTGTTTCAATTATCTTATTAATACATAAAATCCAATGTTTGTTTGTGGGTTTGTTTGTTTGTACCAGCATCAAGGCCAAACGGCTGCACCGATTTTCATGAGGGAGGGATAGAACTTAGGCTGTATTACAATCCTCTAGAACTCGGCTTTTCCTAACGACGTCACCCTGATAAACAACTTCGTAATTGAGCCAAAACTGGACATGCGTCGAACTTTTCGCGTCAAATCTGGATGGTTTAGATTCATGCAAAAAGAAATTTCTATAACAAATTCAACGATACCAAAACGCTTTTGGTGGGTTGAGGCGACCGGTTTTTATTCATGAAGATTGATCTTCAAATGTTGATATTCAAAACGCTTTAATAACTGCCGGGAATAGTTTTAATGTAACTGCGGTTGTATTGAGTTGGTTACATTGAGGGGACGCCTGGTTGGTAAATTAATTAGTTACAGGTTGGAACATGATTGCTGAAGTTTGAATTGAAGCCTTTATGGGACGCAGGGTAATAATATAATAATTATTCTAAGCTGTTTATTTTTGTGGAAGTATTGAATTTTTTTTCTTCAGGGATATAATAATGATGATGGGTATGCAATATGACGTGCAAGAGAAGCGAGCGGGCCCAGCTTCGTTTATACCTCTATGAATAACTGACTTAGTTCCTTATCAACTTAAGATGCTGAAGTTCAAACCCCCACCGCTCTGGATGTGGTAGTGTATAATTTCAACTTGAAGTATCACTCTAATCAGCAAAGTGAACATTGAAGCTAATTTGGTTCTTATTCAACTTGAGATGCTGAAATTTGGGTGTGGTAAAGTGTAAATATTGCAACGTGTGAAACCATTCTAATCAGTGGGCTAGTTAGCTTATTTTGCGCTTATTCAGCTTTTCAGATATCTAAACAGCATTTTTCAACGGGGTCTGTCTGGGTATCGATGAGCATAATTACAACTTGAGATAACACTATAATCAGGTAAGTACAAGTTGAAACTTGATTGCTGAAATTTGAATTGAAACTTATCCAGAATGCTGGGTAAAAATAACAACGTACGGAGCCACCTTACGCAGAACAAGGTAATTATCATAAATCTCCCTTATAAAATTCAATGCCTGTTTGTCCGAGCATCAGAGCCGAACGGCTGCACCTATTTTCATGAGGATGGACGCAAATCGACCAGCAAGTTCCGGAATAGAATTTAGACTATATTACTATCCTTTGTCATGATCAGCTGAGTGAGCTCCTACAGCTAATTTCCTTGCTTTTCATCCTATGAAACTGTAATGTAGCTTCCGTAGAACCTCTACTTAACGATGCCAAGAGCTGGGAACAGCCGTGGCTTCTAAAGCCACACTCTGTCCCATTAATTTTGCTACTTTCTATGCTGTAATTTGGTATGTAGCCCCAGTAATTACGAATACAGTCCGGGTATGGTTATTTCAGCAGTCTAAGCAGCGACTAACCCGTACACGTGATACCGTGCAACGCACGGGTAACCGGCTAGTTGATTAATAAAGAAAGTCATCTATCTATCTTTGTATCTATCATATCTTTACAAGCATTTCGGTGTTCGTTTGAGGTACTTTGTATGGAAATGGAGAAAAACTGAGGACTTCCCAAACGTCTTTTTGAAGGAAAAGGTCAACCTATCTATATTGAATCCCTCACAGCGTTTAGGGTCATCCCGGCAGGTATCTTTGCCGCATCATCTGGCACAAAGGCCCTTCAAGGGGGCCAGAGAAAGAAAGGAAGCTCTCCGGTATTAGATCGTATCTGGTGACCGCATTCTCACTATAAAGGGCCCCTCATAAAAAGGCACGTTCCGCGGAGGCGGGGGAAGGCGGCTCAAGTGCGGGATGAACTGCGACAGCTGAGCTGGGGCGGGAGCCAGGAATAAAACTGGGGAAAGTGAAGCTGCCACTCCGGGGAGAAAACAAATACGCGTGTGACAACGGCAGAAGGCCCCCTTTATTTACCCTCATCCACTTCCTCCTTCACAAGACGGTTTATAATTAATCCGCTTATTCTCAGACCAAACATATCGTCTATTATTAGATTGTTCTACGCTTATCTAAAATCTGTACAAAACGTACTTCCCAGCCAACATGGATCAGACAAAACTGCCAGGTGAATGTGTTGCGGGGTCCCTCTCCTGTGCTATTTTCTGAAACATTTTATTTTTATTTTATTTAATTTTTTTTTTTTTTGTAATAAGCATTCATTCTCTTATAATTTCATCAATACACAATATAAATTTCATATGCCAAATGCAACAGTTCCCTTTAAGAAAAATCTTGTGCTGGGAACTGGAACGTCTTTACCCTAGTTACAATTTCCTCAACCTGGAAATTAGCAATATTATTATAATACAGTTTCCAGATAGTGTGTATAAATGTTCATAATTTCAGTTTAGAATAGAAACAGTAATTGTAGTAACATCATTTTTATTTATTTTTTATTTTTGAAACACTGTAGGCTAATAACAATATTCTCTATTAAAGTAAACTAAAAAAGTACTCCTTTATTAATTTTTTAAATAAATTCAAAGGTAGTTTTTCTTGTTTCACAAGGTCATGTGGAAGTAAGTTATATAATACTGGAGGCCTGTTAGGGCTTGGAAAACCCTAATCTAGTCTCTATAACAGAAGTACCTCAGGAACTCAGCACATTATAGTAACGATATAAGTCCTACCTATTTGCGGCGTGCTGATTCGGAATTATATATAAAGACCGTTCGGAATTATATATAAAGTCCGCTAAGTTCTTCAGTTTCAATTTCTTCGTTCAGAAATAACTCTCCTAGATGTTAGTAACTACACTACGTTTGTTACTTACCGTGAATTGATAGCAACTGTTGTTACCGCCACAGCCTAATAAACAACTCTCGTTGATAAGGACCGCCTAGAACACGATCAAGGCGGGTATAGAGACGAACGGCGACACTTTTGCAACAAACTTGGGGCCGTGCTGATTCGAATGAGCAGTCTAACACTAAAATCGGACCGCGAAGTTCTTCACAATTTCAAAGACCGTTCGGAATTATAGATAAAGATAACCCCTTCGTGAAAGTATAGTCTTTCAGCTGATGTAGTTTTCAGTTTAAAAGCTTTCAGCGTAACTTTACCCGCGCTTCGTGTGCCAACCTCAACCTTCTCTAATTTATTTTCTATATATTTTTTGTGAGTATAAATCAAAGTGGTTTTCTCTATTAGATTAAAAATGTCAATAACTTTAAATTCTCGAAATAATAAATTCGTAGGAAAGGTTCTCTATTTTTTTTTTTTTCTTTCTTTTTAAAATTTTTATTAGAGGTTTTTGTATAATTAAAACAGGTTGGATTTTGGTTTTATTTCAACTCCTATTCACCAACGAGAGGGTGGAATGAAAGAAAACCAGCGCATGTTCTCTTAGAGGGTGTTCTGTTATGAATTCTACAATTTCAAAGCTCACTGCCGTTGGTACAGCATTAACCTGCCATATGAATGTGCCACGGTGTCCCTTCGTTACGCAATTTTCTCATACATTACAACCAATATTTTTAATCTGGAGGGTAGAAAAAAAAAAAAAAAATACCAGCGCATGTTCTACTAGAGGATGTTGTGTTATGAATTATAAAATATCTGAGTTGACTGCCATTGGTGCAGCATTAACCTGTCATATAAATGTGTCACTGGGTCCCTCTCTTACGCAATTTTCTAATATATTTCAACCCCTATTTGCAATCTGGAGGGTAGAACGAAGAAAAAGGACCAGCATGTGTTCTCTTAGAGGGTGTTCTGTTATGAATTCCAAAATTTCATAGTTCACAGTCATTGGTACACTGATTGGACTTTCTCACGTGATTTTCTGAAACATTTCAACCCCTATTTGCAATCTGGAGGGTAGAAAAAGGACCAGTTCGTGTTCTCTTAGAGGGTGTTCTGTTAAGAATTCCAAAATTTCATAGTTCACAGTCATTAGTACACTGGGTCCCTCTCTTACGCAATTTTCTGATATATTTCAACCACTATTTTCAATCTAGAGGGTAGAAAAAAGAAAAAAGACCAGCGTGTTCTCTTAAAGGGTGCGGAATCCAAAATTTCATAGTTCACTGCCATTGGTACAGCATTAACCTGTCATATAAATGTGTCACTGTGTCCCTCTCTTACGCAATTTTCTGATATATTTCAACCCCTATTTTCAATCTGGAGGGTAGGAAAAAGAAAAAGGACCACTGCGTGTTCTGTTAGAGGGTGTTCTGTTATAAATTCCAAAATTTCATAGTTCACGGTCAATGGTACAATAGCGTGCCTTGTGTATGTACCACTGGTACCCTCTCCTACGCTATTTTCTTGTACATTTCAACTCCTATTCTCAATCTAGAGTATAGGATAGAGAAAGAAGTCCAGTGCATGATCTCTTAAAGGGTGTTCTTCCCCCCTCCCAATCTTCATCTTCATCTGCATCTTTATATTGAAGGGTGAATTGTTAGGAATCTAGAATTATGAAGTTCACTGCGGGGACAGTGATAGGAAAGTGGTCTCTGATAAATTCTGTTATTTTCAAAACTTCTTGGCGACACTAAAAAGATTTATTAATAATATTTGAATCAAAACTGCTATGCTCAATTTAATTGAAGGTGTTCGCAGTCCAAAAATCTAACTGTGGATTGGTGTTGGAATATTAAACCTCTCCTTCGCCGAATTTCTGCGTTTCCTCCTTCTTTAACAATTTCCCCAATGCGCCAACCACAGCTCCAAGCACGCTAGTAGTAACCGGCAAGGAGCGGTTCAGACGGAACTCAGGGAGGCAGCAATCACCAATAGTCGATGAGAGTGAACTTTTGCCGAAAATGGAAACTAGAGAGCCTAGAATAATTTCAAGAACATACCTACTTATTTTGAAGTTGTTTTTTTTTTTTTTTTTTTTTTCCGTAGAATGAAGACATAAAATACTGAGATAGAAGAGGCTGAGAATTTGTCTTTAACTTGACTCTATTAAAATAAAATTAAAAAGTGCCGCCGTGACAAAGGCTGTAATACCTCCTTTTGTACGAAACGTTGGGTAAAAGGGAGGGAAAAATCGAAAATACGAACAGAATCAACAATGACGATGGGTGGATACGCAATTAGGCGTAGCTAATCAGTTCGTAGTTTGTGTTTATCTTTTAGGATCATCGGATACCGCAGAAATCACTATTATGAAAAGTTTTTACATCATGAAAAGGAATTGTACTCAAAACATTTGATACTGAATGTAATACTTCGGAACTACGAGTTTAGTGCTGGGTTCAAGGAGGTGGTTAAATATTTGCTATGGAGTGCTTTTATACCATTTCCAAGTCGAATTGAGAATTTTCCAAACCAAATTGAGAATTTTCCAAACCAAATTGAGAATTTATCAAACCAATTTGAGAATCTAGAAGAAAAAAAGAAGAATGCTTTCTCCACAAATTGGATGATGGACATGTTCGTGCAATTAACGAACGCAGCCGCTGGAAACCTTCTACATTGAATTTTCATAATACCTAATTTTTCTCAAAAATATGAATACTGTGATTTTTTTAAACGAAGAAATGCGAATTTCTTTCTTTCAACGATGTATTGTGCAATTTTATTCCTAATTAAAAGTTTTGATTTGCTTTGAAAAATTGTCATTTTGGTTTGGGTGATCCCCTTCTCCTTTCTTTTTTAGAACATTCTTAGGAAAATTCTCAAATTTTTTTGGAAAATTCTCAAATTGGTTTGGAAAAATCTCAAATTGGTTTGGAAAAATCTCAATTTCTCGATCCTAAAAGATAAACACAAACTACGAACTGATTAGCTACGCCTAATTGCGTATCCACCCATCGTCATTGTTGATTCTGTTCGTATTTTCGATTTTTCCCTCCCTTTCACCCAACGTTTCATACAAAAGGAGGTATTACAGCCTTTGCAACGGCGCCAATTTTTAATTTTATTTTAATAGAGTCAAATTAAAGAAAAATTCTCAGCCTCTTCTATCTCAGTATTTTATGTCTTCATTCGACGAAAAAAAAAAAACACTTCAAAATCATTACATTCTTGAAATTATTCTTGGCTCTCCAGTGTCCATTTCCGGGAAAAGTTCACTCTCATCGATTATTGGCGATTGCTGCCTCCCTGACTTCAGCCTTAATCGCTTCTTGCCGGTTACTACTAGCGTGCTTGGAGCTGTGGTTGGCACATTGGGGAAATTTTTAAAGAAGGAGAAAATGGCGAAGGAGAGGTTTCTTCGCCAACTGCGAACACCTTCAATTAGATTGAGCATAGCAGTTTTGATCCAAATATTATCAATAAATCTTTTTAGTGTCACCAAGAAGGTTTGGAAAATTCTCAATTTGGTTTTGGAAAATTCTCAATTCGACTTGGAAATGCTATATTAGTACGAAGTGGTATGCTTACGACCCTTTGTCTGCATTGGCAAGTTTATACTAACCGAGTAAGCATTACCGAGCAAAAGACCAGTTACTGAATCATTTCTGGACGTTTACAAACGCCGAGAAGGTCAGAGGTAAATAAAATCCGACAGTTGAATAAATATTTGTGAGCCATTATTTGTTCAACGAAAAAATAAATCAATATTGCCTAAAAGGCTTCGGAAGAGGGCGGGCGAGAGGGTATTAAAAGGTCGAGCGCCGATGAACTGGAGAGGTAAAAGAGTCGAGTTCCGGATAAGTAGGTTAAATGGATGAGGGAGGCCGTCTCTCGAGGGGGGAGTTAGGTATGAAACTCGAAAGAATTGTGAGAGATAGAGGGAGGGGGATGAAGGGGTAGGAGAAAGAGAGAGAGAAAGGGAGGATGATAAAGAGAAAATGGAAGGAGAGGAGGAAGTAAGAGAAGGAAGAGGTAGAGGGGGGTATAAAGGGCGAGAACGAAATATAATTATATAGTCTATCACACTCAATAGATTACCTTTCCCAACCTACCTTGAAAGTGGCCAACGGTTTTGCCGCTTTTAACGGAGGATGGAAACGGTAGGGGTGAGGGGGGAGGGGGGATCTACCGCTGGAGCTTTTAGGAGTAAATAAACAATCACTAAACGTCGGGAATAAGTAAGATGAAGCTGGGGATAAATTACAACGGAAGTATCTTAAAATGCTGACCCCCCTTAGGGCAATATTGGAGTACGGAGTACCTACCTAAGTAAATAGCATTGTTCTTAAGTATGGCGAAAGTCGAGTGTAGATTATAATATTTGAGGCAGTAAAGGCACTTAAGGCCGTAAAAAAAAGCGAAAGAAGATTTTTTTTCAGAACTGCGTTAAAATGGCAAAAAAAAAGTATTTTAGCTTTAAGACGGAAAAGTGATTGCCTATAGTATTGAAATGCAATCAATGTAAATAACTATATTCCTCTAAAGTGTAAAAAACAAAATACTAGACCAAAAAAACAATAAAAAGTACTCAGTCATGCAGCATGACTGATGGAGCGAAACGACAAGCTGTTCGGACGAAAATTTAAAGTCGCTCCGAACGCCAAATGTCTGGTTTTTTCAGAAAGGGCGGCGAATTTCCGGTTTTCGTAGGTCCTATCGTAGGTTGGTGCCCTTCAAAAACAGCCGTGACTCCTAGTTGACCTACCTATAATCGTTTATGGGTGATTCCACGAAAACAGGGGATTTTGGTAGTGAGTTTTAGGAGAAAAAAAAACTCGTTTTTCTCAGATTTTTTTTGCAGGTTCTGTCTTGGCAAGATGTCAAGATGCCATTTTACGTCAATTTCAATCAAATTTATGTGTAGGTTTGTGTAAAATTCAAATTTTGTTAATTTGAGAAATGAGAGAATGAGGTTGGGTATGAGAGAATGAGGAAAGCCAGAATACTTGGAAGACGCCTGTATTTCAAAAAGCATTTTTAGCGAGTTTTAAACCAAAAATATAAAATAAAATAAAAACGCTGCAAATTATTACATAATGGTTTCTTATTTCTGAATCAGATAACCAGCAATAGTAACCAGCATGCTCTATGGCTTTCGTCAGTCTCTTTTCTAGTATCCACCTATATTCTTCCTCTCACTCCACCCCCCGCTCACGCCCCTCACCACCCACCGTGACCCCCTGGCAAGCGTGCCAGGCGTGCGCGCGTGCGTAAGTCTAATACTCAAAGTCTCGAAAAAAACACTTTTTCGCCCGTTTTTGGCCCATAGCATCTATGCGAGTAAAGCGATCGGGATGGTTAAACGTTAGGACCAACTAGACCCCAAATGGAGTCTATGTGCGAAAGAACGGGTTTTTTAAGTCAATTCTTAGGCCTTTTATGGCCCGGACGGCGGACGGCGGACGGCGAACGGCGAACGGCGGACGGCGAACATTTCAAATTTGGATTCTACGCACCTTGAAACGTAAAGTGACAAAGTTTGAGGGGGGGTTATAAAAATTTTTTGCTATACGATCACATTGGCTTATTATTGGAAATAATAAACCAATTATGTATCTATTCAAAATTGACAAGTTGAATCACATGTTTTTGTAACGCTATCTTAGTGTCTCAATGAAATAGAGTACAGAAATCTTTCGAGATCAAAGTAGGGTCCCTCAGCATAAGGCAGTCTCTTGAATAAGGTAAATTATCGTAGTTAATATTCGAAATTTCTCTATTCCTTGGATAGGTTTTCAAATAGACGAAGTGAACTGCAAGATGACTAGGAGAAATTTTTGGTAGGTTTGGTTGGTTGAGGGTAGAGAATTTACAGGCTTCTCTGATAATGTGGTTTAATGAGGTAAGCTGAGCGCTTTTGCCAAATATATGGCCTCTTCAGAGCTGCAATTATTTTTTACACATTTACTCTAAGCTAATCTAATAGGTACTTGTCAATAATATGGTTTTATTCTAAATATTTACCGTATTATTTGATAGATGATTTGAATAATGTTTAAGTAAAAGTTGGGATGCCTCCTTCTTCATATCTCCTCGTCATATTTTCTGTTTGTGTTTTTTGAGCTCCTGATCTCCAGACAATTTTTATAAGTTTTGGAGATCAGTAACTGCCAAACTTTAACTGCAAATGTGTTGTTTTTGTACACATGGATCAAAGTATCAAATACTTTCTTATCTTTTTTCGTGTATATATACTAATATTCACAATAAATTTGACAATCGACGATAGGGAGCTTTCTAAAGGCCGTATCACAGTTGCATTTTTTTCAGCTTTTTTCTCGTATCTTTAATGCTCGAGCGTGAAGTGCTTTTTTCCAAGGCCAGCTGTGAATGTTGAACAGGAATAAATGCAAAACCAGCGCATTCTGGCGGAATGCAGTTTTATTAAGTCTGTCAGGTTAGGGCTCCTAGGTGTTTCCCATTGAATTGTTACCTTCCCAAGGGTTACATTTTAGCATTTTTTGTGTTGAGGTAAAAATTAGAACATGTTCTAATTTTCCCAAGTGAGTTTAAAAATGCTCCGCCAGGATGCGCAATGGTCGAAAAAGTTGACCTTGGAAAAAAGCACTTTGCCTTCTTCACGTTCAAGCATTAAAAATGCAAGAAAAAAAGTCCAGTCATGCAGCATGACCCCATGAGCGAATTTTTGAAGAAATCTTCGACATTTCAGTCGCTATTGATCGCGTAGAGAAATTTTAGTTTATGATTTTGATAGAAAAACATGGAATCAAATTATTAAAAATAATTAGGAGGTACTCATACTTTATTATTATTAGGAGGTACTTATACATATTTTATTATTAGGAGATACTTATACATTAAAGACAGCGACCGAGAGAATCGGAGGACGGAAAATTTTACAGAGTAAACTCATCAGTTGTGATTACTTTTTTTTTTTAAATTTATTTATTTATTTTTTATTTTTTATTTATTTTATTTTATTTATTTATTTATTTATTTATTTTTTTAACAAGCACCTACTACCTTCGTTTTAAACAGCATGGTTCTAGGATTGGTTATCCAGGGATACTTCCATAAGAGTAGTTCAATCTGAATTTGGACAATGTTTCATGCAAATATTACCGATTTTTACAACTAGCGAACGGCATTATTTCGATTTTTGACTGATTTTTCAACTTAGAAATTTTTTAAAACTTGATACATATTCTTATAGGAAATTTTACGCTGATTCCGAATATACCACAT
Source organism: Adelphocoris suturalis (assembly GCA_030762985.1). Lineage (NCBI taxonomy): Eukaryota > Metazoa > Arthropoda > Insecta > Hemiptera > Miridae > Adelphocoris > Adelphocoris suturalis. The sequence continues at coordinate 125,275,248 of CM061042.1, read as the reverse complement.
GTTAGTATGCTGAAAAAAATATTTCGCATAACAAATCGAGGCCATTTTGAAATTTTTGACAACATTTTTGAAAATTTCAATCCGAAGATGTAATCCGATCATGCCGGCCACCGAACTTGAACTTTCGTTTTGTGTCCTTAACATTTTAAAATTTGTTTGAAGTTTCTAGCACAATTCTACGGACAGTTATCGTCTGGAATGACACATACATACATACATACATACATACATACATACATACATACATTAAAAAGTCCAGTCATGCAGCATGACCCCATGAGCGAATTTTTGAAGAAATCTTCGACGTTTCAGTCGCTATTGATCGTGTAGAGAAATTTTAGTTTATGATTTTGATAGACAAACATGGAATCAAATTCTATCTACAGCATGGTTCTAGCCTTAAACAGCAGGATTCTAGGATTGGTTATACAGGGATACTTCCATAAGAATTCTGAATTTGGATAATGTTTCATGCAAATTTTACCGATTCTTACAACTAGCGAACGGCATTATTTCGATTTTTGACTGATTTTTCAACTTCGAAATTTTTGAAAACTTGATACATATTCTTATAGGAAATTTTACGCTGATTCCGAATATACCACATGTTAGTATGCTGGAAAAATTATTTCGCACAACAAATCGCAAAAAACAGGCTATTTTGACATTTTTGACTACATTTTTGAAAATTTCAACCCGAAGATGTAATCCGATCATGCTGGCCAATGAACTTGAACTTTCGTTTTGTGTCCTTAACATTTTAAAATTTGTTTGAAGTTTCTAGCACAATTCTACGGACAGTTATCGTCTGGAATGACACATACATACATACATACATAGATATATACATACATATATACATACATACATACATACATACATAAAAAAATGCGTTAAACTTCAGAATATGATTCAGAATAGCCTGAAACGGATTTCTGCATCAAAATTTTTCAAAAATTCACATTCTACAAATTTTGAGGCGAGAGCAATAGCTTAATTTTCTTCAAAAATTCGCTAAAAAATGCGTTAAACTTCAGAATATGATTCAGAAGAGCCTGAAACGGATTTCTGCATAAAATTTTTTCAAAAACTGACATTCCTCAAATTTTGAGGCGAGAGCAATAGCTTAATTTTCTTCAAAAATTCGCTAAAATCTGAAAACATGCAAGTGTGATACGGCCTTAAAAGTCTAAAATCATTTGTAGTATTGTTCCCTTTTTTCGGACAGAAACCTACGATAGGACCAATGAAAACCGGATATTCGCCGTCCTTTTGGAATAAACCGGACATTTGTCGTTCAGAGCGACTTTGAGTTTTCGTTCGGACAGCTTGGTGAACAACCGGACTGTCCGGGCCAAAACCGGACACCTGGCAACCTTGGCGGAAATGCGAACGCGTCAGACGGACTAAGAGGCGCATGCGCCTCCTTACTTACTCAAGGTCGTCGGTCTCTCAATCCGCCAGCGAATCCCGGAGGAAAACACCAATTAATCGAATAAATATTCTTTAAAAACTGACCTTTTATTCCAGGTTTAGTTGATTTCCGCACACTCAGGTAACTTATGGTAGCTATCGGCACTTCCTTGCCGAGAATGATCCCGCTTAAAGGCTTCTACACAGGTGTAATCAGCATTAATTCACAGAGCTGCTCTACACTTCATACTTTCAGAGCGGATTTTCAAAGAAAAGTTGTGAATAACATTAAATTAGGGACTTAAATTCGGATCAACGGGGCCAACGATGTCCTGAATAAAACTGACGGGACAGCCGTGGGACGAGATCGCTAAGAAGATTTTTAGAACGCGCAGCCGAACTCTAAAATTTGCCACTGAAAAATCGATTTTTCTCACTTATTTATGAATCTTAAAGTTCTAGGAGAGGTTGCAATCGTTTCAGCACTAAAAAATATTTCGACTGTGACAACCCACATGTCATATTGTCAAAAAATGGTCAATTATGGGCATTTTTAACCTAAAAATCAATTTTTTTCACTTATTATCAATCTTAGAGATTTGGGAGTGGTTGCGATCGACTCAGCGCTGAAAAATACCTCGCATGTGACACACCACATGCCTTTTTCCAAAAAACCTTTTCTAAGCGTTTTTTGGGCCATTAAATTGTAAATTTGATTTGAAATTCTGGAGCAACCGGGATGGCCAACGAACTTGACCTGTCTCTTGCCAAGATGAATTTTTCTGCGTTGGGACAAATTTTTCACGTCGATTTGAAAGGGAGCTATGGTCTGGAAATACAGCCTATAAATATATTAATGAATTAATGAAAACATGCATATATATATATATATATATATATATATATATATATATATATATATATATAAATAAATTGCTTTGCAATTCTTAGGCCGACCCCCACAAATTTTTTATGTAACGTCCGTGACGAAAATCCAGCACCTCCAAGCAGCACGTTCATGCGCATCATAGGTTCGAATTCCAGCCAGGCTTGAAAATTTTTTATATCCTAATTTTTTTTATATCCATTTTTTAATGTAATTTATTATTTTTATCCATTAATTAATTTAATTAATTAATCGTCGCTAGCATTGATAATATGCAATTAATAAATTGCACAGCAAATTATCCTCGTTTTCTACACAGTAGAAAAGAGAAAAGATCCAGGGGGGTCTAGGTGGGCGAAGCCCCCCGGCGAGGCGCGAAGCCCCGAGTATATATATATATATATATATATATCAATTTACAACATTTTCTCACAATAACATGGAACAGGCTATGGTATGATTACCTTCAGCCGGAGTTCGCCGAATACTTGGATAATATAAATTAGATATTAGAGTCCACTAGCGCAAGAGACGGCCAATCCGCAAAGAGACAAAAAAGCCCAGCTGAGTCCGATTTGTTGTCCACAGCTAAAAACGTCTAATTACTGACTACATAATAATTGCTATCCATCATTCGGAAACCACAAACGGCGTACAACTTCAATAGATTATATAAAAATTGGTATATAGCTAAATCGAGCTCGACGAACCCGGGTTAAATTTTAGCTCGTAATCCTCAAATGTTAATTCTTTGATTTATAATTTACGTTGGTACCTAATTAAACAATCAACAGTTCAAAATACTTAAATCACTTTAGGTATAGTTTTTGTTTTCTCTAAATACTGATTAGTAGAGATATTTTGAGAACTTCTATAAAGTACCATTTATGCACTTAATTAATATACTAGGTAGCAGGAAACATTCGAATCAGTAAAAACCTAGTGACTGGGAATTTCGATATTACATACCTACCTCTAGAACATGAACGTAGGAGGGGAATGGACCGGCCATCCACCCCCTGCCTCGTCCATCGCCGCGTGCCGAATTGAGTTGTGTTGCAGTGTTGGGCATAATCTTATCGTCCAATACGATTCTAATCGGGATAATTATTCGTTGATTCTGAGTCAACTGCGATTATATTAGTATTCGTGTAATCGTTTTCGTCTATCGGCGATTACACGAATACAACCCATAAAAAGTTCTATTCATGCAGCATGATCGTATGAGCGAATTTTCGTAAATTATCGTATTGTAAAATGTTGAATTGTTTTGAAATTTGAGCTTTTTGAGTGCAAGGAAATCGTTAACCATTAATTTTATGACAAAAAACGTATTCTAAATAATAACTTGCTATTCAGAGGTTTTGAATTTTTAGATTTTTTTGCAGTTTTTATCGATTTTTTAACAAATTTTAATGAAATTTAAGTACATTTTTCAGCATAATTGTGTATTTAAATTTTTGTATGTCCTACTTTATTGTTAATAAACTTTATTTGAGCAATATTCTACCAAAAAATATAAATTTAACGATTTTTAGCCGTTTTTCCTTGCCATTTTTAGAGATTTTTTGAGTACATTTTTTGAAATTTGTCCAATTTAATGTGCTCAAAAAGTGTTGTCCAACGAACTCGTCCTTTCTTTTGAAATGCTTGATTTTTTGGCGAAAGAACGAAGTTTTTATCTCAATTCTATCGAGAGTTATCGTCTGGAATGACACATACATATATATTTACATATATATATTTACATATATATATATATATATATATATATATATATATATATATATATATATATATAACGTTAAAATCCAGGAATCATTTCAGAATGCCTCAAAACAGATTTCGATGAAAAAATTTTTGAAAATTTTTATTTAAAAATTTTTGAAGCCATTGCAATAGCTTTATTTTCTAAGAAAATTCGCTAAAATGCGTCACGGTCATCAATTTCAATAGGGCGTCCCTCCTATAATATGCGAAGCCTTGCCTTTTTTTAACATCTTTAATGTGATGCGTAAATTGCGGGGTCTTGGAACTGTAAAAGAGTGAAGCCTTCTCAGAGGCACGATGAGCCATGTTCTGATCATATATTACATACGGGGTTTAATAATGTAGAGCGGTTACTACATTTAGCACCTATCACATTATGATAGTCATGTGTGGTTGGGTTGCTAGGAAGAGGATAACTTGAAAAAAAGCGATTCCAGATTTTGTGTTGATGTTCGCAGTTCTTATCAGATACTATTTTCTGTGCTTGTGATTAATAAACCGTTTGTTTAATATCCTCTCGTTGAAATCACTACATTTGGTGTCAGAAGTGGCTTCTGATGGATCTGGACCAGTCAATTGCTGAACGAGTTCGCCGGAGGCACCAAGTCGTGTTGGAAGGGGCGGGTAGCGAAGAGGGAGGTGACGAAGGCGTAAGTAACGATGATAATTTTGTCGATGCCAACCAACCACCTCCGCCTGATCCAGTAAGGGATCTGGCCCGCCAGTTTGCTGAACTAGCGAGGGAATTTAGATTGTTGAGGGAGACTGAGCAAAATCGCCTTGTCTCTAGGGATGATGTAGCGAGAGAGAGGATTGACGTGATTCGTCCTCCTGTTTACGATGGTTCTACTCCTTGGGATGAGTATTGGTCACAGTTTCGAGCCATTACAGTCGCTAATGGCTGGAGGCCGACAACAGCAGCTGTTCACCTCATGGCAGCTTTGAGGGGCTCAGCCCTTGCTGCTGTTTGTAACGTACCTGAGACACAGAGAGATCTGTGTGCGATAGAAGATGCCTTGTCTCGGCGATTTGGTGTGCAGGGTCAAGCCCGTTTGTTCCTAGCAAGGCTGCGACAGAGGCTGCAAGGGGCTTCGGAGGATGTAGCTTCTTTTGCAGCTGATGTGGAGAGTTTGGCACGCAGGGCAATGCCAACTGAAGAAGCTCGAGAGGCAATAGCCATGGAACAATTTCTAAATGGTTTGCGCAACCAACGAATAAGGGAACTTGTTATCAGTGGAGACCCACTAACTTTGCGGGATGCAGTAACACGTGCTGCTACTTTGGAAGCTGGGTTATGCTCTAACCGTCTACAGCCTGTGCGTTTGGCAGCCTGGGACGAAGAGGAATTGGTTGTTAGGCACTTGGTGAACGAGCAGTTGGAACAGCTCAATGAGTCAGCTGGATGGGGCCATGGTAGTGATGAGCTACTGTGCCGAGCAGTTCGTGATGAGCTTCAGAAGAGACGAGCTAGGGTCAAGTGTTTCAAATGTGGGAAGCTTGGCCATTTTCAGTGGGAGTGCAAAGAGAAGCCAGCGGGAAACGAGTAGCCACCAGCTTTTCAGGCCAGAAGCTGGAGGGGTTTACAAGGGCCTGATCCTATCATGAGGGTAGAGAATACTGAGAGTGAGAAAAGTGATCCTTGTTTTCCGATATACCAACTCAATCAAGCCTCCATTGTTCTTGATGGTTCTGTAGGAGGGAAGCCTTGTAAGATGATAATAGATACAGGAGCCACAGTAACGATAGTGAATCCCGAAATGTGTGACATGCAGATAATAGCACCAACACCAATTGCAGGACGTCTCAGGATGTTGTCAGGTTCGACTATTCCTGTTCGAGGAAAAGCTCGCATCGGCCTGAAGTTGGGGAGTAACCAGAAAATGTTGCACGATTGTGTTGTGGCTGATATTGGGGAACCCTGTACCATAGGGATGGACTTTATGGAGGCTCATGGCTGTGTCATTGATGTGGGACAAGGCACTGTCAAGTTTGGTTCAGAATGCATTGAGTACAATAGACAATCAGCCAAACAGACGGAACCGAACTCTGTGTATGGAGCGGGTGTAACCCATGAACCACAGCTGCCAGAGAAGTTGGAAGCAATTTGTGAGGGGTTAGTCTCAAAGCTCTCTCCATTAGAGCTACATCTATTCAGGGAGTTCTTGAAATGTAATGAAGATGTTTTTACGGGCGGTTCAACGAAGCTGGGAAGGTGTACTGTGGGCGAACACAGAATAGAGGTCAATAATCACCCACCAATTAAGCAGCAACCCCGTCGAACCACTCCTGCCCAACAACAGACCATCAATGACATGGTAAATGACTTGCTGGCTTCAGGGGTGATTGAAGAGTCCACCAGTCCATGGGCAAGCCCTGTTGTCATGGTCAAGAAGAAGACAGGAGACTGGAGATTCTGTATTGACTACAGAAAACTCAATGATGTCACAGTCAAGGACTCACATCCATTACCTCGAATTGATGAGACGCTACAGAGATTGGACGGGGGACGTTGGTTCACCACTCTAGACCTCCAAAGTGGCTACTGGCAGATTCCCCTCCATCCCGACTCCCGCTCCAAAACTGCTTTCTGTACGAGTCGAGGCCTGTGGCAGTTTACTGTGATGCCATTTGGCCTAACAAATGCCCCTGCCACGTTCCAGCGGGTTATGCAGACACTGCTGAAGCCCCTGATGGATAAGGGAGTGGTGGAAGTCTACTTGGATGACATTCTGCTGCACACAAGTACATTCAAAGAGCATTTGCATTACTTGAGGGAGTTATTTGTTCTATTGCGTGATGCTGGACTCAAGCTTAACATCAAGAAGTGTGCATTCTTACGGGAGGCAGCAATGTACCTAGGGCACTTGGTCACTAAAGAGGGTATAGTGACGGACCCCAAGAAGGTCGAGGCAGTGCAAAAGTGGCCTACACCAAAGACAGCAAAGGAAGTCAGAGGATTCACTGGTTTCTGTTCCTACTATCGGTCTTTCATACCGAAATTTGCTGAGATAATGAAGCCATTGTACAAGGTACAAAACCAGCAGGGTGACTTTAGATGGGATGAAGATTGTGACCGTGCTTTTGAAGAAGCCAAATCCAAAATGCAGGAGGCCCCTGTGTTGGCATATGCTCGCCCTGACCTTCCCTTCATTATTGACGCTGATGCTAGCCAAGTTGCAGTAGGTGCAGTCCTATCACAAATGCAGGAGGGGAAGGAACGCGTTATTGCCTTTTTCAGTCGCTGTCTGTCACGCGCTGAACGAAATTATTGCGTGACAAGAAAAGAGCTACTTGGGGTGGTGGAAGCACTCCAATCATTCCACCATTATGACCTGGATAATGGGCACCGGCTAATCATCCGAACAGACCACTCATCTCTTCGCTGGTTGATGAATTTCAAGCTCGTCGATGGCCAACTAGCCCGGTGGGTGGAAAGGTTGGCACCATACAAATTGGATATCCAGTACCGGAAGGGAGTGACTCATGGGAATGCTGATGGCCTGTCCAGAAGACCCTGTGCACAAAGTGGGTGCAAGTATTGTGACAGAAGGGAGGATTTGGCAAAAGAAGAGACAAAATATCAAGCAGGAAATGCACCGGTCATTGGTGTCTGCAAAGCTGTGGGTGTCCAAAAGTTGCCACTTCGAGAACACCAGCTTGCCGATAGACACTTGCAACCAGTTCTCCAGTGGCTTGAAGATGGCCAGCGGCCAGTTTGGGATGTACGGACAGGAATGAGCGCTATTACCCGTGCATACTGGGCCATGTATGACTCCCTGTTTCTGAAAGATGGAATCTTACACCGACGCTGGGAGAGTCCAAATGGAAAAACAGTGCGCTCCCAACTGGTGGTTCCCCAAGCTATGCAGAAAGATGTGTTCATAAAAGGACATGGACCAGCTCACCTGGGTGAAAAACGGACACTCTCTCTCCTCCGTAGTCAGTTTTACTGGGTGGGAATCCATCAGGATGTTCGTAATTGGTGTCGGGCCTGTGAGCAGTGTGGGCGGCGCCGAGGCGGTCAAAAGGCAGCAAGATCTCCCCTTCAGCCATCTTCCAGTGGGTACCCTTTCCAAAGAGTGGCACTGGACGTGTTTGGCCCTCTTCCACTCACAGAAAAAGGAAACCGTTATGTGCTCACAATTGTTGACTTCTTCACAAAGTGGCCAGAGGCAATTCCCCTCCCTAATCAACAGGCTGAGACTGTCGCACAAGCATTCCTAGACCATGTTGTCTGTAGATTCGGAGTCCCTGAGGAACTCCATTCTGACCAGGGAAGGAATTTCGAATCAGCACTATTCCAAGATGTCTTGAAGCAATTGGGGATTGGTAAGACTCGAACCACAGCGTTGCATCCACAAAGTGACGGCATGGTGGAGAGACTACATCGCACCCTTTACGACTGGCTCGCCAAAATGGTCCAAGATCATCAGCGTGATTGGGATGTTCAACTGCCAGTGGCTCTCCTAGCATACAGGGCTTCGGAACATGCAAGTACAGGATACACACCCTCTTACTTAATGTTCGGACGTGAGCTGACGTTGCCACTGGACCTATTGTTTGGACGACCCCCGGACGAAAATGAAGTTCATGAATACGCCACCAAACTGCGAGAACGTCTCAACCAAGCACATCTGGCAGCAAGGGAAACCCTTCACATACGAGCAGATGACATGAAGCGCCGCTATGATTCCAAGGCAATGAGGTCTGCGTTTCAGGAAGGAGACAAGGTTTGGCTACACAACCCAAGAAGGCTAAAAGGTCGCAATCCGAAATTACAATGCCCTTGGGATGGCCCTTATATTGTGATAAAACGGATCAACGACGTGGTGTACCGTATCCGCAGTACCAGGGGTGCTTTGAGGGTTGTTCATGCAAACAGACTTACCCGTTACTGTGGTGTGGAGCCAAAGGGGAGGGAGGGAGAAGTGTAGAGCGGTTACTACATTTAGCACCTATCACATTATGATAGTCATGTGTGGTTGGGTTGCTAGGAAGAGGATAACTTGAAAAAAAGCGATTCCAGATTTTGTGTTGATGTTCGCAGTTCTTATCAGATACTATTTTCTGTGCTTGCGATTAATAAACCGTTTGTTTAATATCCTCTCGTTGAAATCACTACAATATTTATAGACCAATGATCTGCGTAGAAGGGCTATCTAACACAGAAATAATAACCATTGTGTAGTAATTTACAGCGTTATTCAAATCAAATTTAAAAAAAAAAAAAAAAAAATTTCTATGTTATTTTTTGATGGCCTTGGAAGTTACTTAGTGGATAAGAGGATTCGATTACGTCACATGTGTTCCACCAAGGCCGTATAGAGAGTTTTTGGTGACTTCAACTTAACGTCACCCGTTACCGTAGTCTTGAGGGAGCAAACGAAGATGCTATCCCAAATGGAACCGCTAGAACGGTTGCCTTAATTTTGATGTCACATTAACGGTGGTTGGGTAACGCGAAAATTTTCCCCCAGCTGTCTTGTTGTCTACTGGTTGACTAATCAATTTCTTCATTTCGATATGAAACGCCGATTTTCAATCCTGAATTCGAATTTCATGTTAGTTTCTGTACTAATACGGGCTAATTTCTCATCTTTAGTTTTCAATTCGTAAACAGGGGATGGATAGTAAGCCTCAAGTGTGGAATACCGCGGTTTAGTCGCACTTATAGGTCATTAGTCGTTACGAACTTCATGTTTTTGGGTTTTCCGTTGGGCAAATTATCAACAAGTATGAAAAAGTATTTATCTCTATGACAATGAAACAGGATTTTACCTGACAAAATCATCAGTGGAGGCAGCACTTCACGCAATGTTCACGAAAAAATAGCTGAGAGATCAGGTAAACTAAGAACAATACTGCGAAGAAGTAGTGTCTTAAAACTCAGTTTTCTCATTTAAAATATGTGAAATAATAATAGAAACAAGGCTCTAATCTATTGGTAGATTGAGCCTGAGCGCAAAAGAACGGAACTTTTCGATCTAGTTGAAGGCTAGTACAGCTGGACAGCGGAAGCGGACTTCAGATGGCACATTCGGTTTCTACACGACTTGAAACGTAAAATAACCAAGTTTGAGGGGTGTTCAAAAACCTACCCACTACATCAACATAATTAGTTGGTAATGAGGCATTTGAAAAGAAAAACTATTATATTTACTTCAGCAGTATTCGAGTAATTTTGAGGTGAGCAGTAGGGTTACATTTACAGGAAGGTTAGGCTGGTGTCGTGTGCCTTTAGGTCCCCAAACGGGTGACGTTAAATGAGCCATTCTAACGTACGACGTTGCTAACGTCCCCTCAAGGTCACGTACTCATGGGTACGTTAGGGTGACGTTAAGGGTACGTTAGTGGTCACCAAAAACATGCGCAAACCTCAAGGCCTTGTAACAAGCATGAAACCTACAGTTTCCAGTGTATTTCGATGTTATTTCTAAAGGTTAAGAGGCTTAGAGATGATCACCACTGAAATCCATAGCTTCCGATTCAAATCACTGGCAGTTTCGGCGCATGCGCAAACGTACCATCTACCTATCAAATATCATTCTCTAATTGCCTGATTAAACGATTCTGCTCAAACACCAAAGGAACCTTCCGTGGAATCTTTCGAGATTGTATGAAATATTTCAATGGTCTATACATTCACGTTACGGGAACTATTTAGCTATGTGCCACACCCATAGCAGACTTTTTTTTGCAGAATATTCCTTAAATTAAGTTTTTTAACTATGTTTTGGAACTTAAAAAAAAATTATACACAAAATCATGTTGAAAAATGTATGGGGGAGTAGATTAATGTGAGATACCTTCTGTATGGAGTGGGATTCCTTCTATATGGAGTGGGATACCTTACTTGTGAACTAAGGGCGTTCTGCGATCTATCGGTGCGCTGCTGAATTATGATCAACTAACAGTCCACCATTTTTGCTCGGATCCGGAGACGGTACTGCAACGTTTTTAGGTAAGAAACGTTTTACTTCTTTTTAGCCCGTTTATGAAATATTTTTTACTTTTCTCGTAACGAGTTGCACCCACCATCAATAATAGGAAATAGTATATTATCGTGGTGATTTGGAGGAGCATCCAAAGATTGATCTGAGCTCTTGAGATTGTACGGAAACTTATACCGTAACCAGCGATACCATTCGTTATTCAATCTGAGCGAGTCGGGCGAGTGCACCCAACACAGAAAATAGTATTTTCTGTGTTATGTGGGTGAGTGAGGTTGATTATCCCCCTCAACCCTCCCAAAAGTAAATATCCTACCTCGACAACTCTAGATTTAACTTTATTTTTTGTTCCTGCTGTGATTCTTATGAACCGTTTAGTTACAAAAAGTTTTACCCTAACTTTTCATAGAAAAGGGGGCACATAGCCGTCGGCACGGCGGCACTTGGGGTGAGGATGCATTTCAGAGGGTGTAGAACACGTTTACAAGAGTCATTGATTTTAACCCTGGAATGCCCCGGCTAAATTTCCAACACCTAACTCCCCGGTGGGGTGTGTCAAACCCCAACTTTGAAAAATGTTAGAAAATTCAAAAATAAGTTACACTTGAATCAAATTTTATTTTTATTCTGTTAAGAGTGTAAAGAAACATGAAGTAGGTACCTAAGCTCATGAAGAAAAAAGTAATAGTAAGGCAAACCTGAAGAAAAAAAATAATAGCAGAAAGGTATCTCATTGTAACGAAATTTCAATATAAAATTAGCACATTTTCATTTAAAAACAAAAATAAATAAAATCTATAAAACAATTTTCTGAGATTAGTTTGATACCACTTACAAAACCCAAGAACTAGAATGAAAGGGTAACATAAAATTGGCACCAAGTAATAGGATCAACATTCTCAACATTTTGAAGATCTACGATGTTCACAGAAGGAACATCGAACTAGTTCTCCAAAACTGTCACTTTTGACGCTACATCGGCAACTTCTAGTAACTCGACATTATCTCCCGTATTTGAATTTTCTCCGTCAAAATATACATCTTCTTCCTCCAACTGTTCCAAAATGGATCTAATGTCTTCAGGATCCGAAAAATTGCGTTTTTCAGCCATTTCTAACGATGAGCCAATAAGAAAACTGTGGGAACGCCCACAAAAATAACACTTGCTATAGAGAAAATCACTAGCGGGTAACTCCCCGGTGGGGTTTGTCAAACCCCAGGCTCAAGAAAGTACTACACTACACAGAAGTCTTGAACGTACTAAACTGGAAAAAGGCTGAAGCCTTTAGGGAAGAAATGGGGGTGCTATAGAAGGGGGCGAGAAGAGCCAAACGAGCGGGATTCAACACGATAAACTGACTTTAAATCGCGATAGGAGTTTGACAAACCCCACGGGGCATTCCAGGGTTAAGATTCCTTTATATATATTATCTATTGATTTATTCATTCATTTATGGACATAACTTTGTGCTTACTACTTTTCCAAAATCGCCGGTCTGATTTGGACCAAATTTTGATATGTTGTATTACCGTAACGGGACTTGTGCATCGCTGACTTTGGTAAGGATCCGCTGACTACGAGCCGTAATATCAATCATAATGATGACGAAATCGTGCTCTCCAGTTTACGGAAGGACATCGGAATTTGATGGGCAGCCTCTCTGGGACAAAAAGATACGAGCAAAGTAAGGGAGGGCCATCCTAATCAGATTTGTGAGCTAAAATCTCTATTGTACACCCTTTGACGTTGAAAATTTATATGGAGCCTATCTGGGACAACATGAGACGAATGACCTTACAGGCTCCATCCTGATGAGCTGAGTGCTAAAAGTTATGTCGTCAGTCAGATCACAACAAAATTTGATACCCTGGGAGCCTCTCTAGGACATCAAGGGACGAATGAAATAACGGGCTCCACCCTGAGCACCAGCCGACCGATTAGCGAGGCGTTTTTAGCAATTTGCTCCGCGAATCAGCGGCACGTAAATAGGAAAGCATTTTGTAAACAAATTTTACAGTGATTAAGTCAAAATCGCTATTAACCACGGCTCACCTAGCGACAAATAATCACAGAAATCTGTTCAGTTCAACTTGACTTTCGCGGATGAAGCTTGACTTTCCACCTACTTATATTTTACCTATCTCTATTCGAAAAGTTGGTTCTGCTTACGAAAACTGCGTAGTTTTTCGTTCATTTTTTTCTATTTTTAACACGGAATGTGTTTTTGCCTTGGCATCTCCAACCGAAAATGAAACGCTTATGTGTAACGAAATGTGTCGCGTTGGTGTGTTGTGTTTTTGTGTAAAAAAAATGTGTTACAACTATTTACTGATGATTTCCGCTTACAACCTAGTCGTTGCTAGGGAAATGGTACTTCGTCATTTTTTCATCCGAAAAAATTCGTTGACCATTCGCTCGAAAGCTCTCGATTCATCCAACCATATTATGTTAACCACTGTGATGTGCGTGGCTAACAAGCTGAGTTATCAGCATGTTTATATGAATAATTGTTTACACAGTTGGTTATCGTGTGATCATTCTCAATTATTGATATTAGGAACATGATTGCAACCGCTTGTTATATTCTGAAGCTTGACATGCTACCTACTTATATTTTAACTGCCTGTCTCTTTTCGAAAGTTAGTTCTGCTTACGAAAACTGCGTTTTTTTTTTTTTTGTTTTTTTTTTTTCCTTTTTTTTCACACAGAATGTGTTTTAGCCTTGGCATCTCGAAAACGATCCGTTTTGCATAACGAAAATGTGTTGTGTTTATGAGTTGCGTTTTTTTGAAACGAAAATGTGTTGCAACAATTTACCAGATCTGTTACTTTTGATAATTTCGAATTTTTCAAGTACCTACATCCAACATACCTCCCTTTGGGCAAAAATACAGGCAAAAATACAGAAATTCTACAATCTGTCTATCTGTCAAATCGAAATTGTAAATACTATTGGATTCTTTAAGATGTTTTGCAAATGTAGATTCACCCTTATTTTCCCTAAAATCCTCCTGGTGGTCATCTATTCTTTCCCTGAATTTCCAACCAATTTGACCGCAATATTCGTAGATAGAAGAACATTTTAGTTTATAAACCCCACTTTTATCCTGAACATTGACTTTGTCTTTAACGGATCCCAGTAATGCTCTAAGACTATTTTTAGTTTCATCACCCAATTTGTAACCCCTTGATAATAGAATTTTTCTGAATTTATCGGAAATTTCCCTATAATAAGGTATACTAATCCATTGTTATTCTTCTAAAGTTAAGTTCCCTAACCAGATTTGCACTATTCCTCCCTAACTATGCTTGCACGTGATTGGTTGTACCTCTCGTCCCTTTCCTTTCTCTTGACCAATGGAATTGAATCTCCCTTCAACTGTGACTATATAAGCTGTGACCTTTCTACTATGTATTCAGTTATTGTTTGACACTGATGGTGGCCTAATAGTCGAAATCAATCTAACATTGTAAATTTTTATTTTTCGTGGAAATAGACAACGTTTTTTCTCCAACTTCCGTTTTGAAATGGGTTTCCACAAGTTTGTCTCGAGTGATTTAATTCGTATAAGCTCATTGTTGTTCAACTACAAAAATACTATGGGTCTATTTTTCATTGCTTCGTACACCCTGATGTTCCGTCTCTAATTTTCCCCATTACAACGCATCCATTACGTATGACCTGAGGTGATGGTCTCCACTGAGGCGGAATCGATCCTACTTACCTAAGCTTCTCGTTTCCAGCTAAAACTCCCATCGGAGGTCGGCGTGCTAAGCTGCATAAATATTCCAAGAGGTGACATTGTTTCTTAAGGACCCTTCATGAATATTGAATGTGCAACCTCTTAGATCTCCAAGTTCGAAGCAGATTCTGAAAGATGAGTTGCATGACGGTGGATGAGTTTGCAAGGATTCATTTCAGCGATCATCAAGCAAAGGGCTGATGCTGGTCGGCAGCTAATTATTCATTTCCTATTTACAGCAAGAGAAGCAAACTGATTAGATGGCGATCTCATACGAGGTTACGAAGAGGTCACCAATTATACATGAGTAGTAGTAGTAAGTTGTTTATTTTATTAAATCAATGATTATTACAAAGAGTTCAGGTCCACTTAGACATCATCATTACAAAAATCTATAATTTAATGAGTCAAATATCTTCTTCCTAATCTAGTTAACTGGGCATTACAGCTTAATGAAGTACATGCAAAATAAACGAGGTCATCGATATGAAATTAATATAAAGAATAATAATCCGTTATGAATCCATAACATCCACGCTATACCTGTGGTACTCGCACAATATCCACAACAAGCCTATCCTGTTGTACACTATACAATGCTAATGCTGTACATATCAGACACCTATTCGGTGAGCGCAATTGATCGAAGTGCTAGTGCACTTGTACCAAAATGAAATAAATTTAACATTTTCTCCCTATCATCACCAAAATCAAGCAAATTAGCCAGACAATCCTCATCCCCCCCCCCCCCCCCCCCCACAAATATATTTCGCAATGAATTGCCTTCGGTACGGTTCTAAGATCGGGCAACGTAGACAAAAATGGCAGAGGGTGTCAGCTTCTTTCATATTGCATATATTGCATAAGCTCTCGCTTCTAAACTTATGAGAAGTGCCTCTATAATAAACGGTTACAAAAAACTTTGAAGACAGACGCACCTGGCACAACACCCTCTCAATCTTGACATTTTGAATGAGTCCCAAGTACTTCTGCCTACCTGAATAGTCCGCTATAGAACATATTAAATCTGGCACTGTAAACCAGATTGATGTCCTGGCACCAAAAATGGTTGTAGAGTTTTTCGATTAGTGACGACCAATTATACATGAGCAGTTTTCTATACCAAAATTTGTTCAGCCAGTCGCTTGCTGCAGGTTCATTCGGCTCTCCGTTACCCTTTGCTATTCTTAAATTTCCAACAACATCCACCGAGCTGATTTGTGTTTCCATTTCATTTAGATTTACAGATAAAAGGAGCCTAGTTACCCTACCCAGATAGTCCTGGAGCCTGATCCGAAAATAAGTAGTAATTAGCGGAGAAGGTTTGAGATTAGATTTTGAAAATTTAGTCTGTCCAGAGTAAGAAATCTCGGTCTGCCATCTCAAAATCGGTGGAATACAAAATGGCGGCCTCATAAAGATGGCTTAATTGACCCATTTTAAAGTTTTTCTCTAATAATTTCTAAACTGTACATCCTACAGACATTTTTATACGTTGTAAAGTTGTGGAGCATAACAAAACAAAACGATTCAATCGCAAAATTCTGAATATCTCTCAAAATAAGCGAATTTCAAAAATTGAAAATCGGGCAAATTTTGGCCCAGTCCCCTCTCCTCTCCCCGTCTAGACTTTTGCCCTTCAAAATCACCTATTGGCGTTAATATCGGTCTGATTACAGTCTGCCAAAGTTGATTCTTCTCAATTGACTCCCATTGACTTACAGCCGAACTTATCAATTTTATGTCATTTACACATGAAGTTCCCGAAAACGGCATTTTACATTGTACTTTATTGGGAAACGGTTTGAGCAAAAACTTACTCGATATGAACTTTGGAGAGTCTTTAACCCTGAGTCGAATGAGGTTTGACAGACCTGAACCAGACCAATATTGAGGACGCCAGACGCCTAGACTAGAATATTGGTCTGATTGAGGCCGTTAGGTGATTTTGATGTGATAAATCTGGACATCGGGGGAGGATGGCCCTCCTAAATTTAGCCTGATTTTTCATTGTCCTTAATTATCTTATTTCGGGAGATAATTCGTTGTGTTTTGGTCAAACCGCTTTGGTTTTGCTTCCGAGACTGCTAGGGAGCGGAAGCTTGGTTTTCCCTGTCGTAATGAAAAAGAATGTTTTGCTCCAAAATCAAAAGTTCCACTCGCATTTTGCTTTTCAGAGCCTCCTGAACAAATTTGGTTCTGTCTGTCTGTCTGTCCGTCCACATTTCCTTGTATCAGCCATAACTTCCACAATTTTGATCCGATCTAAACCAAATTTTCAGAGATCGTGCGTGTTAAGCTCTAGATGGTCCCCTATCAACTTCATCATGATCGAATCAACGGTAGCTTCTGCGCAGGCGCTAACGTGAATTCCTTGTGACGGTCATAACTCAGTCAATGTTGAACGGATTTCGGTCAGATTTTCAGGGATGATGTGGGTAAGGTCCCTTGAGGTCCCATAAGACAATCATCATAATTTCATTAGCGGTACGCTCTGCGCATGCGTGAACGAAATATTCTTGTTACGGTCCTTGCAACAGCCGTAATTTCCACAATTTTGATGCGATTTCTTCCAATTGTTAGGGATCGTGCGGGTATAGCTCTACATGGTCCCCTATCAGTTCCGTCATGATCGAATCAACGGTAGCCTCTGCGCAGGCGCAAACAAAATTTTCCTTACTAATTTCATTTATTATATTACCATTCAGCTTCCAATTTCCCACCTTATTAACCGGTCGTTTCTAGTTTTCTGGAATTTAATGGTGACGTACTGTGAAGGTCACGAGGAAGCTCATGTGCCATTTCCTTGGCATTTTTATGATCTTCCATCTTCATCTTTGATACATATGACAATTTCTCTAGGATGTACCGTTTAGGGACTATCGAAGAAAAACTTTAAAATCAGCAAATTAAGCCATCTTTGTGACGCCGCCATTTTGTATTCCACTAATTTTAAGATGGCAGACAAGGATTTTCTCACTCATACGGATAAAATTTTCAAAATTGTGACAATCTTCCGATTGTCGTGATCAAAATTCTTGGATTTCTGTAGTATATTTAAATCTTTGGATGTAACTTTGGGATTCAGATGAAATAATTATAACAAGATTTCAATCACTGGGATAATTTATTACGCTTTTCTTCATGTTGCTCCAAAAGAAAGGTAAAAAGAGGTTATTTTTCTATCTAGCCTGTCGGTTGACTAGTTTCTTATATTCACTTCTTTCAAAGAGGAAAGAAATACTGCAGGAGAGAGAGAGAGAGGAATGCGAGATAGCATTGGATTAGGTATTAGTATAAACGATAGGAGTTTATATAATATTATTGCTATTAACGCAAAATGTAAGAGAGAGGTAGACTCACCGTTCTGAAGGTTCAACAACGATTGATTGCAAGCGGCCGTGGGCACTGGGGATACCAGCGGGCACGCCGTTCCATTGAACGAATCACCGTAACAGTTTTCGATAGCTGTTACAAATCTTAACTCAAATCTCTCCTGAAATTACTACCTATTTTAGGTCTTTGTAGGTACCAATCGTGATTTTCACCACGTCTAATGGAGCGTTGAAGTCTTGAGGGATTGGAGTTGAAGAGTTGGGGGTGATTGGTTGGTTTGGAAACTCTTTTCAGTCATGCTGTAGTCGTAAAGTCATATGTAATTTAATGTACATCAATATCCCATGATATTGAAAACGGTTTTATGTTCTGGCTGGTCTACATTGATGTATCACAAGATCCGAGATCACGATATCTCATATCACAAGATCAAAGATCACAAGATGTACACACACATAAGATGCAAGATCGAAGTATCTATGCCGATTTTAATGATCGTGAATTCCACCGCGTCTAATGTCGAAGTTTACAGGTTGCGAATAACTAGAGTAGCCCCAGTAGGGAGCTGCGGCAGACCTGAGGCTCAGCTTTTCTGAAGGGGTGAGAGGAATGGTTGGAGTGATTGGTTAGTTTGGAAACTCTTTTCAGTCATGTTGTAGTCGTAAAGTCATATGTAATTGAATGTACATCATTATCCCATGATATTAAAAACGCTGCAAATTATTTCACAAAGGTTTATTATTTTTTCAATTGAGTATGATCGTAGTTTTAGTAGGCTAGCGTACGTCATAAGGCCCGTCCAGACTCCTCGGCGTGTCCTACTTCGAGTTGCCACAACCTATACTTCTATAATTATATACGCATGTTTATATTTCTCGATTTGAGCTCCTATCTATTCAAATAGTTATTGCCTTAATAATATCATTATCTAAGTACGTACGAAAAGTCGAGAGGATATGTTATTAAATATGCGTAGGAAAAGCTTTGGTATTAACACACAAATATGACCTTGAAAAAAACATATTCATGCCTCGAACGAACGCCGGCGCCGTACCCACCACAAGCCGCGGCGCCGGCGCCTCCTCTCACTCCACCCCCCCCCCCCCCCCTCCACCCACCGTGACCCCCTGCCAAGCGTGCCAGGCGTGCGCGCGTCGAAAAAGACACTTTTTTGCCCGTTTTCGGCCCATAGCATCTATGCGAGTAAAGCGATCGGGATGGTTAAACGTTAGGACCAACTAGACCCCAAATGGAGTCTATGTGCGAAAGAACGGGGTTTTTAAGTCAATTCTTAGGCCTTTTATGGCCCGGACGGCGAACGGCGGACGGACATTTCAAATTTGGATTCTACGCACCTTGAAACGTAAAGTGACAAAGTTTGAGGGGTGGTTATAAAAATTTTTGCTACACGATCACATAGGCTTATTATTGGAAATAATAACCAAAACCGGACATTTTCCACAATTTCTGAGAAAACCGGACATTTTATGTTCATACCAACTTTATATTTTCGTCCGGACAGCTTGGTGAAAAACGGGACCGTCCGGGGTAAAACCGGACACCTGGCAACCCCGAGAGTGACCCGTACAATTCCCAATATTCACCTCTTCGCGCGCGCGGGAAGATTTCGCGCGGAAGGGTTCTTTCCACCCTGCCCCTCTCAATCTTTCTGCACGCGAGAAGAGGTGAAAAAAGGGAGTTGAACGGGTTGAACCCCACAGGGAGGGGGTTGAATGAACCCCACAGAACACAGAAAAGACACTTCTGTGCTTTCCCTGCCTTAGCCCCTCAACTATTTCCACTCTTCCCCTAGAGAATATGTAAATATCATTTTTTATGTGAACGAAGTCACTTGAGTTTGAAAATCATGAACTTATCTACCTTGGAAATCGATGTAGTCGCCAATAATTGATGAGAAGTAGACGGAGTAAACACTTCACACTGAAACACTACACTTCACAAAACACAACGAAATACGAATTGCCTTTTCACACCCGATCGCGCAAACGCGAGCCGAGTTCGAGAAAGAATCACTTTATATAGGGATCATCTAGTAGAGCTAGTTGTTGAGTACGCAACACACACACACGACCTAACCACAACCGCGGGCGAAACTAAACTGGAAGACCAATCCAAAAACACCGTCCAAACCGCCAAAGATGTAACTGCGCAGGGCCGTCTGCGCATCCAGGCTAGATGTAGACTCGGTCAACAGGCGGATTTGAGCCGAGTTCTGAGAATCCTAGTGAAGGGGGCTGGGCAACACCTTCCTTCTGTACACGGTGCACAACTTCTACAATTCACTCAACCAAAAAATATCATTGGAGAAGTTGGTACTAACCTTTCTAAAAACGTCAGCACGGACAAGCTTGAGTGGATTCGGTACCTGCAAACCCGGGAAGGTCGTAGGTTCAGTAATAATAATAATGTTTATAATTTCCTCTCGTTTTAGTACAAAATTTTGCAATTCTAAAAGATGCCATTGGAAAGAGCGAAACATTTCTCATTAGATGTGCTCTTGACCAGTCCAGAAAAACTCAACGCTAGAGTAGATACCTAGTATTTTTACCTATAGATACAGTGACCATATTTATCTTAAGCAAAATCGGGACGGATAGAACTATCAAGGGGGTCTGAGGGGTATAGAATACCCTCCATGGGGAGGAGGGTCCGGGGGTCCACCCCCGTAAAAGTTTGAATTTTTTACCCTTTAAAAGTTTGTTTTTAAGCCTATTTAATCCATTCAAACATTGGTTTATTAAGAGCTTCTAAACTAAAAATATGTAATATTCATTTAAGAATGTGGCACTAAGAATTGCATGACAAAATAATTTCAAGAAGTTTATTACATACACAGAAAGAATATGTACCTTTTGCACGAACAAACTGAACTTCACGAACAACAGGTAAGTTTTTATAGTCAAATAAACAAACATTAATTTTCCAAAAAATGAAAAAATAAAAGTTAACAGAGCAGTCTGTTTACATCATTGTTCTTGTTATATTTTTTCACTAGGGCCAAGGGTACTCTTTTTACTCCAGTCGTACTTCTGCGTTGAGGAAAGTGCTCTCAGCAAGGAGTCGTCTTTTCTTATTTTGTCGTACATTTCAACACACGACAAAGAACTGTTCATTTGGACAATTAGTAATGCTTTAACACAGCCTAGTGCCATTGAAGATTTTCCTGCGGTCCAAAAGTTATTTATCAATGAGAAAGCTCGCTCGACTGAAGCATTTGTTCCTGGTAAAGAAAGAGAAAATTCTAGCAGAGTTTTGAGATTAGGAACGCTTATTTCGTTTTTCTGCAAGTCCTGAAATAAAGTCAGCCACCGTTGCTCAGTTGATAGTTTTTGTTCTTTCCATTCAGCCAGGAAGACATCAGGAAGCTGAGTGTTCAGCACACTAAGCTCATTGAACAAATCATCAAGCGAGAGAGGTGGCCTATCTTGAAACAAATCCCAACTTTCCTCTAGTTCTTCCCACTTCAGCTGCTTCTTTACGTCTATCCAAGACAGTTGACTCAAGCTGTCAACGTTTGATTTCCAAAGATCAAAATAAGTAATGCAGTGGTCATAAAAAGTGCCTACTGTATTTTTCACCTCTTGTAAATCGCATGCATTTCCTGCAGCAACACTGTTTCTTTGAAGTTCCTTTACTTTCATTGGTAGAAATATAGACTCTTTTCTGTCAACCAAGTTTTTGTAAAGAATCAAATATTCACTTGCTGCCTCTGTGGCAGAAACCTTCGCTGAGGTCGAGGGGGCCAACACAGTTGGGTCTCCAGACTGCTTCTGTGACTATGATAATAGATATGTTGTGTGCGGTCTAAAGAAATTCCACGGTACTAATCATTCATTTTAAAATAAAGCTAATAACTTTTCATGATGATTTGGTTTGAAAAAATCTTTATTGGTGAAAATCGGGACATTTCTTTCCCAATTCGGGACCCCGGGACACAGGCTTTAAAATCGGGACTGTCCCGATAAAATCGGGACGTATGGTCACCGTACCTATAGACTTAAAAATTTGTGAATTTCTGTTTTTTTTTCAAAAATTTTGATGATTTTTTCCGATTAAAACACGGTCT
The DNA here is from genome assembly GCA_030762985.1 of Adelphocoris suturalis. Taxonomy (NCBI): domain Eukaryota; kingdom Metazoa; phylum Arthropoda; class Insecta; order Hemiptera; family Miridae; genus Adelphocoris; species Adelphocoris suturalis. The sequence goes on along the minus strand of CM061042.1, from coordinate 125,253,062 downwards.
GTGCCAGAGGGGCTCTAAAGCTTAAACCTCCATTTCATCAGCTTTCCAATGGTGCAGTCAATTTTGATTTTACTTGGTTAATTGGGGGAGAAAAGTAGGTGTGTTTGCTGAAAAACGTGGTTTTTTCTATGAAATCAAGTTTTTGTGAAAAAAAAAACCCCTAAGAAAATACTAATTTGAGGTCTTTTTCTACTATCTTTTCACGCTGAATCGAATGATACACTCGCAGATCTTTCCAACTCCGTTTTAACCGAGTTTTACAATTTAACTAACAAGTTTTATCCTTAAAAACACATAAAATTGAGCACAAAAAAATGAACTAAAAAATTGTTTGTTAATGTGTAAAACTCGGTTGTAACGGAATTGGAGAGATCTGCGAGTATTAACACTTGGTTCAGCGAGAAAAAATACGTAGAACCTACCCCAAACTAGTAATTTCTTAGGGGGTAATTTTTCACGAAAATCCTCGATTTCAAAGGAAAAAAACCACGTTTTTCAACATGCAAACGTACTGTTCTCCCTTGGTTGAGGTACTGAAAAGTATCCTTCGCTTTTTGTACATTTGGAGTGTATTTGACACTCGGATCAGCCGGGTAAGCCTGCGTCGAATATCGTGGGTATTCGGACAGCTTGGTCGAATCGTAATGATCGGCTTCAGAGCGAGTCTGAAAGGTTTCCTCGATCTTTTGTATAGGTGAGGCTCGTTCGAATGTTTCTCGAACGAATACGTCGGGCGAGAGGGCGATCCGGACGTGAGGGTCGCGCCTTGCGCTGTCGCTGGGTTCAGCGGACTCGCCGTGTGGCCGGTAGGGCGCACTACGTGGGGTACTCGGCCCGGCTTCGCCGTCGTCCACCTCCCCTTGCAAGGGGAAGTAGGAAGGCCGACGTTCCATCGAAATGATCGAGTTTTAGCTCGTTTCGATGCCTCTATGTGTGAAAAATAGAGGGTTTTGGAGGTGGACTCGCTTGACAGAGCGTCTTTCCAATGCTCGGATGTCAGGGTCCTACCTCGTAGCCTTGAGAAAGGCTTCCTTAGACGGTAAATTAGAGCGGAGGAGCTGAGTAATTTACCGGCGTGCCCACAGCGGTCGGTTACGAGCTTAAGGCTACGAAACCCGGGCGACACGGCTCGGAACGTCCCTCGGGCGTGCGAGCTAAAGAGAATATCGATAGCTGCACCGGGTGGCGTCCTGACAGATGAACTACGTTGGGCAATGAGCAGGATGAATAATCACTGGACTCGTAGATGCCAATGCGAGATCTGCGTGGAGAGAAGGACTGGCTTGTAGAAGCAGTAGGAAACCGTTCTTGAGATGACTTCGTAAGGCAGAAGGTTCGTCAGCGTAGAGCGTGTAGAATTCTTCGTACTTCAGAGTGTGTCGTCGTCGAGAGCGGAGAGTGGAATCAAATTCGGAGGGCTCCCAGCGGGGTATTTATAGGGAGGTGGCCGCCTCCTGCCGCCTCCTGGTTGGTCCGCTTAATTTCATAAATTCGACTGTGTAATCTCATTGGTTCGCACAGTGTTTTCTCAGTATCTGTGTATATGATAGCTGAGTTGGTCTTTCGGGGTGTTTTCCCTGCGTCCGTCGCTGTGACGGGGTCCCCGGGGGTGGCTGAACGACCTTGAGTTTTCCTGTTTGAGGTTTCTCATTCAAGGCGACTTGTTTCGAGATGTTTGTCGTATCTCTCTCGCCCAGTAAATGTTTGGGGAGGTCGCCTTGTGTGTTATTCTTTAATATTTCACTTTTGGGAGAGAATTTAGTATTTTCTCTCTGGTGAAATATTTTGTTTGACGGAGTTATAATTCGACGTCTTGTAAATATTTTTGTGTTGTATCTACCTCTTTTTGGTAGCCCTGAAAAGGGCTGTTGACAAGAGGGGGTGGATTTCACCACAGGGGCCCTCCCAAGACGTCGTGTTAATAACGACGACGCCGGTTGGGGTGATTCGAGCGCCGTTACCCACCTCTCGTCGAATTTGGTAGAGGGGACGTGCCTTCTGGCAGATTTTCGGGGAGTTTTCTTTTTACTTTCTGTCTGATTTTGTGACACAGATTGTCCTTGTGATACAGCTTCTTCCGAGTGTAGAGTATAAGCTGGCTTGATTTGCTGTTTGGGAACTTTTTTAGTATGTTCGCCAATTTGCACTGTAACCGAAAACTTATCTCTTTTAACCACTTTGAATGGTCCCGTGTAAGGACATTGCAGAGAGGTGAGCTGTGTGGGCACTCTGATATAGACATGAGTACATGTATCCAAATTTTTGGGCATGTTTACGGCATATTTCGTATTATTATGTTTAATATGCGTAGGCCGGAAGAAAAGAGGTTCCGAAAGGTTCGTAGAAGTTACGAAAATGTCTCCTGGGAGTGGTACGTCAATTCCGTAAACTTTTTGGAAAGGCGTAGTTTCGGTCGCCGGGTCTACTGCCGTACGCATGGCGAGTAGAACTTTGGGAAGTGCGTCGAGCCAATTTTCGTTTTGAGCTTTGAGAGCCTCTTTCAAAGATCTATTTCTGCGTTCTACCATTCCGTTTGTTGATGGTTTGTATGGTAACGTGTGAGTATGTTTTACTCCGAGACGTTCCATAATGGAATTGAACAGATCTGATTCAAATTGAGTGCCCTGATCACTTGTGATGTATTTAGGTACGCCCTTTGAAGCTACCCAAATATTGATAAAGGCATTTGTGATTGTGGTTGTTTCGATGTTGTCAAGAGGGACTGCCTCTAGCCAACCCGTTGCTCTATCAACCATCATCAAAATGTAACGTTTCCCTCCTTTAGCTAAAGGCAAGGGTCCGGTAATATCAACGTGTACGTGTGAAAATTTGTTTGCCGTTTCAAATTCGGAGTAAGGGAGCTTCACGGAGCGCGTGATTTTTGCTCGTTGACAAGTTTCGCACGCTCGGACCCAGTTTGAGACATCTGCACGTAGTCCGTGCCAAAAATATCGTTGTTTAACTTTATACACTGTAGAGTGTATACCTGGGTGTCCCAAATTGTGAATTTGGCTTATTATTTCTTCCCTTATTTCGTTTGGAATATAAGGTCTAGGGTGTCCTAGGTCTAGGTTACACCAAATTTCTCCTTGAGAGAATTCAACTCGTGTGAGTTTCAATTTGTCCTCCGCGGTAGGGGGAGAACGAATTTGTGAATTTGAAATGTGCAGTAGAAGATTGCATTCTATTGCAGCCGTAATTTTCGAAATTTCGGCTATGGGTGGACCCTCGTCCGTCTGGGTTGAAATCGATTTCGTTTGAATTTCAACCGAATCGAAGGGTCTGGAGAGTGCGTCGGCGACGACGTTGCTCTCTCCGGAAATATGACGAATGTCACTCGTCATTTGAGAGATGTATGTTAGCCATCTTAATCTCATTTTAGAAAAATGTGCATTCTTCTTAAGCATCGTGCCTAGCAGAGGCTTGTGATCCGAACAAATATGGAAAGATCTGCCGTCCAGTCGTTGTGCCAGTGAATGCACGCTTGGTAAACGGCGAACATTTCCTTGTCGAACGATGCTTTGTTCTTCCATTGTTCTGGAATTTCTTTACTGAAAAATCCCAATGGTTGGTACGATTTCGAGCCATGTTTGTCTGTAATTTCTTGTTCTAGTGCCGCTCCGATGTGTGTGTCGGATGCGTCACAGACTAATCTCCACTCCGCCGTAGGGTGTGGGTGAGCAATGTTATGCAATGTTGCTTTGATCATTGCTTGCTTTAAGCTGTTGAAAGCTTTATCTCTCTCTGATGTCCATTCGATAGGTGTTCTGTCATTTTTTTTGTTTGACTGAATGGAGTCATACAGAGGTTGTGCCGTGTGAGCGAATTTGCTTGAGCATGCTCGGTAGAAACCACACATACCTAGGAATCTGCGTAGACTTCGTACGTCTACTGGCCTAGGAAATTGTTCTATGGCTTCTATTTTATCTCGTTTAGGAATTATCCCTTCCTTCGAGATAGTGAAACCTAGGAAATCGACGGTAGGTTTTGAAAAAATGCATTTATCAAAACCTACTCGAAGTCCGTGTTCCCTAGTTTGTCAAAAATTGTCTGAGGTGGTTCATGTGTTCGTTATAATTTTTAGAAGCCACCAGGATGTCATCTAGGTAGTACAAATGCGAAATCAAATTTTCGCATGATGCTGTCCATGTATCTTTGCCATGTTTGAGCCGCTCCGGCCAAACCCATGCTCATTTTCTTAAACTCATAAAGACCGAAAGGTGTAATAATCGCAGTTTTATGAGCGTCATCTGGGTGCATCGGAATATGATAATACGCTGATTTTAAATCTATTGTCGAATAGATTTGCGTATCATGTAAATTCGCTTGGAAAGAGCGAATGTGAGGAGGAGGGTAGGCGTCTTTCTTCGTTTTCGCGTTGAGGAAACGGTAGTCGCCAGTGATTCTCCATGACCCGTCTTTTTTGGCACACAGTGTAACGGGGATGCCCATTCGGAATCCGATGGTGCAATTATGCCTTCTGAAAGCATTTCGTCAAAAGTACTTTTGACTTGAGCCGTTTTTCGCCTGCCATGGGTCTTGCTCGGAAGTGTACTGGTGTTCCTTCCGTGGTTATACGGTGGTAAACCCCGTTGTTTTTCCATTTACCATGAATTTTGCTCATTTTATCATTGTATTTGTTAATGATAGAGCGAATGTTTTCGTCCTCCGTGATTTGCACGTCCTCTGGTTGAGGGGTATTGTCACGATGAGGGATAGTAGCTGCTATTTGTTCGTCAGTGAACTTTTGTTCATGACTGCAGCTATATTTTGATCGGCATAGCACTTTATTTTATCTTTATAAATGTACTTGTGTTTGACCCGTATTCCGATATCCCAAGACTCGAGGAATGGAATACCCAGGATCGCTAGATCAACTTTCGTGATCATAAACTCGGTGGTCATGTCCCCGAGGCCGATGTTAATTGTTGTGTCAGCTCGCCCTAGTGTGTCTATAGGGGCTCCGTTAGCTGCTGTGAGCTTAACGTTGGACTTAAGAATTTTCAAGCCCAATTTTTTTGTGACATTGTGGGGCAGAATGTTCACTTCTGCTCCCGTGTCAATGAGAAATTCAGTGCCATTTAGTTTGCACTTGAAAAAGAGCCTTTTATACTCAGTAGACTGCCGGCGTATAGGCTCAGATACACTGGCAGTTATTCGTTTTCCGAATTTTCTGTGTCGGAAGTTGGAATGGTACTTCCTTGTACCGATCGTTGAGTATTTCCGGTAGAAAACCCGGGTTTTAGGCTGGCTTATAGTCGCAGCCTTTCTGCTAGTTTTGGAAGCAGTGTTCGTCTTCCAAGTGCAGTGTTCTGGGTCTGCACATTTGCGAGTTTCGTTACCGAAACGTGCGTGGTTTCGACAGACATAGGCCGTCGGTTTGTGAGGCTTACTCTCCACTGGTTGAGGTTTGAACTCAGCTTGTTTCGAGAGGGCCTTTTTGAAACCAGTATTTATGGGTTTCGGAGTAGATTCTACTCCTCGTATGTTCAGAGAAGTATTCTCTGTTCTGTACGCGTGTAGCGTATCAGCTAGGTCGAGCCGGGAGGTCGTGGTAGGCTGAGCTGCGACCATACCTCGTGCTTCGATGGGAAGAGTCTCGATCCACTTTTGAGTGATCAGAGCTTCCGAAAAGTACCCAACAGCTTTCGAGTACATTTCGTGGTACTTGGTGCTGGGTTTTTTGGCGAGAGATGTGGGGTCCTCGAGTGCGAGGAGCCTGTCCTGTAAGGACAACTCATATTCTCGCTGGAGGCGCTGTTTGGCCTCTTCGTAGGGTGCGTGGGGTGCCGTGAGGTAAGCTGAGTCGATAGCTTCCCTCATTTCTTCTGGTACCCACTTGTATATAGCTGAGAAGCATTCGTTTTGCGTTCTCAGGTGTTTTTCGCACGCAGTATTGATCGAACTCGGCGAGTGCACGATCGATATTCTTCTTTTGGAAGATTGGTTTCTGATAATCTCCCATCTCCTCTAAAAGTGCTTGAAAACCACCTTGTGTAGAGGGATGTTGCGTGAGATGTGGGGCGTAGAGGCCCGGCGGGGGTCGCACGCCCGCAGTGGTTCCCTGAAATCCACTAGCTTCATAAGAGGGAACGAAATGCTCCGTGTTGAGCCTGTTCAAAGGCGGGGTCACCATTTGTAGTGGATTTATATAGGTTTTACTTGGCGTCGGTAGGCCAAGTCGGACATTTATATCCCGGTTATGCGGGTTGGTCTCCGGGTCACTCCCGCGAGGAATGCAGGCGGAGCCGCCAAGGTCAACTGGTTTGGCGGACTGAAAGGGGAGATAGTCCGTGTCGCAGCCGCGTGGAGCGCTAGGCTCGCGCAGCAAGTGCTGGGTTCGATCAGTTTGGTACTGAGCCGTTTTGTAATATTCCGGCCTTAGATTTATATCTGAAAGGGAATATGTTGAGCTTGGTTGAGGTACTGAAAAGTATCCTTCGCTTTTGTACATTTGGAGTGTATTTGACACTCGGATCGGCCGGGTAAGCCTGCGTCGAATAACGTGGGTATTCGGACAGCTTGGTCGAATCGTAATGATCGGCTTCAGAGCGAGTCTGAAAGGTTTCCTCGATCTTTTGTATAGGTGAGGCTCGTTCGAATGTTTCTCGAACGAATACGTCGGGCGAGAGGGCGATCCGGACGTGAGGGTCGCGCCTTGCGCTGTCGCTGGGTTCAGCGGACTCGCCGTGTGGCCGGTAGGGCGCACTACGTGGGCTACTCGGCCCGGCTTCGCCGTCGTCCACCTCCCCTTGCAAGGGGAAGTAGGAAGGCCGACGTTCCATCGAAATGATCGAGTTTTAGCTCGTTTCGATGCCTCTATGTGTGAAAAATAGAGGGTTTTGGAGGTGGACTCGCTTGACAGAGCGTCTTTCCAATGCTCGGATGTCAGGGTCCTACCTCGTAGCCTGAGAAAGGCTTCCTTAGACGGTAAATTAGAGCGGAGGAGCTGAGTAATTTACCGGCGTGCCCACAGCGGTCGGTTACGAGCTTAAGGCTACGAAACCCGGGCGACACGGCTCGGAACGTCCCTCGGGCGTGCGAGCTAAAGAGAATATCGATAGCTGCACCGGGTGGCGTCCTGACAGATGAACTACGTTGGGCAATGAGCAGGATGAATAATCACTGGACTCGTAGATGCCAATGCGAGATCTGCGTGGAGAGAAGGACTGGCTTGTAGAAAGCAGTAGGAAACCGTTCTTGAGATGACTTCGTAAGGCAGAAGGTTCGTCAGCGTAGAGCGTGTAGAATTCTTCGTACTTCAGAGTGTGTCGTCGTCGAGAGCGGAGAGTGGAATCAAATTCGGAGGGCTCCCAGCGGGGTATTTATAGGGAGGTGGCCGCCTCCTGCCGCCTCCTGGTTGGTCCGCTTAATTTCATAAATTCGACTGTGTAATCTCATTGGTTCGCACATTGTTTTCTCAGTATCTGTGTATATGATAGCTGAGTTGGTCTTTCGGGGTGTTTTCCCTGCGTCCGTCGCTGTGACGGGGTCCCCGGGGGTGGCTGAACGACCTTGAGTTTTCCTGTTTGAGGTTTCTCATTCAAGGCGACTTGTTTCGAGATGTTTGTCGTATCTCTCTCGCCCAGTAAATGTTTGGGGAGGTCGCCTTGTGTGTTATTCTTTAATATTTCACTTTTGGGAGAGAATTTAGTATTTTCTCTCTGGTGAAATATTTTGTTTGACGGAGTTATAATTCGACGTCTTGTAAATATTTTTGTGTTGTATCTACCTCTTTTTGGTAGCCCTGAAAAGGGCTGTTGACAAGAGGGGGTGGATTTCACCACACTCCCCAATTAACGAAGTAAAATAACAATTGACCACACCGTTGGAAAGCTGGGATTTTGATGCAACTTTTAGGCTTACAGCATGGAAATTTCCATCCAGGACGTTTCGAGAGACAAACTTTGAAGAAAGTGACAATTTTCGGAATTTTACAAGTCCTTCCCTTACGGATTATTTTTTCACCCGTTCATTTCAGTTAAAATTGTTTAAAAAGTCATTAGGAGGAGAGGAAATCTTACGCTGTTTTCAACGGTATAATCAGATTAGAGTATTGACTGAAATTTTAGGGAGTCATGACAGTTTTAGTGACACAAAGTCAAAAACGCGAAAAATCTCATAAGTGAAAAAAAAGTCGTCTTTAGCCTGAATTAAAAAATAAATGTTATAGGACAAAAAATACAGAAATTAGTAGTAGAATCGAACTCTAGCCGATGGTACATTATTCAGTTATACGATGTATCCAGTTTATTGAGGATTTTACTTCTTTTATGCATCTAACACACATTTTTCAAATTTTAGTATATAAATACGTGAATACGTTTAATTGAGAGGTGTAGCAAGTTCAAGTTCCTCGACCGAAAAAGCATATTCCTCCTCAAGGTGCTGTCGAGCCTCGACCTACTTACGCAAAAGGGTAGTAGAATGAGGTTGGTCTTGGGGGGGGTTTTCGCCAGCGGTATTCTTTAGTGGCGCGTACTGCACTTCCCAGAAGGCTGTGCGTCTCGTCTTGGCTGCCAGGGGGGCTCGTCGTCCCGGACCCAAAACGACGTGCCGACCTGTCGTCTTGGGTCCAAAAAGGCCGAGCGCTTGAGTGGTCATTGGGTGGCCCTGGTCAATGTTTTGAGATTATGAATAGTAAGGATTTTCCGCCCACTTCCCTTTCGGACTTGCCAGTCCAAGGGCCAGGTTACAACTGTTTATCAACTCAACTTACCTAATGGACCTACTAGTTTCTCTTTTTATCAAAACTAGACTTGTGAATAAGGTGGATAGCACTGGAATCTTTTTCTAATAAATACACAACATTGTTAAGTAATGCATGCATTTCAGGGACGTCCCTGTGAATGGATTGCATCTAATTGTAGTGATGATTTAAAAAAAGAGAAAAAAAAATATCTCGGCTACTCGAAATTCGAAATCTCCCCTTTTCCTCTCCACCGTAACTCATTTGAAACCGTCGACGGTTGCGTGCGTAACTGTATGACTAAAATCTGGATAGAACAAACAACAAAAATAGAAATCAGATAAATATAGAAAAAATATCACGATTTATCGCTATTTCCCCCACCATCCAGCCACCTTCCATCATGAAATTTGAAGCTCCTGACATATTTTCCAAAACTAGAAGAAATTCATAAATGAACAAAAATAATCACGAAAATTTGACGAGAATAGTTAAAACACACAGTTTTATCGCTATTAACCCCTCCCTTCACCCCTCCCATCATCAAATTCGGAACTCCTAACATATTTTCCGAAACTAGACCTGATTCTTAATTGAAGAAAAACAGCAGGTAACAATACTACCAACATTTTTTATTCTATGTATCTATTTTTTGTTTTTATTTTGTTTGATTTGTTTATTATTTTATTATTTATTCATTTAATCATTACATATAGTAATCACCCCACCCCTTATTTTCTGTAATTGTGGACGAAAAAAATCGGATCAACGCTATTCTTCATAATTTTTGCGCTCAATTCAAAAATTACGAAAGCCCGCATTGCGCACGTGTGCAAACGTGCGCAATTGACATCATCTTCGTTATTTTCAACAAGACCCCCATTTTTTATTGCAGATTAGAATTCCAAGTGAAATTTCATGAAAAAATGACCCATCACTCGATTTTTTAGGCGAACGCAAACGTGCGCAATTCCGCTCCAAACGTGTGCAATTCCACTCTAAAAGTGCAATATCCGAGTTTTTGAAGATACTCAATTGCCACATATGATACATGATTTGGAGTATTTTTTCGTGCTGAACGTTCGTAATGATGTCCATTTATTGATATTTGGAACACGAACTTGGGAAAACACCGAAAAACCTACATTTTAGTAGGTACGCTTTTTGCTTTGTGGAAATGTGTCGAAAAAGTGCAATTCTGGGCAATTTTCTGGTATTTTTTCCAAGTTGATGTTGCAATTATCAATAAATGGCCACCGTTACGAAGTTTAGCACGAAAAAAAATACTTGAAAATCATGAATCATATTATGTGGCAATTGAGTATCTTCAAAAACTCAGATATTGCACTTGGAATTGCGCGCTTTTGGAGTGGAATTGCGCCCGTTCGAGTGATGGTCATTTCTTCATGAAATGTTACGTATAATTCAAATCTGTAATAAAAAACGCTGCAAATTATTTCACAAAGGTTTATTATTTTTTCAATTGAGTATGATCGTAGTTTTAGTTGGCTTGCGTACGTCATAAGGCCCGTCCAGGCTCCTCGGCGTGTCCTATTTCGAGTTGCCACAACCTATACTTCTATAATTATATACGCATGTTTATATTTCTCGATTTGAGCTCCTATCTATTCAAATAGTTATTGCCTTAATAATATCATTATCTAAGTAAGTACAAAAAGTCGAGAGGATATGTTATTAAATATGCGTAGGAAAAGCATTGGTATTAACACACAAATATGACCTAGAAAAAAACATATTATAGCATTTCCGGATTGAGTTAAACTTTTCCATTTAGGTTTAGTCCTTTTCCATTTAGGTTCAAACCTTTTCCACTTAGGTTTAGACCTTTTCCATTTAGATTTAAACCTTTTCCATTTGGATTTAGACCTTTTTCATTTAGATTTAAACCTTTTCCATTTAGATTTAAACCTTTTCCATTTAGATATAAACCTTTTCCATTTGGATTTAAACTCCATCAAAACGTCAGTAGTTAGCCCCATCATAGTAAGTAAGTGCCTACCTACTATAATTTCATTAGGCTAGAAGTAAAAAAAAAGGAAACGGATAGTTATAACTTAATTTATAACTTCCGTTCATGAGAAATTCTTGTGTTCAAAAAACATTTGTTCATTATTATATATATATATTACATTTCTGTGCATAAAAAAACACTTGCATGATTTAATTTTCAAGTTGTGGCATAATAACGTCGGGTTAGAGGTAAAAGTACCGAAGAGGTAAATCCATATTGTGCAAAAATCAAATTAAAATTTCAAAAGTTAGTTTGGTAAATATGATTATTTTTCTAGGTTGGATACATAGTTTGATGATATTGATCACCAATAATAACAACAGTTAAATAATCATAATATTCTGCATTTGATTTTCCCACGTGTTGAATTTGTGACTTGGGTACTTTTACCTCTAACTCCACGATAATTTCCTGGGTTTAAATCCAAATGGAAAAGGTTTAAATCCAAATGGAAAAGGTTTAAATCTAAGTGGAAACGGTCTAAATCTAAATGGAAAAGGTCTAAACCTAAATGGAAAAGGTTTAAACCTAAATGGAAAAGGACTAAACCTAAATGGAAAAGGACTAAACCTAAATGGAAAAAGTTTAACTCAATTCGGAAATGCTATATATTCATGCCTCGAAGGAACGCCGTACCCACCACAAGGTGCCGCGGCGCCTCCTCTCACTCCACCCCCCGCTCACCCCCCTCACCACCCACCGTGACCCCCTGCCAAGCGTGCGTTCGTGCGTAAGTCGTAAAAAGACACTTTTTCGCCCGTTTTTGGCCCATAGCATCTATGCGAGTAAAGCGATCGGGATGGTTAAACGTTAGGACCAACTAGACCCCAAATGGAGTCTATGTGCGAAAGAACGGGTTTTTTAAAGTAAATTCTTAGGCCTTTTATGGCCCGGACGGCGAACGGCGAACGGCGGACGGCGGACGGACATTTCAAATTTGGATTCTACGCACCTTGAAACGTAAAGTGACAAAGTTTGAGGGGGGTTATAAAAATTTTTTGCTACACGATCACATAGGCTTATTATTGGAAATAATAAACCAAAAGAATCACGAAAATCAGACGAGAATTATTAAAACGTCATGATTTATCAGTATTTCCTCCTCCATTCACCCTCTCACATGATGAAATTTGAAATTCCTGACATACGTTCTAAAACTAGATCAAATGCATATGGAAGGAAATAAGAATCACAAAAATCGGTCGAAATTTGTAGCATGGGCTGAGCTTGAAAGGATCGGTGCCCCGTCGAACCCCCTCGACCACTGTCGCGAACGCGAAGTGATTATTAGGTATCTTTAGGAAATTAATTTACCTTTGGCATCAGTTCAATGAAATTTAATAACAACCCAAATTATTAGTATCCACGTTTAATCCTATGATGAACATACCTGATGATTTTGAGTTATAACTAAAATATAGAACATTGTTTTTTGTACCACGAGAAAAAGTTGTTCTTACTGACATTGAAAATCTTAGTCGACGGGTCAACCGGAAATTTTGTTACGCAAAGAAAAAAACGTCACGCAACCTATAAACAAGTTAGGTGTTGTTATGGTTGCAAGTATTTTGTCAATATGATGTCAATGGATACTTCACAATACCAGTTATTAAAAAAAGGACTGTGAATTCATATTCGTGGAAGAATTGGGCATTGTCGAGATTGGCTTACAGCAAATTCAGTAATTGTGAGTCTATAATTATTTTTATGTTTTCTAATTGTTATTTTATTTAAAACAATTTTAAAAAAACATTGAAATTACTGAAACATTTTCAATGCTCATAGTTTCTTATAGTAAGGATAAGTAAATCCACGAAAAAGTTTGGTAGCAGAGCGTGGTTAGGTACGAAACCAATAAAAAACAGGAAGCAATGACAGATTTATTGCTGCAAACGAACAGGAAACTCTCAGATTTCATTCGAGAGAAAAGAAAATGAACTGGTTGATAACGAAAACCTTCCAGACGTCCAACAATTGAGGATGTATGCAAGCCAAGTGGCTCGACTTGAACAGGTTTTAATGAGAAGTTTAAATGAGTCTGAAAATAACAGGAGAAGCAGAGTAACGCTTGAAGTAGAAAGAATGTAATGAATTAATATTAGAACGTGAATTGTTTGAAGGCCAATTATAATAATTGATTCAATACAGCCCACAGCCTCAAATTTCAGTTCCACCGTTAAGTACACAAAATCCTTCTTATTCATTTGCTAAATTACCGAAAGTTCATATTTCAAAATTCGGCGGAAACATATTCAACTTTTCAGAGTTCTGGAAAAATGTTGAGTCTAATGTTGATAAGAATCCTCATTACTTACCTGCAGAAAAATTACATTATTTATCAACATAAATGTATGGAAAGGCAAATGATTGTGTGGTAGGACTTTCTTTGACGGGAGAAAATTATCAGACTGTTGTTTCCAAGCTGAGGGAGAGATCAGGTAACACTCAATTATTGATAACTTCTCACTACCAGGAATTACAGTCAATACCCAAAGCCTCACGACATTCCACAAGCCTTCGAGTTACGTACGACAACATTGAAAAACACTTAAGATCGTTACAGAATTTAGGTGAAGACGTACAACAAAAATTGTTAATCACCATAATACTCTCTAAATTTCCGTCGGATTCACAAATGAAAATCGAAAAGAAGAGAAAAAAAGAACTGAATGTAGAGGAAATTTTAGAAATAATCAACAATCATATTACTATATTAGTGAGAGTATACCACTGGGGTGTCCCCCCTCACCAGGCCAGCACCTATATAAACAGCCAAGAGGGCAATGAAATATACCATTCTCATCTTAGACTTCTTGGAGTTATTAAACCAGATACCCAGCACCCCATACGAAGCAATCATTATATTGGTGACCCCGATGTGATCTTCGCGGCCTCTCAACGACCACGACGACCCCCTGCGACGGAGTTACTTTGAAGCCTCGCTTGGTATCCTATACGAAAAACGCTGCAAATTATTTCACAAAGGTTTATTATTTTTTCAATTGAGTATGATCGTAGTTTTAGTTGGCTAGCGTACGTCATAAGGCCCGTCCAGACTCCTCGGCGTGTCCTACTTCGAGTTGCCACAACCTATACTTCTATAATTATATACGCATGTTTATATTTCTCGATTTGAGCTCCTATCTATTCAAATAGTTATTGCCTTAATAATATCATTATCTAAGTACGTACGAAAAGTCGAGAGGATATGTTATTAAATATGCGTAGGAAAAGCTTTGGTATTAAAACACAAATATGACCTTGAAAAAAACATATTCATGCCTCGAACGAACGCCGGCGCCGTACCCACCACAAGCCGCGGCGCCGGCGCCTCCTCTCACTCCACCCCCCCCCCCCCCTCTCCACCCACCGTGACCCCCTGCCAAGCGTGCCAGGCGTGCGCGCGTCTAAAAAGACACTTTTTTGCCCGTTTTTGGCCCATAGCATCTATGCGAGTAAAGCGATCGGGATGGTTAAACGTTAGGACCAACTAGACCTCAAATGGAGTCTATGTGCGAAAGAACGGGTTTTTTAAGTCAATTCTTAGGCCTTTTATGGCCCGGACGGCGAACGGCGGACGGACATTTCAAATTTGGATTCTACGTACCTTGAAACGTAAAGTGACAAAGTTTGAGGGGGGGTTATAAAAATTTTTTGCTACACGATCACATAGGCTTATTATTGGAAATAATAAACCAAAACGGTTTTGTGTGCTGGCGAATCTACTACATCGAAGTATCACAAGATCCCAGATCACAATTTCTCAAATCCTAGATCGAGGAATCTGTGCCTAGTGTTCCTAATGATCGTGAATTCCACCAAGTCTAATGTGTTGAACGTTGAAGTGTTGAGGTGGCGATAACAGGAGAGCTGCGGTAGAACCGAGGCTCAACTGTGATGCAATTCTGAGGCGGTGTGAGTATTGGTTGGGGCAATTGGTCGGTTGTGGCGATTGGTTGGTTTGGACATTTTTTTTCAGCCACGTTGTCGCCTTAAAGTCCTTGGTAACTGATTAAATATCATTATCCCATGATATTGAAAACGGTTTTGTGTGCTGGCCAATCTACTGCATCGAAGTATCACAAGATCCCAGATCACAATTTCCCAGATCCTAGATCGAGGAATCTATGCCTAGTGTTCCTAATGATGGTGAATTCCACCAAGTCTAATGTGTTGAGCGTTGAATCGTTGAGGTGGCGATAACTGGAGAGCTGCGGTAGAACCGAGGCTCAGCTGTGATGCAATTCTGAGGCGGTGAGAGTATTCTTTGGGGCGATTGGTTGGTTTGGAAACATTTTTTCAGTCACGTTGTCGTCTTAAAGTCATAGGTAGATAACTGATTAAATATCATTATCCCATGATATTGAAAACGGTTTTGTGTGCTGGCCAATCTACTACATCGAAATATCACAAGATTCCAGATCACAATATCTCAGATCCTAGATCGAGGAATCTATGCCTAGTGTTCCTAATGATCGTGAATACCACCAAGTCTAATGTGTTTAACGTTGAAGTGTTGAGGTGGCGATAACAGGAGAGCTGCGGCAGAACCGAGGCTCAGCTGTGACGCAATTCTGAGGCGGTGAGAGTATTGGTTGGGACGGTTGGTTGGTTTGGAAACATTTTTTCAGTCACGTTGTCGTCTTAAAGTCATACGGAGGTAACTGAGTAAATATCATTATCCCATGATATTGAAAACGGTTTTGTGTGCTGGCCAATCTACTGCATCGAAGTATCACAAGATCCCAGATCACAATATCTCAGATCCTAGATCGAGGAATCTATGCCTAGTGTTCCTAATGATCGTGAATACCACCAAGTCTAATGTGTTGAACGTTGAAGTGTTGAGGTGTCGATAACAGGAGAGCTGCGGTAGAACGAGGCTCAACTGTGATGCAATTCTGAGGCGGTGAGAGTATTGGTTGGGGCGATTGGTTGGTTTGGAAACATTTTTTCAGTCACGTTGTCGTCTTAAAGTCATAGGTAGGTAACTGATTAAATATCATTATCCATGATATTGAAAACGGTTTTGTGTGCTGGGCAATCTACTACATCGAAGTATCACAAGATCCCAGATCACAATTTCCCAAATCCTAGATCGAAGAATCTATGCCTAGTGTTCCTAATGATCGTGAATTCCACCAAGTCTAATGTGTTGTGCCTTGAAGTGTTGAGGTGGCGATAACAGGAGAGCTGCGGTACAACCGAGGCTCAGCTGTGACGCAATTCTGAGGTGGTGAGAGTATTGGTTGGTTTGGTAACATTTTTTCAGTCACGTTGTCGTCTTAAAGTCATAGGTAGGTAACTGATTAAATATCATTATCCCATGATGTTGAAAACGGTTTTGTGTGCTGGCCAATCTACTACATTGATGTATCACAAGATCCCAGATCACAATATCTCAGATCCTAGATCGAGGAATCTTTGCCTATTGTACCTAATGATCGTGAATTCCACCAAGTCTAATGTGTTGAGCGTTGAAGTGTCGAGGTGGCGAATAACAGGAGAGCTGCGGCAGAACCGAGGCTCAGCTGTGACGCAATTCTCAAGGGGCGAGAGGATTGGTCAGAGGGGCGGGGGGAGGCCGCATGCACCATGTTTATACATTTATAAAGCCGACCGACGCCCCCATCAGATGCGCCAAAGTATCGCTTCTATCTCTGCTACCTTATTCAGTTTCCTAAACGAGCATCTAAGCGAGACTAGTGAGAAATAAAACCTGTTATATACTGCTCTGGGTATCATCATGGGTTCTTTTCACTACCCCTCCACCTCACCAATATTTGAATGGAAACGTCTTATTTCCGTTTTCCTTGGTATACAATCATGAATACAATTTTCCTTCCTCACTACCAATGGTAGGGAAGCTTTGTGTTCGTGATTGAGGTCGAAAAATTGTTTATCCACCAAAATCAAACTTTCCACTTGCTTTTCGTAGACAATGATTATTGCAATAGCTCCAAAAATTTTAAAATACAAAATTTCGAAAATTTCTTCATTGAAATCCGTTTTGAGGCATCCTGAAACGAATCCTAGAGTAAAAGCTCTAACGATAACTCTACTAAGGATTGAGATAATAAAATCCGTTCTTGCGCCAAAAAATCAAGGTTTCCAAACTGAAGGATGAGTTATTTAGCCAGCACTTTTTGGGCACTTCAAATTGGTCAAATTTCAAAAAATGTGCTGACAAAATTACTAAAAATGGCTATAAACGGGTAAAAATTGTTAAATCTATACTTTTTAGCATAATATTACTCAAGGTTTATTGGCTATAAAATACAACATTCAAAAATTTATGTACAAAATTATGCTGAAAAATGTACTTACATTTCATCAAAGTTTGCTAAAAAATCGTAAAAACTGCAAAACAAATCCTAAATCATATTTTATTAGTAGATTACTAAATTAGAATAAGTGTCTATCATCTGTTGGTTCGATTTCGTTCAAATTCGGTAGATAATTGGGTATGAGTTCCAGAAAAATACCCTATAAATTATATCGCAATCGGTAGAGTAATGGCCATAGCACATGCCAAACTCCGAGTCTAATGGAACGATTTTGATGAAATTTTGCGGGATAGCTTCAAAAAGGTCCCCATGAATTTCATTGCCGTCAAATAATCTTTGCGCATGCGCAAACGTTTATTTATTATAACGTCGATTACTCATCATCTCAGGGAGTAAATGGGTATATGTTCTAGAGAAATTCCCTGAGTCGTATTGGGATTGGTGGAGTAATAACTGCCTCATGCATTAATACCATAATAATAATAATATCACATGTGTCAGCTGTGAGGAGACCGGCCTCAGCAGTGACCCCACCTCGAAAACGCCGACCGACCGAGGATTTAAAAGACCCACGCCTTCCGTGCCTGACTCTCTAATAGCTTTGAAGATGTCTTTTGCTTCATAATCTGATGTTACTACCGCCTCGAATGGAGACATATGAATATGCGCATGACTAAAAATGATCGACACGGACAAAACTCTGAGACTAAAGGACCGATTTTTATGAAATTTTCAAGGATTGTGCGAATCAGCTCCGTAATGTTCCCCTATAAATTTCATGGCGGTTGGATTAATAGTAATCTGTGCGCATGTGCAAACGTTAATTTCTCATAAATTCGATTTATCAATAATTTCGACTCGTGCTTTGTTCTTCAACTAATTCTATACGTCCATGTTACACTTTGTGAGGAAGCTATATTGCCCACCCAACTTGGCAGACGTTTTTCTATAACCACTCACAATTAACGTAGACTTTCATGACATTTGCAAGGTATTTACTCACCTGATAAGTCGATACTTAAGACAACAATAATGTGAACTAACCATTTTTAATAAAATTATTTTAGCATGAATATGCTTTAGCCGGGACCTAACTGCCAAAAAACGTTATTTATCAAATTTCGATTGGCATCAGCAAAATAGGTACAACTAAGAACTTTAAAACTGTGTCGGCTACAATATATTATACATATCTCATAAATAATATACACATATAATTCGCATTGATCAACTTTATTATTAGAACTAACCGCTCCGTCTCGCTTCGCTCGCCTGCACGTCCAGCCGGGGGCAAGCCCCCCGGACCCCCCATTAGGTGTGGCTTTGTACATGCGATGGTCTTTTTGAAACCCCTTAGTCGTGGACTTTCATTTGAGCCCACACACGGATTTTCAAATTTTTCAACCCCCCACCCCGTATTGAGCAAGGGTTGCGCAATTTTGATGTGGCTTATATTTTGCGCCAGAAGTGGCTGGCCATATTAAAAAAAGAATCGCGCAAATCGGTTAAAGTTATGGAGGTACCCAGATACAGACACTTTACTTTATTAATATAAAGAAGAAGATTAATTCGTTGTAAGGTTTTATCAGGCACGTAGCCAGAGGGGGGTCCATAGGGTCCGGAGCCCCCCCCCCCCCCCCCCGAAATTTGTTGATGAATTTAAAAAATTATTCTTGGTTAGGGTAGTATCTATTATTTCACTAGCAAGAACTACCAAGAGAGAATATTCGTCTGATGTGAAATTCTTCAGAAATTATTTTTATAATACTCATAGGTTCTGCTAATAGCTCCAATACGTAGAGGTAAGATTCCTGCGATAAGAGTAGATTAGTTATGGATAGCCTGTGGATGGGGGAAAAAAAAAAAAAAAAAAAAAAAAAAAAAAAAAAATTCCATCGAAAAAGGAGGTTAAATTTGCGAGTCAGGCTGAACTGATAAACGATAAAAATAGTTGAATAATTTCCCCACCTCGCGTAAATAATTTTTCCCGTCCTAAAACCTCTTGGATGTAATGTGGGTCCAGTCGAGCCACAACCTAACCAGAGGGGAAAAAAAAAAAAAAAAAATTCCATCGAAAAAAGATGTTAAATTTGTGAGTCAGGGTGAACTGATAAACGATAAAAATAGTTGAATAATTTCCCCACCTCGCGTAAATAATTTTTCCCGTCCTAAAACCTCTTGGATGGGATGTGGGTCCAGTCGAGCCACAACCTAACCAGAGGGGCTGGTACGTGTAAGAGGGAGAGGTTCCACGTGTTAAACAAAGAAGGAGATGCCTCCTTTTTTCATCGTGGCTCCGTTTTTTCATTGTGGCTCGCTGAAAACCTCTTTGATGTGATGTGGCTGGATTCCATCCACAACCTAACCAGAGGGGCTGGTACGTGTAAGAGGGAGAGGTTCCACGTGTTAAACAAAGAAGGAGATGCCTCCTTTTTTCATCGTGGCTCCGTTTTTTCATTGTGGCTCGCGCTGAAAACCTCTTTGATGTGATGTGGCTGGATTCCATCCACAACCGAGGCGGAGGGGCTGGTACGTGTGAGAGGGAGAGGTTCCACGTGTTAAACAAAGAAGGAGATGCCTCCTTTTTTCATTGTGGCTCCCGCTATAAATGCGAGCCCCCCCCCACGCTTCCATTTAAATACGACTTTCGCCTCTCTCTCCATCACATCAACAAGTTCTAAAAAAATGGATCAGTGTGATCACTCTGAGATTAATGACTCGTGCGATAGTTGTAACGATATTCGGAATTTCTGTTGTCCTTTCAGATGTTTAAAGCGGTGGCGCGATCAAGTAGACGGTTGGCTTCCTTGCGGATGCTGCGCTTGGTGTGTGTGTAAATGTGTCACTTATGGTCGGAGTTTTCTTGAGATGGTTTTCGAACGAGTGAACCCGCGACCTTCCATTGCTTTGTTGTGACGTATTGATTCTTCCAACTCGTTTTTTTTAATACGACTATCTTTAATATTTTTGATTACTGTCGACGCGCCGGCGAATAGAGATGAAATCGCTGGGATCGCCGTCATTAGAGCTGCTAGTGGTAAAAAACCGCCTCTCTGACTTTTTTTTTTTAACGCACGTCGACGAACGGGTCCTCGTCTTTTTTTTTTGTTTTCTCCTCGTGAGATGCCCGCCCAACAGGATGTGGGGAGCTAGACCACTTCCTATCGCAACTTTAGCTTTCATGGTCGAATAAATAAATGCGGCTATTAATTTCTCGTAATAAGACGCGTCTCGCGCATTAATTCTAGTTAACGCTTGATTTGCTAAAACTTTATCAGCTTTATTTCGATCGGCTACTGAAGCGTATTTTGAATAAAAGATATCGTGGGCTTTACAAAAATTGTCTAATTTGTTGGTAGGTGATATATTATTCGCTATTTGATAATCCAAATCGTTTCCAGGACCACAATATTGAAACTTGGGAACAACTAACGGGATTCTGTTTTTTTGTAACAACCAATTAAGTATACCCATGTACGGACACGAACATGGGCAACAAACTGATATATAACAGGTAGGACGCTTTTATATATACTCAGTGTATGACACAATCATGGATGTTAGACTCAAAAGAAGTGTCGAAAGTTTTCCGTTAGTCAACTACGATCGAGTAATATCTGAAACACCTAGCGTTAGCAATCGCCACGGATATTTATTACCAAACCATATAATATGTATCATCGCAGGCGCTAGTCTTTCAGGAAAGAGCAATTTTCTTTTAAATTTATTGTTAAATGAAAACGGTGTACGTTTCAATCAATTAATTCTATGTTCAAAATCTCAGAATCAAGAGAAATACGAATTATTAAAAAAGTTTTAGCATCAGTTCCTGAGATTAAGTTTGAACAGTGTGACGAAGCTCTTAATTTCCCTACCATTCTCGAGAATTCGTCAATAATATTTGATGATGTTGATAATTCATTCAACGATCATTTAAGAAACATTTTTTCGAGAGGACGTCACCTCGGAGTTACAAGTTCGTTTTATTTGATACAAACATACGGGTTTTCACCAAAACATTTAATTAGAGATAATTGTAATTTTTGCGTCCTATTTCCTCAGGATGGACGAAATTTGAATTTGGCGTGGAGAGATCATGCTTACAACGATGTCACATTCCCAAAATTTGTTGAAATGAGTCAACGAGCATGGAGCGTTCCATACACACCTTTTATAATAGATAAAACGAGAAATGTGAAAGACGGTAGATTTCGGATTGGAATGGACACTATAATTGAACCAATATAAGGGCCATGTCATACGAGCGCTATTGCCGTCGCGCTGATAGCGTCGAGATAGCGCCGGAAAAAGTGCATGTCAAACGTGACGGCAAATGCGTCGCGTTGATGCCGTCCCGCTAACGCCAGGTGCCTGTCATACGTAGCGTCTTCCGGGCGCATTTGCCGTCGCGGCAATTATGTTATTAGGTGTTCCAGTTGTTCTGCCAGTGCTCACGCGGCAAATGCGTCCCGCTAGCGCTAGCGCTCCGTATGACAGGGTCCCGGCGTCACGTGCGCCGCGTTGCTAGCGCGACCGTCGGCGTTGGCAGCGCCCAGCGTCCAGCTAACGCGGACTCGCCGACGGCATTAGCGTCCGTATGACATGCTCCATAAGAACCCCTTTGCCGGGTTGGAGCGTTTTTAACGCGACGCTATCAGCGCGACGGCAATAGCGCTCGTATGACATGGCCCTAAGTTGGGATGAATCTTTCTTTATGTTTTAGTTGCCAACGTTATGGCGACCAGTCAACAATCAATTGCTAACCTAAGAGTACTCAATAGAGCCAAAAATGCGTTGAAAATGAAATACAGAGCGTTACACAATATGGAAGAAATGCGAAATTTGCAATATCAGAAACAATATTTACCTATAACGGAACCTTTAGAAAAATTTATTACTATAAATACAAAATCTAAAAATAAAAGAAAAAATAAGAAAAATACAAAAGTTGTACAAGATACTAGTAATCAATTACTAAATGATGTTAAAGAGGAACCAATTTCCCAACAGATAAATGACAATGATTTCAGCGAACAATTATTTACACCTACTGATTCCATTTTTGGTAACCAATCACTAACACAGGATCCCTTCGCAGGAACAACAACAACTGAAGATATGGTATATAGCACACCAACGCCGAGAGAAATACTCGAAAAACGCATAAAACTCAAAAAATCATTACCGGGAGAAAAAAATGTGTCTCTAGATGAAACAGA
This sequence comes from Adelphocoris suturalis, assembly GCA_030762985.1. Lineage (NCBI taxonomy): Eukaryota > Metazoa > Arthropoda > Insecta > Hemiptera > Miridae > Adelphocoris > Adelphocoris suturalis. Next base: position 125,230,835 of record CM061042.1, on the reverse strand, counting down.
ATCTATTCACGAATTATTAAATACACCAACGGGACAAGCAACTATTGAAGATAAACTAAGTCAATTTCCAATCCACGCTCGTCCATATTTGAAATATTTAATGAGTGGAAAGTGGGAAATCCCTGAAGGAGCACGTGATTCTACGTATGGGCCTCGAATCGTGGGAGCGCGTGGTGTTTTTATAGGTAATTCTCACATGGAATTTGATATAGCAGTTGTTTATGTTGACGGAAAACCGTACAAAAGTACGAAGGGATTATACGAATTATTGTTTCTCAGAGAACCAAGGAATTACAACCACGATGATCTTTTAAATTATGGAGATATAATACGAAAATCAAAAGTAGCATATCACGGTTACTCAGACAAACGCTCAATAAACACGTTTGGTAGACAAAAATATAATCAAATTATTTCTCAACTGTATCCTCAAACTGTTAAAAAAGGATCTGGTATCGGAAATCTGTTCAGTTCATATGCTAGCATTGGTCAGGATTTACCTATTTTCAATAGTAACGATCCAAATAAAATTGTGAAATTAATCAAACTGAATCTCGCGTCAATTCAAGCTGGTAATACGAGTTTACAAAAACACGTAATATTTTATCTGGATAAATTAAAACAATTGGGGTACATTGTGGAATAATCTATTAAAAAAAAAAAAAAAAAAAAAAAAAAAAAAAAAAAAAAAATGCCCTTCGATAGATTTGGAAGATCGCAACATAGAAAAATTTTAACAGAAATTCCAAACCCTACAAATCATAATGATGCTGTTAATTATATTACTTTGATTAACGAAATTGATAAAAGAATTAACATGGACCTAATAGAAACGGCTATAAAGAAACAATTAACTCAATATAAATTGTTCAGTGATTCAAAAATTATTGATATGCAGAAAAGAGAAATTACAAATATAGCAGACCCAACAAGCGATACCAGTGCAGTTAATAAACAATTTCTATATGACAATACAATTGTAAAAATGGACTCGAATCGATATTATGCAGACAAATTAAGAATATCTAATGTTGCAAACCCTGTTTCAGATCACGATGTTGTTACTTTGATTTATTTGAAACAAATTTTAAAATCATATCAATTTAAGGGCGAATGATGACTCATGAAGATGGAATTCTGTCACCTTAGCCCCTCCCTGTCACCTTAGCCCCTCCCTGTCACCTTAGCCCCTCCCTTACACGAGAAGTATAAATACTGCTCGAATCTGAGGGTAAAAATCATTCAGATACCAACTTTCATTATATATCTTGCACATCCGCAAATATACCAATGGCTATTGTTGATGGATGTTTTTTTAAAGACGAAAATAATGATTTTATTGTTAAAGAGCTAACTGTATGCTATCTAGACTCGACATCAGCGATTCAACATTGGATCTTTCTCCCTCCTAAGGATGTTAATCCTGATATTAGCAGATCGCCTCTAACCAGATATTGTACGACAATGGTGCATGGCTTGCATTTCTCACAAGGAAATATTCCGTACGAAGATTTTTATTCTATACTAGGAGAATCTACTGAAACTGCCAACATTTTGTACACCAAAGGATTGGAGAAAGCTGTCTACTTCGAGAAGATATTAAATCGTCCAGTCTTAGATCTCTATGCATTTGGCTGTCCATCCTACGAGGTTCTGTTAAATCACAGCAATTTCGCTGTGTGTACATACCATTCATCTTTTTCAAATTTAAAATTGAAAAATTCGTGCTCTAAGGCAAAGACTATTGCTTTAAAATATTGGTGTCTAGGAAATGAATCCAAAATCGACATGAGTCAAGTGTTGCCTAGATTAATGAGTTTTGAGCCTTTGGGTGGGCGAATGAGAGTCGACTATCTGTATTTAGCGCAGAGAGGATTTTTTAAAAGCAATTTAGGAAAGAGATATGTGTTTTGTTCCAACTGTTGTCTACGATTGTATGATATGGATGCGGTATTACATAGCTGTGTAACAGAAACTTTAGTTTAAATGAATCTTTTATAACTGAAGATGTAAACTGTGTAGCAGTGAAAATTAATAAATGAGATAATTTGTTATGTAAATTGTGTATTTTTTATTTTTTTTTTTTTTACCTGTTTATCATCGCAAAAAGATTAATCAAGATGGAAGTCTTGATATTTTAACAATATGATCATCCTTTTTTTTTTTATGATAATGGAAACACTGAAATATATATATATATATGTCTGATAACGATCAGGTTGAGGGAGGAGGGTAGGAATTATTCGTCATCGTCAGACGACGACGACCATAAGGATCTAGATGGTTGTTTAGGAAGATTAGGTTTTTTCAAATTAGATGATGATAATCTTAATTTTTTTAAAGTGAAATGTGGACGATGAATGGGTGACGGTGGTGATGGGATAGGAATGGGGGAAGGTAAATTATCAACCTGACAAGGAGGTGATGGGTTAGGAATGGGTGAAGGTGGTATAACATCATGGCAAGGAGGTGATGGGATAGGAATGGGTAATGGAGGGATAGCATGAATGCGACGAGGAGAATAGATCTCGAATTCGTCGTCTGATAATGTTAGCCATAAGGATCTTGAGGGATTTTTACAATGATTACGATTTTTCAAATTAGATGATGATAAACTTAACCTCTTCTCTTTAGGAAGAGAGGGTAAGAAGTACATTGGTGGGGATGATGCTGATGTTGAAGGTAAATTATCAACCTGACAAGGAGGTGATGGGTTAGGAATGGGTGAAGGTGGTATAACATCATGGCAAGGAGGTGATGGGATAGGAATGGGGGGAAGTATTATTATACCATTGGAATCGAAATCAAACATATTCAAAATTGAGTTGAGAGATGTATCATCCAACATGGGTAATGATGGATCATACATCTCGTCAATTAATCTTGAAATTTCATCATCAGTGGATTCAAAATCGATAAAAAACTGATTGTTCATATTGTTTGACATCTGAAATTGAAAATGAAAAGTTTCAGATAATTTTTTGAATAAGGTTTTTATCAAACTCCTAACATTATTAATCAGATATTTTACTTACTTTAAATCTTGAGGAAAATACAGCTGGTGTGTGAGCTTGGGATGCGTGTGAGCTTGGGATGCGTGCGGTTTCTTGATAGCAACTGCAAAGTGGTACAGATTCAACCTCTGCACAACGTTTTATAACCTACGAATTTCAGGTAGTGGGGGGGGTGAAAACATATCGACACAGAGAGGGGTTTGAATTTCGTTGAGAGGGGATTGCATTTTTTTTCCCCCACACATTGGTTATTCAATCTCTCGCATCTAAGATAATTAAAAATGAAATCACCCGAGATATAGCGAGGGACATTCTTAGGGGAGGTCGCTGAAAAAATAAAAAAGGAGGTTATCAGCACAAGTCCGAGATATAGCGGGGGGCAATCTTAGGGGAGGTCGCTGAAACAAAAAGGAGGTATGTTCCAGAGGTTATCGTGCACAAGTCCAAGATATAGCGGAGGCAAACTTAGAGGAGGTCGCTGAAAAAAAAAAAGGAGGCATGTTCCGGAGGTTCTCGAACACAAGTCCGGGATATAGCGGGCTCGCATTTAAAGCGCGAGCCACGATGAAAAAACGGAGGCATCTCCTTCTTTGTTTAACACGTGGAACCTCTCCCTCTTACACGTACCAGCCCCTCTGGTTAGGTTGTGGCTCGACTGGACCCACATCCCATCCAAGAGGTTTTAGGACGGGAAAAATTATTTACGCGAGGTGGGGAAATTATTCAACTATTTTTATCGTTTATCAGTTCACCCTGACTCACAAATTTAACATCTTTTTTCGATGGAATTTTTTTTTTTTTTTTTTTTTTTTTTTTTTTTTTTTTTTTTTTCCCATCCACAGGCTATCCATATCTAATCTACTGATAAGAAGTTAGATATTTCGGTACAGGGGCATGGGTCATGTATACGACCTTAAAGACAGATCAACGCCTCTAGCACTATACCTGAACTACCCGTGTAAACCTTGCCGTGTAGCAAATCTTCATTCATACCTTTCAGCACTCCACATTTTTATGATGGTGTTCAGAAGCCTTCTGACATCTTCCCCTGAAGAGATTCCTTTCTCTCTCTGGAGGTCAGTACTACAGAGGAAGAAAATTCTCTCCGGATCTCGTTCTCTCCTTTCACTTCATCAGCAAGGACTGACACGCCGACCGCTCCCTGAGGTAACTCGTACTGCTTTCCTTGCAGACGCATGGCTCTCTGCTACAGCATGTCCCACTTAATGTGGTCCAGCCTCCTGGAGAATTTAACATCCCGTCCCCGAAGCCTCTTATGAAATAGTTCTGAATAGGATCAGAATTTGGTATTGATATTATACTTTGAGTACCACGGTTGGTATTCAGGTTCGCAATATTTGGATGTCTGGAGCGTATATGTAGAGTGAGTTCTTTTCTTGTAAAGCCTCTAGAGCAATGGGGACATTGGGTTGCATTGTCTCTTTGACTATTCACCAAGGTATCATCCTTCGAAAATTGATTTTCTTGCGGAGTGGAAATTCACACAACACATCACCATCCGTTCCGGTATTAGAAAATTCATAAATTTACTTCATGGGATCTTGCAGTCTAGGGGAAATTTATCTATCCTATGTGCGTCACGGGGTTCTGTATTCTGCCCCACACTCCTTACAATATCCTACTGGGAGAATGTTCCTAGATCTCTTCCTAACTTTTACGTTACGGGATCCTGCAGTACCTTAGAAATTAAGATTAGAAAAATACCTTAGAAATAAGATGGGTAACGAACACTTTTCTCATTTGTCCATGATGTCAATTCATTATCCACTGTCGTTTGGGGCTGATGACGTGCTGGATTTGATGTCTTTAAAAGCAAACAGAAAAGTCTTACTATAAACATTCTATGATCAACTAAATACCTAAAAATTGAACTTTTGTTGTTGTATAAAGATCAAAATTTATCATGATTGTAAAAAATTGTTTTAACTGTCACCTGAAATCCTTATTATGTACCTACCTATTAAATATTTTTGCCTTATTAAAGATAGTATTTCATCATGTTTGTAAAACATTTCATCTCCTTGGACTGAAAATTCGTATTTTAAAATTTATTGAAATGGGAAGAGAGCCGATGGGCGGAGGGGGGGGGGGGGGGGATCCGGACCCCCCCAAGGCAAAATCCTGGATTCGTGCCTGGGTTTTATGTAATACATACTTACAAACTACACGAGCTGATTTTTCGTACATTTATTAATCTATAAAAGACATTGAAACAGTATGTAATTTATTATGTCCTGGTTTCAATGTTTCATGAGGACAAAAGTGACACTGTTCATTATGCTAGAGATGATAAATGTAGACTATATTAACATACTCGTATAACGAATTTTTATTGTTTCTAGTTGATATTAGATGATTAGAGTCGTAATACACAAAACCTGGAAGAGCTTTTCAATAACTACTTATCATGTATAGTGCAAGGTGTTTTCAGACGAAACCTGTATAATCAAGTTTGATCTAGTGGATCCGAATTTCGCGTTTCATGTAAGTCTAAATACACATTAGAGAGGTTTAGTGGCACAAAACCTACAACGCACCCGCAAACGCATACGTATTCCTTGGCCAGCAATGTAGCGCACCTAATCACGCCGCAACGTATCTCGTTGCGTCCCGCAATACGTTTAGCTGATTCGCTTTGACAGCCGACGGAACGGTTCTATAACCTTCACTTCTTGAAATCACCTGTAAAACAAGCACAAAATAAGAAGGCTATTGACATTGAGTGTTTTTGGTTTATTGTTTTCAATAATGAACCTTTGTAGTCGACCATGAAAAAAAAATTATTTTAACCACCCCCTCCCCCCTTCTCTGAAAATTTGTTGGTCTACGTTTCAAGATCCGTAGAATCCAAAAATCGAATTTTAAAAAAATCTGTCCGTCCGCCGTCCACGGCTTTTCTCCAAAATTAATAGACCAAACTTCATGAGACTTGAGTTAAAAATCGCATTGGGGTCTAGATGGTCCTAGAAGCATCATTTGGTGTCAACCCTAAAGGGTATCATTAAAGGGCTAAACATTCAAAAATCGAGATCTCAAAAACTTTCTAGGTAACAGTAATGATTTTTTGCTTGTCAATGATAAATGTGATCCATAGGAATTAATTAAAACCAACCGCATTGCTGTACGTTATACGGTTCGCTTTCCCTGAAGGGTCGAACATCGAAAAAATCTTTGAATTTCTAAGCGCGATTTGTAATGCGCTGCTAGCGGATTTATTGGTTATCTGATCAAGCTTTAAATTTCATCAAATATCGCTAGATCGTGGGACTGAAATACGTAAAAATTGCCTTGTATATCAGCTGATGTAATGCCAATATTTGAATTATCAGGTGCTATAGTGCCAATGGATTTTATTCTAACGTTGCAAAAAACGAGTTCAACTATCCGTCCGTGCGGATATACCTAATGGTAAAGTATTGGTACCTAAATGCTAAATTTCACCTCTTAAATTGCTCTCAAGTCTACCTATAGGTAGCGGAAGCATTGTTTTCACTTTCAAGAGATTGAAAAGTTGTGGTCTCCACTAAATTGAAACAGTTGTTGTTTTTTTACAGTGGTAAAATTTCCACTCGAATTTTACGTTTTAGACTATTCTGAACAACTTTCGTTCCGTGTCTTTCTCTCTCTATCTCTGTGTGTATCTGTGTTTGTGTGTGAGTGTGTGTTTTTCAGTGTGCGTATGTCCGCAAATCCTTGTAACAAGATTATTTTCCACAATATTCAACCGATTCTTATGAAATTTTCATCGAATATGCGGGCTAGGGTGAAGATGGTCCCCTATGACATACGTAGTTCCCAAACCCATACTTCACTCGGCGCATGTGCAAACTTAAATTCCATCAAGCATAATTCCTCACGTGCCCGTTGTCCGATCTCGCTCAAATTTGGAGGATAAGTGGAAGAGCTTAATTTGAACATTCGCTACCATTTTCAATATAATCCTATCATTAGCAGCTACTGCGCATGCGTGAATATGTATTCCTTTTCAAACGAGCCGAATTTCCACAATTTTCATCCAATTTTGATGACATTTTCAGAGATTGTGTGGCTTATGCTGTCAATGGTCCACTATTAATTCCATACTTCTCAAACCATTACATCATTTTGCGCAAGAGCAAACGTAAATTCCTTCAAGCTTTTTTTTTTTTTTTTACGCCCTAGTCGTCGAATCCCGCTGAAATTTTGTGCATAGTTGGGGGATAATGGTTTAATTATTCCATTATTCCATGTTAATATTTTAATAATATCATCATGATTGTATCATTAGTGGCCCCTGCGCGAAAGCTTACTCCCAGGAACAAGGTCTAGTTTCCATCAGATTTTGATTTCATTTTCTAGGAATTTGTGGGTTAGGCTGTAGATTGTTACCCACCAATTCCATTTTTCTCGAATAATTGTTCATAAATTACGTCAAGCATCATTTTCCCGCTTTTTTAAACATCTTTGCTGTGTAGCGTAAAATAGCGCGGTCTTGAAACTGAAAAGTGTGATTCCTTTTTGGAGGCACGATCAGGAGTTCTGATCATATATACATATGAGGTTTAATGATTATAGACCAATGATCTGCATAGAAGGGCTATATGTAACACAGAAATAATAAACCATTGTGTAATAATTTGCAGCTTTTTTTCTTTTCGTTTCCATTAGACCATATTCCTAGTAGACTCTAGTGCTCCCCGGTCGCGATTGTTTTTCTAGTTGCGAGGTAAACTATTTGATTTTTGTACTGTTTTTGTATAATCCCTACTTTCTTAAGTTCTGTAATAGAATACCTACAGTTTGAATTTATTGGAGACGAGCAGTAGTGAAAAGTCCTTTGACTTATCATCGAAAGTTACAAAAATATAAAAGACTTGCAGAATCACAAATTTTTTCTTGGCTTTAAGACTCAAACGACTTTCGGGACTGATTGGCCCGAAAATCAATGGTTTCAAGTGTTTTGATGAAGGATAGAAAAAAAGTACCTAATTAAGTAAGATGCTAACGAAAATAAATTCTTTACCTGAATAAGATTTCGTTTTTCGAAAGATTCCGGTTGAGGTTATGACCCCCCTTCCAATGTTTTTATTCCAAATGAATGCGGATCACGGAATTTATGTGTTTCTCTGTTCTTTTTTTTTATTTTTATTTTTATTTTTTTTATTAACGGGCAAGTCCAATTCGCAGCAGCATAATATAGGTTACATATATAAGTATAAGTTACATAATTTACACATCTAAGAAAAACAACAAGAAAAAATAACAATTTTACCAGAAACAACAATAAAACAAAACGAAGAAGAGTCAAAACAAAGCGGGAGAAGAGAGCACTATAGATTTTAGAGATGAAAGGGGACTATTGAAGAAGTCAAAATCTGGATTTAAATTTAAGAAGAGGTTTGCAGAACGGGGGATGCGGTGAAGTGGTCGATTCAGAAGATAGTTAGTCGGAGAGAAAGGAACGTGGAAAATTTCAGGCTGACGGCTTGAGATACGAGGGATGGAGAGACGAATTTCTGCCAGCAACGGAGGACAGTCGATACCGCCGTTTACAAGCTTGTGGAGAAATGACAGGTCAGCCATGCCACGCCGCACTTCCAGGGACTGGAGTCTGCAGGTCCTGAGGAGTGATGGATAGTCCACGTTATCCGAAGATATTCCAATCTTAAATGCAATATACCGCAGGAATTTATTTTGAACACGCTCAATTTGATATTTGTGGACGGCATAATAAGGAGACCATATCGTTGAGGCGTACTCCAGCTTAGGAAGGACAAGCGAATTATAAAGCATAACGATGGCATGAACGTGGCTAAAATCGCGGGTATGCCTCTTTACAAAGCGAGCGCATCTAACTCCCAAATCCAAAGCTTCATCCCTTCTAGCCAGGGGTGAATTTCCAAGGGTGTACGCAAACTGAAGAGGGGCCACTGAGCGATGAAATGAGATGACAGATCACTTAGTTCTTTCCTCTATGCGCTGCACATCGTCGCTAATGTTTTAGTATTTACCATTCGGTAAATATTTCGCCTCACAAATTGTATCCCCAAACAATCGCGATTCGTAATGAGACGAGTGTTCTCACGGTTCTAATAGGGAACAACCGAAGTCAGAGTTACTCTGATGAATATATCAATGCCGATTTCCAATCGCACAATTATTTCGTCAGAAATAATCTAATCTCGCTCTCGTCAGAATCTTCGACATCAGTAGAACAATGACGAATAATGGAAAGTTAACGCGAATTCGAACGTCATTTTGGGTCGGGAGTGGTGCGTTGGACGTAATGCTGATGCGTCGGGATTATCTGTTCACGTATGACGTTCCAGGACTACAAGCGATTTTCAGCGGATCGCAAAGTTAGCAAATCTTGAGCTATGCTAAAGGGGCAAAGCAAACTTGTTGGAGCCCGCAGTTGAGTTCAAAACGAGATAGAGGCCGTGAAGGTGGAAGGGAACACAATAGTTGTTATCGTGCGGCGTTCACACCTTTGCAGCATTGTTTGCACTGTGATCAGGTTTGACACGGTCTGGTTCGACTGACAACCTTACAGCTTCTTGCACTTCTCATCAGAACTGCCCCTCGACCCGAACCACAGTTTTGTATTGGCACATCACAAGTTCTGTGATGACGTGAGTTTCAGTTCGAATAGGTAGGCACAGCTTGTTAAGCCGTCCTGCGTCATTTGAAACGAATGAATCTACTACCTATATACAAACCAGGGGAACCCGATAGTTTTGACACACTTAATAAATTCGCTTAAACAAAAATAGGAGGCATCTTGAGAATTGAGACACGATCAACGCTTTACAACCATAAGTCGTCCTGTTTTTGACATTTTATGTCTTTACTTTGCCACATAACGAAAAAAAAGCGTTAATAAAAAGCGTTTAAAAACTCGGCGCTCCGCGCCTCGCCAGGGGGCAAGCCCCCTGGACCCCCGGTTACCTCTATTTACATACTTCGGACGAAATTATTGAAACACAGAATGTGTTTGCGTTGTCGCGCAACCAAGTGACAACCAAACAAGCGTCATTGTTTACTATTCATTTATAACATCAATTTATATAGTTATAGTATGAAACTACGAAAAAAAAAAACGAAATAAATTCGTGATAAATCAAGAGCGATTTATCAAGTAAATGTCCTAAAGAGGCTACATACGAAATTACAGCTTCCTAGAGTGTAAAGTATAGAAATTAGCTTTAAAAGCCACTCATCTGATCCGGACCCTGGACATCGTCAAGTAAATGTCCTAAAGAGGCTACATACGAAATTACAGCTTCCTAGAGTGTAAAGCATAGAAATTAGCTTTAAGAGCCACACATCTGATCCGGACCCTGAGCATCGTCAAGTAAATGTCCTAAAGAGGCTACATACGAAATTACAGCTTCCTAGAGTGTAAAGCATAGAAATTAGCTTTAAGAGCCACACATCTGATCCGGACCCTGAGCATCGTCAAGTAAATGTCCTAAAGAGGCTACAAACGAAATTACAGCTTCCTAGAGTATAAAGTATAGAAATTACCTATTCAAATTATTTAACCTCCGCTTCACAAATCAAACCGTTTTCGTAATACTCAGATCACCTGCTATGAATCAAATCATCGAAACACAAGCTCAATGAAATCATCAGAAATTAACAAGCGGTTGCAATCATGTTCACAATATCAATTATTGAGAATGATCACCTGTGTGTAAACAATTATTTATATAACCATGCTCATAACTCAGTTTGTTGGACACGCACTTCGCAGTAGTTAACATAATATTGTTGGATAAATCGAGAGCTTTCGAACGAATGGTCAACGAATTTTGTTGGATGAAAAACGACGAAGTACCATTTCCCTAGCAACGACTCGGTTGTACGTGAAAATCATCCGTCACACATTTCGTTACCATCCCGCGTTCCATTTTCGGCTAGTTAGTCCATGGCTAAAACACATTCTGTGTTAAAAGCGTTAAATAAAAGCGTTGCGGTTGGGTTTCTGATGATTTCCGCTTACAACCGAGTCGTTGCTAGGGACGTGGTACTTCGTCGTTTTTCATCCCACAAAATTCGTTGACCATTCGTTCGAAAGCTCTCGATTTATCCAACCGTATTATGTTAACTACTGCCAAGTGCGTGGCCAACAGAGCATGGTTATTTGAATAATTGTATACACTCAGGTGATCATTCTCAATAATTGATATTGTGAACATGATTGCAACCCTTCCTCGTTTACCTATCATGAATGTATATATCATTGAAAAGTTTTAAATTATCTTGAACAATTCCACAGCGGAGAAGAGTAAATCATAAAACTTCATAATTGATCAATTAAGAAACGAATGTGCGTGGCCAACAAGCTGAGTTATGAGCATGGTTAAATGAATAATTGTTTACACAGTTTGTTATCTTGTGATCATTCTCAATAATCGATATTATGAACATGACAGAACAAATGATTGCTTATGACGAGAGGGTTTCATATATGGCGCCTTTGGACCCGAAAACCATGGTGAGGGGAAGGGGGGGGGGTGTAAAATATGTATTTTTCGTGTGAGGGCTCAAATGAAAACATATGACAAGGAGGTTTCAAATATGGCGCTGGTGATAAATAAATAATGCAACTTGGCATAGTAGTAATAAGATACACTGCAAGATCTGAGTCATTCTTTTATGCGGGTTTCACGGGTTTATGCGAAACGCGTGAGCTAAAACATTCTGTGTTTCAATAATTTCATTCGAAGTATTTAAAGGAGTAACGGGGGTCCAGAGGGATTGCCCCTGGCGAGGCGTGGAGCGCCGAGTTTTTTTTTTTTTGTTTTTGTTTTTGTTTTTTTGTTTTTTGTTAATGTTTTTTCCTCAAAATAACGAGAAATTTTTGACTAGTTCCGACATTTTCGAAGTTTTCATTAGTATTCAACTTCACCCTACTAGTCGGCTGTAATAGCATACTTGAACTTCTTTTATAAAACTGATGACAGTTGATAAATACTGAAGACGACTACATTTATTACATTAGAAGATGAACATTTGGACGGTAGTTTGGTGGACTACTCTAAACCTTTTGGGGTCCTCAAAATGTTTCCATCGAAGTGATGATGGGAAAACTCACGAAGAGTTTCAGGATGGGGGGCAATATGTCGACACATAAACTGGTCGACAAACGGGCAAGAAGCCGTGTCGACATCTTTCAACACCAAGGGTTGACCAATGTCGATTTCACAGGCATTGGAAATATGGCGACACAAAAATACAGCGACTAGTCGACAACTTTCAACACCCCTTGTTGAAAAAAGTCGTCCAAGTCAACCATGGGGATACGTCGACATATTTACATCGACATCCTTCGTATACCTGACATGTAGGTTAGAATGAAGTGTATAGTTTGGTGGTCTGGATGCTCGCAAGCTCGCATCTCAAAAATACATAACATCAAGTAGTCAATCCCTTAGTAAAAATGCAGATTAGTTGGATGTGTAGATCAGAATGAAGTGTATAGTTTCGTGGTCTCATAACACGATCACATAACAGTTTAGAAACGTAAATGTGACTTTTCATTTAATCCTCGGATTGAAAGACCCCATGGGACCAAGGCTGAGGACAGGTAGTGGCCAAACAACCCTTTAGTCGTCGTTTAGCAGTCGACCAGTTTCAAGAGGGGTGTTTTTAGCTCATGTTCAACTCCTGTTGTTGAAATACAGCGAAAAACGGATCTCAAATTTTTCGACATAAATCCGTCGACCAGTTTCAAAGATGTGCGTTATCGACGTTCTTCAACACCTGGTGTGGAAATATGGCGACAGGAGGTGTCGACCAGTTTATGTGTCGACATATTGCCAAGTTCCCGGAGTTCCACTTCACCCCACTCTCCTCTACTTGAATTTTGGATTTTTAAAAATGTTACAGTCATGCACCACGATCGTATAAGCGATCTCGCTTAAATTATCGAATTATATTATGTTAAATTGTTTTGAAAATTGAAAACTTTATGTGAATAGAAATTGTTCACTACCTACCAATTTTAATCAAAAACTCGTTCATAACAATAATCTGCAATCCGAGCAAGATTTTGGACTCAGCTCTTTTTGCAGTTGTCATTTGTTTTTTGGCAAATGGTAATGCAGTTTAAGTACTCACTAACTCTCTCCCTCTCCCTCGTTCTCTGTCGCTTCCTCCCCCCCTTTCTCTATCACTCTCACTCTCTCCCTCCCTCACTCTCTTTCTCACACGCCAACGTTTTTCTTATACCAAACAAATTGTGACAAGCTTTATATGAAAAAGGCATTCTGTCCCTAAATCGGTTATTTTATTAGGGACAGAAGTTCTTTTTTATAAAGCTTGTTATAATCTGAACTTTTCGAATAAAAAAACGTTATAAATAAATCGTGCTCAAGATTAGGTAACATAAAAATGTATACGTATTACCTAATTATAGTAGAATATATATTGCCACAGATTCTCTTTTTCCCACTTTCCATTGGTTTTTGCAACCAATTAACCTGAAAGGAGACTTTATAAACATCATCCTGTAATTTGATGTAATATTTTAACGTCATCAATATTCAACCGCACGTTTCTCTCTCAGAAGCGGTGCTCATACTAATTGCATTATCATATTACAAGACCTCTTCGGCAAGTAGAAATTACCGTCGCATAGTAATATACGTCACCTGCTGAAGTAACAACACCTATAACTATCGCACACCTATTCAATTACGAAATTCATAATAGTAAAAAATACTGCTTCACGCACATCATAGTGTTATCGAATTTTCGTATTACAGAATTTTCGTAGAAAATGAAACTATTGATATGGCTCGGAAATTTTTAAAATCAATATTTTTGAAAATTTTCTTCATTGAAATCCGTTTTGAGGTATTCTTAAACGAATAGTAGAGTTTTGCATTTTTCATATATGTCATTATATAGAATTGAGATAAAAATTCCATTCTTGCGCCGAAAAATCAAACTTCTCAAACGAAAGGATAAGTTCGCTGGCCAGCATTTTCGAGCTCGATAAATTGGTTGACAAAATGTGCAAAAAATCATTATAAATGGTTTATAAAAAAAGCTATACTTGTGATGACCTTAATTTCCGATTTTGATGAAACTGTTAGCGAATGCGCGGTTTAGATTGTAGATGGTCCCGTGAATATTTCATAGTTTTCAACTCATCAGTCCATTCTGGGCTTGCACAAACGTGAATTACATTGAGTATAATTTTTTCGTTCTTAATTGACCAATTATGACATTGACATGGGATACGTCATTGCTCTGGGGGTTCAACCAAAAATTTTCGTCACGCAAAAGTTGATGTCACAATTTCTAATGATGTTCACGTACAACCCATCCGTTGCTAGGGGAATGGAACTTCCGCACAGAAATCGTTCGCCACTCGTTGGAAAGCGCTTGATTTATGTGATAAACGTTCACATCTCAAGCTACCAATTTCCCCCTCCTTACGTACCTGGCTACATTCCTAAACTAAGTTGATTGGACTATAAACAATTTTAATAAGCCAGTTACAATATTCTTAACGTTAAGCAATAGCATCATTTACTCCACTCCATAGGAAACATTTTCATCCTCTTGACAACAGTCGACTGTAAAGAACAACTCATTGTAGTGGCTTCTCTCCACAGTTATTTTCAACATTTCTGTAAGTAAACCGTTGTTTTGTTAGAATTAGTCGGGATGCGACCCAGGTAAAATAAATGAAATTATTTAATTTATTGTTTTATTTGATAACGTTTCGTCCTCTTACTGAGGACATCTCTCTGTCTTGGTGTGTCCAGGAAAATATTTATAAACATCCGAATTTAACGGATTTGTCAAATAAAACAGTGGCTCACTAAGTCAAATCAATGTCAAGAAAGCAAGATCTGAAGATGTCCTCAGTAAGAGGACGAAACGTTATCAAATAAAACAATGAATGATATAATTTCATTTATTAATGAAAAATCAGGCTATCATGAACATAAAAATGATAGCGCCTGTATTGGAGAAATAACTTTAATAGTACGTATAGTATGGTTATTGTGTCTCCAAGAATCATAGAATAAATTCTTTATCCTACATTTCGTCGCATACAGTCCAAAGTTAAAGGATTTGTTTACAACTCGCGATGACAACCGTTATGAAATCCCCAATCAAAGACATATCCATGTAACATGGTATCTGCTTGTAAAGCAGATAGTGGAACTCGTTTACGAGTTTTGACATGGATTTTTACGCTACATCTTGATTTACTCTTTTCCGCTATGGAATTTTTCAATATCATTTAAAACTTTCCAATGATCTATACATTCATGATAGGTAAGCAAGGAAGCTACATGCCACACCGAACTTGGAAGACTTTTTTTTCAATCTCTCTTTCTTCTTTGGCAAATCGCATTCCGATACTACAGTACATTATATCTGTTTCATATGCGGATTGACTGCAGATACATCATCATTTTCCAGAATCTTTGTCAGCTACCAGCAAGGCACTAGACGTTGGTATTGCAGTGGTCGGAGTATTATACTTAAATCCACTCTTACTTTCATAAATCGGCCTCAAAGTTTCCCGTACAAGTGCGAGCCTTTCTTCACTCTATACCTCTTTTCGAAGAAAAGTCAGCTGGAGTTCCATCTGAGGTATCCATTTCATGAGTGCTGCTACTCCTTGACCTTTCCCAGAATGAGTACGCTATGAATATCCTCCAGAAGTGCTTTGTAATTTTATATTGGATATAACTATAACCAGCAGAGACACGAATACCAATCCAATTATCTTATGCGGATGATGTTGCGGCAGTTATCCTGGCTAGAACCACGGAATTGGCACAGAATAAACTGAATCAAGTAATGGTAAAGATCACTAGATGGATGGAAGACCATATGTTGACATTAGCAGCAGCTAAAACACAAGTAGTTGTGTTCACTCGAAAACGGATCCCTACCATAATCCCATAGGCCCGTCATTCTGGCTCAAAAAACGGGAAATAGGGGTAAGTTTTGATCCAGTCGTAATTTTTGCACCCTTCATGTTTTTTGGGTCGCTGAACACGAATATGAGGTTTGCTGACAGAACATTTGTTTTTTTTTTTTGCAATTTTAGTCAAGATTTTGACATTTTTTCGGTTTTTTTGCCCATATCTTGGAAAGCATGCGTTTTTTCGCAAATGTCATTATGTTCAAAATTAAAGTAGACAAAATTCTCTAGATATTTCACCTCGGATGATTTTTCCTACGACGAACCGTTTGGCCGCTAGAGCACGCTGCAAAACGGACAAAAAGGAGGATCTAGCCCCTGCCCGGTATGTCCAATGATACCAGCGCTTCCTAGCGCTTTCTTCTCGGGTATCACTCCTTCTGTCTCTATTATTTACTGTTATCCCCATCGTGTCATCTTGTTACAGTCAACCCCTTAGTAAAAATGAAGTTTAGTGGACATGTAGGTCAGAATAAAGTGTATAGTTTGGTGATCTGGATGCTCGCAAGCTCGCATCTCAAAAATACAAAACATCAAGTAGTCAATCCCTTAGTGAAAATTCAAATTAGTTGGACATGCAGGTCAGAATGACGTTTTAGAAGCATATTTCGGGAGTTGTAACAGCAAAAAACAATATAACTAGTCAACATGATTTGAACCTTCGACCTTCATCTCACGAGACTGTTATCATAACCTTTGAGCTACCTACGACTCAACTACCGTTTCACGAGACAATCACAGTACTTCACCATTCAGTAGGAGATGTGGAGCGGGAGGTAGAAGTTTCTCATTATATCCGCTAGGAAGCGCTGGTATCATGGGACATACCGGGCGGGGGCTGGATCCTCCTCCCAACTTCAAAAGCGCGGAAAGGTTGAGAAGATCAATGAAGACAACATCTGCTGACATTCTGTTTGATGAGAAGATGATACCAACCATACAAAAAGACAAGTTCCTGGCCAACCCAAATAATAAAAAACGGTTGATTGCCATGATAATTGACAAGCTGGCCTCACGCAGCATGGCATGGAGACAGGCATTTGAAGACGCAGACACCCTTATTGTTAATGAGGCCCTGTCTTTAGCTGAGAGTACAGAAACTGTGGTCATTGTTGGAGAAGATGTAGACCTATTAGTCATTCTAATAGGTCTTTGCAAAGTGAACAACGTCTTTTTCATAAAACCTGGAAAAGGAAACAATCCTCCAACAACTTACTCTCCTATGCACAGAAGTGACAACGACATAGTCAAAGAGCATATCATGTTTCTCCACGCAATAAGTGAGTATGATACCACATCAGCTCCGTACAACCAGGGGAAATTGAAGTTCATCAAAACAGTGACAAGGCAACCCAACCTGGCTGATGTGATCAGAATCTTCAAAAACCCTCAGGCAACTCGGAAAGGCATTTCAGTGGCAGGGGAGCGCTTTCTTGTGCATGTATAATATGGTTACACGGGGAGAACAGAACCATCTCTGAACCAGCTGAGGTTAACCCACTACAAGAGGGCAGCTTTCAGGGCCTCATCACACATAGCTGTTCTGCTCTCCCCATAGCTACTCGGCACAGTTTCCAGGTGTACCACCAGGTCTAGTAATGGATGGGGGTTGAGAAACAACCTGAAGAGTGGGGTTGGATGAGAACCAACAATGGTCTAGAACCCATCACGTCCCTCCAAGCTCCTGCCCCCCCCGAACTGCTGCGTATGGTGATGTGCAGATGCGCAAAGGCGTGTGAAAGATCGTGTGGCTGCAAAAAAGCAGGCCTCAGTTGCACAAACCTATGCATAAACTGCGAGGGGTCATGCACCAACAACCCAATTGAGGATTATGAGGAGAAATTAACTGCAGACTTCCTTCAAGAAGAACTTGGAGTCGATTTTACTGAAGCAGCAACCACAGATGGTCAAACCCAGGAAGCTGCCATGGTTGAAGGTAGGTAACACTTCCATTTCCAACATTGATGGAGCAATGATGAACATGTCACTAACCCTCTAATGAATTGCTCCTTTTTTCATTTTTACAGATTCACTTCCACCCATCAAAAAGAGGCGAAAATTAATGAAATGTGAAGAAGCGCAGGGGAGAAG
Organism: Adelphocoris suturalis; assembly: GCA_030762985.1. Classification (NCBI taxonomy): domain Eukaryota; kingdom Metazoa; phylum Arthropoda; class Insecta; order Hemiptera; family Miridae; genus Adelphocoris; species Adelphocoris suturalis. Next base: position 125,212,769 of record CM061042.1, on the reverse strand, counting down.
CACTTCTGCTCCACACAAGGGTAAGAGGACTAAATTAATGCAAGTTACTACTATCCACATCCATCCATTGAATAATAAACCTCCAATAATACAATTCGATCTGCTTTATCTGTTCCAGATGAATAATTGAAGAGCACTCCATCACTTTTTCTTTAAAAATATTGTTACTTACATCATTATGTATTACTTTTTTATTTTCTGCGTCATTTTATCAAGTTAGTGAGTTAAGTTTTATAATAATACAATTTTTCATGTTTATAACTGTTTTTAATTAATTTTGCACCATTCCACTGTGTGTGTACGTTAATGTCTTCTCCATTTTCGGTTTACTGCGCTATTACTTGGAGATCGTCCTCCCCTACATTTTCGGGGACGGGACCTTCGAGTTCGCAGGGGAGGCATGTATATATATCTACAGAGTACATCATGCTTGGTTCAGTGTACTTGGATAATTTCGACATCACTGGCCACCAATAGTATCGAAACACGGGTCGTTTCCGCGGAAATCGTGGTTTTTCCATTATCTGGCAATTTTGCCCGTTTTTCAGCGCGCTCTAGCGGCCAAACAGTTAGTCGTAGGTAAAATCGTCCAGATTGAAACATCTAGATAATTTTGCCTACTTTAATTTTGAAAATGGTGACTTTTGCGAAAAAACGAACACTTTCCAAGATATGGGCAAAATACCGAAAAAAAAGCCAAAATCTTGACTAAAATTGCAAAAAAAACAAGTGTTCCGGGCAAAATTTTTGTCAGCAAACCTCATATTCGTGTTCAGCGGCCCAAAAAACATAAAGGGTGCCAAAATTACGACTGGATCAAAACTTACCCCTATTTAGGCCAGAATGACTGGACTACCAATACAAATAGGGAGTACAGAAGTCACCAGCAAACCAACAGTAAACTACCTGGGAATCACATTAGATACTAAAATTACATTCTGGGAGCAAATAAAGAAATCAGCAGACAAGGCATCAAAGAAAACAACTGCTCTTAGTCATCTCATGAGAAATGTCAATGGGCCAAGACCATGTAAGCGTCGTCTCATGATGACCGTTGTACAATCAATACTCTTGTACGGTGCGGAGGTATGGGCAGATGCTCTAAACATTGCCTACTATCGCAAGAGAATTATTGCAGTTCAACGAAGAGGAGCGCTGAGGATTGCATGTGCCTACAGAACAGTGTCAGAGCCAGCCATACTCGTACTTACAAGCAGCATCCCAATCCATCTATTGGCTGCAGAACGCAAACGAATCTTTGATAGAAGAGAGGAAGGAGAAAGAGCTCATTTAGCCGCTGAAGAGAGAGAATATACAATGGCAAGATGGCAGGAAATGTGGACTGTAGAGCAGAGAGGGAGATGGACAGCACGCTTGATTCCTCAGATCAAGGTATGGCTAGATAGAAAACATGGAGAAGTAAACTTTTTCCTGACTCAGTTCCTTTCTGGTCATGGGTTGTTTTACGCATATCTCTATAAAATGGGAAAAGTAGACTCCCCAATATGTACATACTGCCAGGAAATGGACGATGATGTGCTCCATACTTTCTTTGTATGCAAGCGATGGGCTACAGAAAGAATAAGGCTGCAGGATGCTCTGGAATTACCACCTCAAGACATGACACCGGAGGTGGTAGTAGCCAAAATGATTGACAGAGAGCAAAAATGGAATTTTGTAGCTGCCTACGTTGAAGACATCCTCCAGAAAAAGATCATCTTGGAACGGGAGAGACAGAGGAAGAGGGAGCACATGGACAGAGAGGACTGAAGAAATTTCTCAAGGACTCGGCCTGAAGTAATGTGTTAAACAGTTCCAGGCTGAATCCCAATGTGGGAAAAGGAAGGTGAGGTTTTAGTGTGTTTGAATCATACATAACCCGGAGTGCGGTCCCTCTTGGGTATCTTACGAGATCCGATTACCACCTTAGGATCTTAAAGATTTCCTCACCTGCCTACGTAAAAAAAAAAAAAAAAAAAAAAAAAAAAAAAATTCCAATTATCTACCTCAACCCCAAACGTACTTGGTGAGTCCCTAACTTAAACATCTCCTACCTACATAATACGAACCATATGCAACATCCACTGGTACTTATACCTTCCCTCATAATATTACAGGTGGCTCCACTTAACATATACTATGTATTGAGAATATTTGCGTCGCCTTACCTTAACTATAAGTAAGTAAATATCTACCACATCTAAAATACTTGCTACCTTTCCATCGATAAGTATGTACTTACAAATATCTGCTGACTTATACTGTCATTCTAGCAAAATATTGCTCCTGTTTTATTATAGTTCCCGGACGAGGCCTGTAAAGAGCGAAAGCGCTTGGAAATAAAGAAATAAGAAAAAACATCTGGCAAGTAGGGTGTAGCACATAGCTTCCTCGTTTACCTATCATGAATGTATAGATCATTGAAAAGCTTTAAATTCCATAGCGGAAAAGCGCAAGTCAAGAAGTAGCGTGAAATTTCATAGGTAATTGGTCCATTAAGAAACGAAAAACGCTGCAAATTATTTCACAAAGGTTTATTAACATGTATCATGTTTTAGCCCTGGGGTCCTAGCAAATTTTGCGAGTCAATTTTTTTCCGCGCACGAAAAAAATTACAGTGATTTCCGCCTACAACCGAGTCGTTGCTAGGGAAATGGTACTTCGTCGTTTTTTCATCCCACAAAATTCGTTGACCATTCGTTCGAAAGCTCTCGATTTATCCAACAATATTATGTTAACTACTGCGAAGTGCGTGTCCAACAAACTGAGTTATGAGCATGGTTATATAAATAATTGTTTACACACAGGTGATCATTCTCAATATTGATATTGTGAACATGATTGCAACCGCTTGGAATCGAGGAGAAAACATGATACATGGTTGAAATTTTTGGTTCTAGAACAGAAATTTATGTAGGAACTTATAAAGTCAAATTTGTCGTAGTTATTTTTTTCAGTTGAGTATGATCGTAGTTTTAGTTGGATTTCGTACGTCATAAGGCCCGTCCAGACTCCTCGGCGTGTCCTATTTCGAGTTGCCGCAACCTATACTTCTATAATTATATACGCATGTTTATATTTCTCGATTTGAGCTCCTATCTATTCAAATAGTTATTGCCTTAATAATATCATTATCTAAGTACGTACGAAAAGTCGAGAGGATATGTTATTAAATATGCGTAGGAAAAGCATTGGTATTAACACACAAATATGACCTAGAAAAAAACATATATTCATGCCTCGAAGGAACGCCGTACCCACCTCATGGTGCCGCGGTGTATTATATGGGTATAACACGTAAAAGTAATAAATATCCATTCTCCTACACCCCTCTGCTACGCCCCTGGTAACTCCAGCCACCACAAGGTGAGGCGGCGCCTCCTCTCACTCCACCCCCCGCTCACCCCCTCACCACTTACCGTGACCCCCTGCCAAGCGTGCCAGGCGTGCGCGCGTGCGTATGTCTAACACTCAAAGTCTCGGAAAAGACACTTTTTCGCCCGTTTTCGGCCCATAACATCTATGCGAGTAAAGCGATCGGGATGGTTAAACGTTAGGACCAACTAGACCCCAAATGGAGTTTATGTGCGAAAGAACGGGTTTTTAAAGTAAATTCTTAGGCCTTTTATGGCCCGGACGGCGGACACCGAACGGCGGACGGCGAACGGCGGACGGAAATTTCAAATTTGGAATCTACGCACCTTGAAACGTTAAGTGACAAAGTTTGAGGGGGGGTTATAAAATTTTTCGCTACACGATCACATAGACTTATTATTGGAAATAATAAACCAAAAATGAGACTCAATGTAATTTACGTTTGTGCAAGCGCAGAATGAACTGATGAGTTGAAAACTCGATATTGATTCGAAATTCTATGAAAACATCAGAAATTAACAAGCGGTTGCAATCATGTTCACAATATGTATCTGTATCTGATATGTTGTTCCTTTTCAACTTGTTGAATAACCGAATTGACTGTCCCGAACTCATCTCCGAAATCAACCAACATATTCCAGCTTTTTACTCCCGTAACCAACCCATTTTTCATATTCAATTCTCCACTACTAATTACCTCTACGAACAACCTCTCAATAGAATCCCTCGTCAGGCCAACCATATACTCCAACGTAATCCAGCCTTAGACTTTTTCCATGATCAGCCATCTCGAACCTTCCGCTCAAAAATATTACGCACTATCCACCGTCCACTCTGAAAACTTCTGTCCACATCTCAGCTACAAGAAGTGTTTGTTTGTGATTTTGACTTTATAATTACACATATACCTATACTTATTTTCTTTCTTCTGTAACACCGATTTTGTTTCCTCATCAAGAGACGCATTTATTTTGTTATTAATATTGTAATTGGGCATCGCCCGTTTTGTAAATAAATAAATAAATAAACAAATATCAATTATTGAGAATGATCACCTGTGTGTAAACAATTATTTATATAACCATGCTCATAACTCAGTTTGTTGGACACGCACTTCGCCGTAGTTAACATAATATTGTTGGATAAATCGAGAGCTTTCGAACGAATGGTCAACGAATTTTGTGGGATGAAAAATGACGAAGTACCATTTCCCTAGCAACGACTCGGTTGTAGGCGGAAATCACTGTAATTAATTTCGTGCGCGGAAAAAAATTGACTCGCAAAATTCGCTAGGACCCCAGGTCTAAAACATGATACATGTTAACAATGCAAGAGATACGGGACCATCTACAACCTATACCGCGCATTCGCTGACAATTTCATCAAAATCGGATGAAAACTGTGGATATTAAGGTCATTACAAGTATTTCACATTGCCGTATGCGCAGTAACTATTAATGATACAATCGTGTTGAAATTAATATGAGGTAATCAAGTCATATTCTTCCAACCAAATCCAAATTTAAGCGAGATCGAATGACTAGAGTGTAAAAAATGGAGCATAATTGAATTTATGTTTGCGCATGCGCAGAATGAAGTTTTTTTTTTTTTTTTTTTTTTTTTTTTTTTTTTTTTTTTTTTTTTCGTAGGCAGGTGAGGAAATCTTTAAGATCCTAAGGTGGTAATCGGATCTCGTAAGATACCCAAGAGGGACCGCACTCCGGGTTATGTGGGATTCAAACACACTAAAACCTCACCTTCCTTTTCCCACGTTGGAACTCAGCCTGGAACTGTTTAACACATTACTTCAGGCCGAGTCCTTGAGAAATTTCTTCAGTCCTCTCGGTCCATGTGCTCCCTCCTCCTCTGTCTCTCCCGTTCCAAGATGATCTTTTTCTGGAGGATGTCCTCAACGTAGGCAGCTACAAAATTCCATTCTTGCTCTCGTTCAATCATTTTGGATACTACCACCTCCGGTGTCACGTCTTGAGGTGGTAATTCCAGAGCATCCTGCAGCCTTCTTCTTTCTGTTGCCCATCGCTTGCATACAAAGAAAGTATGGAGCACATCATCGTCCATTTCCTGGCAATATGGACATATTGGGTAGTCTGCTTTTCCCATTTTATAGAGATATGCGTAAAACAGCCCATGACCAGAAAGGAACTGAGTCAGGAAAAAGTTTACTTCTCCATGTTTTCTATCTAGCCGTACCTTGATCTGAGGAATCAAGCGTGCTGTCCATCTCCCTCTCTGCTCTACAGTCCACATTTCCTGCCATCTTGCCATTTTATATTCTCTCTCTTCAGCTCTTTCTCCTTCCTCTCTTCTATCAAAGATTCGTTTGCGTTCAGCAGCCAATAGATGGATTGGGATGCTGCTTGTAAGTACGAGTATGACTGGCTCTGACAAAGTTCTGTAGGCACATGCAATCCTCAGCGCTCCTCTTCGTTGAACTGCAATAATTCTCTTGCGATAGTAGGCAATGTTTAGAGCATTGATTGTACAACGGTCATCATGAGACGACGCTTACATGGCCTTGGCCCGTTGATATTTCACATTAGTATCTAATGTGATTTCCAGGTAGTTTACTGTTGGTTTGCTGGTGACTTCTGTACTCCCTATTTGTATTGGGATTATGGTAGGGATCCGTTTTCGAGTGAACACAACTACTTCGGTTTTAGCTGCTGCTAATGTCAACATGTGGTCTTCCATCCATCTAGTGATTTTTTACCATTACTTGATTCAGTTTGAAGTATTGATTTGGCAGCAATGAAAGGGATAGGGGACCATCTTCAACTTAATCCGCGCATTCTCTGACAATTTCAGCAAAATCGGTCGTTACAAGGATTTCACATAGGCGAATGCGCCGTAGCTATTAATGATACAATCATGTTGAAATTGATGTGAGGTAACCAAGTCATCTTCTTCCAACCATCATCCAAATTCAAGTGAAATCGAAAGACTGAAGTGTGGAAAAATGGAGCATGATGGAATTTATGTTTGCGCATGCGCAGAATGAAGTATTGATTTGGCAGCAATGAAACTAATAGGGGACCATCTACAACTTAATCCGCGCACCCTCTGACAATTTCAGCAAAATCGGATAAAACCAGTGTAAATTAGGTTCGTTATAAGGATTTCACGTAGAATAGATTATCATTAATATTGTGAGTAAATCATGTAACTGGACACCACGATCAATTTCTAAATTTTGTACTCTTATAGTTTATTCGACTGGGTATTGAAAACACTACGTTAATTATGTATACACTACAACTGTTTCAATTATGTATTTTTTGTAAAGCATACTCGAATGTAAGGAACATACATGTTAAAATACATTAAATAAATAAATAAACCATGGTAAGGGATTGTTGGTGAAACCGGCCCTTAATTGTCATTCCTGAACGACATTTCCATGAAGGCATGAAAATGCCTCACTGTACGCAAGCATTTGTAATAACATTTTAAACAGGTATTTTATATGTCTCCATAATACACGGTATTTATAATAGGTAAATTATTCAATAAGATCAGTGCTTTGCGAATTCGCTGGAGTGGTCATGCTGGAAGTTTTGATCGTTCTGCAATCTATTTACATCCCTGGTGACTGTCTATGTCAGAATTTGGCGGCCATCACGTACCTTTGCAAACCTACTAATGTGAGGGCTCAAAGACCCTGTTCTGGTACACGGGCTAAAACAGAATGGCTATCTACCCCTCATGCTAAAGGTCACGCGTCTCTACCCAGAGCTGAGATGTCAACCTAACGACGTTAGACCTTATTGGGTTATGGAAGGGGTTGCGATGGAGGTTAACGGCCTGGGCCGCGATTTATGTAGCCGTGATTATGATGGCTCTGCTGAGTCTCACTAAGGTAATGAAGCAACAAGCTTCGGAGCAACAATGATTCATGGAAGGGATCCGCTGATCCCGCATAACGTAGTATACGGTTGCAATTCACATAATTTTCTCCTATATTGGTTTATTATTTTCTATAATACTATAGGTTATTTGTTCAATTACGGACTTACGTCCAATCATTGTGCATATTCTTTTCGCCCAACTACGCAAAATATTATACCTACTCCTCAGTCACGTTTAAAAAGTACAGCACGCCACATGTTCTATAGTATGCCGCTATTACTTCGAAAAGCACCCTCTACTATAACCAACCCTACTAATTCTAACAGATCAGCATATAAAAAAATTGTTTTTAGTTGGCTTATTTCTCAGGGACATTTCTGTTGTGAAAACACTTAAAAGTATTTATATGGAGTAATGGTTGGAGTCAATGAGTCAAGTTGTTTACTATTATAAGTTGAATGTGGTGGTGCCGGTTGTAACGCTCAGCTTTCTTCGGGAAGGGCGTTGATTGCTGAGGTCATTCGTCACAATCACGAGTGACTCGGACATTTAGAGGTCCTCAGACTGAGTGACCCGTGAAAAAGCCCAATTATTAGGGTTGGTGGAACAATGAAGAGAAGATCCTTCCCGATATGAAAAAGTCTCCCTTGCAACAGGATTTGACGCAGGTCTTGTTATAGTGAAATTCATGTAATTTACTCAATTTTTAAAAATAAAAATGTTAATCATAGAAATCCGTTCTGAGTCATATTGAAACGATTCCTGGATTTCAATCCATTTTTCATCAGCGAATTTTCGTAGAAAATTAAGCTATTGCAATGGCTCAAAACAATTTGATATCTAAATTTTTGAGAATTCTTTTCAATGAAAAACGTTTTGAGCTTAACAATTTTGCACACGGTTTTTTGAATGGATTTCACCTACTTCAACTATTACCTTTTAAACTAGATTATTGCAGGCAAAATTCCGCAATGTTGTTTAAAAGCCAATGAAATACGATGAAGTGTTGAAATATAATAAAGGGAAGCACAAGTTGGTCAGTCAAATCAGGTATTGTCCCACCTCATACTAAGAACTCTGATTTTCCAACACCTATGTGATTGAGGTCTAACTCACCCCTTATCAAAACCCTGAGGATGGTATACATATATACCGAAACGTTGGCCTAGAAATACAGAGGTATCTTTTTCTGACTGACCCTCAAGACCCCGACGAACAGTAATTTGCAGTGCTGCCAACGTGGGGGATATATCCCCACGTGGGGGATTTTTAAGGGCTCTCAAAGCTCTAGGGGGATGAAGTGTGGGAGGAGATTTTGGGGGTAATTTTTGAGCTTCACTGACAATACTTGATTTCTATTATTTTTTACTGCCTTACATATGAATCAAAGGTGAATTTCACCATAAATACAAATGAAAAAATTATCCCTCCACTAGATTGTTCTCAGAACAAGGACAAGTGACACGAACGGACAATGTCAGGCACGAACGTCAGTTTGCCCAACCGAATCAGACGAGAATTAGTGAAGATGTAAGAAAGGGATGGAGTTTGAACCCCAAGAAAAATTATTTTCTCCAAGATTTTGGAGGAAAAATAAATGTATCTTTCTACATCACTAGCCGCTCCGGCTCGCTACGCTCGCCTCCACGTCCAGCCGGGGGGCAAGCCCCCCGGACCCCCCATTAAATTGCTCGCTTCGCTCGCAAAATGTGGCATGTAGGGAATGTTGCTCGCTTTGCTCGCCATTAAATTGCTCGCTTCGCTCGCAAAGTGTGGCATCTAGGAGATGTAGCTCGCTTCGCTCGCAAAATGTGGCATGTAGGGAATGTTGCTCGCTTTGCTCGCCATTAAATTGCTCGCTTCGCTCGCAAAGTGTGGCATCTAGGAGATGTAGCTCGCTTCGCTCGCAAAGTATGGAATGTTGCTCGCTTCGCTCGCAAACAAAAACCCTGGACCCCCCATTAAGTTGCTCGCTTCGCTCGCAAGGTGTGGCTGTACACATGCGATGTATTACAATTGAAACATGTAGAGGATGTTGCTCGCTTCGCTCGCAAACGGTAGATCCCTAAGGGTAGGTTTAATTCTGTAGGGGATGTTGCTCGCTTCGCTCGCAAACGGTAGATCTCTAAGGGTAGGTTTAACTTCTGTAGGGGATGCTGCTCGCTTCGCTCGCTTGAGGAAGTTATACTGCCCACCCAACTTGGCAGACGTTTTTTTCTGTTGGAAATTCTTACAAATTAAATCTTATAAAACTACGTGGAACCACGAAAAGTTTATTAGGGAATGTTGCTCGCTTCGCTCGCAAGGTATTGCTGCATATGTGTAGGGAAAAACCCGTATTTATTCCGTTGAAAATGAGTCATCGAGTCCCTTTAAGACTTAAGTGCGTAGGTAGGCCTGCTCGCAAGATACCTATGTGTACCTGCTCGCAACATTGAGTCATCGAACCCCAAACACGTCTTCCTAGAGCCTTCTCGCGTCCACGGCACATATAATTTCTCATCTTAATAGCTTCGTCTCGCTTCCCCTCGAAATTTGACCGAGTTCCCGTCACTTTTTTCGATATCCGATTTCGGATTCAGATTCGGCGGGATCACAGCTGTATTTCGCCCGCGAAAACCGTTCCGAAAAACGTACCTTTACGGGGTATATTTTAATGGGAAAAAACGTAGTTTTTCGTCGGACTTTTCGAGAAAACGGGTCCGTACTCTCGCATTTTTTTGACGCATTTCCTATACTTTTTTCGCGATCCGATCGCGCCGTCGTCTTCCTCGTTTAAAAACCTACGAAACCGGTATTTTTCCGGAATTTTCGACGGCCGTTTAGAGGGGTAGAGGAAGCGGGGAAGTCCAAAAAGCGCACATTAATTCTTACTTCGACCCCCCTCCCGCCCTACTGCCCATGTTTCGGCTGGGATTAGAAAATTTTAAATTCGCTCGTTCCCCCTTTCGGAAAATCTCAAGAAGATCCCCCCACTCGTAGACTCCCCCCACTCAGCCGTTTGGCCGTGCATAGACACGACAGACAGACAAACAGACAGACAGACGGAGTTTCATTCTTATAAATAGTATAGATATACTGTGGGTGTACTTGTATTTTTTCCCATTTTACTTACTAGTCATACTTGTTGGTTTACATTTTTTTGGTGATCCTGTTCTGTTGATGTCTATTCAAATTTATTACTCGTGAGAAAGTTACCCCCCATCAAGTTTTTCTTTTATTGACAACATGACTGTTGGTACCGAATTTTCTCCCGTTTTTGTAATGATCCGCTCTTTAATTTCTTTCTCATTGTTTTCCTTGTTATTTGACCTTTTATTACCTAATTAATAATTCAATTGTTGATCAATATTGTGTCCGAAATCGATTTTAAATTTGGGGGATTTTCTTGTTCTTCCTGGAGATTTTGGGAATTTGTTCGTGAAGTTGGGGGAATGTTTCGCGGTAACATTCACTGCACTGGTAATTTTTAAGAGTGTTCAGAATTTCTTCAATTAGGTAATATCTCAATTTCCTGATGGTTTCAAATATCTTATCCCCCGAGAGTATCAAACTAAGAGGGTAGCTTGCAGTTTTAATAACGATCCTTGGGGATCAGCTGGATCTTGGCTGGAAGGCGAGCAAGTCGTATATACGAAAAATAAAAGGCTGGAGTCAACAGCGCTTCAGGAAGTTTACACAAGTTGACCCGTCTTCGCGCCAATATTGTTGGTAGACCGAGAGAGAAAAAGCGTTCGGGTGGAAGCAATAAGACTTCGTTTGTCGTGCTCGGTACCTACCTACCACTGATCCCCTCGAGGAACTAGGAAACCTTCTTGGTGAAGTGAGGAATCGGGACGAGACAGTACGGAGAGAGTCGACGAGACGGAAGGGATAAAATAGAAGGAGTGTAAAACCAGATGGGAGATCCTCGCCTGAGGTAACAATTTACTACACTCTATGTATAATACCGTGGAGTTTTACTATCAATCTTTACCAAAATCAATCAAATGTATAGTCTCTCCAACGGTACATTGCCTTTCATGTTTGGTTCGACGCCTCAGATGTGGAAGTTGCACTACGAACATGCTGTGATACTGTATCCTGCTTCATATGTCAAACATAAAGCTAATAAAACATGTCTTACATAAGTAGGAATCTGTGTTAAAACATGTGAAAGGGCTTTTATTTGTTCACTTGGCGTATTATTATTATTATTATTATTATTTTTTTTTTTTTTCAAATGCGTTTCATGTTTGGATCAACTCCTCAGATATGGAAGTTGCTCTACGAACAAGCTGTGATGCTTTACCCTGCTTTTTCTGTCTACGAACAAGCTGTGATGCTTTACCCTGCTTTTTCTATGATGCTTGCTTTTCTGTCATACATAAAGTCTATAAAAGATGTCTTACATATCTGCGTTAATAAATCTAAATGGTCCTCTGTCTGTTCATTTGGTGTGTTTGTTATCAATTGCGTTTCGTGTTTAGTTCAACGCCTTAGATGTCGAAGTTGCTCTACGAACAAACTGTGATGCTTCATTTGTCATACATAAAGCTGTTGAAACATGTCATACATATCAGCGTTAAATCATTTGAATGGGTCTCTATCTGTCTATTTGGTGTATTTGTTTGCTATTGCGTTCCATGTTTGAGTCGACACCTCAGACGTGACAGTTGCACTACGAACGAGCTTTGATGCTCTATCCTGCTTTATCTGTCATACATAAACCCGTTAAACGTGTCATGCATTGCTGCGTTAGAAAATCTGCGCCTCTATCTGTCTGTTTAGTGTATTTGTATTCAATCTCGCCAACGGTACATTGCGTTTCATGTTTGGCTCGACGCCCAAGATGTCGCAGTTGTACACTACGAACATGCTGTGATGCTTTATCCTGCTTTATCTGTCATACATGAATCAGTTAAACATGTCAAACAAATCTACATAAAAACATCTGAATGGGCCTCTATCTATCCATTTGGTGTATTTGTTTTCAATTGCGTTTTGTGATTGGTTCGACATCTCAAATGTGAAAGTTGCCCTACGAAGGAGCTGTAATGATGTATCCTGTTCATATGTCATACATAAAGCCGTTAAACATGTCATACATAGCTGCGTTAAAACATGTGGATGGGCCTCTATCTGTCCATTTGGTGTGTTTTCAATTGCGTTTCATATTTGTTTCGACGCCTCAGATGTGGAAGTTGCACTATGAACGAGCTGTGATGCTGTCTCCTGCTTCATTTGTTCTAGATAAAGTCGATGAAAGATATCATACATATCTGCGCCAAGACATGTGAATGGGCCTGTATTTGTCCATTTTGGTGTATTTTTAATCGATCTCTCCAACGGTACATTGCGTGTCATGTTTGGTTCGACGCCTCAGATGTGGAAGTTGCACTACTAAAGAGCTATGATGCTGTATCCTGCTTCATCTGTCATACATAAAGTCCATAAAAGATATCATACATATCTGAGTTGAGACACCTGAATAGTCCTTTGTCTGCCCATTTGGTGTATTTGTATTCAATCTCTCCAACGGTACATTGCGTTTCATGTTTGGTTCGACGCCTCAGATGTGGAAGTTGCACTACTAACGTGCTGTGATGCTGTATCCTGCTTCATCTGTCATACATAAGTCCATAAAAGATATCATACATATCTGCGTTAAGACACCTGAATAGTCATTTGTCTGCACATTTGGTGTATTTGTTCAATCTGTCCAACGGTACATTGCGTTTCATGTTTGGTTCGACTCCTCAGATGTGGAAGTTGTACTACGAACAAACTGTGATGCTTTACCCTGCTTTATCTGTCATACATAAAGTCGATAAAAGATGTTATACATTATATGCGTTTTTACATCTTAATGGTCCTCTGTCTGTTCATTTGGTGTATTTGTTATCAATTGCGTTTCAAGTTTAGTTCAACACCTTAAATGTCGAAGTTGCACTACGAACAAGCTGTGATGCTTTACCCTGCTTCATCAGTCATACATAAGGCCATTAAACATGCCTCACACATCTACATAAAACATCTGAATGGGGATTCATCTGTCCATTTGGTCAAGCCAATAAAACATGTCATACATATCTGCGTAAAACATGTGAATGGGCCTCTATTTGTCCACTTGGCGTATTTGTTTTCAATTGCGTTTCATGATTGGTTCGTTGCACTACGAAGGAGCTGTGATGCTGTATCCTCCTTCATATGTCATACATTAAGCCCTGGATGAATACGAAATATCAATCACTACCACGGCCTGCACGTTCATTTTCAAAAGCGGTCGAGTTGCTCCTAAAAGGACATCAAGCAAAAGCCGCAAAATGGGTCCCACCGAAGGAAACCTCCAACATCTTACTGATCAAGAGTTGTTTGATGGATCAGAGAAAACCTTCCCTTCCCCTTTTATACTCTCTTTTCAGGACGTGGATTCTTTGTACTCCCACAGAGTACTGAGGAAGAATTTATGTTTATTAAAAAAAGTATACACGAGAGGCAGAGCTCAGTAAAAGCAATGATTAAAAGACGAATGAAGTGGTCCCGTATGGTAATATCAAGTACCACGTATAAGAGAAAAACGTACTCGCGTCATATAACCAACTTCTTTGAGCCTGCGTTTGTTGAGTGACAAGCTTTTCATACGAAGAATCGTATTCTCATGAAAGACACCAACAGCAAATGAAAAAAATGAAAAATAGGAGGAAATGAAATTAAAAAGGAGTTAGATGGTTGAATTATTCAGTATCAGCGATGAGAAACATATTATACAAGAGATGCTACATACAAAAGGTTCTTGGAACATAAATGAATTGTTAAAAATATAGGGATTTTTAAGTTTTTCAAATTGTTACTTTTGATATTATCCGCTCTGTAAATTTGTTTGAGATAAAATACCACTGTTTATCTTTGCGTTTGAATATGTTTGTTTTTCCGGGAAGGTGGGTATCGGATATGTTTCATCAGTGGGATTCTGAGAAAACGATAATCCAAGGACCGTAACTCGGCGGTATGACGGTCGTAACTCCCGTTAGAATCACTTTAAGCTCAAATATAAGGACATCTCTGAAAATAGCGTTACATTTCCAATCTACCTGATGCCAAACCAATGTATTTATATCCGTCTTTACTCGTGAAAAAAAGGAGGCTTAAAAGGCAAATTTTGAAAACTTCTTAGAATTTGACTTTTTTTCATTTATCATTTCGCTCTTAATAAATTCAGACTACTTTGGAAAAGCTCTACACGGGAAGAACTTCCTCAGAATCTCAGCTTTTCAATGGTTTACTTTTAACTGGTTAAAATATTACAACTGGTTTTAAACTTTCACCTGGTTTAATTTTACTTTATCTTTGGTGATTTGAGCAGAAAATCAGGCATTAATGTTAAAAAACATGTGGTTTTCAATGAATTCGAGAGTTTCCGTGGAATGACCCTCTATGAAAATAAGAGTTTGGGGCCAGTGTGTGTGTGTGTGTGTGCGCGCGCGCGCGCGCTTGTGTGTGTGTTTGTGTGTGCGCGCGCGAGCGTGTGCGCGTGTGCGTAGGCTTACTGTGGGGAGGCTGCTAGAGTTAGATCGTGAAGTTCGCTCTGCTGTGCGCTCTTGGCTAGGCTTTCCACCTGGTGTCCCAAGTGCCTATGTCCACGCACCGGTCAAGGCCGGTGGGCTCGGTATTGTCTCTCTCTCAGCCAGGATCCCATCTTTACGCCGCCAGCGCCTGCTTGCTTTAGGGGATCAAGCTGGAAGGTCGCCCACACAGCTGACCATGACTTTTTCAAGCAGCAGTTTTTGTGGTGCGACCGAGCAACACCAACTGCTCCAAAACCCAGCTCATCTGCTGAGTTCGCTGCTGCGCTACATGAGTCAGTAGATGGTAAAGAACTTCGACAGTGCTCTGAGTCCCCTATATCTTCCCAGTGGGTGGAATGGGCTTCAGAGGGCATTGGGGCCCGCGACTACCGCCATTTTCATGCCGTCCGGGTGGCCACATTAGCCACCTCGGTGAGGTGTTCACGGAGTAGTCGCGGGACAGTAAACACCCTTTGCCGTGCCTGTCGGGGTAAAAATGAGAATCTGTATCATGTGGTGCAGCAGTGTCCTCGTACTCACGGTGGCCGCATTTTCCGACACGATGCGGTTGCCAAGCAGATAGCAGGCGCTTTGTCATCCAGCGGTTGGACTGTTGAGAGAGAGCGACTATATCACATGCTGAGTGACCAGGGCAAGAAGCCGGATATCGTTGCTGTCAAGCCCGATGGATCTGCCATAATCCTGGATGTCCAGGTTGTCAGTGTCAGCGTGGACATGGAGCAGACCTGGCGGGCTAAGAAAAGTAAATATGATAGAAATGATCTGCACCAAGCGATACCTGAGCTAAAAGAAGTGGCACCTAATAACATCAAGGTCATTGCCACGACCGTCTCATGGCGCGGGGTGTGGTGCGGGAAAACCGCCATTCAGTTACATGAGTGCTCCGTGGTATCACCACCCATATCCTGAGGGGTTCTTACTAGAACTGGTGGTCATTTTATAGGGTTCCTTCCATCCCTCTCTCCCTTCTCTTCCTTCAGCTTCCTTGATCCCAAGGGCCGGCGTCGGGTACACCTGGGCGTCCTCCCCATTTCTTTTATTTATTTTTTTATTTTTTAAACTTTATTGGTGTGCCCGCTCCACCTTTGAGGGGAGTTTTGTAAAAAAAAATAGAAAAGTGTGTGTGTGTGTGTTTGTTTGACAAATTTTGTCTCCGCTACCCAGGCCACAATTCTCAACCGATTTCCGAGATTCTTTGTTTGTTCGATTCCAGTTTTATTCTAGTTGTGCAACAAACCTCGGAAATTTTGAACTCCGGGTGAAAGAGGGGGAATGGAGGGGGTAAATCCAGAAAAACGAGGGTTTTTTAGACAAATTTTGTCAATGCCACCCAGCCTATTTTGAATTTAAAGATGGAAGAAGGGGAATGGAGGAGGTAAAGCCGAAAAAAACGAGTTTTTTTCGACAAATTTTGTCAATGCTACCCAGGCTACAATTCTCAACCGATTATCGTGATCCTCATTTTGTTCGATTCCAATTTCAGTCTAGTTGTGCAAAACACCAAGGAAATTTTATATTTGCTGTCGTGGTAGAGGGGATAATTACCAATTTTATCAAGCGCTGCCCCAATCCAACCGATTTACCAATCCCTACCAATTTTCGTGATTCTTATTTTGTTATGAATCTGATGTAGTTTTTGAACGTTTGCCTGGATTTTCAAATTTCATCAAGAGAGAGGGTGAATAGAGGAGGTAATATTGATAAACCATGATGTTTTCACAATTCTCGTCCGATTTTCGTGATTTTTTTTTTTTTTTTTTTCCAACTTTGAATTTGGTCTTGTTATGGACGATGTACCAGCAGTTTCAAATTTCATGACGGAAAGGGGTGAATGGAGGGGGTAATAATGATAAATCATGATGTTTTCTCTATTCTCGTCCGATTTTGTGATTCTATTTTTGTTCAACTTTGAATTTGGTCTAGTTATGGAAACTGTTTCGAATTTCATGATGGAAGGGGAGAATGGAGGTGGTAATACAGATAAATCATAATGTTTCCACTATGCTCGTCCGATTTCGTGATTCTTTTTTTGTTCAACTTTGAATTTGGTCTAGTTATGGAAAATATTTCGAATTTCACGAAGGGGGTGAATGGAGGGGGTTAATGGAGGAGGTAATACTGATAAATCTCGATGTTTCAATTATTCTCGTCCGATTTCCATGATTCTTTTTTTGTTCAACTTTGAATTTGGTCTAGTTCTGGAATATGTAACAGGAGCATTAAATTTTGTGATGGAAGTGGGTGAATGGAGAGGTAATAACGATAAATTTTGATATTTTTATTACATTCATCAGACTTTTTGTGGCTGTTTTCATTGTTTGTTTGATCCAAATTTTAGTCCAGTTATGCAACCTCGTGAATTGATGTGGCGGGGGGGGGGGCTTCCGAGAAAATCATGATACTTTCGTATTTTTCACTCATTTTAATTCTCACCAAAATCATATACAATCCATTCATAGGGACGTACCTGTAATGCATGCATTACTTACCAATATGGACTAACCTTATTTCATACTCCTACCACAACCACAAATTACCTGCTAAACAATCCATTCCATAGAGCACAACGCATATTGAATATTCCTTCTGTCTCCGAGAAAATAGATATCAGCACAGTTTCCCTTTATCGTTTAAAAAAAAATACTTG
Organism: Adelphocoris suturalis; assembly: GCA_030762985.1. Classification (NCBI taxonomy): domain Eukaryota; kingdom Metazoa; phylum Arthropoda; class Insecta; order Hemiptera; family Miridae; genus Adelphocoris; species Adelphocoris suturalis. The sequence goes on along the minus strand of CM061042.1, from coordinate 125,195,312 downwards.
ATACTTTATAATTAAAAATCCTAGTTTTATTTTCTTGTTTTATTTTTATCAGTCATTCTTTTGCGTTCGCTTATCAATATGTCTGTACCTTTATAATATTTATGCTAACATTTCTCTTGTAATTGGGCTTCAGCCCGTATGTCATAAATAAATAAATAAATAAATGAATAAAAATGTTTAAAAACGTGTTGTTTTAATAATGTTTTCTTTTTATAAACAATTTCACTACTCTAATTTCGTTCAATGCACTGTTCAGAATATCGAAAAACTATTTTTCCTTTATTTTTCAACCACAAAATGAATTGTGAAAAATTGAAAAGCATTTTATCTCTAAATTAGTATTGGATGACTAAAATCGTTCTTTTCCTGGACCCGTCATTTGTCAGAACCGAAATTCACCGATAGAATATTCTTATTCCGTCTGAATTTTAGCATTGATCCACTACAAGCTTAATAATAAGAGCTAAATCTTATCATTCATACTGCTATTTTCGTCGTGCATTCATTCGTCCGCAGAACGCCTCGCCCTATACCATCACCTCCCCAATGCTTTCCTATTTTGATCGATTTCAATTAGTTTGCTGCCAACCCAGGAAATTAATCAACGAATTAACAAAAAACAATTAGGTAAAAGAAAACCCAACCCATCAGCTCACCAAAACTAATTTAGCCACTATAAAACGAAAACACCGCAAGAGCTTCCACTGCCCAAAATAGAACAAAGAACACCGCTAACCTTTACATGTAAATTGAAGGAATTCCCCTGAAATTTTTGAGGATTTGCAGAACATCAACGAGCAGATAAAAAATTCAAATAATAAATGATAACGGAAACAAACAGCCACCAAATACTGAATTACACAATAAAATATATCATCAAGTATTTAATCCCTTAGTAAAGGTTATACAAGGAAGATTCAGAGCACCAAATGAAATTTTTCCTTGGGGGAAAAACAATAGATCATGGATATGTCCATTGTTGGAGGTGTAATTAGAAAATTAAAATGATGAAAGAAATAAAATACATAAATTTCATTTGTGCATGAAAATTTTGCATGAAAAACGAGTTCCACTATCCGCTTTACAAGCAGATACCATGTTACATGGATATGTCTTCGATTGGGGATTTCATAACGGTTGTCCTCGACTTGTCCTCGACTGTTGTCAAGAGGATGAAAATGTTTCCTATGGAGTGGAGTAACTGATGCTATTGCTTTACGTTAAGAATATTGTAACCGGATTATTAAAATTGTTTATAGTCCAATCAACTTAGTTTTGGAATGTAGCCAGGTACGTAAGGAGGGGGAAATTGGTAGCTTGAGATGTGAACATTTATCACATAAATCAAGCGCTTTCCAACGAGTGGCGAACGATTTTTGTGCGATGAAAACTGCGGAAGTTCCATTCTCCTAGCAACGGCTGGGTTGTACGTGAAAAACACTGAAATTGTGACACAAATTTTGCGTCACGGAAATTTTTGGTTGACCCCCCAGAGCAAAGACATATCCATGTCAATTTCATTTGGTGCGCTGAATCCGAAAATGACAGCCGTTTCTTCATTTTTGTAGATGTACATTGCGGTAGTACCTCATTGATTTCTACCTAGCCTTCACTTTTCCAGTTAATAATAATCTAGAGTGCCGGAGCGTTGCATTTTCTTAGCGTTATAAACCAGCTTTCCTTGACCCAACAATGGCTTAGGGATCATGAGATGTTATGATAAAATTAGAGCGTTCCAAAAACTGGCGAACGATTTTCCTGCTATGAAAACTAAGGGAGTTACATTTCGCTAGTAACGCATTGGTTGTACGTAAAAATCAATCGAAACTCGACCCTTCGGGCCTCGCAAGGGGCTCCACCCCTTCACCAAGCCAGGGGGGCTTCGCCCCCCTGGACCCCCCCGGATGTTATTACTTTGAGCCTGGCTGCTAAAATGTAAAAAACATAGAACCATGTTTTAGCTCCTCGCTCTCACTTTATTATAGAAATGATCACGACGATTGAGCTCTTGTGAGATGATGATCTCCTAATAGAAACTCGCGAGTAAACATTCACTTTATTATAGAAATGATCAAGACGATGATAATCGAAACACCAGCTCAATGAAATCATCAGAAATTAACAAGCGGTTGCAATCATGTTCACAATATCAATAATAGAGAATGATCACCTGTGTGTAAACAATTATTCATATAACCATGCTCATAACTCAGCTTGTTGGCCACGCACTTCGCAGTAGTTAATATAGTATGGTTGGATAAATCGAGAGCTTTCGAACAAATGGTCAACGAATTTTGTGGGATGAAAAACGACGAAGTATCATATCCCTAGCAACGACTCGGTTGTAAGCGGAAATCATCACAATTATTGGCGCTACTTTCATCTCACTTTATAGTCTCACTTTTCATCGCTAAAACATCGCTAAAACATGATTCCATGTTAAAATTAAAACTCGTAAACGAGTTCCACTATCTGCTTTACGAGCAGATACCACGTTACATGGATATGTCTTTGATTGGGGATTTCATAACGGTTGTCCTCGAGAGTTGTAAACAAATCCTTTAACTTTAAACAAATCCCTGGGCCGTATCCCGACTAATTCCAACAAAACAACGGTTTACTTATAGAAATGTTGAAAATAACTGTGGAGAGAAGCCACTACAATGAGTTGTTGTTAACAGTCGACTGTTGTCAAGAGGATGAAAATGTTTCCTATGGAGTGGAGTAAATAATGCTATTGCTTTACGTTAAGAATATGGTAACCGGCTTATTAAAATTGTTTATAGTTCAATCAACTTAGTTTAGGAATGTAGCCAGGTACGTAAGGAGGGGGAAATTGGTAGCTTGAGATGTGAACATTTATCACATAAATCAAGCGCTTTCCAACGAGTGGCGAACGATTTCTGTGCGATGAAAACTGCGGAAGTTCCATTCTCCTAGCAACGGCTGGGTTGTACGTGAAAAACACTGAAATTGTGACACAAATTTTGCGTGACGGAAATTTTTGGTTGACCCCCCAGAGCAAAGACATATCCATGTCAACATGTGAAAATGCAAATGTCAATTACTAGTCCCCAAACTGATGCCCTCAGTGATTGACAGTGCGGTCAATATGGATCTCTATTCGTTCTTTTAATTTCTATGAAATTCTTAGGCCGACCCCCAATAATTTTTGACATTTCATGTCTTTGCTATGGCACACAACCAAATTTTCGTTATGTTACGTTACGTAACGAAATATGCTCAATGATTATTATGATTCGTAGAAGTGAGGTAGGTAGGTACCTATATGATTATAGCTGAAATTTGGCTATATGATTATTTTGACATTTTATGTCTTTACTATGGCACATAAATGAAAAAGCGTCACGCGGGGGAGCGTCACGCGGGGAGCGTCACGCGGAGAGCGTTACGCGGAGATTCCCTAATGATCCCACGATTCTGAGATTTCTTATGTGGGCCCTTGAGGGACTTCTGAACACAACTGACCGATCCCAGATCAGCTGAGTGGCTCTAGAATCCAGTTTTTTCCCTAATGATCCCACGATTCTGAGATTTGGTATGTGGGCCCTTGAGGGACTTCTGAACACAACTGACCGATCCCAGATCAGCTGAGTGGCTCTAGAATACAATACGGGGTTTTATAGGAAGGGGAAAGGGGGTGCAAAGACATTAAATGTCTCTCGTGGTTGCGTACTTGTACGAAAGCTGTATCCACCGTATGAGTTTCAAGAGTTTCTAATACCAAGTTCAGAGTACATACGTTTCAAAGTTTAACATAGTCCCGAGCAGGTTTGTAATGTCCGTAATTAGTAGTGATTACTCCACCATTTTCCGTAGTCGGATCGGAGCTGTTTGAATGCGTCATTCCTGCACGAAATAAAAGTAATCATAAATTATCGCCACCTTAACCCTCCTCCCGGCCTGCCGAAGATTTTCGGGTCTTTTTGTAATGTCCGTAACGGTAATTTACGCATTTGTCTAGATCCGCGTAATTTGAATAAGGCTTTAAAAATATCGCACTACCAACTTCCTACATTAGAATATATTAGGTCAAAATTAAATGGTGCAACAATATTTTCAACATTGGATGCCGATTCGGGATTTTGGATTGTGCCAGTCGATAATGCTAGCTCTGATTATTTAGTTTTCAATACACCATGGGGTCGACGAAAATTTTTGAGACTTCCATTCGGAATCTCAGTAGCTTCAGAAATATTCCATGAAAACGAATGGAAATGGAAATTTTCGGGGATATACCTGGTATATGTGTATTTCTCGATGACTTGTTAGTATTTGCTGAAAACCAGCAGTTACATAACGAACGTCTAAGGACCGTCTTAGAAAGGGCTCGTCAATTTAATGTAAAATTTAATAAATCGAAGTGCAAGTTCAGCATGAAATCAATTAATTATTTAGGTCATGTTTTCTCAGCAGACGGAGTACGTCCCGATAACAATCGCGTAAGAGCTATCAGTGAAATGGCTGCTCCTAAAAATAAAACAGAAATGCAAAGATTTCTAGGCATAATCAATTATCTAGGAAGTTTCATTCCAAATGTGGGAGAAAAAACCGCTCTCCTCAGAAATTTGATAAAAAAGAACAGTCAGTGGGAATGGGGAATTGAACATCAAAATGCGTTTGAACAACTGAAAAAAAATAATTACATCCACACCCGTTTTGTCTCATTTCGATGTAAATAAACAAATAATAGTGTTATCAGTCGATTCAAGTCAGTCAGCCGTAGGAGCTTGTCTACTTCAAGACAACAAGCCAGTTGCTTACGCATCAAAAACATTGAACGACTGTCAAAAAAATTACGCACAGATAGAAAAACAGCTGTACGCTGCAGTTTTTGTATGTACTCGTTTTAGGCAATATATATATGGACAAAAAATAACCATAGAAACCGATCATTCACCACTAGTAACTTTAATCAAAAAGCCACTAGGTAGCGTTCCCCCAAGATTACAACGTATGTTTTTGCAATTGCAACCATATGATTTGCACATGGTATATAAACCTGGAAGATTTTTGCATGTAGCCGACGCATTGTCGCGCGCAGCTCTCCCAGACACAGACGATTTACTGGATGAACAAATCACAGTTCACGTAAATTTGGTCACTGAATCAACCCCTGTTTCTAATGAAACATTAAACGACATTCAAAAAGTCACTGTAATTGATGAAACGTCATTAATTATTAAAGAATACTGTCAAAAAGGTTGGCCTGCGAACAAAAATTTGGTAAACAATTTAGCAAAGCCTTATTGGTCATACCAAGCGGATTTATATATTAATGAGGGTATACTCTATAAAAACACAAGTATAGTAGTAGAAAAGGTTTATTATCGAAAATCCACACAATTCACATGGGTGTGGAACGTTGTAAAGCTTTTGTTAGAGGTGTTCTATTTTGGTCAAACATGTCATCAGAAATTAAAAATTTCATAGAAAGTTGTACCTCATGTATTAAGTTTAGTCCTCAACAGCGAGATGAGCCACTAATGCCTCATCAGTGTCCAAAGTTACCTTGGCAAAAAGTTGGAGCAGATTTTTTTGATTTCGACAATAGAAAATACCTAGTAGTGATGGATTACTTTTCCAAGTTTATAGAGTTAATAAACATCTCGTCATCCAATGCTGTAACAGTAATTAATCATTTAAAATGTATATTTATTCGTCATGGAATTCCCGAGACAATGGTTACAGACACAGGTCCACCTTGGGATTCAAAAGCATTTGCTGATTTCTCAAAAGATTGGTGTATTTCTCATATGAAATCTAGCCCCTACCATCCTAAAAGTAATGGGCAATCTGAAAGTGGAGTGAAGATATGTAAAAACGTACTCCGTAAATGTAAAGACTCTGGGAGTGATAGCCACCTTGCTCTTCAAAACCAGCAAAACTTTTGATGTCGCGTCGCTTAAGATGTACAATACCAATATCGCCGAAGCTGCTAATTCCCAAAATTGTAAATTTTAACCAACACAAAAAATCCATGGCATTAAGGCAAAACAAATTTAAAAGCTATTTTGACAGAAAAACTCGTCCTCTTTCAAATTTACAGATTGGACAACGAATTTTTTTCAAAAAAACTCCAAAGCACCATTGGGAACCCGCGAAAATTATCCAATTTTCAGGTCCGCGGACATACGTAATTGAAAATAAAGAGGGTAGAAGATATACTAGAAATAGAAAATTTCTACTCGAAAAACCTATGCCGATTTTGATATATAAAGGAATTCAGAGAAATCCAGATCCGAAACCAATTCATGAACAAGGAAAAAACGATTCTGCAAAGCAGACTAGTCTCGAATCATCTATTACTCTTTCTCCTAATTATGTTGCAAAAAAATCACTTTTTGATAACGATAATGCAGGAACAACGTCTCTGCGAAATAAAGACTATACAACGAGAAGTGGTAGATTAATTAAGCCTCCTACCCGATTGACATTTTGAAATATTGATTGATTCTTTCACTATGTTTATTCTAATTCGTAACTTGATACACCACTAATGTTAATAATGAAATAATAAACTTATTGTATGTATTTCTTCTACTAATGTCTTTAAAATTCAATTAATGAATTACCAACGGAAAATAATATCTAATGATTATTGAATGTAAAAAAAAAAAAAGAGCATGTTATAATATTTAATATTATTAATAATAATAAATATTATTTAATTATTAAACTGTCGATCATAAATGAATATATTAAATGATAACTAAATTACGAACTAATTATTTATAAATATAATGAAGGCAGTGAGACACTCCTGCCTGGTTGTGACGTCGTTGTAAAAGTATTATGTCGTCGTCAGTCAGTTAATAAATGTGTCTAGTCGAGCTCGTCTTTATATATATTATTCTTATACCACGCTTATCAAAAATAACAATACCAAAGTATTGTACCTACTCACAATGATAATTAAAAGTATACTCTATGCAGTCAAAATTGTAATTTACAACAAAACAAAATGAAAAAAAAGGTTTTTGAAATTTGGGCAAAGTCAGAAATTTAAAATTTTGAAATCTGGGGCAAAATTGACAAAAATTGCCCCTGATCGTAAATATGGACATGTCCAGAAAAAGGTGGACGGATGTGAACCCGTTCGGAGCCGCCCGCCCGACCGGCACACCCTTGAATGAAGGTCATAATGGTTCCAAGAGTATTCAGATACAAGGAGGAACGACTCACCGATTTGGACTGAGCGGACACCACGTCGGAAAACTTGTGGACCGACGACGGGGAGAAGACGAGGGAAGACGATGAAAAAGTTTCGGACGATTTTCTGACGACGGTTTTTGGACGACGACTTCGACTCACTTGACACGGATCCGGGGTCCCATCACGTGAGAAAATACCGCGGAGGGCCGAAAGCAACAGGGCGAACTTGACCGTTGCGCGCGGGGAGCCGGGTGAAGACTGAGGACCCGAGGGCGGTCCCCTGTGGAGATACTGGCGATGAGGCGGCGCCACCCCCCCGTGGCAGTTGGGTGCGCGGGGGGGCGGCAGTTGAGCGCGAGGGGTGGCAGTTGGGCGGGGGGGGTGGAACAGAGTTCATCCCTCTCCCAGCATCCCGTGTCAACTCTCTTATCCCGAGGGACTCCGAGAACTAATCAAATGAGATGTGCAGCCGTAAATTGATTCACAACTAATCAAAACATAATGATCAATATTAACTTAATATTAACTGGGAATTCCACAAATAATGATATCAAATATTCAGTCCCTACTGTAACACCCAATATTGAATCGTTTGAATAATTTAGCTGCCAGAAACCAGTAAATAATGCAGTCATCAGCATGACCATTTGTGCGAATTATTTTTTTTCCCCTCATAAAGGTTAGGTGGGGTAGAAGAATCCAGTATCTCCTCCTGGAACTCAGGAGTCCAGTTTGGGATAGTGCTGTGCAGTAATGACTACTTTTGTCGAGAACTACAGCTACAGCTAGTAACTAAGCAGTTGAGTAGCTGTTTCTGGCAACTACAGCTAGTACTTAGTTGGTTGTTAGTCGAGGGCAGCTACTTTTCCAAATCTTGTAGTTATTAGTTAGGTCCTGGATACAGATACAGCTACTAGCCAAACAACAGAGTACTTAGCTGTAACTCTAACTATAACCGTAACTGAGATGTGCGAGATGCAGCCGTAAATTGATTCACAACTAATCAAAACATTATGATCAATATTAACTTAACATTAACAAGGAACTCGACAAATAATTATATCTGATATTCAGTACCTACTGTAACACCCAATATTGAATCGTTTAAATAATTTAGCTGCCAGAAACCAGTAAATAATGCAGTCGTCAGCATGACCATTTGTGCAAATTTTCATTTTTCCTTATTAAGGTTAGGTGGGGTAGAAGATTCCAATATCACCTCCTGGAACCCAGGAGTCGAGTTTGGGACAGTAATGACTACTTTTTGTTGAGAACTACAGCTACAGCTAGTAACTAAGTAGTTGAGTAGCAACTACAGCTAGTACTTAGTTGGTTGTTACTCTTGGGCAGCACCTTTTCCACAGCTTGTAGTTACTAGCTAGGTACTGGATGCAGCTACAGCTACTAGCTAAGCAACAGTGTAGCTGTAACTATAACTGTAACTACAACTGTAACTGAGATGTGCGTGATGCAGCCTAAATTTATTCACAACTGATCAAAACATAATGATCAATATTAACTTGATATTAAACGGGAATTCGACAAATAATTGAGGAGCTGACATGGAAAACGAGTTAAGTCCAAAAATCCAAAGAACATTTTTTTTCGTCGAAGTGCAAGTAAACAGTCACGCCAACGGCCTTAGGTCCTCCCGTCCTTGCTAGATCGCACCCTGAATAAATGTGTGACCTTTACATGGAGAAGAGATTATGTCCGTGTCAAGTAATTTGGTTCCGTGTCTGTCTGTCTGTCTGTCTGTCCGCCCACATTTCCTTGTAACAGCCATAACTTCCACAATTTTGATCCGATTTTAACCAAATTTTCAGGGATCGTGCGGGTTAAGCTCTAGATGGTCCCCTATCAACTTCATCATGATCGAATCAACGGTAGTATCTGCGCAGGCGCTAACGTGAATTCCTTGTGGCGGTCATAACTCGGTCAATGTTGAACGGATTTCGGTCAGATTTTTAGGGATGATGTGGGTAAGGTCCCTTGAGGTCCCATAGGACAATCATCATAATTGTATTAGCGGTACGCTTTGCGAATGCGTGAACGAAATATTCTTGTTACGGTCCTTGCAACAGCCGTAATTTCCACAATTTTGATGCGATTTTCTTCAAATTTTCAGGGATCGTGCGGGTATAGCTCTACATGGTCCCCTATCAGTTCCGTCATGATCGAATCAACGGTAGCGTCTGCGCAGGCGCTAACAAAATTTTCTTGTTTCGGTCATAACTCAGGCAATTGTGAACGGATTTCGGTCAGATTTTCAGGGATGATGCGGGCAAAGTTTCTTGAGGTCCCGTATCACATTCTTCGCGATCATCCACAGCGGTACGCTAGGCTCATGCGCGAAAGTGATGTTTTTGTTACGGTCACAGCTTAGTTAATTCCCTGATGCCAGAACCGGTCGTTTCTAGTTTTCTGGAATTTAATGGTGACGTACTGTGAAGGTCACGAGGAAGCTCATGTGCCATTTCCTTGGCAGTGTATTTAGTTTTTGGTTCGGTTTTGGGTTTCTTATTTTGTAGTCGTACTTTCTTGGGAGACTTTGTTGTAGCATCTTTGTTTGGCTCGAAAAGTCCCTTGTTTAATACAATACCGTGGCAATTAATGGATTTCCTGCGAAAGGTTTTTATAGTCTTGCTCCTTTTTGGGGTTTGTAGGATGTCAGAGATTGTGTTAATAGGTGGTACTGGAGTTGGAGTTCGAGGAGTTTCTTTCTGATGCTTTGGGGGCGGAGTTGATGTAGCGAAACCTCCTCGTTGTGTATCTGTATCAGACTTATCTAAACTACACAATAATTTGGGGTACTCTCCAGGGGTTAATTTGTTGCAGTATATTTTCCATTTCATCATCAGTCTCCATGAAAGATATGTCATCAGTACAAGCAGATGAGCTCGATGATGAACTAACAGATGAACGACCATTCAGGTTTCATTCGCTTCCCCTTAAACAAAATCATAGGAGGAAAAGCAGTGCCAATCGCACTAGCACATCCTACATTCGTGACACTTTACCCATGTTCCAATATCTCCTCCTGGAACCCAGGAGTCGAGTTTGAGATATTGTTGGGCAGTAATGACTACTTTTTGTCGAGAACTACAGCTACAGCTAGTAACTACGTAGTTGAGTATACTTTTCCACGGCTTGTAGTTACTAGTTAGGTACTGGATGGTAGCTACAGCTACTCTAGCTAAACAACAGAGTACCTGTAACTACAACTGTACCTATAACTATAACTGTAACTACAACTGTAACTGAGATGTGCGCGATGCAGCCGTTAATTGATTCACAACTAATCAATACATAATGATAAATATTAACTTATATTAACCAGGAATTCGACAAATGATTATATCAAATATTCAGTACCTACTGTAACACAGAATATTGAATAGTTTGAATAATTTAGCTGCCAGAAACCAGTAAATAGTGCAGTCGTCAGCATGACCATTTATGCAAATTTTCCTTTTTCCTCATTGAGGTTAGGTGGGGTAGAAGAATCCAATATCTCCTCCTGGAACCCAGGA